>JALJEV010000367.1:3743390-4415085 GCA_026586105.1 Hylodesmum podocarpum | reverse complement strand
GTATTCTTTCTTATTGTTGTTCTGTTCTTCTTACAAGAAGGAATGAAGCCTTATATAGACTTCAGGTACACAACAAGACAAAACACTAATAGTAAAATTACAATAACTTGAAAAGACAACACTTATTCTGAAAAGAAAAAGTGATAAACACTAGTACAAAAGTAAAAACATAAAGTAATGAGATGTCAAGTCACTATCTTTTGTAAGAGATTCTGATTCCTTCTTATCTTGTAAGGGTAATCTCTTCGTTTGTAGAGTCTTCACATGGGAGTTCTGATGACTCAGACATTGTTTGATCATTATTTGGAGTCTGTTGTCCAAAACTTCCAGTTGCTTCATAAATTTCTTTATTCCGCCTTTCTTTTTGGAAATGTTGAACCAATTTATTATTGTTTTCTATTGGAAAGGGGATAAATATTTTACCATTATAAGATGGTAAATACAACTTAGTATCATAGGTTTCTTTTATTAGATTAAACTCTTTTTCATCTGATTCATTAAAGAACCAGTTATAACCCATGACTTGAGCTCTCAACAAGCTATACTAATAAGTGATATTTCCTTGGACATCCCAAGTATCATATCCATCATTGTATAGACAAGGATATTGGAGATTGTCTTCAAAGAAAATCTTTATAACATGAGTAGGGTAAGATTTGTTGAAACTACTAGGACAAGTTTCTATCTTTAAAGATAAATGACTCATCATAGTGGCTTGGAGATGGTTTATGGTTTCATTTATTGAAGGATCAAATCCTTCAAATTTTTCTGAAGATGGAATAATAATTGCACTAAAACATCCATATTCTAGAAGAGTTTTTAGAGTTATCAGGAGGTCTTCAGAACATGTACTTTTGAAATTTTCTAAATCTATTCTTGCTTTTTCTAAACAAGAATTTTATTTTACAAGGGCAGTTATCATCCTTAATTTGTTCGCACAACTGGTTGGCTTTTCTGCAAGGGAACTTCTGGTTAAAGTAAGATTGTACTTTAATGAATATTCCGGGGACATGGTGTTTCTCATAATGTAATTTAAAAAGAAATCTTTGAATAATTAAAAATTTCTTCATAGATAGTTCCTGAGGGGAATTTATAGGTTGCAAAATTGTTTCTTTATAACTCTTTTGAGAGTTTGTTTTCTCAATAATAATCACATCAGGCTCAGGGTCTAATGCTTCTTTTATAAGTTTTGGTAATGTCCAATTCCAAAGCTTTATAGGCTTCATCTTTTGAATAAAAGCCTTTAAACCTAGGATTTTGAATGCCTTCTTTAGCAAAACATAAATCTTGGTAATTTGTATAAACACCTTTGTGAGGACCAGTCAACAAGGTGAAATATATGTAACCTTTCCCTGAAGGAGAAGCTTTTGTAAGGAGAGGTACTCCTTGGTTATCTGTATTACAAAAATTATATAAGGCACAAATGATACCTCTTTTTATAGAAACTATAAAAGATTCATTTGTATCATTGGCTTTTAGGATATTCCAAACGTTATCCACAAGCACGTTGAATTTATCATTCATCTGTTCTCTACCAGGGCAGTAGAACTTGTTTGTAAGAACAAACAATTCTTGATTACCGAACTTCATTTTCTCTTTTATATTTGGATAATGAAATTTTGAATTTTTCATTATCACCTGCAAAACGAGATAATATATCAGCAGCAATATTTTTTATTCCTTTTATATGTTCAAAATTTATTTTTATTTCATCATGAAAAATTAATTCTTGGAATAATATCCACCTTTTATGTGGTTTTTTATCAGAAAATAACTGAGAGTTTGCATAAGCAACTATTGCTTCACAATCAGTTCTTATAGTAATTTATTTTTTATTTATAATAAAAAGTTTAAAATTATTTATTGCATTAATCGCAACATTTACTTCATAATCAGTTGATGTAAAGTAAACCTGTGGTTTTGTATTATATTTTCCTGAAGCATATCTGCATATTTCTTCGGATAATATATTATCATATTTATTCTTCTTTTTCTTTAGGATAGCTTCCCATCCTAATTCACAACCATCACATTCTATTATTAAATAATCAGAATTTAATGGAAGGTTTAATTCTGGTAAATTTTTTACCATCATTTTTATTTGTTGAACTAACTTAATATCTTCTTGGTTAAATTTTCTTTGTCCTTTTATTGAAGTTTTATTATATAAAGGTGTTGTATATTTTCCTAGATTTTTAATAAAACTTCTGGCATAGTTTAATAATCCTAAGAAAGCCCTTAGAGTTTTTATATCTTCCATTTTATCAGGAAACTCGTTTATTTTTTGTGAAATATGTGGTTGTAATTTTATTTTTCCATTTCCTATTTCTGTGCCTAGGAATGAAATATAATTTTTACATATTTCCATTTTTGATTTGGATATTATTAATCCAAATTTTTCAAATAGTTGAAGTACCTGTTTTAGATGTATGTAGTGTTCCTCTTTTGTTTTTGAGAAAACTAAAACATCGTCAATATAGGTACAAGTAAAATTTTTGTAATCTCCAAAAATACTATCCATTTTTCTTTGGAATATTTGTGGGGAATTTTTAAGGCCAAAAGGCATTACTTTCCATTCAAATAATCCTTCTGAACAAGTAAAGGTTGTCCATTTTATAGAATCAGGATCCATTTTCACTTGATGAAATCCAGATTTTAAATCAAATTTAGAAAACCATTTAGCTTTCTGAATCCTGTTTATTAATACGTCTTTAGATGGTATCGTATATCCATCTATATTCGTATTATCATTTAATCTTTTATAATTGTAAACCATACGAGTTTTACCTCTTTTTAATTCACTATGTTTATTAACAATAAAAGCTGGGCTTCTATGTGGGCTAACACTTGGACTTATGACTTGTAAGTCTAAAAGTGTTTTTATATGCATCTTACATTCTTCTTGTTCAAAGTTATTGTAAGGAATATCTTTTGTTTTTATAATTAGATCAGGGTTTATTATGTCTAATTTACATATAACTGGATCTTTTTCTCAGTATTTTGTAGGATCTTCTCCTATTATGCTAGATTCATTAAGTCTATCTATTATTTGTTGTATGTTATCAAAATTTATGGATTTATTTATTCTAATAAATTTATAATCTTCTTCTTCTTCAGAAAATATTTCGCAATATTTGTCTATATCTATTCTTCCAATGTTAATTTTTGTACACTCACAAGTGTCTTGTTTTGTTTTATTTGAACATTCACAGATTTCATCTGAGATGTTAGTTTCTTTTTTGTTTTGAATGTGTAGGGTATCACCACGCTTTGTTCGCAACTCTGATATGACTTCATCAATAAAGGGTAACATTTGTGTATTTGTAGATATCAACAGATAATCTTTAGTAATTGTTACTGATCTATTATCAGTGATTATAAAATCTAATCCAAAGATTAGAGTTTCTCTAGCAGGTTCTAGGTTAACAACCTCTAGTTTGGGAATGTGTATTTTATTACCAAAGATTTCACAATTAGTAGATAATTGTATACTTAAATTTTGTATTTCTAGATCAAGGATCAGGATATCTCCTGACATTGTGATTGTTTTTGTAATTTTATTACTTTTTGATATGTAATAAGTAGGTACTTGTGATTTACAAATCAAAGAGTTCGTACTTCCTGTATCAATAAGGGCAGTAAATACTTTTGATTCGCTTTTATGTTTATCTTTGTATGGAAAATTTATTTTTACTAAAATATGGAGACTTTTGTTTTTCTTTTTATTACATATTAGTGGTATGCATTCATTTTGTTTTGCTATGAGATTAGTTTCTAATTCTTGGATATTTTCTTTATAATTTTCTTCAAATTATTCTGTAGAATATTTATTTGTTCTTCTAACTTATTTACTCTAGTTTCTAAGTTTGATATTCTACTTTCTGTCAATTTATTTGGATTTTCTGTTTTCATATTTCCTTTAGGAAACAGAATTCCCATTTTATTTTCTAAACAAGATTTACAGAAATTTTTATAACAAAGACTACAATGTGACCTTAGGTTTTTAGATGGGTATCTTTTACAAAAGATACATTTAATATGATCTAGTCCTACGAAAAATTGAAACTCATGATTACAATTTTTGTATGATATATTCATGAGACTATATCCTAAATCATCTAGGATTTCTCCAAATTCATTATATTTATCATCTATATTGTAAAGATTTTTATATTCATTATTTGTAAATTCATTTATAATTTTATAGTCTTTTTGTATTGTTTCTTCATCAGATGTATAATCTGACCAACACTATTGAATATATTTCAGAATCAGTAGAAACCGTTTCATCTATAGGGATTAAGTTCATCCTATAGTTTTTGATTAATTCTGCTTCTTTTGTGAAAAGATTAGCTTTATTAGGACAATCTCTAGAATAATGTCCTGTTTGTCTACATGCATAGCATTCTAGTTACTTAGTATAATTTTTATCATTTCTAATTTTTCTAACATATTTATCCTTATTAAGTGTAGGTTTTCTGGCATTAGTACTCCTTATTGAGTATCTACGAGTTTGTTGTTTCCTTTTGTTTGGGGGTTTATATTGGGGTTTCTTTTTCCTAATTTGTTTATGGTATTGTTGTGGGGTATATATTTGTTTACAGATATCTGTATCTGTAAGTTTTAATTGTTTATTTATTGTTATATTTGTACAGGTTTCTTCCATCACATTCATAATGTGTTGGATTCTAACTGTTAAGTTATTCATAGCTGGATCTACTAAATTATCTTTCCAACTATCTCTGATTGTTTGTCCTAACTTTCCTGGAAGTTTTAGGAATAATTTTTCTCCTAAGGATCTATCCACAAATCCTCCAGCTATAGATGCATACATCAAATAATCTTGTGTAAACTCTTTTATTTTGCCAAAATAGCTAATTGACAATCTTTCTAAGTTACCTAGGTAAATTTTTTGTCTGATGGTATGACCATCATTTACTGATTGTGCAGTAAATATTCTTTGTATTAAACTACAGAAATTATATATGTTAGGTCCAGGTTCTATTAGGTTTGTACTGATAATTTCTGGTTTATTTTGTTTAAATGATTCCCAACAAGCTCTAGTTATATCTCCTAAATAGGTTTCTGCTCTAGCAATCATTTCATTACTATTTTGTAACATTATTTTCATGTTTTACTTTATAATCTCTTATGACAACAGTTGTCCACTGTTCTATATAATTAGGTAATAATTGAGGATCAATACTTCCTATGTTTAATAATAAGGAAGATATATCAAAATTTGGTTCTACAGGTAATCTCTTACCTTTAGATTTTATATTATTTATAAAATCTTGTAAATTCATAGTGTAATTTGGGGCTAAGTAGATTAATGAAATATTTTGATTTAAATCTACTTCTATAATTCACAAGATATTGGGGTTTTTTTTTCCTAATTTGTTTATGGTATTGTTGTGGAGTATATATTTATTTACAGATATCTGTATAATTTTAATTGTTTATTTATTGCTATATTTGTACAGATTTCTTCCATCACATTCATATTTTAATCTCTAACTAAAAAGAATATTGTGTGATTAGTAAGTTTGTATCCGATCACTTTTAAAAAAAATAAAAATAAAAATTAAATTTTTTTTAAAAAAATTTAACCCCTTCCATCTTGACTCTGCCCCGTTCTTGCATGTTCGGACTACTGTCGATTCTGATGACTTTCAAGAAGGAATAGTGCACGAGGTCAAATACTTTCTAGGATATGAACACTTTCCATATCAGTCATTATAATTAACTGTTTTTGATATCTACTTTTCTTATAAAAAATCAATTTAATATCTAGTATTCGAGATAAAACTATTTATCAATGTATTTCTATCCAATAAATTATTTTTTAATCAGTTAAGCTTGAAGCTGGGTGAGGGTCCAAATCAAGTATAAACACAAAAGGTTTGTGAAAAATTAAATTTGTACAAATATTCTTACGAGCGTGAAGGGGGTGTTTGCCCAACTGTCAACCATGTAGTTGATGTTTCTAATCAATAGAAAAGTATTGTTATGGCACAAAAAGACGGAAGGGTCGGCAAAATTCAAAATTATTAATGGGTCCTTTTAAGCTAAATGTTTTTAAACTTGAAAATTGAAAAAAAGAACTAATATATAGGACAGAGTTTGATTCCTTATTTTCTAATGTTTTCTCATCAAAATCAGCATCATATACATGCATGTGGGGTTTTATTTTGATGTGGTTTTGGTCATACATTAGAAAAATTTCAAGGGGCCAACATAAAAGCATAGCTTTATATCAACGTCCGAATTTATTAGTGAAACATTATAGTCCTTTCCACCTTTTGTCAATGAGAATTTCTTCACAATTAATGCATGGTTGTTTCTATGAAGGGGAAAAATAAATAAAAGGTTTCAACTCACATTGAGTTTAAAATCAATTCAAAACATCATCTAATTTATTTTACTCTATCACAATATATTGTCGGGTCGATCACCCACAAAAGGTTGGGTCACTGAAGAATATTAATGTATACTTTATAATGAAGGCCATTTCACTATTAGACTATTTGTGTACATTAATTCTCTATCACACTATCAATAATAGACGATTTGTGAAAGAGTGTTTCTTTCATTCAATTTATAGTGATAGTAACATTATTTACCCCATGCATGAATGTTAAGAAATTATATACTGTCCTTAGATTCGTAGTGCCTGAATCAGTTGTACACTTGTATTACTTCAACTTATTTTCCAATCTCATCAACATGTTATCTACATTCAAATATCAGGTTTATGAAGGATTAAGTGCACAAAATTTGATCCATATGCCCAATTCGTGTATACTGTATATATCATTAATATGCGTTTTTTTTTATAATATTTTTAACAAAAAATCTTTAAATTGCAGTTAAAAACAATATATTTTTTGCTTTCAGAACAAAAAATTTTAATTTCCTTCTTCATTTTTGTTTTGAAATTATATATATGGGTTGAAATTAGCAAACGCATTTTTACAATTTCAATCCAACATAGGCAATATTAGTGTAGAAAGTGTGTATTAATTGTTAATTGATTAAACGACTTAATGGTAAATTTCATGTGTTTCACAGATATGTTGTTGATCCAAGTGAAAAGTGATATTAAATATCTTAAAAAAGTCTCAAACTTAAATTTTATAAAAGAAAAATTCGTAGTTGAGATGAAAAATATCCTACTAAAACAGACTAGAATGTTTTACGAAAATTAATCATTAAAAAAATTGATAAATAATTCGTATCTATAACATAATTATCGAAAAATGAAACCTAAATGTTTGCTAAAAACTAATTAAACTTTACTATATAAAAAGGTACTATTGCTTTTGATTGTCAATTATTGAGTGATATAACAATTCAGTCTCATTCATGTATTAATAATTGATGGGTAACGGGGTAGTCCATATACCCAGTAACCAATTCAGCACTGAGAAGGAGGACCCAGCATAGAACAGCCTAGAGTATCCGTAAAGGAAAGAGCCTCAACTCAACATGCATGTAGACCAAAAACAAAAATATAAATAAATCAAATTTCAAACCAAAAAGATCCATACAACTTTAATTGAAACAATAATGTGACACGAACATCTTAGATAAACCAAGGTAAATATATAGTACACTGCTTCCAAAGACCAACAAATAGTGAAATAATTAACCTCATCTTGTTGTGTGGACGACGATGTTATGAAAGAACTTTCTTTCCAATTGCATGCGCTTATCCCTCCTTTGTCTAATTTTCTTTGTTCAAATTAAGAAAACATTTGGCATGCACTAAAGCATCATGGGACGATATTTTAGAGTTTGTTTTTATAGATCTTAATAGTTATGAGATCATTTTTATCACATCGTATAATGTGCCACCTAATCTTTGATATAACAACTTTTTTTTTATAAAAAAATAAAATATTTATAGACAATTACAATATATAATTAATCAAATAATCAGATAACTAATTATAAAATATGAAGAGAAATATATATATATATATATATATATATATATATATATATATTTTATTTACTTTAAGCCACAAAAATAATTTCTGTTATTAATTTTTATAAAGTAAAGAGATATAAAAAATTCTTATGAACTGGATACTTTTTTAATGCATATAAAGGATAAAGGTCAAACAATTTCATCGTTAAAAAAATTGTAAAATAGTCTATAAAATATAAAATATTTATATATTATTAATTTCTGAATAAATTTACTCTGATTTATAAATTTTATTATTTATTATTTTACTTCTTAATTTAACGACTAACTAAATTTAAGGATTAAAATAAAAATAAAAATAAATAAATTTATAAATTAAAATAATAATAAATAATTTTTAAGAATTATTTTTTTTATTTCCATCCTTCAAGGATTAAATGATTTCATTTTTAGTACAAAAACCCTGATTTAATCGTTGTTTAAGTTAGAAAAAGGCTCCATAAAATTTTATCTTAAAACATTTTAGTCCTTGTTATATCGATCCTTTTTGCAAGAAAAGGAGGGACAACCTAATATATAAGTCGAAAATCTCTAATCAATGAAAAGACTACGTACTATGTGCCGTTTCTATCGGCATTATGCTAATCATAAGGTCTATACATTGACATCAATCAAAAGGCTGATGCATGAACTAAATAAAAATAAGATCTTTGGGTAGTGACAATTCAATAATAGTGTATACCAACTTGCATGCTTCACTATCACCTAGTACTTTCATTACATTACTCACATGATAATTTTATGAGACCAATTACAATTAATATATTGGAAGTAGAAGGAAGAACAATTGCATGATGCATGCATGATTGCTAAGATTGCATAATGCAAAGGTGAAGATACTTTAGCTGATTTGGGCACAAAATGGGTAAGGAAGAAAATGAAGTATAAACCAACAGTTGAAGGGGGTTTTCAGCTGGGGGAGGTGTGGCATAGACTATGGATTCAAAATTGAAATGGTACTTTAAAGAGAAGTAGTACGTGAAGTGAGTGGTAAATAGTGAGTGACACTTGAGTTTGAGAGGGACGTGTGAGATTGGAGTAATGTGATTGGTATATATGGGTGACCATGACCAGCAAAGCTTGGACCTCCACTGTCCAATTTGTGGGAGCGCCAAAGGCTCCTATTTACAGTGATGGAGGGCTAATACACTTCTAAGACACAAAAGGAAATTATTTGGGAACATTTGCAGGAATGTGTGAGTGGGACAATTACCCATATGACAATGGCAGCAGGGTAGGTACCTACCTCTTCCACATGACTCATATATGTATTATATATATATATATATATATATATTTGCTGGTCAAGAAAAATATAAATCAACTAATTAATTATTTTACAGAATATATATTTATATAAAAAAAAATTATTATTTTTTTATTTTATCTATATTTTATATGATAATTAACTGGTTAACTTAAATTATAGTTCATCATCAAATATAAATTACAGTTGATCACCAAATATTTTTTATATGTATATTAGTATTTATTTCACGTTTTCTTCGTGTTTATGTAATAGTTTTTTTTGTCTTTACTCTTTTTGTTAATATTAAAACTCTCTTTTTGCTATCATTTTGTTTGTTGATTTTTCTCAACCTAGTTCCTTTTATGTTTATCTTTTAAAATAAATATATTCTTATTTTTTAATCAATTTTTAAGAGAATGTTTTTCTTTTCTATTTGACAATGTTTCTCAATTATTTATTTATCTCATAAACATAATTTTCTAAGTAACAATGCCGTTCTACAAATAAAAATATAAAATTTTATACAAATTTTTTAACTTGTCAAAATATTTTTCTAATACATAATATTTATTAATTTTAATTATATTATATGATTAATCCATAATATTTACAGGATGAATGCTAGTTTTATATACGTTGGTGAGTACTTTTTGATATTTGTTAATGTCTGTTAAATTACAAAATAAAAAATCTACACGAACCGTGATTTTCCACAAATCTCATCAGAAATAATTTTTATATTTTTTAATCAATAGTTGTAAAAAAAAATTCTCGCAGTCCATATTTAGGTTCGTGCAATTCATGCGAGAATATTTCATAACAAATATATTTTATACTAAAAATAAATTAGAGCAATATACTTTATATATACTATATGGAATTTAAGAAATATTATCACTTTTTAAAATTGTGTTATTTCATAGCTGTTAAAATCTTCACTTGATTCCTGTAATTGTCTGTCTTGAGTTTTATACCTACACGAGAAATTTTTTAAGTTTTAGTTCTTAATTGCGCATAAAAATCAAGTTTTAATTACTTCTTACCACATCACCTCAGAATTTTATATATATATATATATATATATATATATATATATATATATATATATATATGATAAACGGTGAAAAAAAATTATTGTGTTTGGACGAGTCAATTTAGTAGAGTAATTTGAATAATTAAATTATTATTAAATTAATTGATTTATTTGTATGAAAAATTTAAAATAATATTATTTTTATAATAAATTTTAATTGAATAAAATTAATAAATTTAAAATTTTATCTAATAAAAATTTAAAATTTTAAAAATTAAATTATTTTATCTGAACAAGAAAATTAAAATACAAAAAATTAAATTATTCATTTAAACAAAATAGATATAAAATAAAAAAAATTAAAATTAAAATAATTAAATTGCTAGATATTTAAGTTTCTTGAAAATTTTCAAATTCTTCTCCGTACAACTTCAAGTTAATTTACTATATTTGGCATGATATTTTATTATTATGAGTTACAAAAACGTAGCATGTGGAAGCCAGATAAGAACGAAGGACAAGTAGCATTGATGATGAAGAACATGAAGATTTGTATTGGAAAGGAAATAGGAGAATCACAAATAATTTAATATTTGTTTTGCCATATTTTCTTAATATTACGTTATGCTAATTATCAATTAAAAAAATATGTTAAACAAATCTTAATTATTGGAATCAAAGACACTAAGGTGTCTAGTCTCTAAAAAAATTTAATGCTAAAGAAAATTATTAAAATTTACAGTTACGAATATGCATTGTATCTAATTAATATTGTGTTTCATGTGAAATTTTGTATCATCTTGGACGAAATACATTTCAAACCCGAGAAATTTATATGCATTAAAAAATTGCCTAAACATTATGAACATTTTTCTGCTGTCTTTTCTAAAATGCTTTCATTAATTAAAAAGCAGAAAGCACTGTACATAGTACTTTCAAGTGAAGGAGAAGGTCAACTCTATCATCATTGATAATATTCCCCAAAAGGATTTAACAATATTACACTTTACTCATTTATTATATTTGTAGTTTTTAAACTTTTTCAATTGGTTTTTGGTATTTAAACATTTTGTTGACTGGACTTAATCTTTAAGTATTTTTTTAATCAGTCGTAGAGAAGTACAATTATTGTTTAAGCTCTACATTGTTGATATTTACAATTCACTTTTCATTTTTTATAAATTAATTTACTTAAATAGCCCCTAAATTCCAAGTAATAATATAATTTATATATTTAATAATATTTGTTTATTATAACTTTTGTTGCCTAGATTAAATATTTGTCTTGTTACTTAAACTAAAATACTAGTATATTAATCATTAAAATGCTAAATTAAAATTTTATAATTTACAGCAAACATTATTAAGATTTTTCATTCTTTTAAACCATTTATACTTCTACGAACGTTACTTGGCAGTGGGAAAATCACTTCCAATAAATATCACGTTCAGAAACTTATAAGAAAGCAAAAATTACGTTAATTTAGTCTCAAAATATTAAAATTATAACTATTGGCTATGTTTATTTGTCAAGATATTTAAGGTAAACTTTAGCTATTTTTAACTAGGCCGATAAGTTTATTTCATTAAAATATATTATTACAGAGAAGGATAAACAAAAATGGAAAGCTCTAGAAATTGTCAATTCATTTGACTCTTCACACGTATTAAAAGGATATTAATCAATCCAATAATCGATAACAAATAGGTTGAGGTTGGTAAGTCTCGAACGAATTTTACTTAATATTTTTTTTTGCTTCTAAGATGGCTTTTTATGCTCTATTTTTTTTTTATTCTTAATATTTTATTGTATTTATTTATTATTTTTTAAAATAAAATATGATTCTATATTTATTTAAATGGATAAAGTATGTTAAATTTAACTGAAAATATTTTATGATATAATTTTAAATTAATAATATAATATAATTCATTCATTACTAGAAGAGAAAAAGATCGATATATACATTATTAATATAAAATTCTTTGTACTTTCAATCAATCACAATCTATCTATGCACGATAATTTTATTGACTTCAAAATTTTTGTAAGAAAATCATGCAAATATACTTATGTTTATTATTTTACATTTATCAGTTACTTTAACTAATATGTTTTTGAAACACTTTTAATTGGTTAAGCTAACTTTTAGACATTTAGTTATCAATTACCAGTTAACTTTTCAAATTTTAACTGGTTTTCTAAATTTTCAATTAACTTTTCTACTAATTTTTTTAACATGATTAATTGTGAAAAATTAAATCATATCATCAACGAAATCCACATTGGTAAAGTGCAACTAAACACACTAATAATCTATTATATTAAACATATTTATGAAATATCATGCATAGATGTAAAATACTTTTCCTAATAATTTAAAATAAAAGAAAATCTAATCAGTAGGATGAAAAGCAGTGTTAAATAAAATAGAAATTTTGGGAGGTTAATAAAGAAATAATTTGATAGATAACTACAATATTTAAATAATTAATTATAAAATATAAAATATATATATATATATATATATATATATATTATATGAATTAATTGACTAGTTAATTACTTATTTATAATTGTTAACGAAATAAAATTGGACAATAAAATAAGATAAAAAGCAGCAACTATGGCGTGACAGAAAAAAAGAAACTGAAATGAGTAATCCAAACTGGCCTTAATCTGAGAGCTAGTCACTACTCTGTGACAAAGACGTATAGTCCCCATAGTCCGGGTAAATTAATTCCCCCTTTTACACAAAATAACAAAAAAATTGATTTAACAATAAAGGTATTATCTTCAAAATTATTTCAAAATAGAATAAACCCAATTGCTCTGGAGTCGTTTGAGTTTAATTATTAATGATTAAAAGTGGTAATTCAAAATATATAATCATGTTTAATATTGGGAGAGAGAAGGAAAGGACTATTGAGGGTAAGTTCCATATTACTATAATTTGTGGAGAAACCGCGAAAATTATATGACCTTGTGGGATTTTTTTATAATAATTTCTGAAAATAAATATACGAGAATTTAAAACGTAAAATGAATTATATCTTGTGTTACATAGATATATGTATTTATTCTTTTTCAGTTAGCAACATAAGCTAAATTCGTGAGAAAGAGATATATTTGATTTCCGTTCTGTCAATTTTATGATTATGATGTGAATTACACCGTATTTATAAAAAAAGTATTTGTGTTGTATAATCTAAATATTGAATAAAAAAGAGTGAAAAATGATGTGAATATAAAAAGATAAGTGATTGTGAATATAAACACCCTTTAAATGTAATTAAGTCACAAAGTCGAGTAATAACAGTGTTAATACATAACTATACTTTTTATTATAACGTTCATCTTACAAAAAAAATTTAATCATTCACTTAATTTCTTAAATATTCAAAATATTTTTTATTTATCTTACTGTAATGTCCAGAAAAATAATAATATTTGTAATTACTAATATGTTTAGAAAAATTATTTAGCAGCAATTTTTTTAAAAGAAAATCACATTAATTAACACTTAATATCTATTTGAAAATTATCAATTTTTTAAAAAAAACACTTATTTTTTAAATAATATTCAGAAAATTAAACAAGATATTTTTTTAGAATTATTACACATTAATATTTAAAGTAATAATGCAATAAAAATTTCTTTAGTGAACTAAGGTTATAACACAAAAATATATGAAAATTGAATTCACTCTTAAAGATATTATATTGTTCATAAATATATGAAATTTCATTCTTTGAATAAAATTCCACAAACATGAATATTTATTTTGTTTGTATAATCATATTTTATATTTAGGTTTAGTATCTTTTCTACCGGAATCTCTTCTTGTTTTGAAAAAAAGAAATTCCTATACTTTGAAGAAAAATAAGAAACATAATACAAGGTTAGAAACTAATGTTATAGAAGTTTTCGTGAAAAAAATATAACTCAAATAATTATTTCTTTGCAAGGGTATATATCTTTCAAATGATACTTTTCTATTTATAAATAAATAAACTATATTTTACCATTTTAAAGAATTAATTTTTGAAAAATGAAAAATGATAAAATAGTTCATGAAAATTTAAGTAATAATATTTTAATCCTTAAAATATATTTATTGTTATTTTGTTCACTGAATTATGAATTATAGTAATTTTTTATTATTTTAGTCTTTTTAAATTAAAGTACTAAAATATAATAAACAATGGGATTGAAACAACAAAATATATAGTTTCTAAGAATTAAAATATAAATATATTTTAATTTCAGAGATTATTTTAATGTTTTTTCATGTATCCATATTATATTATCGGAGAGAGATACTTTGAAGGCCAAAATGGTGGTATATATACCCCCCTCCCCCCATGTAGTTGTTAGGATTCCCAGACCTTGCTTCCTTCATCATCTTTTCCCATTCTCTCTATCTCTCTCATTTTCTTTTCTAACATAATAAGTAATAACCCATCATTTACCAACTCATTAACCACCTTAATTTTTTCTTTCGTTTCCTTAATTAATTATGTTCCCATTTAATTCATTCACTCTTTGAATTTCCCTATAGGAGCAATATGGTGGTGGCTTCCCCAACTTCCATGAGGACTGAAAAGATCATACCCATTGACCTTCCCGTGGTGGACCTATTAGAGGATAGATCATTGGTGGCAAAACTCATCGTCAATGCTTGTGAACACTATGGTTTTTTCAACGTCGTTAACCATGGTGTCCCTTGTGACACCATAGCTAAAATGGAACAAGCAGCTTTCGATTTCTTTGCCAAACCACTTTCCCAGAAAAAACAAGTTGATCTTTATGGTTGCAAGAACATTGGAATCAATGGAGACATTGGTGAAGTTGAGTACCTTCTCCTCAATGCTACTGCTCCCTCTATTGCTCATGACTTCAAAAACATCTCCAATATGCCATCCAACTTTAGGTACGTGCTCTCTTTTTACGTGCATTCATGTCATTGTCCTACACTTTTACATTTACTTCTTGTCTCCATAAACTTCTTCATCAACATTTTATACCGAAAAATATGAGAAAATTAAATTAACAAAGTAACTATTTCTTTGCATGATAAGGGGTCTAATTAACTGATTGAATAAAGTGTGTTAAAAATTATAAATTATAAGTTGGATTTATATAAAAAAAAAAAAACTTATGTATATTAACTTTCTGAATGATCGATCCAAAAATCTATGTTAAAAAGAACAATTCTCGTATACATAAATGTATAAGAATAATAGTCTTATGGATTAACTTTTTATATTAAGAAAAATTTAGAAGTCCGTGAGAATTAATAATTCCTCGCAATCTTAATTAAGTCTATAAATTGAGTTTTAACTTTAAAAAAATTCCCTTCTAAGATGTTACCTGTTTGACTATATATATATATATATATATATATATATATATATCACACTCTCTTAATGAAAATCACAATTTCTATTAAATAAAAAATAGAATTGGAAAAAACCCAAAAAGAAAAACTAAAAAAAACGAAGGAAATGGTTGTTTTATTAGATGTATGATTTGAAATTTATGTTGGCTTGTTTGGCTATATACATGATTACCTCTCTCTTGTGTAATTGTGTTTTGGTTCAATTCAAGAAACGAATTCTTAATCTTAAAAGAGTTGAGATATAAAGGGGGAGTAGATGTGGTGTGGAGCGTTTGTTTTATTTTAATTTATCTTGGCCTCATGACACTTTTGGTGATGGTGTGGCCAAAGGACAAGAACTGAAGTATAAGAAAAGTAATAGTTGAGGGTGACAAGGTCATGACTCATGAAGAAGTAAGATACGAATAATGATCGATACATTCGTCTCTCTTTACATGACCCTCAATAAAATAACTTGTGGGGCTATAAATTCTCCTACGTTACTTTACATTATAAGCACTAAATTTTTCCTTCCCTCATTCTTTTTTCTTTAAATTACTTGCTAAGGGATATTTAATTATGTGTAATTATTATCATAATTCAACAACAACAATAATATATAATTTTTTTTCTAATGAAGTTAAATAGCTTTTACATATAGTATTTGTCGTTATTCATGTAAAAACTTGCAAGATGCTCTATGAAGTTAAAAATATACCGTATTAATGTAATATAAACACCAATTCAATTATGACATAAAATACAATTTATACAAGAATATATATATATATATATATATATATATATATATCACAAAAGAAAAATTCTTATTCGTAGGATATTTGTTGTTGATATGGACCAGGCTATAGCTAGTAAATTCTTGCCAGCTTAAGTAGTGACTATCTCAGAATAATCATAACGCGTGACTTTATTATAAATATATATATATATATATATATATATATATATATATATATATATATATATATATATATTTGTTTATCTTATATTAATTATATTCTTAATTTATTTTTATATAACTATTATATTATTCATTAATTTTTAATAAATATATCAATTTTTTTCTTTTTATCTTTTTCTTGCATTTGTTTTATCTATGTCTATGGAAAATGGAGTGTAGGAGTATTAATTATTTTCCTGGTTTGAAACTACGTACCTTGCTATGAGTTGTAAGTGACCAACAAAGAACAAAGAGAAAATGCGGTTTTGGTGTTTTAACGTTATTCCCTCTGATTGATGGCACTGTGCCAACCATTTTTTTTTATAGAACAGCACGTTGTGGTCCTTTGGATTTGCATTATGAGGATATTTGTCATATTTGGAACTCAACTTGCAAAATATAGTAAGAATAAATTATTGTTTTACATTATTTTAATGTTTTGATTTTATACACTGCATAAAGATTTTTAAAAAAAAAATCTACGTGGAGTATATTGAATAAATTTCATTACAATTTCATTACAACTTTACTTCATTAACAATTGTAATACAGTCAGTCAATTCACTCACAAAATATATACATACTCTTTTTATATTTTATACACATACATATTTCTCTTTAACTTATTGTCTAATTATTTAGCGTATTCCATAGATATTTTCATTTCATTAAACTAATTTTCCAAATAACAATGACTTCGGGATGAAGAGACAGCAGGCCAATGAACATTGTTTCAATGGATAAAGTTATTGCATGAATAAAGTGTAAAACAGACAGAAATGCTAATTACTTTCTTTGTAGCATTAGTTAAGATTTTAGAGTATCAGTTAAGATATTAGAAGCAAAAATATTTTTATTTTAATCCATAAAATTATATTATTTAAGAATTTTTTGCTTACATTCTCTTATGATTTATATAATAGAATTTTTTTCTTTTAACTTTTTAATCAATACTATAAGGATACTGATAAGAAAAACAAAAGAAAAAGGAATGACAGAAAGCAAAAAGAAAATGTGTAAAATATATATATTATTATGCTTAAAAATAGAAAGAAATAAGTGATTTTTTTTCTGTCTGTTTAAATGAATAAAAACAAATTAATTCATTAATTAAATTAAAATTATTTTCAAACTAATTGAAAAAACTAATGTTTCACTCCATCATTATTTTCTGACCATAAAATCATTTTATTTTTTTAAAAAATTATGTACTTCTTAAGAAATTAAAACATGAAAAATTAAATAGAAAGATATTATTTTCCTTCCATTTCATGGCAATTAAGGTAGAAAAAGTTCTTTTCATAGATTCCTCAAAATAACTCATCTCCTTATCTCTCCTCTCAAATTCTTATATTATCTCTTTCATTACTTATTATTATTATTATTTTTCTTCTATTCATCTCGAATCCAAACAAACGAAGAATGTTAGAGAGACTACTACATACTACAATCAATGATCAATGTATCTAGTCCATACGTCATCAAGAAATTGAAAAGAAATCTAATATTTTTATATTGCTTTTAAAAATGTAATTAATAACATACAACTGATTGTGCATAATTTTTTAAACATTTTAAAGTAGTACCCAATTAAACAAAGCTATATTATTAACTTAGTGAATATCCTCTGAATAAATTGAACAAAATATTAACTAAAAAAGAAATGAATAAAGACAGAGTATTAATATGTGTTTTAATTAGATTATTTTGAACAATTAAAATACTGTTTTTTCTGAAAATAAAAGTAAACCAACACAAATTAGAAAGAAAAAATATTTTTTTATATAAAATAACAACATAAAAGATCAAACTATCTTTTGCCTGTAATAATGTGTCTCTAGACACATGATAAAAACTTATTTAATTATTAGAAAATAAAATATCCGTTGAATTAGGATTATAAAAGTGAGTAAATTATTTTTAAGCAATTCAAAATACTTGTAAAATGTCCCATTATTAAAGTGAGAATCATAGTGCAATAAAATCTATATATTTATTGACATGCTTTGAAGTGTCGTACTGTGTAAAACAGACAACACATATAACTTCGTTGTCTGAAGATCAATGCTTTGACAAGATTCATTCATTGCGACTTAATTAAACAAGATCATTGAAACTATAAAATTTATTTTTTATTTTTTCTTAAATAAATATTTTTCTGTAAAATTATCGAAATAAATCATAATTTAATTTATAAAAATATCAAATCAAATGAATAAAATTTAATTTATATAAAAAATAAATAATCAAGAAAATATTCATATAATAATATATATGATCACGTCTTTCCTATTCTATATGTTGTAAGAATAAAATTTCCATTATAAGAGTACTTGGGGATGCACGTGAGATGTGAAGTCATTCATGTCGCACATGGGACTATGAAAAGTTGTAGATACTCCTAGGAGGTGGGATTGTATGTCAGATACTCTTTTACTTCTTTCTTCTCTTCTTACTTCAATATTTCCAACTCATCACTGCTTCATGCTTGTGATTTATTTACTCATCCTATCATTAATTTAGGGAAAAAGAGGAGATCAAATAGAAAATGTCAGAAAAAGTTTTGGATAAAAGATGATAGTTTGATACTATATTAACTCATATAAATCAACAACGTCCAATCAAATCAAAACTAAAAGGTGTGAACTAGTTCGTTACATATTGAAATTCCCAAATTGTTATGAACAAGTTCGTTATTAATTAATTTTCTAACCCAAACAAGCAAAACAAAAAATGAAATATAAAGCATATGGTGACAGTGAATTGTCCCGTCTACTAGACCCACATTAAATTGACTGGTAACACTGCCTGCCATGATGCAGATCAAAACCCACTCTGCTACTTCTAGCATTGCCATCTTCACTTTACTGTTTCCTAGCTGTGGATTCAAGTAGCTCATATGATGAATATAAAAGGAAATTACTTGATATAAATTTTTTTTTATAGAAATTTAAATCCAATCCATACAACAAAAGGAGATAAACATAAAGAAAAATAAAAAATTGCCCCTTAAATATATCTATGATATGAGTATCTATATATTTTATTTGACCTGTTACTTAATTGGTAGCTATATTTTTCTTTTAGTAAACTTTGAAGTATTATTTTGTTTATCAAAATCAAAGACAAATATCTCTAAATATTAATGGTATGTAATTTTTTTTCTTATAAATCTTAAATTCAAACTTCACTTAGAAAAATTGGTTTAGTGTTTCCTTTAGACTAGTTGGTATAAATAATAATAATTTGTATTTCTCAATTAAATATTGACCGACTTGGATATAAAATTGAAATAAATTACATTATATTTTGATTAGTTTAGAAATAAAATAATCTGTATTAGAAAAAAAAATATCCATATTAAATTTTAAGATAGATTTACGATAAATATACTCCCTAATGTTATAATAATCAACAGTAAAAAAACATTATTATTGGCAAAGTATAAGAAACCATATGCATATGCATGTTAGGTAGTTATTAATCTTGTATAATTGCAAATATTTACACATGAAGCATGGTACATGAATCGTTGTGGGAGATAGCATTTATTAAAAGCAGCATAGGTGTAGGGGAAAACACGTAGCTATTTGATTTTAGGCTTGTGAGGTGTGTGACTGTGCAAGTGGACATGACAGGTTTATTGTGAGTGAATACAGAGATGGTGTGAGGGAGCTGGCATGTGAGATTTTGGAGCTAATGGCAGAGGGTCTGGGGGTCCCTGATAAATGGTCTTTCAGCAGGTTCATCAGGGAGGTTGATAGTGACTCAGTCCTTAGGTTCAATCACTACCCACCTATACTTAACAACAAGGACAAAGACAAGTCATCACACTCCCACAATAACAACGTTGGTTTTGGGGAGCATTCTGACCCTCAGATTCTAACCATCTTAAGATCCAACGACGTGGGTGGCCTCCAAATCTCTCTTCAAGATGGTGTGTGGAACCCAGTTGCCCCTGACCCCTCAGCTTTCTGTGTTAATGTCGGTGATCTCTTACAGGTATATATGTTCCTACCCTACACATAAAAAATATGGTTTTTTTTTTGGGGGGTTTAGCCCCACAACCTGGTTTCATTTTCCTGAGCACAACAGAGAGCCAGGGTAGGAGGGGGGGCCTGGGGTTGGGTTGTGTTGTGTCCCAACACCTACACCACACACAAAGTTAGGAAAGAAGTGGATATCTTGAAAGAAAAGCTTCATGTTCAAGTTGATAAAGAAAAGTTAAATGACATATTAGAACTATAATTGAGGTGTAGTTATAAAAGTATATCTGAGACAATGATGTTTTGATAAAAGAATTAAAAACATGTTTCTACTTTAGTTGAAAGTATTGTTCATGCATTGTAATATAAATTTAACGAATAAAAGTAAAATAATAAGAATTGTGAATTGTTGATAAAAGTACGCTTCATTCAAACATAATTTTTAAAAACTCAAATATATCTTGAGACTTCATTATTTTACTTTTATTTAGTAGATTTATATTATAACATACCATATTTTCAGTTATAATTCAAACATGTATTTGATCAGATGACTAAAATTTTTAGATTCAACAAGCAAACTATGGGGTCTTGCAGTGGTAACTCAAAGGTCCATTTTTTAAATTATATTTACTTTATTATATATTTAATTAATCTTAAGAGATGGGATTTCATGCAATTTCTTTAGAGACAGAAAAATATTCATTTCCACTCACAATCACTGGATACATGTACTTTTGGTTATTAGGAAATGAATTTAGTGCAGTCATAATTTGATGCATGTGTTCATGCATTAATAACCATTAGATGAAGATCAAATGGATAAGATCTTAAATTTGTTTATTGACCGAGATTAAATATGAATTATTCAATCTTCATTAGACAATTCTAATTTGCCGAGAGCGTGAGATGACTAATACAGGAAGTTTGAACAGTTATGGTAATATATGGATTGAGATAAGTGTCAAATAAATATTAATTAGAAATCTTTTCTTTTTTTATCTTTGATCAACCAAATGTCTATTTTTGTTAATTAATTATGCTTTTGAGTTTTGAGAACTAACAAAAATACACACATGCCTGGCATAAATCATTAAGCATACACACACAAACATAGTATATGTTGAGTTGTAATGGGTTAGGATATCTCACTTTCTCTTGACACAAATTTTCTCAAATGAAAAAAAAAAAGGGATAGATAGACATATGACATGTTACACAGGACAGCCAGCAAGCTATGTACAATACAAAGTCTTAAAAATTGGATGGAATGAAAACTAATCGCGGAGAATTTGAGATATAGGTTGTTGATCTAAGTAAATATTGAAGGCTTGGTGACGAATTAGCTTTCATTATTATGTGTAAGAGATGGTACAAAAATGGGAATTGATTGAATATTATTGTTATGTGTTGTTATTCTCTAAAGGTTATGACAAATGGGAGATTTGTGAGCGTGAGACATAGGGCTGTGACCAACTCATACAAGAGTAGAATGTCGGTGGCATATTTTGGGGGTCCACCACTTGATGCATGCATTGTTGCTCCACCAATTATGGTTACACCTCAGAGGCCCTCCCTCTTCAAACCATTCACTTGGGCTGAATATAAGAAAGTCACCTACTCTTTGAGGCTTGGAGAACGCCGCATTGACCTTTTCAGGAACTGCACATCTCAACTAGAGTAATACCCTTCATCAACAGTCAAAACTAGACTTGGTAGCATTACTATAGTGTAGAGGTTTTGGTGTGGTGTCCTTGTGTTGTGATGGCTATATGCTTTGCCAAAATGTGACAACAAATTTTGTTATTGTGTCAAATTCTACAATTTAACTTTATAAGCAAAAAAATACATATATCTGTAGTTCACTTGTCAAAGAAATTTGTGTTTGTTTGAGTTTCATTCTTTGTATCCAGGTGTTGTTGTGATTATAATCAAGGGGAGTATGGTTCTAATTAGTTATGATAAAAATGTTCCAAGACTAATACCTTGTGTGAGAATGCTATTTTCTGGAATGATGTTATCGAATATTGAAGGCATTAAAATTTTACTTGATAAAATGTTCGTGTGTTCGTATAGGATGTGAAAATGTAGAATTTCCTCCATTAGCTTTTACAAAATTAGAATTTTATACACGTTCGTCATAACTATAATAGCATGACTGCATGAGTATATATACAAAATAAAAACTACAATAGCGTGAGAAATTAATCCTTATGAAATATTTTATTTCGGAAAGCAATTAGTGGAAATATTATATATCTAATGAATCTCAGTACATCAATAACTGAGATAGAGACCGTCGATTCCTACTGTTTATCGTGTCCTATACAAATATTTTTTGAGTTTAATATTGATATGCATTGTAAAAAAAAATCATATTGTAAATTAATTATAAGTAGTTTCGGTACCTGTATGGAAATACTAATTATACTTTAGAAAAAGAGAATTAATTTTATTGCTTTTATTGAATAAAATTATCATACTCCACACACTTATATTTATCTTTTCCACTTATCATTACGTATAACATACTTCTAGATCTAACTTTGGTTTACGATAAAAAATAAAAGTGCAAGAAAATGAGACTACACACTCATAATTTTTTTTATGCACCATATTTCTACATAAATATCTTCCATGTATTCTTTAGAAAGAGAAATACTGAGAAATCCGAATCTATGAATTTTAAAAGAACCAGATTTAAAGATCTAGAATGCTACTCTCCATTCCTACCTTCACCATTCTCTTTATATCTTTCTCTCAACTTCGAATCATTCTCTTTCTCCTTACAAATTTGGAATACTATCATTCATTCATGAATACAATAAAGGGTTCAAGCACCGATAATGCTACTTTGTAAATAAACAATAAAAGAAAGATCTCGCATTCTAATATCGCTAAAAAAAACAAAAACAAATCTAAATCATTCTAGATTACATTTATTGGAGAGGATGCACGATGATCCAAAATTATAATTTTGGTTATTACATTTCATGTTTGAGAAAATGTATAAAGAGTATTTATGTCATTTTAACAAAAGGGAGGGTGCACAGATAAAATTGTAGGGTGGAAGAAGAAAACACAGATAATGGGTGTGCTGTTAATTTGTTGGGCTGGAATGGGCCGTACAATCTTTGTAGTAAGAACTCAGAAGGGATGAAGACCCGTTTATAGAGAGTTTTCGTCGCTGGCCATATACCATAATAATTTCTTGCTTGATCTATTGATTTTTTGCATATGATGATCATAAAAAGGTTTGATCTATACTTTCACCTACCCACATATCCTTCCTTTAATATTACCAAGTTATTTAACGATAAATACATTTTAGGGAAGACCACATTTATATATATCCTCCCATAAATAGTCTTATGTTTAAGATTTAATATCGATATTATTAATTAAATTAAATTAATTCCACGTAAGTTATTTTACACACTTAATAGAAACTACAAATACATAAACTGAAATATCATCGAATGATTTGTTAAAATAATTTTTAAACAATTGTGTATGTTTCAGCACTTTTATAAAACTCAATCCAAGCTATTCTCACGAGAAAATATATACGAGAGAGATATGTCGATGCCTTTACATATTTTACTATTTTTTTTATAAATTAAATTTGAACTGTTTTTTTTTAAAGATATCATATATAAATTTTTATATGATTTAAAATTTTTTAAATATATTATTTAACTATCAATATTTACTAAAATTTTACACACACACACACACACACACACACACACACACACACACACACACACACACACACACACACACACACACACACACACACACACACACACACACATATATATATATATATATATATATATATATATATATATATATATATATATATATATATATACATCCACGAAAGAGGCGATTTATGATACCTAGTTTTTAATAATTTGGAAATAATTTAGTGTTGTCACGTTCTGTCAATAAGAGTAAACGTTTTCAAACTTAGGTCAAATCCTTTCTCCATATTTTGGACATTGTTTTACTAAAAATAATGATGCTGGAGTCTAGTGGTGGCAAGAGAAGGAAGAACAAAAGATTTCTTACTATATTTTATGTTGAATATGCAACCATTGTTGCAAGTTACGAGTAGCAAAACTTCATGCGATAATTGAGCCGAAGTTGCGGAACGAACTAAAGCAACATTGAAACTTTGTGTGCTTAAACTCAACCTTTTCTGAAACGGGTCAAAGTGTTAGAACTTGTTGAAAATATCTTATATAATATGTTACTTATTTGTTTGATGCAAATTTTTAGTGCACATTTACCTAGAATTGTACTGTTAATTTAGTTTTATTTAGGGATTATCTTGAAATGTTTTTTATTCAGAATAAATAAAGAACTTTGATGATTAAATTAATAAATGTATACAAAGAAAAATTTAGAATCCATTCTTCCTATTTTGTTCTTCTATATTTACACAATTTTGATTGGTGGCAAACTTTCATTAACACCCTTGGCAAGCCCTAATTTCTAATCACCATCAAGTTGTGTATATCATGAACTACGTCACTACAACATTGACTTACAATATAACTTCGAGTGACATTTTCTTTCAGTGACAAAAAGTCCATCAATAATTGAAACCTTTTCGAGTAGGATTTTAACTTCTTTGATTTCGATGTTTAAATGTTTGACTTTTCATTGGAACAAAATAATATTTTTGGGCAGTTAATTATTCCTTAATATTGAAAGTGGAAGACAAGAATAAGTCTTGTAGTTTCTTTTGGAGTAAATGTTGGCATGGGATTTTCAACGAAGCCAAAAAAAGAATGAAAAGGAAGCAGAAGAAGAAGAATATTGAAAACCTTAATTATAAAAGTGAAGCTCTTAGATAGATTAACAATGTTAGTGTGGTACTATCACTAAAATGTCAATGATGACTATAAGGAATAAGGATTTTTAATATTGAAATAAGAAAATTAGGTTATTAAAATATAATTTGAGTTCTGATCGTTGTAAGATTACAAGTGTAATATTATATTTTATGTACTATAAGTGTATTGTTGTGGGATTTAATTGATATGTACTTAAATTGGTAATAAATTATTTATATTTATACCTGTATTTGCATTGTATTACTTAATTTTAATCCATACTTATCTATGAGAAAATCTTTGACCATGTTAAATAAATTTTATGAATAATTTATTAAACGTGGATTCAATTGTTATTCGTACTCTGAAACAATAATATATTATATCTAATAATGCGTATAACAAAACTTTATTTAGAAAAAGAAAATATCTACTTTAATAATCTCTAATTCTTTATGTTTAAGAAAAAGTTAGTCTCTTAACTTTTGATTGAAGACTATTCTTAATTTTAAGAAAAATTTCTTATGAAAAAAATAAGAAAATTCACAATACGTGTTTACTTAGTATGAGTTAGGTTCTTTTCCAGTATTAAAGGTTGTGAATAAAAGAGAAAAAAATAGGTTCATATAATGTATATATGTATCTTTCTGCTGATACATAAAAAGATCTTTATTCACTTGCTACATGTTTGCCGCAAATCATTGTTACAATCAAATGGACTATTGGTCCATAATGTAATAATATGTTGTTATTATGTTGACTTCTTTAGAGGATCTTATGTCGGTACTTAAAACTGTCTTTTATTGACTAATGTAATGTGTAACTTCTATGAAGAGGAGAAGACTTAATTACTTCTAGAATGTTAGGACCCCATTGACGTATTTGAATTCTAGTAAAAATGATAAATAGAAAATCAACTATATAATTATGAACCACTCAGCTTAGTGTCAAATGAAAGACCAGAAAGATGTACAACCCCTCACTCCCCCCAAACGACCCCCAAAAGAAATAGGAAATAGAATACCCCTTATTTTTTACATGGGACCATCCCTTATTTTTTTTAGGTTATCATGCGATTTTATTGATGATTAATTTTTGAATTTTTTTCTTATGCTTTTTATACGTTGAATGGTTTTATTGATGATCAGTAGAAGGAATTATAACGGTACATAGAAGTTTTCTAGTGATTTTTTTCTAATTAAAGATTTTTCCTACTCAATTGGAATATTAAATATTAAACGTTAGGATACAATCAAATCTCACATTAGAGGAATAAAGGAAGGATTTGGATAGTTTGAAGGAGAAGAAGGATAAGACAGATACTTGTTGTTAAAGAAATTCTTCTAAAAGAGTTTTGTCAGTCAAAAAATTCTATTGCAACAGAGGATCGTTGTAGAAACGTAAGATTTTAAATTAAGAGAATATTTGTTATATGCTATGTTAATTTAAAGTCCTATATCGATGAACAATAAAAAGAGAAAGAAGAATAAAAAACCTATATAAAAAAGAGTGATAGATTTTCTTTACTTACGCTAGATATAGTGCATTAAGGTAGTGTATATCAAAAACGACAGAGGAGAGTTTATAATTTTTTTTGTAAAATTTATACATGAGTTTGTAATTTTTTTGCACAACAAATTTTATCCCGAATGATAGAGTAGGTCTTAAAACACTAAATCACGTTAATTATGTGTGCGCTATTTTTTCTACCCTAGTTTCATAATTAAACATTAAAGATTAATTTTACTTGCAATATTATAATCATTGCTCACCTTATATATTTTCATACATAATATAAATAAAACATGAGTTTTTCACTAAAAGATCATCCCCGAAATAATA
This sequence comes from Hylodesmum podocarpum, assembly GCA_026586105.1. Lineage (NCBI taxonomy): Eukaryota > Viridiplantae > Streptophyta > Magnoliopsida > Fabales > Fabaceae > Hylodesmum > Hylodesmum podocarpum. Next base: position 4,387,792 of record JALJEV010000367.1, on the reverse strand, counting down.
GAAGAAATTTTTATTTTTTAAATATAAATGGTACAACTGTATATTTTTCTTCTTTTCTTCAACTTTCTCTATTTCTCCATTTTATTTTATATCTCATTCCAATAAATAAAAAATGCAAAATAACAGATTTCTCAATGTCAATCTTTCCACTACCAAAGTCAACAGTCTTTCAAAGTCCACCCAAAGAAAACAAACTGTTGTGGCCCACTACTATACTTGTGCCCAACAAGCAAACTCCAAATAAGCCTGGGCCCAAGCCAACGACCATGGTACAGCCCATTGTTGTCAATTTTTTATCTCTCAAAGAATTACATATCAATTTGCTACTATTTAAAATTATTTGCGCAATTTTATATACAAAACAATGGTTGGATAAATTTTTTAATTAATAATTTCAGGATTTATATTGCTACATGTAATTCAAAACAACTTAACAGCAATAAATAAAATTAGAATTGAACTATAATAACAAGAAGGATTATTTTGTATTATTATTATTCCGCAAAAGAGGAATTTGACGTGGGTTTGGGCACATAATTCAAACCACGTGAATGAATGAATGAATCCTTGTGTTGGATTAATGTGTTTAATGACGTAAACAATGATTCAAATTCACATCTCAATATAATATTATTAATAAACAACTATATATATGTGAACCGCGTTTTAGGTGTAAACTCAAGTCTAAACTCTCAACTAAGCTTTTTCCTTTCCCTTGTTTTGTTTTTCTAGTCAAAAGAGCACTAATGTTAATCTCATCCATAATTATTAGATTCCTTATGTAACCAGTTTTGTCACAACGTTATTTATTTTCAATTTATAACGTTGATTTACTCTTCCACGACCAAACAGTCTTAAGTTACTAACATGTTTTTTTATGCTTTTTAAGAAGTTTGTGGTCTTTTATTCTTCAGAATAATGATTGATGCTATGTGCCCCAAGCATAACACCTTATTTATTATATTTTTTACATGAAAGGCAATAGGTGAATAATTTTAGGCTTTTATTTACATCCAAAAATAAAAATAAAAAAAACAAGATTCTAGCTTTATTTTTTTTATTATATGAATATAAAATGCATTCTGGTCATGCACGCAATTGACAGCTATTTCCCAATTATATCCCATGCTTGTTTATTAATTAGGCAACACACTATAATTCACTCACTCTTTCTGTGGATCTCTCTAAAATTGGAAATAAAATTGCAATTCAATCGTAAGAGCGTGTATCTATACCACACATGTTTAAAATTTGAGTTTAATTTAATTATTTTGTACGGTTAGTATAAGAAAAAAGTATATTGTCAATTAATAACATTATTATTGATATAATTTTTTACAAGGTTATTGTACTGATTAAAATTTCTAAATATAATATTCTGTGGTTTGATAAAAAGAAAATATGATTAAAAATATAGATTTTTAACTCTACAAGCAAATTATCCTACATCGGGTTAAAACCTTTTTTAATGACTATCACATGCTATACTTTTCATAAACGTATATTTATTATTAGTGTTTGAGTTTGTGCTTACACAGAGTAAATTTTTGTTTTATATATTTAAATTCATAACTTATATTGTAAATATTTAATTAAAATTTATCATAAATAAAATATTTGAAACACAAAATTTATATTTTAGATTTACAATAAAACACTTACATTGTGATGTAATATTATGTTGATAAATTTTTAAAATAATATTGAAACTCAATTAAAAAAATATGAAATGGCTATTTTTTTTCTATTAGTAGATGAAAAAAGAGGTTCGGAATAAAATTAAAAAATGTTCTCATTAAAAAGAAAATAGCTAAAAATACATTTATTAAAAAATTGTTCTCAAAAGCACTTTTTATGTTAAATAATCATTTTAATCATTTTGAATTAGAATGGAGTTATTAATACATAAAAACACCATCGTGACTAACATATAAATTCAAAAGGCTGGAGGACACTTTGAGTGATAGATCAGAGTCCAGGACATTGAATTTGGAGCTTCTTGACGTTAGAAAGAAAATGAAGAAGGGAAAAAGAAAATTATCAATAATTAGTATTAGGCGAAAATATCAAGTTACTTGAAATGTTTGATTTTAGTTTTTATAAATAAATTATTTTATTTTAAATTCTATAATTTAAAAATATATCAAATTTTAATTTTTATAATAATTTAAATAGTGTTTTATAATTAAAAAAATATTGCCTAATCCATTTTAAAAACTAAAAGTGACACATTTATAAATTACAGGAGTTAAAGTAGGATAATTTTTTAAAAAATTTTAAAGAGACCAAAAATATATTTTATCTATGTAGCAAATCTACCTTTTATGGAAGGTAATTTTACTTATTGGTGCTAGATAAAATTATTTTAGGGGATAAAATTCTTTGTATTTGGTATATGTGCATAGACAACAATAATTTAATTAATAGTTAAGTGATTTAATTTGTACAGAAGTTAATAAAAAAATTATCATTTAGTTAACACCTTTAAACTTTCTTCAGCAAAAGATAATTAAAATTAGTAATGTAAAATGATAAAAAAAATAACAATTATTATTTGAAGACATTCATTTTGCACAAAACAGTAACATCGATTATTGATTTTCTTCTTTAACCATTTTCATTATTTAAACTAGATAATTTTTATGTGACTAAAATAGTTAGAGAAAATGAATTTAGTAATTTTAATTTTTTAATTAAATAATAGAATTGTAATAAATTAAAGTATAAAAAATAAGATACTTTATAAAAATATATATGAAAATAACTAATTTTTAAATTTTATTAAAAATAATGGGGATATTAATAAAATTTATTCATTCTATAAATTTAAAAAATAAATTATCTAAAAAAAACAATTATAAGAAGAAAACTCACTTTCTCTTAATAGTTTTAGATTATTTTTACAAATAGATGATCGATTTTGACGTAAAATTCTTATCAACATGAGCATGGATGAATTGGTCTTGGCAATTAAAATTGTTCAGTTATCGTCCTAACATTAAGGAAATCCAGGAACCACTAGAATTCAATTACCATGTATTTTGTCGTAACTTAACAGAGATTAGCGACTTGTTCATCACGTAATAAGAGTATAGCACTACAAATTCTTCTTCGGCCTTATCTAAAACTTACAAGGTCAAGCACGTGTCCTAATTCTTATAATGTTCACGTCATAATTAAGGTTATATATATATATATATATATATATATATATATATATATATGTTGTATTTTCAATTTTTAATTAAGAGATAAAAGTTAGATCATGGTAGGAGTAAAATATTTTATATCATCAATTGATTACAATCTAATTTTTATTATAAATTAGTTGATTTTATAACTAAATTCTTAAAAATCTTATCCAATCTAATTTATAATTATTTGTGTAAAATTATTTTTACTCAAAATATATAATATTTAAACTATTTTATTAATACGAAGGGAATCTTATATTCTCCCTGAAAATCTTGTTAATTAACTTTTTTTTTTATATAGAATGCTGTTAATTAACTGTTTTACAAGTGACAATTAAATTGAATTATCATCCGTAAGAAATATGGGATTTAACTCCTATACAAATTTTGGATGTATAATAATAATAATAGTTTACATTTACAGTTTTGTATATATTATTCTATTCTTTGGCGTTAAGCCAATTTTAATAATTATCGACCGTTTAAAAGTTGATTTTCAGTGAGAAAACGGGTGTGATTTGACTGTCATAAAATAAAGAACTTTAAATAAAATTTATTTTTTTTACGGAAGAATAAATACACTTAATTACTAACATATTATGTAAAAAAAAATTGAAGTTAATTACTAATAATTGATAACATAATTGATGTTTATCTCTTAAAAATGAGATGCTTAATTTTGAGTATATAGATAACAAAATCTCTTACACAAGAAGTGAAATTCGATTACATATTATCAATATATTCAAATTTTCGAGTATATGGATAGCAAAAAATTATACGAAAATTGTGTAATAAAATACAAATCTTTAATTTATAAGATTGTAATTCTCTATGTTATCTAAAAGAAGTCAATTAATCTTTGTTTATCCAAATTTTTTATGATAATATTAAAAGTGTAATTCTTTATTTTATGAGAGTCATATCGATACGGAAGAATTTATTAGAATACCACATAGTTATAAATTTATTTGACTTTATCCTCCAAAAATTATTTTTCAAATTGCTTCTTAATTACATGTAGGTTGTGAAAGGTCTATTAAAAAAATAAGCTATAATTAAGAAACAATAATTGAGGCTCTCATCGATTAAAATAAGACTACACGAAAATGAAAACAATAAGTATAATGAAATGTAGAAAAAATAATTATTTTTTAATTTTTTGCAATTGAAAAAAATAAAAAAATAAATTATTCTCGTATATTTATCTTTCTCCGTGTACCAACGGTGAACAGTCAAGATAGTAAGAAACAAATTAACAATAAGATGTATCAATTATAAATAGATTATTTTTAATTTATTTACACAATTATTCAAATTATGTATTTTTTTCACTCATCTTTCTTTGAATAATAATATTTTTCACTCTTTTTAGTTTTTCCTTTAATTTCTTTTAATTCATCGAATATTTTGTTCTTTTTGTTCCACCTTACCAAACATAAGAGAAAAAAATACTGCTGGAAAATGAAAGGACTACACACATGACAAAAGTTTTGCATTTTAGGCTATAAAAGTGCACCATTATATATTACCTATAATTGCAAGTTTGCTACTATCTTCTTGATCCCGTAAGTTCAAAATCCATTATATGACAAGTATTTATGTCTAATAGAAACCCACCACTCTATTTTGGATAAACAAGGTTTGAGTATGCGATAAGTACATAATTAGAATTTCCAAAATCAAACATAAGACATTAGTTTTTCTCTAACCATTGCAATATAAACCACACCCTTCTTAACACTTGAAGCTAAGATTGATTATATTCCATCTACAAACATAATTGCATATGTGATTTGATTTATTTAATTATCTAGTATAGTGTATGAACATAATGCAAAACATGTTTTTCCTTTAAATGGAAAAACCAACAAAAGCATTCTCTTTCTTTGTTACGGGTAGGAAAGATCTTCCCTACATTTTGAGGCAATGACCTATGAAAATTGACAAGAGCCAAGAGGTGATCACCATTAACAGCTTCAACTTTGTGGCTGTGAGGGATTGCGAGGAGGCCTTTGAAATTAAACACCCTTAACTTGTAGCCATGCTTATTAATTTGCTTTTCAGCACAAATTGCTTCACGCAAGTGATGAACGATCAATGAAAATGATGTAACATGGATGTACAACACTAGAAAATGGATAGAAAAGAGAAAGTGCACCTAAAGGTCCTTCACAGAAATCTCTCGTGGCCATTTGCTTTGAAGCTTTGAAAATTTCTTATTCCTCACTGTCTACTTGACCATAGGCCTACATGTCCTTAACCTTAAGTTCCATGTTTTTTTATTATTGGTCTCAACTTTCAAGGAGATATCCCAAAATTAACAAGGTTCAATGTGTTACAATTATTGTTGATTTTTTTCAAACTAAATATATTATAAATATTCGCATATCATACCAATGATTAATTTAGACATAATTTAAATCTCTTAAACATGTGAAGAGATATTCGAATTTTGACTCGAGTTTACGAATAGACTTTGTAATTAATTGACATATTTGTTGTAAGAAAAATATTATGAATACATATTCTCTTTAACACATTTTTTTTAATATATTCGCGCTAACCGATAAATTTATCGAAAATGTCAAAATTTGGTGATCCCACGACATATTTAATGTCTAGTCAATAACAGAAGTTATGTTTATCAAAGTGTGTCACTCACACTAATCTTATTACAATTATATTTAAAAAAAAAATGTGTTCACATAGACAAAACCTAAATAGATTATAGCTATATTTGAATTCCTGCTTGTTTGATTGTTGTGATCAGTTCGAAAAATAAACTCAATTTCATGACATGTTTGATTACTCTCAAAAACAATTTTTGTACACTAATATTTTTTCTAGAAACTGAATTTAACAAAAATAAGATCAAAATTCTTTCTGCCAAATTCTTTCTACAAAATGAAAACTATTTCTACCTCAAGTTTCCAAGCGATCATCCTAACATACACATGTGTGTCTATATATATATATATATATATTAAAGCACAAGTAGGTTTTGAGGCTGTACAATAATACAAACGTCAATTATATATAACTTTTTCCACTAAATTACAGCAAAATTTTTCATCACTAAATTGCAATATGAGTTTTCTCGATCGTTGATAAATAACAAATACGAATTTTTAATTAGTTTTACCGGTTAATTAGAATAAACTTTTTCGTCGGTAAAGATCAATATATTATTTTTAAAATTAATTAACTTTATAATGTGCTGATACAACAATATATATATATATATATATATATATATATATATATATATATAAAAAAAGATAGAAAAGTGGAAGGGAGTCAATGGACCCTTAAGCTTTTCTTAAGCGAGAGGGGAAAAGAAATGAGACCCCACACTGTACTTATCATTATCATTATTTATTATCTTCTCATTAGAAATTCATATGTGATGAATTAAAAAAAATACATAAATTTTAATTTATTAAATTGAATAATACTTCTTTAAATCAATAAAAATTTAAATTTTTTATATAATAAAATTTTTTAATTTATATGATTTTTACTATATTATGTTAAAACATTTGAAAAGATGTTCATTATAACTTTAAAGAGTTTAAAAGTGATATACCGATTTATTTTACACAAACAATCGTCTAACTATAATTTAGATTTTATATAATTTATAAAAATTTTATTATCAAAGTTAATAAACTCAGCATATATTATGAATTGTTGTTGTTTGATTGAGTAAAATATTTTATATGACAAGTGCATCAATTTTTTTCTCATGTTTTAATGATTTAATGTTGATTTTGTTTCTCTATGCAAAGACATAATTAAGGTCATTGAGTTCGTACCCTATTTATGAAGATAACAACTTGGCCATCAATACAAATTAAGAATTAAAATGCTCACAAAAACTGATAATAAAATTAAAAGTAGTGTAACTACAGAAGAATTTGTGAGGTTATGTTCCGATACAAACTATAAGATATCCACAATTTTAAAATTAAAATGAAAGTTTATTCTAATTATAATTCATATCCATAGTAGGGAAGCATAAAACTAATTAAAATTAAAAAGGAAATGGCATTAGTATGTGTTGTTGTTATAATCCAAAAAATGATGAGACGTGACTATCATGAGATGACAAGTTTAAAGGCCACAGGTTCAATGTAAGGAACACATGAGGAGTGGCTTTCGAACAGTGTTGAGATGGAATGTGGCTATAACATCATCACACATATTTCAGATACCTTAATGGTGCAATCAAAGTATAGTTCCTCATGTTCCTGTGGGCTTTGCATCTTCCATGCCCACGTGGGTTCACCATGGGTCCCATTACTTGACTCTCAAGTCATTTCTTGGTTAAAATCGTGGACCAACCTTGCAAGAACTCAAACGTGGCTCCACCATAAGAACTCCTCTTTGCACCGTTCCGGTTGTGGAGTCCAGTTATGTTTTTGACTCTTTTTTTTAATTCAAATTGAACATTGAAATACGTTTCTTATACGTATCTCTATAAGGGGTGACTCATAAAGTTAATTAGTGTAAAGGAATATATACACGTACGTACACTGGTGAAACATATTTTCCCGCCAATAAATAAATAAATAAAACACAACACAAGTTTAACGTGCATGTATTCAATATTAATTCTCTCGCTGTCTTTTAGTTATTGAACAGTTTGACCGAAGTAATTAATACATTAATGCCTCAATCTTGATTAATGTAATTGATTTTTTTTTTCTGTTATTTTCTTTAAAGTAAATTAAAAAATGTTTGACAAAAATGTCTTAAGAAATTCAATGTATAACTCTTTTATTAGAAAAAAAGAACTTTTTTTAAAACTTGTCTTAAACCTTATTAACCATTAGGTTAGCCAAAGTCAACACATGTGTTATTAGAATATTTGTTAAAAAATTATTTATCATTTACAAAATGGTGGTTAGTTTAGATTTTTACACGCCTAATTCTCAAATAAAGCCTTGAGAGTGAACCTTATGCTTGAAAAGATACCATATATTGGAAGAATTAGCTAGCTAGCCTCGTCATATTGCAAATGTTTTTATCTTGAACAAAATTATCTCGTATAAAATAAATAATGGTTTAGTCACATAAAATTCATTAATTTTTTTTTATTGAATGGTTAGTTTTAATTAAAATCTTAACCAAGTTATCAAATAGTTAAATACATGTAAAAGAGTGAGAAAAAAATGTGACAGGTACACAAATAGAATGCGTTTGGGAAGTCATTCAATTAACTTATATATCTCTCTTATTTGACTTCTGATAAACAATCTTATCTCACTAGCTTAAGGAATTTTTAGTTCACCATCTAAAATAACGAGAGATTATTATTATTATTACTATTTTCTTTCCATTGTTATTCTCAACATTTTAATAAAATTATTCCTTCACTACTACGCTATTTACTTTAATTTTTACATTATTTATTTTAGCTTCTGATAAAATATTTGATATTTAAACAAAATTAAATGACACGAGAGTTTAACATTAATCAACTGGTAAAAAATATAATTACCACCTAAATTGTTTTTTGTCTACAAAACAGAATAATTTCCCACAAAATTGTAAAAGAAGAGAGTAAAATTAAATTTTTGTCATAAGAAAGTGGGTGAATTGTACCACCAATAATCAATACCAGTATGTATACTATACTACATTTACATAGAGAAGAGCAATATGTATACAACTTCTGTACATGTTCAATTGCGGCGGCAAGTGGCACAAGTTCTGTTGATCCAGGAACCCTAATTAATTAAGGTAATTTATTATTTCGGCTACTTTGTGTCTTTTTTAAAAATATATGATTTATTTGGAATATAACACGTGGCAAGTTCTAAACACTTTACTTTTCGGGACCACATAGATGACTTCTCGTATAGGCACGCGGCCTACAAAGATTCCCCGCCGCCACGACCATCTTCTCTTTCTCTTTCTACTATTCCTTCACGTTTTGCAACACACTCTGCACGTGCAATCGTGAATTAACTAAATTACCCTCGAGGGCATCTTGGCTCGTATGGATTAGACTGAAAGTTGGTAATTTTGGATTATAGTGGGACTTTGTTCGTACGAAATCCAACAAAGCGTGAGAGAAATTTGTGGTAGGGTCCTTGGAATCGTACTTAGGTGGCAAATTAAGCTTTATGATCATTAACGATGCTAATAATGGAGGCTTATGTTTAAACTTTTCAAAGTTTTGTCGCTATGAGCCAACTTGTAGTGAACATTGGAGCTTAGCTAGCCTACCAATAATACAAGACCACGTCTAAAAAATTACAATTGCTTTCCACCTCTTTTTTAACGATCTAGAAAAAACACTTTGCGGGGTTTGGTTCAGGTCCCGTGGAAAAGTTTCAAAAGTGGGATTACTTATTAGTAATTACTATATAATATAACACTTGCAATAGCCTATTGGCAAAATGAAAAAAGGGTTCGTGTGTGTGTGTGGAATCAATTATGTACACGTCTTTAGATTATAACATATATAATTTAATTTAATTAATTTGTAAGATCATGCATCTATAATGCACTCACTACTAGCCTCTAGCTAGCTATAAATAGCTAGGGAATTAAGACGGGGAATCAAAACAAAACACAACAGAGACATTAATTAATAATTTCAAAGAATGAAATCATATATAAAGAAAGCTCAAATTACAAATATATCCCACACCCCCTCTAAAATAAAAAGAAAATTAAAGAACAAAGATAAAGTCCCTACAAATTAAACTGAAAAGTAATTCACAATTTCCTTTTCTTTGCTCTTATAATAATAATATCCTTAGTTTAAAATCTATATCCATCGTAGATCCTACGTGTGTGTCCTACATAATATTATGAACTTATTCCTATTTGCTCTTTTTTTTTTTTTTTTCTACTTGCATATAATTTCATCATATGTGATTAAATTTCACAATCACCGTGAAAACGTATCACATGTTGTCAGAGAGTTGTTGAAAGAGCAACATGTTTTCAACGTTCCAGAAACCGTTGGATGTGTCCCCATTACTCTGAATCCACGGCGTGTTTGGTTCCATGGATTGGAAATCCATTTCTTGAGAGAACAAACCGGTAGGGCTAGTGATGCAATCTAAAAAGCTGAGTTGTTCTTGTGCTTGTTGGTAATAATCAAGATTAGGGTTATTGTTGTTGTTACTATTCCCAACCGTGACATTAGTGTAATAATCCTGAGTAAGGTCTGAGATAGGTGAAACTTGAGTCCCAAACGAGTCAGATGATGCACCCGTGCTACTATTCTCTGGAGTGTAACTACGACAATTATTACCACCATAGTTGTTGTTCATAATTGTTGGAGCACTTATCATCATGTCTCGACTATGAACCTCAAAATTGTTGTTGTTGAGGTTGTTGTCAAAGTTGTATGTGGTATTGTTGTTAGTGGTAACGGTGGTGGTAGTAGCACTGGCCGATATCGTCGGGGAACCGACGGTAGCGGCCGCGGCAGCTTGAATGCGCTCCACTAACCTTGGCATCCAAAGGTAGCGCATGGCATCCTTGAATTGCTTGCTATTCACGTCACATTTGAGTTGTTTGGCATGCTTTTGGACACGGGTTCTCCAATAGTTCTTAATCTCATTGTCCGTTCTTCCAGGCAAATATTGAGCAATTTTCGACCATCTGATTCAATAAGTTAACAATTAAACAAGATATGTAGTAATGAAAATCTAAAAATTGAAATTTATAATGAATACTTCAATTTAAAATGGCATAATGTAAGCAGGATGCATGTTAAATGCATCTAGGAATTTTTTTAATTCGTAAAAATCAAATATAGATATTGAAAATTTATCATGCATAAAAAGAATAGTAAAGAGGAAAAATACATGAAAATGATAAATATAATAAATGAGGTGATAAAAAATGAAAGTAAAATATATGATAAGAATAGTAAAAGAAAAAAAATCTAACCGGTTTCCCCAGCGACCATGAAGTTCAAGAATAAGAAGTTGTTCTTCAAGTGTGATGTTGCCACGTCTTACATCAGGACGCAAATAATTCAACCATCTCAATCTGCAGCTCTTGCCAGTTCGTTTGAGTCCTGTAACGAAAAGAAATTGCTTGTATTGGTAAAGTTTGGAGGGAGCAAAATACTACCATGATGAAGGAAATAAAGAAAGAGCATTTTCTTTTTTCCTTTATGGTACTTTATTTTTTTTTTTCTGTACGTAATATATCTATGTTTTTTAGTTGTGGTATCAATATCACAATTCCTTTTTCCATTTTCACAAATGGGGTTCCGGCCAAGCAATAACTATCGACAAACTATAATTACATATTTCATTTTATGCCCCACCACGAACAAGTAGTATATGCCATTATAAAGTTCTAGCTAGCTATTAACATAATCCACTACCATATCATGATGCTCTTCATATTTATAAGAAAACCGCAAACTTTGGCTTTTTTACACAGAATTGATTGGTGATGAAACGAGACGAGAAGTGAAGGGCTTTTTCACACCACAATCATAGAGAGACGGTGTTGAAGAAAATAGTGGAACTAAATTTTGTGTCAACAATTGCAATCATGAAATATACATCACTAGTAGCTTATAATATAGTATTATATTGGCTATATTGGAATATTGGAATGAAGCTTAGAAAGAAAAACAAGAATTAAATAATTAATTAATTAATTACCAGCTGAACGGGCAAGGGAGTTCCATCGACCTTCACCATGATTTGCAATGTAATTGATGAGAGCAAGGTCCTCATCAACGGTCCAAGGACCTCTTCGAAGATCCATTTCATCCTCGTTTTGGATGGTGGTGGAGTTGTTTACTCTCCCTTTAACTTCCATGAGTCACCAACTTTGATTATGTTTGATTGATTGATTTGAACTCAAACCAACAACAAGGGTAGCTTTTGATCTAACAACTGTATTGTGTTGTTTAGTTGAAGAGGTGAACACTAAACAAGATTCAGAGAGAGAGAGAGAAAGAGAAAGAGGGTTTTGGCTTATTACAAAGAGGATAAAGAAGGGTGGGGGCTTTATATAGATGTTAAAGGACAGGTCTTAGAAAGAAAGAGAAAGAGAAAATAAAATAAAAAAAAGATAGAGTTGGGAAGGGATGATGAGAGAGAGAAAGAGAGTTTAGAGGAAGTAAAAAATTAATGACTTAATTAACGAATGCTTAAATGAAAATTTGGAGGAAAATAAATAATAATTATTATTATTATGGGTTGTAACTTGTTAGTAAGAAAAGGCTACGAAGTTTGACGCTATAGTTTGACTTTTCAGGCTCTGTTGTGTGCGCGCGTGCGTTTGGGGACTCTATCTGTTGTTACGTGCTCATAATAATATTTGCAGTTCATTTTACTTAACCTAGATATTTTTTTTTTCATTTTAATAAAAAATTATTGACTATAAATTTCGTATTTTTATTATTGAAAATAAGACGTATCTAGGAATTAAATAACATTGCTTAAAGATTTAGTTTAACACGTTTTAGAATTATTACAGAAATTTTTTCTCTTGCAAATTGACAATTCCTGTTTGTTTATCTTTTTTCAGTTACTATGACTTGAAAATTGAATTTTATAATTTTAATTTCTATCAAATGTATTTATTTTAACTTTAAAAATAAGATAATTTAATCATGCTTTGGTGTTTAATTTAGTTTAGAAAATATTTTCCTACTTTGATTGAAATCGACATAAATTTCAATAATTGAAAGATCATATTTTATCAGAAACAAAATACGCAAACATCTATAAATTAAAAAATTAAATAAAGCAAAAGAAATTAGAAAAAATAATAAGAAAATAAAATACTAAAAAGGCTACCATGTTTCTTTATATAAAGAAAGGTACGTTATAATTATGGTACGGTAAGTAAAGATAGCTTATTTTAATTCAATTATCTCAATAAAATATATTCTAGAGAGAATTTTATTCTTCAATGTTCAAGTGAATATTGAAGTTATTAAGAGATCCTCTCTCTCTGTATTTTTTCACTATAAATTTATGTTTCCAGATATTCCCCAATGACTTTTTCCACCCTAGGATTCTATGTTCTTATTCCTCTCCTTTATTACAATTGAGGAACCCGAAAAAGTTCACCATCTTAATTAAGTGCTGCTTTAATTTTGAAGATTTATTATAATTTAATAGTGGGAACAGTTATAATTTAATACTGGGACCAATAATTTAAATTCACTGAGAAGTAGAGTTTTCTTAAGCACAGTGGTACTAATCGATTTAAATAATATTATCTTCCATAGCAAAAAAAAAATAATACTGTGATACGTAAAAAAAGAAAAGAAAAGATGTGAATAATATTATTTATGGTTTATAACTTTTTTCTGAATATTTGACATATTTATATATTTAAAAATTCATATTTGATATAACTAGTTGAATTTAAATAATTTTTTATTAATTGATCAACATGCTAGTGGTAGATAAGAACAGTTTAAATTGTATAAAATTAGGCAGAATCTAGTATATTATATGAGTAACTTAATTTAATAAAAATATAATTAATTTAAATTTAAATAAATATAAAATTAAAAAAATTAACTTTAGTAAATATAGAATTAATATTTGAGAAAAAATTTATTGTATAAAAATATTTAAAATAATTAAAATCAAAATTTTGGAATGTAAAATCATGTAGAAATATTTTTTTTCATATAAAATTAAATATTTGAACATAATTAATAATTTTAAAATATAAAATAAGTATTATACAACGAGAAGTCGTGTATTTTAAGGGGGAAAAGTTAATGGTCAATTTAGTCTTCAAATTTATAATGACTATTAATTAAAGAATTCTTTAAAATAAACAAAATGGCAAAATAATAGTTCCCAAAATTATAAATATAAAAGTTAATTTAATTCTTCCATTATTATTTGGTGTCCTACAAGAAAAAAGAAGAAAAATTGAAGTGGGGCATGTTAAGTGACTGAATGATACTCAACTACACGTACATTTGTCACATATCATATTGACAATAATGGCCAAAACATTGATGAAATTAATAATATTTAATACTGATTTGATTGTTAGTTTATAATTTCAAATATTATTTTTATCATTTTATTAATTTCATGTACCAATTTGATTGAATCTTAAAATTTTAAAGTCTAAATTGATGATTTGTCCAAAATAAAAGTATAATAAAATTCAACTCATGTTAAAGAGTAAAGATTTAAATTTATGATATAAAAATTAATAAATTTTATATTAATTAATATATAAATTACCATTATAGAACTTTCTTCTCTCTTGTCTTTTTATTCCCCCATAATAAATATTAGGGTACCTCAGGCACAAATATCAGGCACTGCATACTTTAACACTGTGCTCTATGGTCCTGATAATGAGGCTGTGAGAAAGGGGGTTAAATCTAATGTCTTTGTCATAATTCAAAAGGCCATGGTTTCTTCTATATGTGCTACCAACTAGGACGGCTACAATAAATTCTCCATTTAATCCTTTGAATTTTGATAATGAGAACTGTTAGATCACCATTTTCTAAACTCCATTTTAGAGTGATTTAATTCATTTTTCTTCTCATTCAAGAATTACGTTTACCACATAGATATCTTCCTCATTAATTTTTAAATTGTAATTTTTCTTTAACATGATTTTTTTTTTATCAGTAAAGAAGAATTTTTTTGGTGCACATATAATGAACTACTTCTAAGTCCATGTAACTAAGTTGTAATTGTAGTTATTATAAACTCCATGGATTTACCTTGTAAGTACTTACTGCTTTCTTTGCTTTCTGGAAATGTTACAAGGATTTCATTCCTTCTAATTAAGGCACGCTGGAGAGTACAGACTGAATTAATTGGTTTGTTATTTTTTTTCTTCAATCGCTTTAATCAGTGAAAATGTTATTGATTTACATTAACTATATGCTACCCTGGCCAGTTCATTAGTAGCAGTCAATTGGAATTGGACCACCATCATATAGATTATTAAGTAATTCAGCTTTATATGTTATAGTTTGGTCCCAAATGTATAAAAGACCTATTAAATTTAATTACAATCCTTTCACTATAAAAAGTTTAGCAAGACAAAAACAACAAGCAAAAAAATTGGTATTTTCCTTTCTCTTTCCCATTATAATACAAGCCGATCAAGCATGCTTAATTAGTAAAAAAATGATAATTTAGATAATGAGACATTTTTAAATATTTGTGTTGCTCTTTAAAATTATAAAAAATTCTATTATTTTTTAACCATAAATATATATAGATATTCTAACGTTCAAGATGTATATTATAAAATTGGGATTAAAATACATTTTTCATTTTATAATATATAATGATAATCTTTACGTAACTTTTAATAATTTAAAGATATAAATTAGATATAAGATTATAATATCAAATCAAATACATTAACATTTATTAAGTTGAGTAATTCTTTTCTTTTTTTTTCATTTTTACCTTCAACAATAAACATTATCCGATAAAATTACGTATAGGAATATTATCCAAATAAGATATATACTCCCTGCTATAAATCGTTAAGTAATTTCAATTTGGCTTTATATTTAATAGTTTGGTCGCAAATGATAAAAGGCTAATTAAATTTAATTACACACGTTTCAGCGTAAATATTAAGCAGACAAAAGCAAGAAATAAAAAAAAATGTTATTTTCCTTTCTCTATCCCATTAAAAAAAAAAAAAAACAAGATCGTCAAACGTGCCGATAATGGCACTATCTCCATACAAGTCGAGGGAAAGAAAATTGAAACCGACCACTGCACTATTCATCTATTGAGGCTGCTTCTATTTATAAACTTTAATCTAAATCAACTGAATTAATTATTAATTGTTCTAAATCAAGTGAATTAATTATTAATTGTTCTTTTAAGCTGTATTTGCTTGTCCCTTCATTTTATTATTACACACTACATAGTGGGTGGGAGAAAAAAAAAATTCATTGAATATCGACATGTATTGCATATTGGGGAACGGTGACATATCTATTATTATATTGCCATAAGCTCAGATTATATATATGCTTTAGACAAATGTACATTGAGTTTTGATATGGACCACCTTATGATTATCTGTTTGGAGTATTGGAATTTTTAATGTGATTGGGGGAAAAGAATCATGTATTATTCTTATTATTATTCTCCTTGATTCGACCATTTTATCAAATTAGATTTGAGAAATCATCTTTCATTCTTTGGATAAGATTGCAAGTTTGAAAGCGTGGAATCTTTAATTATGCATGTTTTTTCATTATCATTGATTTTATTATGGTAAAAAAATTAAATTAATTATACTCATTTTTCTATTAATATCCTTGTGTGTGTGTGTATATATATATATATATATATATATATATATATATATATATAGGTAATGATGTTATATTTTTTTATTTGTTTCTTTGATGTTTTTCTTTAATATGCTTATACTTAGAAAAATAGTTTTATGTTTTTAATTTTTTTTTTAAATAAAGCAAATTTTATCTATTTCTTATAAAGGGTGCGTGACTTTGTTTAAATATTTTTTAAAATTATAGAAAAAATTTATTAAAAAAACGATTATTTAAGAAGTGGATATAATTTATTTATTTAAAAATAAAAAATTAGTTATTTTTTTAAAGTATAAACAGTTTAAATAAGTATACTAAAAAAGTGGAAAACTGCTTAATTTATTAAGAAAGAACACACATATTTACAAAATAAAATTGAAAATTCGGATCCAAAATCATTTTCTTTTAAAAAGAATATTTTAGAAATATATATATTTTTTTTAAACAAACTGGACCATAGTTGGAGCAGAGTATATATACATTCTATCAATAGTTAATTTCTTCAAACAAAAAAAAAAACTAAGCTGTTCATTATTATCATTAGTTAATACTTCTTTTAATCATATACTCTTTATTTATAAGATTCAAATTTAAGATCTTACATAATTAGATATCTGAGTCTAATCTCATTTAGACTAATAATATGTGGTAAATTTAAATCTAGACGAGATTGAAATAAAAGTTTTAAACTTCAATTTTTTCCTACTCGGGGAAATATCCACTTCATCTTTTTTCTGAAACAGTGATTTATTTGTTTTTATATTTTTAAATAAATTATTAATCAAATATCTTTTAATTTTAAATTTGTCCTTACATTATGAATTATAATTAAAATAGATAATTAGAAATGTGAAACTATGACTTTCTGTATTCTCAAGTAAATTTTCAATAAATTCTTCTACGGATCATCCTTAAGTGGGCGATACCCTGTTTTTCTTGTATTAATATGGATATATATATATATATATATATATATATATATATATATATATATTTTAAAAAATTCAAAAATTTTAAATCATAAGTAAAGGTGGAACGGTGTTAACAAACACCTAAATATTCTTAATATTTTTTCACTTTTCTTATTTGATTGTACATTTTACACGCTAGATCTTTTAAATATCTGAATCTTTCTCTATATCTTTCTCTATCTCCACTACTAAATTGAATTTCAACATTTTTTAATTGAAATTATCAATAAATAAAATTTGTATTGTAAATTCAATTATGTAATATAGATTTAAAATATAATTTGTATATATATTTAAAAATTACTACAAAAATTATTGTGCAATTATTCCATCATGAGAGTAAATACCAACTTGTACAACATATTTTGTGTCTGTTTGTGTTTTACATTCACATGCATAATTTAAGAAGGAAATGGAAAGTAATTGCATGTAGTCGAAATTATAATATATCTTAGTAAATTGTAATGTTATATGGACTTAATGTATTATACAATATCTTTAAAATCTTTAAAATCATACTAGTAAATTCTGATTAGAAAATTGTGTAAACATGGAACATGGAATTTTTTTATACTTTCATTTATGATTTTATAATATTTGGGATATCCCTATAATAGTTGGGAAATTTCATTTATATTGAAGAAAAAAAAGAAGAAATTTGTTGGCAGACATAAAATCATCTTAGTAATTTAGATTTTGAAAAGCACTAACTTCTAACAATCAGCGTAGGGATATTCTTATAAAAAGAAATAGTTTCAATTATGACTATAATAATTTTTTATTTGATATTTTACAATATTTGTTCACAGATTTCTCGTTTTATTTATGGTAAGGAGGAGAAAAAAAGAAAAAAGAAGCATGAATCTATACACTGTGTAAAGTAAAGCAATTAAAACATAATTTAATGAAGATATTGAGAAGATTCAAGCTACGATCTAGTTTGGTTAAATAATGATTTATAAATATTTGAGGGCATGTTCCTGTTGGATTAAAAAGGACGTGTTAGCTATCTATATATGTAGCTAGGTAGGGGCTTTCTTTAAAGTCCCATTAGTTGCTCTCAAAATGGAATTCCATGAAGTTGATGCTTCATTGGTTCTTATTCTGCCTCAACTAATCCCATTGTGATCAACAATTTTGGTTTTAGAATGTTCTAAATTTCAGTAGATTTGCACCCACATCATCCTCCAATCTAATTAAAAAAGAATGTTGCATTTCTAGAAACCCCTTTTAGATGAATTTTGATGTTATAGTAAAATATTATAAGGTTGATGATGCGTTGGTTTTTGATGCATATATCCATGGATATATAGAAATAGAATAAATCCCATGATGCCTGGGACCAATCCATAAAAGATTCTGAAGGATAGAATTGCCACAAACCGCAGTAACAACCAATGAAACTGTCTCAGTTATGTTATCAGTCAAAATAGTTCAAAACAGTTTAATAGTGGTTCAGACTTTATCTGCTTCACAAGGCACAGACCTACGTTCAAGACTCTATAGTTAAAATTAAATTTTAAATTTTCATGAAAAAGGTGCATAAAACTTACTGACCTTTTATGTAGATATGGACCAACCTAATAATGACATTGTTTAAAGAATTTAATATAATATAGACTTAGATATATTTTTTTTCTCATAAATTTATCTATTCTTTTATTCGTTTTCCATATATGTACTTTATTTTATATTTTATTTTAGTCTTTATTATTTAATTAAAAAATATAATTAATATCTATCATGTATGTATATTGTATAGTAATGTGTCTGCTTGACTTCACAGTTGAATTTATTTAAGATATTATTTTTATTAATATTTTTTTTTATTTTTAATATTTAATATTTATTATTTATTTTTGTCTCTTATAAGTTTATTGAATTTTGCTTTTAATATTTATTTAATTATTTCTTTAGATTTTGGCATGATCTCAAGATACAATTTTTAATATAAAAATAAATGTGAAATTTAGTTCTTGTTCATTTGATATTAAAATCTATCTTTTTTTTTTTCCTTTACACATTAATAAACTAATGAACTATCTTTATATTTCATTTATTTCTATCTAAATAACATCAGATTTCATACTATAAATTTATATTTGTACTTCTACTTCAATTTTATTCATTCATTGTTATTTTCATAAATTCAATTTTTCTTTCAATTAATATGTTGTATTTTAATATAATATTTTTAAATTTAGATAAAGATGTAAATTTTACTATTGTTTTTGTATTATAATTATAAAAATTTTATATTTATATAGACGGACTGCTATTGCGAGATCATACCAAAACCTGTGGAAAAATTAAATAGGAATAAAAAAATAAAATGTTGGTAAAGTAAAAGGACTAAAAGTAAATAAAATATAAAGGTTAGAAAGTAAAAATAAAAACCAATACAAATAAGGAGGCAAAATCATTTTAAAAAAATTACAAGTAAATTCAAGTAACTTGGAACAAAGTACATATAAATAATTGTTTGTCACATAAATATTTTTTTAACAAAGTTAGACTACAAAAATAAAAAACTAAATAGAATAAAAATATAGGAAATAAAAGAAAAAAAAAATAAAGATAAAAAGCAATAATCAATTAAAATAAAGTATACCTATAATATATATATATATATATATATATATATATATATATATATATAATTTTGTAATACCTAAAATATATTAATATAGATTACACATGTATCTTGTAAAGTTTCACAAGATTGTTTAAGTTCGCGAGCTCTTCTAACATTTATAGTGACTTCCATCACAGGGAATCAGATTTTAATTGTTTTGTAAACAATACAAAAAAATTAATGTAATAAATAAAGAGCATTAGTAATATTTTTAAAATTTAGTGTAAGAGTTAAAATTAATGTAAAAAGATGGTCATGCAAACTCATGAAATTTCAAGCGATATCATTATAATATATTCTATGTAATAATACATGCTTTTGAATTTTTTTTTTAATGTTTTTATACTACATAATAGTGAATATTAGGCTTAAAAAGATAACATAAAAAAAGTGAGATAACAAATAAAAATGTTAGATTAATATATGATCATATATAAAAAGCCAAAATACATAATAATTATATATATATAGGAAGATCTCAAATAAATAACATGATTTTTTATTTTATATAAGAAATAAATATTAAATTCATAAAAAACAATAAAAATACTTAAATCAGTTAATTTTAAATAACAATGTTATAAATTTAAATCTTCTTCCAAAATGCTTATAAAATTAAATTATTTAATTTTTTATACAGAAATTAAATGATTTAGTTAATGATTGTATTTAGAATATAATTCTTTTCAACTGATTTATATGGTTGATAGCTTCTTATGATTCTTATAATAATAAATATCTCGTTTGATTCTTATTATAGCATGTAACACCAGGGTGTACCAAATGAAGTTGTATTAATGCATCTAACGGACCTAAAGCTTTTGTTATTACAGTCTGAAAAAGTTAATCACCACGTGGCCACACTTAATTTATCTGTTTCATGAACGTTTCATCCTTATTAATTTAGCACCGACAATTGCTTCAAACATCAATCACACGTTTCTAGTATAGCTATCTGCAACGTGAATCTTGATCCCAGTTAAAACGAGGGATCCTTGATATAGTTTATTAAAAATGAATCAACTAGAGGATCGATGACATACAATTATGAAGCATTATACATAAATATTCATAAATAATACTAAGTGTTTACTTATTTATTCCAAGGTGTGAAAATAAAGTCATATATATATATATAATATAGTGGTGCAGTAGTTTAGGGACACAGTGTGAAAAGGGGTTTCCTACAAAAGAGACACACAAAGCTCTAAAGATAGTCCCTACTAGTATCATTTTCCTACTCCCCACAAGGAAGCTATATAACACAACAAAAGTGAACAATTTAAACAAATAAATAGTAACAAACTAAGTTGCATAATAGTTATCTAATTTGAATTTGACACGTGCGGCGCCCACCACACATGATCCATTTGTGAGGAATTAGAAAATTAGAACACCAACGATGGTCAAGCCCCACAAAAACAGGTCACCACCCAATATTACAGGTTCATTAGCATTATAGTACTAATTTTAGTCGAGTTTTGATTTTTCTTTCATTAGTTTCCTCCACGTTTTTTTGTTCTCAGATAACAGTTTCCAAAATAAAATGGTTTTCGAATTTTTGCAACATTCCTATTAGAAAGTGTAGCTAATTAGTGAAGAGATAACGAACTAGACGGAAGAACTAATACGAATACCGAAGGCGAAAATGTAGGCAGTTAGCATGACATACATTTCTTACGGAAAAGTCATAGAAATCAATTAGCACATTAGAAATTCTTAAAATGTGTGTGTGTGTGTGTTTTTTTTAATCGGTAGGAATGAATTTAACATGTTAGATTCAATGTTTATAGCTACGTCAAAAATTATAATTATCTACTTAAGAGCGTAATAAAAAGCTTAAAAAATATTATGTTGAATTAGACTTTTCTTTTATTTATAAAATTTGACATTATTACTAAATTGTTTTCATATAGTAAATTTGTTAGAAATGAACACCTAATCCCAACTTTTTTTCTTTTACTTATAACAAATTAAACTTGAAAAGATAGCTAGCGTAATATATTATATTGAACTTTTTTCTTTATAAAATTTGACATTATAAATTGTTTTCTTATAGTAAATTTGCTTGAAAAGAACACCTTATCCCATGTTAATTTTATATATAACGCTTGTACTGAGCCACTCAGCACTAGTTGCGGAAGAACTTGTACGTTTGGTAAGAAACAAGAGTTTTTTGTCAAGTAAAGTGAGAAAAAATTCATGGCAAAAACAGCAATATTGACCATGGATTATACAACAAGAAGGCATCTATGCCAACCCCAAGTCTTAATTTGAATGAATGTGGCTAAGTAATAATTAGTGAAATTAGCAAAATTATTAATTTCATAATGGTATATGCGTATTGGGATCCATGTCACAAAGGAATATTTAGGGTTGAATGAGAGTGACACACCATCCATAGTTTCTTGGTCTTTTTGTCAAAAGATAGCCGGGTTTTCAGGATTCATGGCGTTGACATTACCCTTTTGGACGGTGTTCTCCACACACGTCAATTCCAAATACAAACTATCTATACATATGTTTGTGTAAATTTCAAAATGATAAATATCTATCTATCTATCAATCTTCGTATATAAAATGACAAGTATTAAAAATTTTGATATTATTGATCTTTGCCCTCTGTATTGTTGTCTCCGAAATGAAAGCGTCTTTGACTCAAATTGTCTACATTCGTTTGTTAACTGCGATCGACCCTTTTCGTCTCCCCAATCTTTTGACCTCTTTGAAAGGCAAAGCGTGTATTTTCTCCCCTCTTGAGAAGAACTAAGTATACTTATGTTAGGTATAGAAAATGAGTAGAAAAATGTGGCATGATCATTGAATTGATAAATCCATTGTATTCACATGACAAACTATTTGCTTAATTCTGATGAATGTGTTGTACGCGAGAATGGTGTCCTTGAGATATTCTGCAGTGCGCAACCTTTAGGTTTTAAAAAATTATTTAATGCTGATAGTTATAATATTTATATTAATTGTTTTAAGAACCTTAAAATTATTAGAGAAAAAATTAATATTATTTTTTATTGGACTCAGTTTACTTTAAGCTTATAAATATATTTAAAAGAAATATTATTAGATCTGGAGAAGAATCGTTTCAAAATTGGCTTTAATGTGTGTGGACTCTATGTCTAATCATAAACTATAATTAGACACACACTAATGCCATAAATTGCACACCATTGACTCTTCTCAAATGAAATTAATTTGTTTTACACTCTTGAGATACTAACTTGGAGGGAAGAAGTTAAAGTTTATTTTTCAACAATTTTGATTATATTATTCTTCTTTATAGTGGTAATAAGAAGTCTCCAAGCACGAGAATATATATATATATATATATATATATATATATATATATATATATATATATATATATATATATATATATATATATATATGTACGGACCGGGGGATGAGCGTCGAGCTCATCCACGGGACCCGGGCTCACCCCATTGATCGGGCTGAGCTCAACAAAAATAGAACAAATCTGGACAAATATGGACATGTATCTTTTCCCTGATTTCTCGGGATTCTTGGGCCTAAAGCTATCTTCCCCACGAAATCCACGAATATGGAACCCTAATTGCGATCCCTATAAATACTAATAGAGGATTCGACAAACACACACGAAATAAAATCTAAACCACTCACACATCAAAGAGGGTTCCAACCCCTCACGCCGCCGGAATTCTCAGGGCCGAGCTCAGCTCGGACCACCTCAAATTCCAGCGAGAACATTTGGCGCCCACCGTGGGGCGAGATAATCCTTTATCCCACCACCACTTCCTAAATTCCAATCAAAACACGCTCGGATGGTTCGAACGCGCAGCAAATCCAACGCTACGGTGGATCCCGCTGTGGCGGAACTCATTCAGTCACGGGTGGATGCGGCGCTGGCGGAGGCTCACGCACGGATGAACGCTCGTGAGGAAGCCCTGCGAGCCCATAATCGAGAAATTGAGAGGACGTTGCAGACCACGCAGGCGGATTTGAATACGATACAACGACAGCGCGAAGCTGATCTTCAAGAATTGCAGGTACTGCGACGAAGGACCCAGGAAATTAATGATAGACCCTCCCCCATCCCTAACACGGAGGGCGAGCCAAGGCCGAGAGAAGAGGCCAGGTCCAATTCACGCATCGCCCCTCTCATGCCCGTACGATTGGGGAGGACATGCATGTTGGGAGTTCGGCGACGCGGCATGCGGACTCCCATGTTCGAGCTCGACCCTCCCCTGCTCAACCATTCGTCGACCTCGGACCTCCTCGGACACCTGGATTGGGTAACGTTTGGAACCTCCACCCATTTGTCCCGGCCATCCTGGCTGTGCGAGTGCCCGAATCTTGGAGGTGGCCGTCCCAGGACAAGTACGATGGGACCACCGACCCAGTTACTCACGTGAGAGCCTTTCTCACTCAAGCCGCTATGACCGTGGAGGATGATTATGTGCTCTGCCGGATGTTTCCCTCCACCCTGAAGGGAATAGCCCTCGATTGGTACTACTCGCTCCCCGCATTGTCAATCGATTCGTTTGACTCCCTGTACCGACACTTCCAAGCCCGGTTCGCAGATGCTAGGCCGACCCCAACCACCTCGCAGTCGCTTCATCATCTCATACAGGGAGAAAAGGAGTCCCTCAGGGACTACATGGCCCGCTTCGCGTTGGCATGCCGAACCATACCCAATCTCCATCCCATTGCCGCCTTGCATTCCATACAAGCCGGGCTCATCCGCCCATTCTCCGATTCCCTCTTCACCGAGCCCCCTATCGACATGAACGACCTCCGCTCTCGAGCCGCCCGCTTCATGAGCATAGAAGAGAACTCGGTTGCTAAACGCCGAGCTTGGGAACACGCTCTCCCACCCAAGCAAAAAGAGTCGGCCTCTTCTCGTCGGTCGGAGTCCAGGAGAGAACGTCGTGCTAGCGCGTATACCTCATACACCCCCCTGAATGCGTCCCGGGACAGGATCTTTAGGGAAGCGTGCGCGTTGGATCTAGTTCGCCGACCTAAAGCCTCCCAGTCAACCGCGGACGCTGACCCGACCAAGGAGTGCGCCTATCACCAGAATACAGGACACACTACCGAAGACTGTCGCCAGGTACGGGACCTGATAGAACGACTCATCAGATCAGGCGAGTTGCGAAGATTTGTACAGGAAGGACAGAAGCACCCAGAGAGGTATACCGGGACGAGCTCCAAATCACGGACCCGAGATCCAGATCGCGATGCCCGAGACGGCCCGAGCAAACGCAGAGATAGAGGTTGGGGTAAGGAAGCCGATCAAAACCCCGACAAGGTAAAGGGAACCATCAACACCATCGCAGGAGGTTTTGCAGGAGGGGGAGCTACCTCTTCGGCCCGAAAACGATACGCGAGAAGCGTCAACCACATAGGGTCACCCAAGAAAAGAACTCTGCCCTCCATCACATTCTCTGACGGCGACTTCAGCATCGACGATCCCGACCAGACCGACCCCATGGTCATCTCGTGCACCATCGCCAACTGGCGAGTCCGCAAAGTACTGATCGACCAAGGGAGCTCGGCCGACGTGTTGTACTGGTCTGTCTTCAAGCAGTTGGAGTTACCGGAGACCATCATCAAGCCGTACCCCGAGCCCCTGCTCGGGTTTACTGGAGAAAGAGTCCATTCTCGGGGCTATATCGACCTCCTCACTACCTTTGGCGGGAGCGAGGCTTATAAAACGGTGGAGGTCAGATACATTCTGATTGATGCCGACACCTCTTACAACGCCATTATCGGCAGAAGGACGCTGAATCAATTAGGAGCCATTGTGTCCACACCTCACATGGCCATGAAGTTCCTGGAAGATAGGGGGAAGATAGTTACTGTCAAGGCCGACCCTAGGACGGCCCGAGTATGTTACGCACGGAGTTTGAAGGTTACACCGTACTCTATCAAGAAGGAGGAGGGGAGACCGACCTCTAACATATGCTCGGTTCTTCTCGGCACCGATGAGCCGATGGACTTGGACCCTAGGGCCGAGTTCGAAGAGGAGCGTCCCTCCTTTTCCGAGCCCCTTGAGCCACTGCAGCTCGGCCCGGAAGCGGGGCAGGTCACCAAGGTAGGTACTTCCATGCCGACCTCCCTCCGCCAGGAAGTAATCGCCACGTTACGAGAAAATGCTGACCTATTCGCATGGAGACCATCCGATATGCCCGGCATCGACCCTGATTTGATGTGCCACAAGCTGTCATTGCTTCCTCATGCCCGGCCCGGTGGCGCATGACGGAAGAGAGAAGTTAGGCAAGGAGCGCGCCTAGTAGTTCAAAGGGAGGTTGGCAAACTTCTGGAGGCTCGCTTCATTAGGGAGATAATATACACCACCTGGTTAGCCAATGTTGTGATGGTCAAGAAGTCAAACGGGAAGTGGAGGATGTGCACAGACTACACCGACTTGAATAAAGCTTGTCCCAAAGACACTTACCCGTTGCCGAGCATCGACCGGCTAGTGGACAACACGGCCGGGTACGAGGCATTCAGCTTCTTGGACACATATTCTGGTTACAACCAGATACCGATGTATCCACCTGACGAGCCAAAGACCGCGTTCATGTCAGACACAGCCGATTATTGCTACCAAGTCATGCCTTTCGGTCTCAAAAATGCCGGGGCCACTTATCAACGACTAATGGACAAGGTCTTCAGTTCCCAGATCGGACGCAACATGGAGGTCTACGTTGACGACATGGTGGTGAAGTCGAAGACCCAAACCCAGCATGCTGCCGACCTCAGAGAAATCTTCTCAGAGATACGCCGGCATCAAATTCGGCTCAACCCAGAAAAGTGCGCCTTCGGTGTGGGCGGGGGAAAGTTCCTCGGCTTCATGATCTCCCATAGGGGAATCGAGGCCAACCCGGACAAGTGCACGACCATCTCTAGTATGCCCAGCCTGACCTGCCTGAAGGATTTGCAGAAGCTCAACGGACGCCTGGCCGCTCTATCTCGCTTTCTGCCCAGGCTGGCGGAGCAGAGCAAGCCCCTGTTCGCACTATTGAAACGATCAGCCCGCTTTGAATGGAATGAAGAGTGCGCCGCAGTGTTTGACAAGTTGAAAGCTCAGATAGCTTCCCTACCGACCCTAGCCAACCCGTCGCCCGAGTTGCCTCTGTATGTCTACTTGGCGGTTTCAGAAGTTGCCATCAGCTCGGTCCTCGTCAAAGAGGCTGACAAAGCACAGACCCCGGTATACTTCGTGAGCCGGACACTCCAGCCCGCCGAGACCAGATATCAAACCGTAGAGAGGTTGGTGCTCGCCCTAGTCTTCACGGCTCGCCGGCTGAGGCATTACTTTCGTAGCCATGATATAGTGGTGAGGTCAGACTACCCCATCAGGCAAATTTTGCAGCGTCCCGACCTGGCAGGCCGCATGACGGCCTGGGCTGTCGAATTATCCGAATTCGGACTGACATTTGAGGCCCGAGGACCTATGAAGGCCCAGTTCTTGGCAGAGTTCCTCACCGAGTTACCTGAGCTCGGCGACCGCGACCTAGGTTTGACGCTGAGAGTTGACGGATCTTCTAACAAAAAAGGCAGCGGAGCAGGAGTTATTCTGGAAGGGCCGGACGACCTCGTTTTGGAACAAGCGATACGCTTCTCGTTCGCAACCTCAAACAATCAAGCTGAATATGAGGCCCTGCTGGCCGGCCTCAGATTAGCCCGGGACATGGGCGTTCGACATCTAAAGTGCTTAAGTGACTCCCAGCTGGTCACTTCTCAGGTTAGGGACGAGTTCCAAGCCAAAGAACCCCTCCTTCAACAATATTATCACAGGGTGAAGAACATGTTGTCTCACTTCGCTAAGTTTGAGATCATCCACGTTCCCCGTGAACAAAATGACAGAGCGGACATCCTATCCAAGCTGGCGAGTTCCCGCAAAGGGGGACAACATCATTCAATCATTTAGGAAGTGCTCATCTCCCCGAGCTGGGACAAAGACGAGGTTTACTCCATCAACACCGAACCGAGCTCGTGGATGACTCCACTCGTGTCATACTTGCAAGACAACGTCGTGCCGGACGATAAGAATGAAGCACAGAAGATACGTCGTCAAGCTCCCTACTATGTGCTGAGGGACCAAGAGCTCTTCCGGAGAGGCTTCTCGACCCCGTTGCTCAAATGTTTGAACAAGGAGCAAGCACAGTACGTGATGGACGAGCTCCACACAGGCATCTGCAGCATGCACTCGGGGGCAAAGAACATGGCGGCCCGGTTAATCCGGGCCGGATACTACTGGCCTACGATGAAGAAAGACGCCAAGGACTATGTCCGGAGCTGTCAGAAATGCCAAGAACACGGTTCGCTGCCGACGGCTCCGCCGACCGAGCTCCATCTCGTTTCGTCACCTTGGCCCTTTGCCTTATGGGGGATGGACATCCTCGGCCCGTTCCCACCAGCGCAAAGGCAAACCAAGTTCCTGCTCGTGGCCATTGACTACTTCACCAAGTGGATCGAGGCCGAGCCCGTTGCAACCATATCAGCGAAGCAGGTTCAGAAGTTCGTATGGAAGCATATCGTTTGCCGGCACGGCATACCCCAAGGCCTGGGACGGTCCCTTTCGCATCCTCGAGACCCATGACAATGGGGCCTACAAGTTGCAAGAGATGGATGGACGTCTTATACCCAAAACTTGGAACGCAAGTCACCTGAAGCCATATTTTAGCTAGAATATGCCATATTCACTTTAAATTTCAATACAGTAAGTTACATTCGTTGTATTCTCTCATTTTTCGTAGAGGTGTACTCTTTTTCCTAAGCCCGGGTTTTTCCCTAAGGAGGGTTTTTCCGGGAAAGGTTTTAACGAGGCACCGCGTCAGTATTCAATAAAAGAAGTTTTGCATCCTCATACTTATCTCTATTCCTTGCTCGGCGGCTACCGAGCTAGAGGAGACATCGCGTCCCTCTACCAAGTTATTCCCGTGCTCGACGGCTACCGAGTTAGAGGAGACATCGCGTCCCTCTACCAAGTTATTCCGTGCTCGGCGGCTACCGAGCTAGAGGAGACATCGCGTCCCTCTACCAAGTTATTTCCGTGCTCGGCGGCTACCGAGCTAGAGGAGACATCGCGTCCCTCTACCAAGTTATTTCTGTGCTCGGCGGATGCCGAGCTAGAGGAGACATCGCATCCCTCCACCAAGTTATTTCTGTGCTCGGCGGCTGCCGAGCTAGAGGAGACATCGCGTCCCTCCACCAAGTTGTTTTCGTTTACAAGTGTTTTGCCGGGCTCGGACCTGAGACCCGTTGGAGGTCGGTCAGGTGAAAAACATAAGTAAACATCCAGAAAAAGCAAGTGCAAAGCAAAGCGGCACGGGTAAAATAAAAGAGCGCGGTATGGAAACAACGATAATATGGCGTAAAAACGAAGACAATTGCATTAAAGCAGTAAAAGGTACGTGGCCCGAGGACCTTAATTACAAACGAAGACCGACCTTAGAGGCCGGCCACACAGAAGGAAATAAAAAGTAAGTGAAAAGCAAAAGGAGCGGCTAAGCTAAGTCAACCCATTCCCCGTCAGCGACATCCTTGAGAACATCGAAAGACTCAGGATTCAAAGTTGGAGCCAGGAAGCATGCTTGCCGGACTGCTTGATCAAAACCTTTGTAAAAGGTATCCGCCACGGCATCCTCCAGCCCGGCCACGGTAGCTTTCTCCTTTTCGATGGCCTTCTCGGCTTCCCCGAGCTGCTCCCTCAGCTGAACGACCTTCAGCTCAGCATTTGTAGCTCGGTCCCCGGCCGAGGCTACCTTGCCTTCCAACTCCTCTTGGATGGCCTTGTTAGTGACGAGCTCTTGCACGAGCTCCTCCTTGGCAGCTTGGACGGCCGCGAGTTCCATCTCGGCCTTCTCCTTGCCTTGCTCGGCCTTCTCTTTATCTGCTCTCAGCTTGGCGGCCTCCACCCCCCAAGTAACCAACCTCGTCGTGAATTCAGACTCGCGAAGAGTAGAAGCATTTTCCAACTCCGCCACCCGAGCTTCTAGGCCGGCTGCCCGCTCAACCCACCTTTTTGAGTGGCGAAGTATGGCTGTTGACCGAGCAAGGAGGACCTCGGCCCCGTCCAAATTGTCCTTCATTCCCACAGCGTTTAGTAGAGAGCTGTCGTACGAGCTGGGGAAGGGGTCTCCAAATTTAATGTGCTCGCCCTGAATGGAGGGGTCCCATAAAGACTGGCCGGGGAGGACGTCGGCCATCATTTGTTCAATTCGAGGGTCTGAACCCTCCTTGCTATACCATGATGCGCCAAGAGGTAATTTGGCCGAGGTCTTCAAGGAAGGAGCTGGCGCACCCCCATGTAACAATGCCGAAGGGGAAGCCTCTGCCTCAGCCGAGATGGCAAGAGGAGCCGTAGTGGTTGCAGCGGTAGGAAGGGATGATGCGGTCTCGGCCTCCTCTGCCCTTGGCCTCTTAGCAGCGGCAGTGGCCTCTGGCTGAGCTTCAATGCTCTTCTCCCGGGGTCTTTTGGCCGGGCTAGGGGTAGCAGAAGGGACGAAGAGCGGGCTGAGCCCTCCCCGCTGAGGCGTCGAGCTGAGTCCGCCCCTTATTCTCGGACTAGGTGCCGGGCTGAGGCCGCCCCGAGTTCTCGGACCAGAGCTTGCTTGGCGAGCCTTTATGATACGGATGAGGTCGGCATTATCGGCCATTAGTCCTGCAACCAAAACAAGAAATACAAGTTAGAAATGCAAGTAAAAACTTGGACCAAGGACTCACAACTGGGACGGGGAGACACTAAAGGTTATTGCCTAAGAAATGTTGATAGGGATCCTCCTCCCGAGCTGAGTGAATCAGAGCTCGGCTGCTAATTGGAAGGGGGAGGCCGTCCAAAACTTGAATAATATTCCTGTCACCCGGGGTCAACCTCTCTTCGGGAAACTTGGTATATTTGTGAGGACGGCACCAGTGTAAAGGGTACCTAGGACTTAGGTCATCCTTCAAGGAGAAGGCCTGGACAGCCTGGTTAGTGACCGGAGCTAGTTTGAAATACCTCTCCTTGAAATTCTTGTATGATTGTGTGTAAGGAACGAGCAAGACCCCCTAGACCGAGCACTGCTCAGGGAAGCCCAGCCCACCTTGGGGCCGTGCTTCAATTGATAATAATGAAGGAACACACGAGAACTCGGCCTAAGGCCGAGCATCTTACATAAAATTTGAAAGGCACGGAGAAAACCCCAACTGTTAGGATGAAGCTGACTGGGAGCCACATTCAAGAAGGCGAGGACCTCGGTCTCGCAACGGCTCAAAGGAAAGACTATGCCATATTCCTTGAACATGTACTCGTACACCGTTATGGCATACCGACCAGAGATGAGAGTCCGAGTATGAACTCTTTGATGGGGCTTACAAGTTCTAAAGCTAGCCACATCCTCGAACCCGTCCCTCAAGACGGCATACCAATCAAGGACGGCCTGCACACTTTCGGTACTATGGAAGGAAGAGACTCGAGTAGACACGTCGGCCAGGAGCCACGAGAAGTCGAGCTCCCCAGCAGGGACGGGGACTTCGAGATCGGCCTCCTCGACCTCCCTCGAGGCTACATCCGTAGCGACTTCAACGCGCCTCATCTCGGTCTGCGCGGGGGAGACCTCGGCGGCACCGACAGATCGAACCTCGGTCCCAGCAGGGGGGGACCTCGGCAACCGCGGAGGAGGGTCCAGATCGGAGATCGACCTCTTCCGCCAAAACTTCAATGGAGGAGGAAGAAGCCTCCATTGACTCGGGCTCAGAACCCGACACAGAAGGGGGAATCAAACTACTTATGCTACGAGTAGCAGAAGAGTGAGAAGAAGACATACCTATAGAGAAAGAATGGCGAACCCAGAAACGAACTCGAGACAGCGAGGGTGAGCCTAGAAAATGAACGGCGAGCGGAGCCAAGTGAGAGGGAAGCGACGAGAACTGGGAGAACAAGACAAGAGCTTGAAGAATGAAGGAAGACCTTGAAGAAGAGAGAAGAGCAACGAGAAGAGGAGAACGAAGAGCAACAAGAGGAGAGCGAAAGTGAAAGTGCAAGTGAAGAGTAAAAGAGAGAAATGAAAAGGGGGCAATGCATTTGAAGAGGGCAAGGAACCGTTACCAGCCAAAGGTAACGGTTAGGCCCATTCGGTTGCCCAACCAAGCCGGGGCCCATTAAAAATAATAAATAACAAAATTAATTATTTAATTTAAAATTAAAACGAAAGAATACCAAAAGTCGCGAGCGTTTCCCGCCATTATACCTCGGATGGCCGACCTCGTGACTTAACTCAGTGCCAATCAATCGCTTGGCCTGAACTCGGGGGGCTGATGTACCGGACCGGGGGATGAGCGCCGAGCTCATCCACGGGACCCGGGCTCACCCCACTGACCGGGCTGAGCTCAACAAAAATAGAACAAATATGGACAAATATGGACATGTATCTTTTCCCTGATTTCTCGGGATTCTTGGGCCTGAAGCTATCTTCCCCACGAAATCCACGAATATGGAACCCTAATTGCGATTCCTATAAATACTAATAGAGGATTCGACAAACACACACGAAATAAAATCTAAACCACTCACACATCAAAGAGGGTTCCAATCCCTCACGCCGCCGGAATTCTCAGGGCCGAGCTCAGCTCGGACCACCTCAAATTCCGAGAACAATATATATATATATATATATATATATATATATATATATATATATATGTCAAGATCGATCATTGCGGTAATTAGACTAATGATTAGGATATTTTTGTTATTAAATTTAAATTTATATTATTTTAATAGTTAAAATATAGAAAACTTTAATTTAGGTAGTATTTGGGCCAACACTTTTGAAGATAAAATCTATTTAAAAATAAAAATTGGATGAATCACTTTACAATAAAATTCATTAAAACAAATACTAGTTACTTATTTTCAAAGAGTAAAATAATAATAAAAAAGTGATTTGAATTAACTATTTAAGTCAATATTTAATTTATAATGATAATGGTAGAATGATAATGATAATAGTAATCGTGATTGTAGCGTGTGATAGTAATAATGATAGTGATAATGATAATAACAATGAAAATATGATGGTGGTGAGAATATAATGGTGGTGGTGAGAATATAATGGTAGTGGTTATGATGCAGTGATGATGATGATTGTGATGACAACAATGACAATAAAGATGGTGATGATAACAATAATAATAATAATAATAATACTGATAAAAACAATAATAAAATAGTAATGATAAAGACACTGAAGTAACGATAATAATAGTAGTTTTTGTCACGAAAATAATAATATCCGTGATAATGATGGTGATGATAATAAACATGAAATGATGATGATATTAGAATAATGACAATGATAGTTATAATGATTGTTGTGTCAATGACAATATTTATTAAATGATGATAGTAATTGTGATAATGGTAATAAAAGTGATTATTGTAGTACCAAACACTTGATTATAATAGGATAAGATAACTATACTATTCTATTAATATCAATCATAGTTGCCAAATTAATTTTAATTGCTTTAAAATAAATTTTTATAAAAGAATAAAGGACACTATAACGAGTCAGGGACATCAAATATGAAATATAACCTGATTATACCCTCAAAATTCACTAAGTCTAAATTTTTAAATCTAATTAGCTTCATACATCTAGTTAATGTGATAAGATAGGTCATACACATAAATAAGAATGACTCATATTACAACAAAAAAGGTATTACTTAAAGAAATTTATCGACAGATCTTTGATCTATCAAAAAAATTTTACCATATATCTTATCTGCTCGAAAACCAAAACTATAGATGGTCATTTATCAATAGATTTATCTCTATCAAAAATTTTAAAATTTTTATTGAAGAAAGCTCTCCTATAAAAAATAATTAAAGATTCTACAAAATATAGAAATAGTTAAAGACTTTTTAAACTTAGAAATGGTAGAACACTCTTTAGATATAGAAAAAGTCTCGGAAAAAACTTTTTTCAAGAATGTTAAATTTTTTAAAATAGTTCAATTTTTTACTAGAAGACTTTATGAATTTAAAAAATTTGAAGACAACTTTCCCTAGACATAACAAAGATTTTGATAATTTATAAAACATCTCAATCAGTCTAATTTATTTCTAAATCTAATTAGCTTCATACATTAAGTCAATGTGATAAGATAAGTCGTGCATCTGAATAAAGATAACTCATATTACAAGAAAAAAGATACTATTAATAAAAATTTATCAACAAATCATGATTCGTCCAAAAACATTTATTAACAAATATCTTATATGTTAGAAAACAAAATCTACCGATGGTCATTTATCGATAGATTTATTCATATAAAAAATTTTAAAATTTTTACCTCTCTTATAAAAAAAAAATAGATAAAAATCCTGTAAATATGAGAATAATTAAATATTTTTTAAACTTAAAAAAGGTAGAATACTCTTTAAATATAGAAAGAGTCAAAGACACTTTCTTTTAGAATATTGAAAATTTTAAAATAGTTCTATTTTTTACTAGAAAACTTGATGAATTTAAAAATATTTAAAGATAAATTTTTCTAAACACGACAAAGATTTTGATAATTTATAAAACATTTCTTAGAATCTTTGCTTTAAAAGAGAGAGAATTTTGAACAAAGATAAAATAAAAATTTATTTGAAGATATGTTAAAAGATTAATGTTTTTAACTATTTGTAAATTCCATGAGTTTTTTGGATTGATTAATTTTATAATTAAGATTATGTGCTTTATTTACATAAATATGTAATGTTTTTTCAATTTACTTAGTGTTCAAAGGTTATACATCGATGGTATACAAACACCTAAATACAAAATAGATTTTTCAAGACTTTTAAATATTTTATTATTAAAGTTAACAAAACCTATCATAAATAATAAATAATAAGTTACTATTAGTTGACTGTGTATAACTCTTTAGAATAACAAAGCATGACCCACTTTCTCTTTACTTATTACTATTAATTTAAAAAGAAATAAACAATAGTGTGACATTAATTTATATATTCATACTTAGTTAAAGAGTTTAAAGGTTATTCACTTATAATATGAAATGGTTTTACGTCATCAATTAATTTATTGGTAAGATTTTTAGGAATTTTATTATTAAGAACAGCAAATTTTTCATAAATAATTGGTTGTAATTAATGATGTAAAATATTTCTATTAGATGTAAGACTTTTAACATATACATTTTAATAAAATCTTCCGTAACTTGAATTTTAATGATCCAATAGTTTTATTTGATGTTTTTATATTAAATTTGTGTATTATTTAAAATTTGGTATTAGATCAAGATAATTAACGTTTCAAGTTTTGATTAATTATAGAACAGACGGAACAACATCAGACTGAAGTATCACAAGGTCAAAGTCAGATGAAGCAAGTAAAGACGAAGAGAAGCTCCTCAAAGTTTGTATTTTATGAAATCAGATGAAAGATCAAAGATTAAAGACAGATGAAGAAATAAAGACTCTTCGTCTACGGAAATCAAGTGAAGTCTAAGTTATCCGTTTGAGTAACTCGCGCCAGATTTCAAATCAAGACGTTACTCAAAGAAACTTCCAAAGGTGGTTAGGAGACTGTGTAAAACCTCTTTAACACGAAAAGTAGATCATGCTTTTTTATTATCTCTCTGATTAAGTCAGAAAAAGTTTTGAAAGCGCACTGACTCTGCTACACATCATTAAATATTCTGATTGATCTTTGCCACATGATTGAAAGTTTCAAGAAAAAGGACAACGGTCTCAAAGTTGAATCTAATAGATCTTCCAAGACCTTGCCTATATAAAGACTTCACCATCAACGTTTCAAGTTGGCGAACTTACGCTTAAAAAAAAAAAAGCTATCTATTATAGTTTTGCTCTCTATCACTTGAACCTTATACTTCAATTCATTTGTAAACACCTCTCTGTGAAGAGGATTTTTGTTTCTTAGAAACTCCTTCAAATTCACTTTTGTGGTACCCTTAACCTGAGGAGGTTGCGTTCCAATGTATTAGCATAAGGAGGTTGCGTTTCAAAGAATACCTAGTTGTTTAGCCTGAGAAGGCTGAGAGCAAAGAATATCTGTATAGCCAGAAATAGCTGAGTGCAAAAAATACTTGTAACCATTTCATGGTTGGTAGTGAAAACTTAATGTATTGCTAAGTAACTAAACGTAGTCTGCTTAAGATAAACTAGTATAAGAATATCGTTGTGTTTATCATCTTTTATATTTTTGACTAACGGGGATAATGCAACTTAAACGTCTGAAAGATAAAATCAACTGTTAAAGAAATTATAAGTTTCGTCTAACTGCTTTAAAAACAACAGACGAAATGACAAAATTTTTAATTAACACAATTTAACCCTCCATTCTTGTGTTTTTGTTTTTTACAGATAAATTATTTAATAATTAATATTATATATTATATTATATTATATTATATTATATTATAATATATGTTAATATAGAGCAGTGTGACGAACCCTCAACTGATTTTAAAATTAATTATATAAAAGTTCATATATATGATTTTATTAATAAGAATATCAACATTATATGAAAATTTATTAAAATATGTAAGTTAACGAGTTTTACCATATTTTATCAAACGTA
This sequence comes from Hylodesmum podocarpum, assembly GCA_026586105.1. Classification (NCBI taxonomy): domain Eukaryota; kingdom Viridiplantae; phylum Streptophyta; class Magnoliopsida; order Fabales; family Fabaceae; genus Hylodesmum; species Hylodesmum podocarpum. The sequence continues at coordinate 4,351,085 of JALJEV010000367.1, read as the reverse complement.
TAAAAGTTAGTATAATTTCACCCCCTCTTATAAAATTATGATTTATGTAAAATTTTAATATTTTAACGATTGTGGGCTATATATCCTTCTCATGTCTCATGCTTGAAGAGCTTTTTCTGGTGACTTTCCTAAACTCAAATCGCATACATTTAGGTTAATTAAGTACAAGAATTCCCTGAGTCATGGTTCCAATTCATATAACAACACATTTGATTAACTTTTTTTATGCGTTCATATTTGATTAAAAGAAAAATAGAATAAGTATATATTGCGCCTTAAAATCCAGCGTGTGAAAGTGAATGAAGGTGTCTAAACTAAGATGAAATCAAATTATGCCTTGAAAAAGTTGGTAAAAGATGAAGCCGCCAATGCAAAGCACAAGAGAAGAAAAGGACGAGCACCAATGTCCGGTCCCTTGGACGCACGCCTGAGCTTTGGAACTTAATTATAAGATTAAGAAATTAATATTATAAGGTTAAGCGTGAATCTATGTTACCCATAGTCTTTGCTATTTTTATAAAGCATACGTAACTATGTTTGTCTAGAACTCCACATTTGAAGCCAATCCTACATTAAATAATCACTGCTTCCTCTCTCATTTACAAACAACCCCTCCTTTGGTCTACCACCACACCCTCTTCTTCTGTTTCTTGATCTCATCCTCTACACGCATGTACAACTAATTCAAGGCTTTAATTTAAAAACAAATGTGTTTCATTAATCTCTTGTTTCAATTAGTTGATTTTTTTCACCTTTGATAAAAGAAATTGTTGAAGTTTACTTTAAGTAAAAAATTTATATATCGATTTGTGAATAATATAATTTGCAGTCAACTGTAATACGCAATCAGCCAACTCATTCACTGAAGATATACATAGAACATATACGTATTTCTCTCTTCACATTTTGTAATTAATTATCTAGTTATTTTCGTATTACAATTGTCTACCAATTATTTTTTTTTATTTTTATGTTAATAATTGTTGTAATTTTTTTCTTCTAATCAATATAAGAAGTCATTTACAACAGAGTTAGAAATTAACTAAAATAAAGGACACAACTTTTTTAAAACGTTGATAATTTAAATATGAAAAATTAAACATAAAGTTTTACGAATTAATCAGGACAAAAAACGTATTAATTAACATGTAATTAAAAGTTCAAGCATGAACAGTGATAATATAAGGTTTGTGTCTTGGTCAATTTAATTTAATATATATACGCCTATATCTAGTTCGTACGTATTTGATTTTTCAAACGCTAAAAATTGGAGGGTTTACCATTATCCATTTACTTTTTTGAAGTTAGAGTTCACACTATATGGGGTTGTGGAGGTGATTGGTGGCCATGGAGAAGGTGAATTGAAGTTGATGTGCCACATGTTGGATGCTATATATGTTATCATGAGACACATGTCTATAGTTCATCTGGGGGTGATGTGGGGGACCATTCAACTTTTATGTTGGTAACCTTTCATAGAGGAATTGGGTCATGGTGGTTATCATGAAAAAGTTGGTTATGAACTATACAGAGATAATAGGATATGGTTTTGCATAAAGTAAAAGTTGAAGATCTTATTATGCTTAAAACCCTAGAAATGACTAGAAGAGTCCTTTGTATGTGAGGGTAGGTACGTTGTTTTTTGTTGGATTCGCAGGTTGGATCAAAGATTGAGAACATTGTTAATTAATTATATTAGATAATTAAACCGTCCATGGTTACGTTTTTGTGAAGAAATTTGACCACTTGCTGGAGCAGTAACTATCATATTTGTCATTTTACTTGAATCCGATGCATGGCCAAGTCATCAAAGCCCACATTCTCACTACACGATAGATGCTCAAAAGCCATTATTGAAGGATCGATCTTAATTATAAGATTAATTCCTTCTCGTGCTTATTGTCATGAGCATTTCTATGGATAAAATATTATATTGTTATTATTAGGTAAAGGAAGTGAAAGTAAAAAATGGACTATGCTTTTCTTAATGGAACAATATACATAATGAAAATCAATATATATGTTTTATGTATATATATGACATAGGTCTTGTAGGGAGAGGGGTCTATCTATGTATCGTCGTGTCGTTTATCACGCAAAAATGGTCGAACATAATCACACTAATAATTGAAGTCAAGACCAAAAGCTAAAATATATTATGACGGTGGAAAGGGAACTTTTTTTAAAAAATGTTGTACATTCATATACAATGCTATGATAAGCAAATGCTGTACTTAAATTATGAAAGTAAAATTCATGTCCATTCATGTGTAAGTAAAAGTTTACACACTTTGTCTCTTTCACTTTAATTTCGTCCTTATCTCGGTTTATACCTCTTTCTTTTGTGGTACATGTAATAATTTCTTTTTCACTGTAGAGTTAGTGTCAGTGCCAGCCAAGTATTTGTTGTAAACTTTAACCGATGACTAATTAACTCTCTTTCATGAGTAAGATAAATCTTTCTCTCCAGTGTTGATGATCATATCTTTTTCATGTACAAAATTTTGAACTATAATCTATGTTAAAGAATTTAAATCTAATTTCACTCGGATTAGTTACATATTTTTTTACAAGATAATGAATGTATGATATATATATACACACACTCATTTTTCCCTTCCCTCCTTCTCATATAATAAATAGTCAACATGATTTTTATATCTCAAGATATTTTTATTGGTATATTTCAATTAAACAATACTGATTTGACTTCTGAAGATATTTTAATTGGTATATTCCAATTAAATAATACTGATTTGACTCTTTCAAAGTAAAAATATGTAAATTAAAATATAAATATATGAATAATTATTAATTAGTTAAAGAGTCAATTATTAAAATTTGTAATAAAATAAAACTATATATATATATATAACGAACTTTACAATTAATTATAATCTTAACTCTTAACTTATAATTTTATCCTTTAAGACAAATTTTCCTTATTTTAGAATAACTAAATCCAAGTAATAGTACATCATTTTTATTTATTAATATTTCTCTATACTATATCGATTATTTAAAATATCATCGTATCTAACTTCAAAACGTTAATGAAAAATATACTTTCTTTGATTAATTAATTAATACTTTATTTATTTTTGTAAAGTGGGAAAGATTAATGAAAAATAATGCTTTTTATTCTATCCTTCGTTTAGGAGTAATCTTAATCTTATTAAAACTTAACAAGGAATGGAAAAAAAAGAGGAAAAAATGGGTGTATAGCTCACAGATAAGAGATGACGATAAAAAAAATAAGATGATGACGAACAGGATATGTAACAAAACAGGTATTGATATAAGAAAGATTGAGAGAAAGTGATGTGAGGCTTAAGATTTATGAAGAAAAATATGACTGAGATTTGAAGAAAAATAAGTCACTAAGTCTAGATACATGGCACCAATCGAATAAAGTCTACATTTAAAAATGACAGGTCTGTAATTGGAAACTTTTCTATTTTTATTTTTTAATTTTCTTAGACCACGTTATTACGGGTTTATTCAATTCACTTTGCTTTCTTGTAATGTTAGTATATTCCTCCATTGTCCGATGATGAACAACAACCTTTTTGATATCTCTTATATATTTCTTGCCTCTATACCAAGAAATTCAATGTAATTTTTCTCATCAAATAAGGTCTTCAACTGTCAAATCAAATATATATATATATATATATATATATGAATTTTTGTTTTAAAAAGTATTTAGTAGGTACCTTGTACCACCATTTTGGCTTTAATTTCTCTCTCTTATGGCCAACAAAAACACAAGAACCTCCATCTCATTCTCCATTCATGGATGAATAATCTCTTGCACAGCTCAACCTCAGAAGTCAGGAACTCATTCTAAGTGTGCCACGCAAGAAGGGTTAACAAACATTAAAATTTGATCAGCATTAAAGATCAAATTAAATAATAATAATAATAATGATAATAGTTTACTCAATCTCATATTAGCTTAAAAATATAATTCTTTAGTGAATAGCATGGGGCATATATAGTTTCATTGAATGAGACTTTTAACAAAAACAATAAATAAATTTCTACTTAGAACTTGATTAAGTCATTTAAGTTTTAATTAATTGTTGAGTCATCACTTTAGGTGGTGTAAACTGTTTGAATAAACAAGATTTTGTTACTTAAATAAATCTCAAGCTTAAGAAAAAGTTCATTATACTAATTAAGTTAGATATATAATGTATAGGTAATTTTTTTTTATACACATCTAAGAATTTTTCAAGAGTTTAAATTGACTAATTAAATTTTTTTCATATTAAATCTTTAGGATAGATCTGATTTATCTCTATCTAAATCAATTGACTAATGTGTGGTTGAGAACAAACTGTATGTAAAAAAAATATATAAACTACGAAATTAAAATCGTTGCTATTTCAGGCATAAGAGAAAGGTAAAATTATATGGATATGTTAACTTTTGTAAGAGTTGAGTGTAACACTCTAACTTATATGATATATATAAATTTATTTTTTTAAGGTTAAATCTAACTTTGATAATAATTTGATCTATTTTGCTGTCAGATCTTTAAATTAATAAGGCATAAACTTACTCTTCAAGTTTATAGAAATAATACTAACACAAAATTAATATTTATATTTCATAAATAAGTCAACTTATTAAATTTAAAAAGACTTTTCAATCAATGGATTTTTGTACAAGTTTTGGCCCGATTTATTTCATAAAATAAAATAAAAAATCTAGCGTCACTTGAACGATCATGCTATAATAATCAAACGATCTAATCTATTTTGAGAAATTATATGATAGCCTTATACCACCACCTGTTTATGGTGTCAATGTTCGAAATGATTTAAAACGTGACTATTCGTATAACATGGAAAAATATCTGGTAGATGTAATAAGCAGATAATCAATTATAAAATATAAATATAAAGAGAGATATAAATATATATATTTTTATAAAAAAATTTATTAACTAACTGCGTATTATAATTGACTGCATATTAAAATTGTATAACATGTATACATATTTTATAGAAAAGGAGAAACTCAAGGTTAAAACTATTGAGTTCCAAAAACACCTTGCACTACTATGTTTGAATTAATACTAACAGATAATTATTAAAACTCTTATTTTTGAGTTAATTTTATTTTCATCCAATAGATATACGTTGAAATGCACATACAACATCCACATTTATTACTTTTGGAATTTCGTCCCCCACATAGCTGCAATCTATTGAGCATATTTTATTTATTTATTTTTTCACTTTTCTTGGCACGTCAATGTTATCTTCCTTTTGAGCTGAAACAACTTTCCTCATCATAATGAACACCATGTGGATATGTTGTTGTTGTAGACATCCTTTCATTCACCTTTCTAAGAAACATTATCACATTCCATATGTACCACGATAATGCATGGTGAAATTTTGGCTTTTTGGTCTATATGCTATGAAAAGACACAGCACATAACGCGTAACCTGGACCATATATAATGTTTGGGACAGTCTATAATAGGCCAAACTACATTGTGCACTATATATGAACCAAAAAATTCACTTTAATTAATTACAATTGTAGGAACATAGAACCTAGCCCAAGTCACAACCTAGCTTTGGAGTTCGAATCACCAACATTTCCTCCTAAGTGGAAGGCAAAACCTAAAAGCACTTTTATTTTATCCACAGTATTATATAAAAATAAAGTGTTTATCCATCAAAATAAACAGTATATAATATAGATTTTTTATTTTTTTAAATATAGTCTATTTTATATTTAAATTGATTAAAATTCGATTTGTAAAACACTTGATTTGATTAAGAGTTATAATAAGTAGGTCAGTATCATTTTCTACATTATGTTAGAAGATTAATCATTTTTATGAACTAAGAATTGCCCTCACCAAGTAAAGCCTTGGAGTTTGAACTATAAGCATAGCATAATGTCCCTTCAAAGGGAAAAGCAAAACCAAGCACTATAAACATTTTTTCTTGTGGAAACCTTAGGCATAGGGAACATGTGGTTTGGTTAAAGGCCAACATCATTATTCGTTTAGTCGAATCAAACTTGCACACGGCCATGGCTTCATATTAAATATTATAACTTCAAATTGAAACTCATGCAGCAAGTTTTGAAAACGCACTCTTTTTTGGTAATAAAAATCTTTATCTATTCAAGGCTTGTAGCACACTCTGTGCAATGCATATATAACTCTAATTAAAAGTCTTCGAGAACCAATTTTTTCTTAAATAAAATTATAACAACTCTTTAATTTTCAATTATGGATCATGCATGTTTGTCTGCTTGTTTGAATTCTTTATTAAAGTTTAAGACATGAAGAGGACAAATTAAATACTTTATACTAAAATGTAGCCATCTCTTATGGCTTTGTTTCACACCAATGTAGCAAAGTCTATGAAGCCAAAGCAACCATTCGTGTGCTTGCTTATTGCCTGTCAATAAAAGGAAAACAAATATCATATTATAATACTAAGATATCATTATTATATCCCTAAGGAAGATTTTGGTCAAACAAAGAACGTGTATTTCATCGTGATGATATTATTAATTAAGATGATAGTATATGATACTATCCACAATACTACAAAACCATTGCTTAGAAAGAAAATTTGGATTTATTTTGATCTTTTGGGCTAGAGTTATATGCAATGATTTCATTTTATAGGTCTTATCACTCTGGAAGGTATCTTAAACCTGCCACTTGATTCACATTCAACGTTGCCTCCTCTAACAAATCAACAAGCTTAGATGGTCAAAAACAATGTTAAATACCTACCCAAAAAGAGGGGATAAAAATAAGGGTCAAAGAGTCTAAACTAAAGGTCAACAACCAAAATATCTTCTTACATATTGTTTAATTAAGGGATGCTCCTAACTAATTAAGTGGGTGAGTTAGTGAGTCAGCTAGGTAAGCATTGTGGCTAAAACTAAATTTTCTGTTAATGATGTTGTGGTCATTGAATTAGAATGAAGCACTCAAGCCTTAATTGATTTGCAACTGTTATTTTGCACCAACACCTAATACCATTTGACATTATAAAATTACTATAACCCATATTCAATTTTTGGAAGGGAGTCTGGTCAATCAGGTCAATTGCTATCACTTCTCACCGTGTATATATATATATATATATATATATATATATATATCATGTTAGGGTTTTAAAAATGATAAACAAATTGTTATTGACTTTTCCTTTGGTCAACGGGTACAAATTGTTATGAATTGGAAATTTATGGAACTCTATAGTATATTGAATAAGTTGTCTTAGAAAAAAGATACTTGTATATGAAAAAAAAAATAATTGGCTGGGCATTCATGAACAGTTACTTTGTGTTGAGTTCAATTTTTGCAAGAGAAATGCTAACAACACATCCTCTAACAAACTTTTATAAATACACTTTTTAAAATTGAAAACTACAAAATTAAGAAAAAGAAACATTAAATATGATTATGAACCCACCAAAATTTTCCATTTTCAATAAATAAATTTTAAGGAATAAAATGTGGATGTGTCTAAAAGAGTTTGTTAGGGAGAGTAGTTTTAGAATTTCTTTTGTTAGGAAACTGGATTTTGTATAATATATAGTTTACTGGATCATGTAGGAGAAAGGCCAGGTAGCATATTATTCATGACCAAATCTAAAAGCCCAAATATGTTTTGGGTTGGGCCAGTTGATTGTCTTTCTTTTTCTTTATATAAATCAACCAACTTCATATTGAAGGCACAGGTTGTTTTTTGAACAAAAACAGAATGCATACATTTTTATTTTCTGTCAAGAAAAAGAGATGGTTTAAATTATAAATATTTTCATTAATTTCGAATTTTGATTGGCCTACACTTTTTAAAATAATTTTATGTGCTTCTTATATCTAATTATTTTGCTGGACATAAGACTTTCTTTTACACAAGTGATCAATATTAATAAAACACTTTCCAATTTTTTTTCAATAACTTTCTCCTGTTGAATAAAACTAGTTAGGTTACTTATAATATAATAAATGAAACTTAATAATGATTTAATAAATTTTGACAATTAAACTGTCTATAAAATAACATTTCGCTAAAAAATTTACTGAGAAAAATTCAATTATATTCACATTTTATAAAATATAATAAGAGAAAGAGTTGGTTTCTAAATTTAATCACCGTACAGATAAATTTTATTTATTTTATATATAATAATATTTGGATTAACCTTTTTCAACTGTATAAGCATAAAAATATAATAATAGAAAGAGTTGATTTGTACAAATATTTTATCACGTAGTATATATATATATATATATATATATATATAATTAAATTCTTTTCTTTTTTTTTTATTTTACACATTTTATAACTAATTGTCTGATTGTCTACGCATTGCAGTTGTTTATTTTCGCAAATTCTCTTACCATTCAACTCCTTCTCTTCATAATTCTCTTGTTTATTTATTTTTATTATGTAATTTTTTAGTCATTTTATCTATGTTAGAAATGTATTTTCATCGTACCACTAATTTATGATTAATTTTTGTTTATTTATTATATGTTTCTTGTGAATGTTAATTAGTTAAGAATTTTGTTAACTAAAAATGATGTTGTTAGTAGAGGGGACCAATTAAGTACAAAATTTTGTTAAGTAAAATTAGTATGGTTAGTTTAAGGAATTAATTAAATAGTTAAATTTTGTTAACTAAAATCTTAGTACAAGGAATCAATTAAATAGCTAGTTTAGAGAACCAATTAAATAGTAAAATTTTGTTAAGAAATATTGTTGTTTAGGAATTTCGTCCATTGTCACGACGACTTGTGAAAACTAATTTAACAGTAGTAATTTTATTAGTTTTTATTAAGAGATGAATATTATTAAGGTAACGTGGATATTTATGTTGTTATTTAGAAAGTAAATTAGGTACATGATATTGTCAACATTGACAGAAGAATGCTATTAAAGTTAATTTTTAGATAAACAAAAATAATAGTTTGATTATCTAGATATGATGTCTGTATCTAATTAATACGTTTTAAATTTAAAATATAATTAAATAATATTTATTTAAATTTAGAAATCTAATTAAGTTGATTATTTTTGTTTAGTAACTTAATATATAGGATGATTATAATTGTGATTTTATTAGGATAATATTTTTTATTAAATGATTGTTATTAGTTTAAATTTTTAATTTAATTAATTTTGTATGATGATGTTCATTTCTTTGGTATTAATTAAATAATAATTTTAATTGTGTAATATATTGTATGGTATTTTAATTAATTTAGAAATTATGTTGAATGTAGGTTGATTATGGTATTTTTTTAGTTTATATTTTAACATAATATTTTCTATGCTAGCATTAATTAAATAATATTTTGTAGTTAATACGTGACATAATATTTACCTTATCTTGGTCCATTTTTAGAATTGAGTCTAAACTTATTAGATCTCAAACTTTCTTGAAAGTTTAGAAACAGAGTCCTAAGTTAAATAGCTCAAGAGTGGTGTATTGACTACAACAAAAACATGCGTGGAATACTCGAAAACAAGGAAATTGATGGTTATCCGTGATTAGACAAGTTGCTTAGACACAATTGGACTAGGAGGCTATCCGTGATTAGATTGTGGACATCTTTCTTGCATGATGTCGAATTCTAGTCAGTTTGTAAGATGTCGTGCATAAAAATATGATAGTTTGATACAAGCTTTTGGTAAAAAATGGAGACTAAAGACACATTCTTTCTACATCAAATATGGAAGATGCACCATCATGTTACATAGACTTGACAATTTTGTTGGGTTTACGTATGGATGGAATCCTATTATCAGCTCTCACAAACATAGATTGAGTCATGCTTTGTTACGATATTTGGGTATATGACCCAAATGAGTAAGAACTGAAGAGATTGATTATTAAATTATCTTGTTTGACTCATTATTTTAGAGATGTCAACAGTTCCTCAGAATTCGTAAGAAACTAAAAATGTTCACTCATGCAAGGATTTTGATATTCATCCAGGGGTCTTGTTTGTTGATAAAAATAGTGTAAGAGTTTTGTTGAGGTATTTTTAATTTTTGGGTGACCTAAATGAAGCAAAACATTATTCATGGGGTGGTGTTGTTTTGGTTTTTTTTTACCAGAAATTATGTAATGTAACTAATATCGATTTGTTAGTCGTCAATTAACAAATAACATTAAATACAAAGAATAAACACTCAAATATATATATATATATATAAATATATATTGAATAACATCGAGAATCATATAAAGGGATAAATTAAGGCTATATCGTTCTCTCAATCAAGGAGGGAGTTAGTTAATAATGAAATAAAAACCAACACAAGAATAAATTGAAAGATAATACATAGGGAAAAATGCTCATTACGTCTCCTTCTCTTTGGCTTGTGGTTGAATTTCGTCGTCGTCTATGAAACGGAATGCTTTTAGCCAAGGTGTGGTTGCGGTCTAGGTCAAGTCAAATAATGACTGAAAATTAGGTTTAAAAAGTCGAACCTCGACTGACGGTGAAAAAAGTCATATTTATAGCCTTCAAAACTTGGACTTGGGCATGCTACGAGTCTAACTCGCGCGAGATATTAAGTAACTCGCACGAATTCATGTTCCAGAGAACAAACGTGTAATACAAGTCAAGTCAACTCGTGTGAGATGTGGTAGATGGGCGCGAGATGGACGTGAGATTTAGTTCCAGAGAGTTAACTTGCTCTTGAAGTTACTTCACTTCGCGCGAGATGAGTACGAGATGAGATTTCAGAGAGTTAACTTGTTCTTAAAGAAATCGTACTCGCACGAGATATGGCGAGATGAGCGCAATATGAGGTTCCAAAGAGCTTTTGGTCTACACTGAAGCTCCAATTCACGCGAGTTGAGTTCCAACTTGCAAGAGATGCATTCCTGAGCACATTTTCCTCATGTTTTTGGTTATTTTCTCCCTGAAACACTTAAACACACCATCAACAAGCTCTAACACAAATTATTATGAATTAAGAACAATTAGAGTCATTTTAGGTTGCTTAAGAGTATTAAAAGGACAATTTATGAGATAAAAAGAGTATAAAAATAGCTCACTTTCGTGAGTTATCAAGCTCTTATTGTAAACTCTCTCTGTGTAGAGAATTATTCTCTTTGTTTTTTAAGCTCTGTAAACCATTGTTGTGGTGTTGTAACCTGAGGAGGCTAAGTGTTTAAAAAATGAGACTGAGGTCTAAAGAATACCTTGTTTAGCTTGAGGATGCTAAGTGTTGAAAGAATATCTTGTTTAGCATGTGAAGGTTGTGTCCAAAGAATACTAGGTTTAGCCTGCGAAGGTTGTGTCCAAAGAATACCGGTTTAGCCTGAGAAGGTTGTGTCCAAAGAATATTTGTAATTAGCTAGGAGTGGTTGGGTTCAAAGAATACTCTTAGTGAAAACTTAGCAAGTTGCTGAGTAACTAGACGTAGTCTTCATAAACGAACCAATATAAAAATATTATTGTTTTATTTATTTCTCTGTTAACTAACTGAGGATAATTAACTTGAACGAAAGTTTTATTAAAATCAATCTTTTATATATAAAGCACCTTGCGTCTGTCTAAAGTTTTAGTTAACAGACGCAAAACGCATCATTTGAAAAAGATTTTAATTAATTAACACAATTCAACCCTCTTCTTGTGTGTTTATATTTTACCGTTCCCTGTTGTATCTATCACACTTTTGTCATTTATGAGATTGTTCAACCTAATCCATTTCATTTCTTATTCTAATATATTTGGGTCTTCCTTTGCCACAAATGGTTGGTGTATCTAAAACAAATGTTCATTCTACTTCGGCTAGTGAGATTACACCCTCGTTACCGATTGTCTACTACTAATTTGAGTATGCATTCAAAAAATTTTCATTTCTAGACACAGGATCAACATACTACAGAAAGTCAATGTTAACATATTCACATACAACAATCATATGTGAACATAGATAATGAAAAAAGATTAATTGGCCACATTGACAAATCAATCATTGAAAATAACTCTATTTTTTACCCCATGTTGTGTGATTGGATAAAAAGTCACCTCAACCTCAAAGCTTGTATTGTAAATATCATAAACCCATACTATATGAGAATATGGATCCTTTTAATTCTTTCTTATTGCTTGCATTAGTTTCAAATAGTTAATTTGATCTTTTCTCAATTCTTTACTAGCAAGACAACTTTGGTCAACAAAGTATTCATATCGATATCGATTGTATATTGACTTTACCAAAGTTGTTATTGGTTGGTTTCGACAGCCTTTTAATAATTTGTTTACATATTTAGAAAGATTAGTAGTCATGTGTCCAAATTTGTGTCCATTTTTATTGTAGGTCATACTCTATTTTTTTTTGGAAATTTCTTTAACCCAAGAATCGATAACCGGACTCAATTCAAGATATTTTTCTAAATTTCAATCAAAGATATATTTGCAATAAATATACCCTAAAAAGATCATAAAAATGATAGTAATTTATTACGAAAATAATAAAACATTATATTTAAAGCGGTTAACTTACCTAACTTCATCGACATCTATTTTTTGTTTTAGAATCTTAAAGTGATGGTTGAAATTACTTGCAATGATGCAATAAACTTGATAAACATGAGGTTAATTCTAACCAATTGTTTCATTATCGATGACTAACTTGATACTCTAATAACAGTTAGAAATAAGGCATATCCCTGACCTATTAAGTCTCACCTTTAACAATGACAAATGTAAAAAGTAAAACATTCTTATTTTCATTTTGAGTTGTTGCTATTAACAACGTATCCCAATATCTCTCATACAAGTGTGTGTCTATCTTGTAGTAGTTAAAAACATTAACACATTGGTTAAAAGTTAAAATAAAAATGATGAAATTGATGGAAATTGTAAAAGACAAAAACACAAGAAAGAAGGTTGAATTGTGTTAATTAAAATTTTTGCCTTTTTGCGTCTGTTGGTTTCAAAGGGTCAAACGGAACTTCAACTTTCTTTAACTGTTGATTTTAATGTTTGAAATGTTCAAGTTGATTAATCCTCGTTAGTCTTAAAAACAAAAACAGATAGAGACAAAGATATTTTTATATTGGTTCGTCTAAAGCAGACTACGTTCAGTTACTTAACAACTTGCTAAGTTTTCATTACAAACCGTGAAAAGAGATTACAAGTATTCTTTGCACCCAACCACTTCTGGTTATACAGATATTCTTTGATCTCATCCTTCTCAAGCTAAGCAACTAGGTATTCTTTGGAATACAGTCTCCACAGGCTAATACAAAGGTATTATTTGGAACACAACCTCCTCAAGCTAAGGGCACCACAAAAGTGGATTTGAAGTTTCTAAGAAACGAAAATCCTCTTCGCATAGAGGGGTTTACAAATGAAGTAAAGAGTTCAAGTAATAGAGAGCGAAATCACAATAGATAGTTTTTCAAGCGTAAGTTCGCCAACTTGAACTGAAAATGTTGAAGTCTTTATATAGGCAAGGTCTTGAGAGATCCGTTAGACTCATTCTTGAGACTGTTGTCCTATATCCTTAAAGCTTTCAATCATGTGTCAGATATCAATCGAAATAATTAATGATGTGTAGCGGAGTCAGCGCGATTTCAGATATTTTTCTGACTTGATCAGAGAGATAAACAAAAAACATGATTTATTTTTCGTGTTGTAGAGGTTTTGCACAGTCTCCTAACCAACTTTGGAAGCTTCTTTGAGTAACGTCTTGATTTGAAATTTGACGCGAGTTACTCAGACAAATAACTTAGACTTCACTTGATTTTCTTAGATGAAGGGTCTTCATTTCTTCCTCTGTCTTCAATCTTCTAATCATCGTCTTGAGGCATGACTTGAGTTCAATAAGAACAGACGATGACTTCATAAGATGAAATCTTTGAGGAGTCTCTCTTCTTCTGTACTTGCTTCGTCTGACTTTGGCTTGTAATGCTTTCAGTCTGATGTTGTATCGTCTTTTCTGTAATTAATCAAAACTAAGGACGTTAATCATTTTGATCTAAAAAAAATTCGCAAACCACACTATTACTAACAAGGTATTCAACATGATAAATTTCAATAAAAAAAAATCTAGTGAATGATATTTTTACATGCTTAAGTTAAACAAAAAGTTGAGTATAGGGTTCATTCTAGTCAATATAAATCATCGTCATTGCCTTTTGTTATGCTAAAAGTGTCTTCTTGTATATGATTTTATAATTAAACATCCTAGATGTTCTCGCTTATATCAAAACAATTTTGATAAACGGATCTTCACATATCATAAATTTTAAACAAAAAATTAATCAAGTTAATAATATAATATCAATTTGTTAAATATTGTGAAATATAAAATTTTAACATACCAATATACCTAGTACGCATGCACTAATTAAATCTACATTAAGATTCTCATGATTTTGCATTAAATTTAAGATGAAATAAGTGTGGAGTCCACTCTATTTAGTAACTTTTAAATTACGATCACGTAAAATGGACATTATCAATTAGAACTATTCTTCAAACAATGAACAATATATTTAGTTAATTTGGATTCATAATTTCATACACTTCATTATTTGATGGACTTTCACAACATATTATTTTAAAGCACATTGTAACTTTTTTTATTTATTTATTAAACTCCATATTCCTACCCAAGCAATTCATCACCCATAGTTATTATTTAGCAAGGTGATTTAAAATTATATTTGTATAATGAGATGTCCTTAATAATGATGTTGACTTCCTTCACAATAAAATAAAATAAATTAGAATTATCAATCAATTACAACTCTAGATGTACATGATGATCATCAGTCATCTCATCATTGTCAATCTTAGGGAAATTGTCACCAATGTCTTCTTCATTAGATGATTCTTCAACATAGGAATTAGAGACACCATGTTGCTATTAAAGTATAAGTTTGTGCGACCTCTTTCATTAGATCTACCAACCTCGATATCAGTTTCATAAAAATTAAAATTATTTAATAACAAAAAATTTGTAATATGATAGACAAAAACACCAATAATGTCTATCACCAATAATATCTACTTTAACACATAATTCTATATATTTATGTTATCTTGTTGTTGACAACTGTCACTCATAATTTCTACATCATCATCACATTATGCAACATAATTATTTTAAAACACAGAATCTCAGGATAATAGAAACAATAACTTAGTTAGATTTAACATTTAATTTTTCACATACTCTCAATTTTAATCCATCAAAACTAATTTTTCATTTAATGTGTAATGTTTTTCTTATTCTTTACTCATTTTTAGTTTTTAAAATTTTACTAGTTATGTATACAATAACTACATTTTTGTCAACGAAAATCCATATAAAAAATTTAGTTAAAAAAATAATACTAACAATTTACATTTCAATATATTAATAATAAACATTCTTGTTACAAATTTTATATAAATCTGTATATTAAAATTTTCCTATACAAGAATATAACACAGACAAATTTTTTATCAAGTATATAACATTGATCAAAATACATTTACCTAACAATTGTGGTTCAAGGATGAAGGGATTCTAGGTTCAATATCTACGTAGAAAAGTTTAATTACACTATAATATATTTACATTATTGATAACATACTTTCACATCCAAAATATTAATAAAATTTTGAAACTTATACTTTTAAAATAAAAAAACTACAATCATAAAACTTTCTACCTCATAGTTGTGTTTCATCTTAGAGTAGAGAGGGATATATAGAGTGTGTGGACACGAAACGTGGTTAGTGTGAGTCAATAGTCTTAAGTGTGTATAATTGACCTCTACCTAAATAGTCTTAGATTAGGCATGTGCATTTTGACTATGTTTTAAGCGGCTAATTGATAAAAGTGGGCTAGTTAGGGAAACTAAATCCGTAACTAGGCCTAGTTAGAAACTTATTATGGAGGGTGATCGTTTTCTTGCGGACATGGGAGAGAGAGAGTGTCGTGAAAACGCAACACGTGGATGGGCAGGAGTGACCATCATGTTGAGCGCATATCACGCCATTGATCCACTTACCGTGATGTTAGACAGCCATTTGCATGACGCAGGATCCGTCCAGGCGCATCCCGTGGGAAAACGTCACGGGCTGTGGCGCCTGGGCCTTGAGCACCCAACCTTTCCTTTACCTCACCCTACTCCTGTTCGTTGCTTTTCTAGGTTCTAATCACTTCTATCACACAATTCAATGCAACATTTTATTTTTTATTTATTTGTTTTTTAGTCTAAAAATTAGATTTTTGTTTCCAGATTACGTGACTCTTGTTAGTTACTCTCCGAAGTTCCCATCAAAAGATCGGAGTTTGTGGAGAAAGGAAGGGTGGTGCTAGAAGCATGTGTCAAGCCTGAGTTGTGCACTGAGGAACATAAGAAAATGTCGCGGAACATTGAGAAACTTTTCATTGATGGCTATGAGAAAGATGGGAGGCGAATTTATGATTGTATCCATGGCAAAACTTGCCACCAGTGCAGGTTTCTCTCTCACAAAAATCACTAGTTTAAATTATCACTCTACTAAGTGAAATAAAAATTGTTAAGTGTATTGCTAGTGAGGTAAAGGAAAGGATGGACGCTTAAGGCCTAGGCGTCACAACCACGTGTGTTTCCTCACGGGACGCGCCTGCACAGATCTTGCATCACGCAAATGGCCGTTTAACACCACACCACGTGGACCAATGACAGAGCTTACTCTTACTCGTCCACATATTGCGTTCTCACTTGTAACGCCCATCTCTCTTCCGCGTTAGAAAATGAACCCCCTTCCATAATAAATTTCTAATTAGGCCCAAATACAAATTTAATTTTTGTAACCAACCCATTTTTATCAATTAGCAAATCAGTTCTAGATAAATTATGCAATCACTTCTACTTCTACACTTAAAATTAATTCCATGCACATCTCTAAACAAATTCTCTTGGTAAATAATTTTAAAAAAACCCATTAACATAAATAAATTTTGCAAAGATTTTGATACATTTTATCTAAAAGGTTATACTAACAACACTTACAGAAATTTACAAAGTATTACCCAAATGTAACAATACATAAGAGATTAATATATATAAATAAAATAAAATAAATAGATGTAATAAACAAATAAGGAAGTGTCATGCCGTATAGAATGAATGAGAAAGTTTTAACTAAGTAAAATTTAAGATGAAGAGTAAAGCAGTATAATAATAATAATATGTGATTTTGATTGATGGAAAGTTTTAACCTGGATATTATGGCATAATATACATTAAATTCTTTCTCAAGAAATCTTTTCTCTATATTTTCTCTGTTTGTAACAGGAGCTATTATTTTTAAAAATTACACCATGTTGATAGTTTTAATCATTTTAAAAAATTAATATTGTTTTTAAAATTAAAATTATCAAGCCATCAAAATGAAGTAATTTTAAAAGTAAAATCTAAGGTATAATTTAAGAAAATAATAATTGTAACTTGTTAATTTTTCTTAAGAAATAAGTGGAAGTGAATTAAGAATGTAACATATAATTATAAGGAAGATTTGTTAACTTAATTTTTTAATAAAATTTTATATAAATTAAATTTGACATGATTGAATGTGATAGTTTTATTAATGAATCGTGAACATAAAATTTTTATAATTTTAAAATTATTTTATAATTTATCAAATAAATTTATTTTAATCTATAATATAATATTAAAATATATATAAATATTGATTATTATATACTAAATTTAAATATTACAAAAATTTATGAAAATGTGATATAAATAATAATAATAATATTTTATAACTGACCGTAAAGAAATTTATTATTTGGTAACTATTTTTAATCTCTATTTTTATTAGATAATTTTATTGTTTTAAACTTAGAATATTATTTATTATATTTAAATCCATAAATTTATTCGTTATATTTTATATTTAAATTATCCTTAATAAAAAATATTAAATTTATTATTTATTACAATTTAGTAATTTATTTTAAAAAATAAAATTATTAAATTTATTATTTATACTAATTTCATTTTGAATTAAAAGTACACTTATGACTCACATCACTCGTCATTTTTTTTTTCAGCTAGTTTTAGTTTAGAAAATAAGGTTGGATTGGAGTGTTATTTCTGTAAATAAAAATAATTTTACTATTTAGTTATATGCAGAGTGAATTGAATAATTAAGTTTGTTTGTCGCAGTTTGCAAGTGCTGTTTTGCAACCATACTTTGGCACTTTAACCGGTGGCAGCTTGTTCTTTCCCATCAGAACCTTCCCCCTATATATACTCACTTCATCACACACTCCACGAAGATTCCCTTTCTCTTCCTTTTTTCTCTTTTCCAGCATTTTCAGCCTATAAATACAGAATTATTATTATCCACATTATTTCATTTCTCCACAATCAAAATTTGCAAATTCACAATTCTCTTTCTACCTACTTCATTTCGCTGTTGTTTCCATTTCTACTGTTACTTTTTTTCTGGTTAAAACCTCTCTCATTGAAAATTAGGGCGAGAATTGGGGGAACGAATAAACATGTTCTTTGACGGTGATTCATCTTCTCGTAAGCGAGTTGATTTAGGTGGTCGAAGCTCCAAGGAACGAGATAGAAAGAATCTTCTAGAACAAACTCGGTTGGAGCGGAACCGTCGCTTGTGGTTGCGCCAACAGAACTCTGCTGCACTCACTATTCAGGTTCGGTTCGTGTGCTTCTGTTCTGAATGCATTTGATTTCATTAATTGTGAATCACTTTTTTAAATAACTGTAGTTCGATAGTTTAACTGCTGTTAAGTGATTATTACTTTTGTAGTGTGAGGTTGTTTTTGTTGATATGTTGTGTTAAGCAGGCTTTGGCAATTTGCATTGCTGTTTTGAAGTCTTAGGTGTATGGTCATAACTCATAAGTGTTCCAGAATATTGGGGTCACATTGAGAATTTGAGATGTGATGATGATTATTCTGGCTCTCAGCAATGCAAGGTATATAAGCATCCTAATCATTAGGAGTCTAATAACTAGGGCCCTTTAGCTGCTGTGAGTGGTCATACCTAGTTAACTGTTGGTTGAATTATTACAAAAACAAAGAATACTATGAAGATAGGAGATAAAATACTTCAAAAGGAAGTCCTCCTAAAACAAAAGAGCAAAAAAAACAAAAAAAATGAAAGAAAAAGACAAACTAAAATGGCTAAAAATGCATCCAAGTTCTCCAAACTCCTAGAGTATTGGTGATAAATATTCCCTTGAAATGACTGAGCAGAGGGCCAAAATTTTCTTGAAATAATTGGGTTTTCTGGGACAAGAAATGGATGGTGAATGTAGTGAAAATAAGATCAAGCAAACACACTATTGGAAAGGCCTACTTGATTGTGGTCAGTTGTAGCCGTCCTTAACTGCAACCGATCAGAGTTAGTTGCCAATGTCTTGGGACTACCTATGAAGGGGCTGATCATAAAAGCTGAGTGGAGCATTGTAGTGTGTAATCATTGGGATATCATTTCTCTGTAGGCTGAGATCTCGCATCAACTAAAGATATGTTTAATGTAGCCCTTACAAAGCTTGGGCAATCCTTACTTTACATGTTGGTTTTGTGGGTTTGAGTTTGGCTCTAAGCCCAAATTCTAAGATAGTATCATCTTAGATCCTTTGTCAAGCCGGTAACATTGTCATGCTTTAGGCCCATAGCCCTAAGTGTGAGTGCTTGTGTTGGAAACTTGCCTCAATTGTGGTCACACGTAGCATGCAACTTGCATTTATTGTGGTCTATCTGTCTATCAAAGTTAGTTGCCATTATCTTAAAAAGGACTACACATGGAGGAGCTGACCAGAGTGGTTGAGTGAAGTGTTGTAGTGTAGCCACCTGGATGTTGGCTTTCAGTGGGTTGAGATTCCATGTCGACTAGAGATATGACTAATGTAGTCCTTGTAAAGCTAGGATAGGTTTCACTTTAGAAGTTAGTTTTGTAAGGTTGAGTTAGGCTCCTAAGCTTAAATTCTAAGACACATCATGACTAACAATTATTCTTTGACAAAAGAAACCATAATGTTACACCCATCTCTTAGATGGTCCATGCTCCCTAATGGCACAGTCAATTTAAATGTTCACATTTATCTGAAATCAGCATTTTACATTTCCTAACTTGCCACCTACATTATGGTTTGATATGTGCTATACATGTCTACTACTGGGAAGGTACATTTATGTTGAATGGTAATGTGTATTTCATGAACGTCTTGCAAATTGTTGACTGATTCTTGCTACAGAAATGCTTCAGAGGGAGAAAAGTTGTCAGAACTGAACAGTCTAAACTGCGAGAGAAATTCCTTAGAATCTATGGGAAGAACTGCCAGAATTTAGACAGGTTAAATTTGATTGTTATCCCTGCATTGTTGCATGAAAGCTATTTACTTCCCTTTACTCAGTTTCTCTAAAATGATTGATGTATTTTTAGCATGGTTCGACCTGAACAATGTGGTGTTATAACTCAAGTTAATACCATTTTTTTTTTTGCATTCAGGAATGCTTTTGGGCCAGATTCTGATTTCCTCTGTCAGTTCCTCTATTTCTTTAATGCAGAAAATATTGACGATTTTTTAATTCTTGTGCAAATTTGCCGAGTGCTTCAACAGTTTGTTCAAGAAAGTGGTAACTTTTACTTAGCATTCTTTTTGCCAATTCTTTTGTTGTTCATTTCATAATGTACATGGGTTATTAGATTTTTAGCAAGATTTTGCAATCTAAAATGTTTATTTCTTTGCATTTAATCCTCCCATCCTCCAAAAAATGATTTGAAGATGGAAACCAAGCCTTGTCCTATTAAGTGGAGCCAACTAAATGAACAAACCGAACCAACGCCATGAGGCACTATCAAAAACCAGTATTTCAATAAAACAATTCACAACAGGGTCTCTTTTAATAGTTTTTTTTTTAAAAAATTTCTTAGTGTATCTTAGACCCTTTTAATTGGAGTATCTTTCATTTGTCCCATCATACAAATTTTTTATAGATCATATATATGCAATGCAAACACTTTTATTCCCTAGAGCATTTCACAAGACTTCTTGTGCACCTGGATATATAATCCACAGCTTTTTGTGTATCAATAAAAAATGTGTATCTTTCAGAGTCTTCTTGTTTCTGTTTGTTTCCATCAGACATCAGTATGTAGTTACCAAGACATTTTTTATTTTCATTCTCAATGCATTCGCATGATTCAAATCTACTTCATTCCTTTGTCTCTCTTGACATTTTATATATATATATATATATTCCCCCGTTTTTGGTGAGCAAAGATTGTTATAATCCCATACCCTGCCTAACTGATCTTGCAGTGTCTTTTTTGGTAACTTGATTATTGCCCCATTGTTTTTAGCACTTTTGCATAGGTGCTATGCTTTAAATTATTTACTTTAATATGTATATTTTCTCTCTGAGCAATTGTCTGGATGATCAAGCATGTGGACATAGAGACTCAAATATTTAGTTCTTTATTTTTGTAGCGTGCTACTGATGCTAATATATTTGAAACTCAGGTTCTTGTTAGAAGAAAAGCAGTTTGAAATTTTGTAGATATCTGCCTACAACCTGGTTTTCTTCAAGTTTTACTGTTGTGAATGGAACTTAATTTGTAGGATTAAAATATATGCAACAGGGGATGTCATGAGGCTTTTTGCTGGTGTGGATTACTCATCCACGTGTGCTTTGGTGAGCTACCGAGTGAAGCAATTGGTATATACTTGTATTCATGCCGTACATCAGAATAGGTTGGTTTCATTTGTTTTAAATTTATTATTTATTATTCAATATTTTCTGGACCTTTGGCTTTTCTAAAATTTCCTCATGCTTGCTACTTTTCTCTTTAATTTATTATTGTTTTTCATTGGATACTGAGTTGCTTGTTACGGTTAAATAATACTTATTTTCTCCTCAATATAAGAAACAAATAACTAATTCATGAACACCAATAGAAACAGTTAAGACAGAGGCTCTATTTATTTAAAAACTTAGATTTTTTTTTCTTTTTAATTTTTATTTTAATGCTTGTATTTCTACTACTAGTTCTCTCTTTCTTGGATACACAAAATCTTCATATTTATGATATAGGTACTTAGAGTATTTTTTTGGACAGAAATCAGTTGAAGGATCAGCTTTTATTGACCCCGAAGGAATCTAATGCATCAGCTATTCCTTTATTGGAAGTCTTGGTATTGTTGATAGATCCCAACCTATCATGGAGCTGTATGATAGTAGAATCTCTGTTTCAAAACAATGCATTTGTCTTACTTAGAGAGATTATTCTTACAGGAAAGGTAACATTGCAATTCATTTCTTTCTTTCTTTTTTTTTTTTTTTTGTATTTCTTGGCATCTACATAATTAATCCCCATCTAATTCATATTTAAGGGCATGGTACAAGTTAGGACATCTTTGTTGATGTATTTATATTTTATGTAGGATAAATTAAGTACTATAATGGTTAATGAAGTAAAATATTAACTATCTTTGAACATCATTTTTTTCTTAATCAATAATTGTCCTAAAATGTAAATAAGTTCACCAGATAGTGAATATTGGAATGCTTCCTATTCCTTTTATTGTTTTGGGGAGCATTTGTTATTCTTGTCACCAGTCTCATCTGAAGTTTTCTTGATGACAAAGGAATATTCTCTATTGTTTTTAAGAAACAACTAATGTCACGAGATTGAATTTGAAGGTCTGTTCCTTCAATTACAAATGAATTATAATGCAGTATTTATTTGTGGCTTGGCTTGACACGTGATTTGACTTGACTCAATAGACCTACAGCTTTACCAAAAATGATGTTTCTAGGAGTTCTGGTAGAAACAGATGGCTTGAGGGTATAGAATCTTGGAAGAATCAGGATCATCAAATTTCTGAGAAATATGGAAATGAGCAAAGGCAATAATGATGTAGTTTAATTTCGGTTTCATTTCCTTTTTTTGTTATAAAAACTTTCTTTTGTTGGAGAGGCTTTGCTAGATAGTCATTTTCCCTTCAGTCATTCCTCTTACAAGGTCACAGTGGAGAATATGTCCTTCATAGACCCCAAACTCATAATGTGCTTATATTTAATCAAAACTTGTTTTATATTGATTAGTGAAAGTCGTTAATGTGTTTGAAGGAACTTTCATTCAATGTATTGTATTCATTTATATGTTATTCTTCTGTGTGTAATAATTAATTTAATGGAGGAATTCTGAGCCAGTGGATCCAATATACAATTGAATCTTGTATTCGATCCATGTCATAATGCTAATCAGACTGCTTCTAGTTTTGTTGTCATATGATATTCATTTTATCTATTTATAACATGCTTCACTTGAACATATAAACTACCTAAATGATCTACTGCAGGATAATGCTGAAAATTGTATTTACAGTGATAAAGGGTCATCGTTGGAGCGTGTGCTTATCGTTGTAATATGTCACATTGGTCAGAAGCCATGTATCTGTCCACATGCTGATCCAGTATATAGCTTCTCATCACAGATCCTTACAGTTCCTTTCTTGTGGCATGTTTTTCCAAACTTAAAACAGGTATTTATTGTACTAACTCTATTTGATGGACATCCTTTCCTTTGTTATAATTAGAGGTTAAAGAGAGGCATTAAGCATGAAAGATGTGTATCTGTTTTGTAAATATGAAGGGGGAACTAAAATCAGGAAAGATGGTATATAGTCCAAAGGATCCAGGCATTTAACATAGAAACCTTGTGTGGTGACAATCATTGGAAGCCACTGAAAGATAGCTTGCAGGCACTGCATTTGCAATTTTGTTCAATATATTTTAAACTCCTTTGAAGTTCTTTCTATTTCTCCCTGTTGAAATACCGAAAATTAAATAACTTAGTGTATATGATCAGACATTGTGAACTCTCTTTGCACTTATAGCTAGCACTTAAACATGAAATCTACTGATATAGAATAAATCCAGTAAACCTCAGCTGAAGGAAAAGGTCAATATGCCATGACTCAAGCAACTGGACCATAAGAAAAAAACATATATATTATGTACTTGAGGACCTCTGCTGTTAATTAGAATCTGGGAGATTGTGGGATAACTCAAGCTGATAAAAAATTAAATTATCTTTCTCTTTTTATTGCTTATGCCCCCAATATTATTTGTCTTTTTATATCCCTAGCCTTCATGCTGGATTTTCCTTTGTGTGTCTGTTAATGTTCTAGAACTATTTCTTGTGAAAAGTTGGATTATTTTTTGTACGCAGGTATTCGCAAAGCAGGGCCTGAGCCAACATTACCTTCATCAAATGGCAACCTGTGTGCCAAATCTGATTAGTTCTCTACCTAAGAATATCTCAGATGAATTTCCTACCCATGCCTGTCTTCTTGGAAATATATTAGAAACTGGTGGAATTGCTTTGTCTCAACCTGGCTGTTCCTTTGATATGGTAAGGAGATTATTCACACTACAGTATGCCATCTTTAATTGTTATTCTAAGTTTAACTTGCTTCATATATTCCACTTCATGACTTATCTAGGACTTGTTCAAAGATTGGTGTCTTAATGGATGTATGTTTTTCCCCTTCATTAAAAGCAGAAATACATGAAAAAGAAAATAATATTACAAAGAGATTGGGGATAAGAAATCCTCCTTAGAAGAGGAAACTCTAATCAAGGGATAGAAAACATTAATGAAGCAAAGCTACCCAGCCCCTAAACATATTTGTAAGGGAAATCCATCTAAAATGATTGTGAGCTTTAGACCAAGTTCAAGCCAGATGCCTAATCTTATAAAAACAAAGCTACTCACTCCAGGAGCTCTCCTTAGCTGAATTCCTTGATGGATATACATTTCATGAATTATAGTTTTTTTTTTGTGTTTAATTATTCATGACCTCCCCCCCAGTGTACTATTATGTTTTAAAATAAGGTGGTTTTATAAAGGAAGGGAGAAGGAGTTACAAATTAGAGGATGATATTCTTCTATAAAACAGGATGAGATGGACTTGTGGGGCTTTTCACCTGTGGCACAAAGCTTGTAGTTGTGTGGTAAAATTAATGCTTCCAAGATACTTTGGTATGGAAGCTTGATATTGATGCTTTTATCCTTTGCTATGGAAGCCTACATTTTGTCATATGGAATTGAAGGGCCTTTGAGTTATAAGTATAACCTAGCTTGACTCTGTTGGATAGACATGCAATGAAGTCAAATTAAATTGATTACTGCTATTCAAATTTGATTAAATTAAATTTCTTGCAGGTGGAACTAGAATTTAGTTTGTGTATTATACCACATGAACTTTGATTTGATTGGCTATATCAGATGTAATCATATTTCCCTGTAAAATTTATTGAGATTTTGATCAGTTGTTTTTGCTTGAACTCTACCCTTATTATGTCTTTGGGCCTTGAACATTTTTATTCCATTTGAATGAGATATGGATACTTTTAACTAGATGATAAAACAGAAAATTTGAATAAGCTTAATGCATTACAAACAATCTCTCTGGTTGAATATAAGAACTTATTTAGTGATATAATGTTATTTTCAACTATTTATAATTTTTTAAAATAATTTTAGAAAAGAGATGAAAGTGATATATTTTTTCCCATCAGTAAAATGAAAAGAATATGTTGTTTTAAGAGGTTGAGGAAAAAATCCCCATAAACACTCCTGTTGAAGAAAAACAGTTAAAATGCACTTTTTGAAGAATGGTCCAGAAAATTTTGAAGAATGGTTCAGAAAACGCTCTCGTGTGAGATAACTATTCTAATTTTTATGTATAGAGGGATTGAATGAACCTAAGTTATCTGCTTTAAAGCATCAGAAAGCAACCTCTGATTGGTGAGTATTTGTGCTTAATTATGTATATACAAAGTACAAACTAGTAAGTATAAAATTCATATTTTAACATGTTGAACTATGCTGTACAGAAATTCTGAAGTTCATATTTCAGTGTGTGCATAAAATGATAGATGGTAATAGTATGTGTCCAAGATAGATAAGTAGGATAAATAATCATTTTATTAAATATTATACCAGTCTCTGTAAATTTTGTATATTAAGCGTATTCATGAGGCTTCTTTTGAAATTTCATTTAATTTAAATTTAAGTTCAAATTGAAATTACCAATTGAGCCTTGTTTTTTGCTAAATTTTCATTGTATTAAGGTTTTCAATCTTTAATGTGATTGAGGTTTGAAATTATTCTTAAAACCTCTTAGTTTAAAAGTTGATTTGTGTTTATTTTTTGTTCAGGCCATAGACCTTGCCGGTGTTACTACATTTTTGCTGGAATCACACCCATCTCTGGCAAGATCTGATGGTAGAGGTATGCTTTCTAATCACACACTAAGTTTTTCTTATTGAAGATATTCCTTTGCTTTTATTGAACCACATCATCTTTCTTTAGTTCTTTCTATCTTTTGTTTTTTGGATAAAATGAGGAAGAAGGTATTGTTAGGAAGGAAGAAGGCATATCAGGATACATTGGGAAATCATTAAAAATGGAAAAAAGAGAAAATAAAGAGGCAACCCAAGTGTCTCAAAAATGCTAAGAATACAGTTCTATCCCATATCAAAATTCCCAGGGGCTCCACATTGCCATATGTTGTGAACAAACAATCCCGAAAGCTTAAGCTATTGTTAGGAGATGATTTTATATTACTTCTGAAATAACTTCACTGCCTGATTTTACCTGCAAACACTTGTAAAGTGTTTAATTAGAAACTGCTTGAAAGTGGAAAGACATACCCCTTCTTCTTGTTGAACCCTGAACAAATTACTATCATAGAGAATTCAACTTGCATTTACGAGGCAAAAATAAACCTGCTATTGTTTCTATATTAGACTTGAACATTACTATGTAGCCTGGTTACTTAATAACAATTATTAAATTTATCATTTTTTTAGTAAATGTGAGATGGTTTCTCTCTTCACCATTTGTTTTTACTTTTTAATCTGAGGAGTGTTGATTTCAGATTCTACAATTGCTGAGGATGAAATGACTGGCGAAGATGAAGTCATGGAAGTAGCTTTGGATAGAAAATTGAAGCAACAAATTAGTAATGCCTTAGATACCCGCTTCCTTTTGCAACTGGTATAGCATCTTGCAAATGATTTTTGTATCAAGTATCATTGAAAATTTTCTTCATCATTTATTTTGAAAAATTCACGGGGATTTGTGATTCTTGTCACATGCAGATAAACATATTATTTAGAGATTTTTCATCTGCCAATGGTTCAGATCATGAGCCAGATGACAGGGAGGTTGCTGCTGTTGGTGCAGTTTGTGGATTCTTATATGTTATCTTCAACACATTGCCACTTGAAAAGATTATGACTGTTCTTGCCTACAGAACTGAACTTGTTCCTATACTCTGGAATTTTATGAAGCGGTGCCATGAGAATAAAATATGGACATCTTTGTCTGAATGGTTATCATACCTCTCAGGTGATGCACCTGGTTGGTTGTTGCCTCTTGCTGTATTCTGTCCTGTCTACAAGTAAGAATCATTTATACTATTGACTTGTTTAATAAATATCTGTGTTGATGCATAAACTATCATCTCTGTGAATTGTTAGATTTATTATTATTAATTTTAATCATAGTTGGAGGCTTCTGGCACTGGGCTCCAATACATAATTCTAATCATAGTCTAGTTTCAGCTTGATGATTGAAGTTTATCGTAACCTGTTTTTCTTTTATCAGGCATATGCTCATGATAGTTGATAATGAGGAATTTTATGAACAGGAGAAACCGCTAGCACTGAAGGATATTAGAAGCCTTATCATTTTGTTAAGGCAGGTAATGTTTTGGAATGGAATATCTATTTTAGTGAGACAAATTGTTGAGAGTTCAGAGATTGAAATCTGCAATCCTGAGGGGAAAAAGTTCATTCACGATTGTTAAAATTAAATAAAAAAATCTTCTTTCACTTTAAGCAAGATATAAAAAAATTGTGTCAAATTTTTGCGAGGATATATCCAAGTATATAGAAGAGTCCAAAAATTTTTACTTAGTTACATTTTGGAAAAGGGTGGTCTTGACCTTTGACCAGTAGTATCATAAACCCCCAAGGTTTTAGTGAAATTCCCCCTTACAATGTAACCTGCTTTACAGTTGCAGTTTTTGAAGTTTGCTGTTTCTGCAGGCTCTTTGGCAGCTATTGTGGGTGAATCATTCCACATCTGCTAATTCGGTAAAATCTGTTCCAGTTAGCCCAACTAATAAAAGGCAGTTTGAAGCCATTCAACAGAGGGTTAGCATGGTAGTCTCCGAGCTCCTGTCCCAGGTAGAACAGTAGAGGGTTGGCATTGTAATCATACCACATCTGCTAATTCAGTGAAATCTGTTACACTGTGAAGTTTTGTGTATCTTCTAGGGCATCTCTTAATGCTTTACTCTGGGATGGGTTTATGCTTATGGCTTCTTTAGTGCTATGCTATAACTGTTTCGAGGAAGTTTCAGAGAGACTGGACATCCTTACTGCATTTTTATCTCTTTTTACTTATTGTTTAATTTTTCTTACCCATGAAGGATATCGTATCCATTCTGTAGTTGTGCTTTCCCTCTTTTCTCACAATTAAAAAGGATATTTGAGATTATCCTACTCTTCTAATATTTATTGAAATTACAAGTTTCTTGGTATCTCTTTCCTGAAAAGGCATACACATTTGCTACCAACACCCTTATGCATCTGAATTGGTTTTCTTTTATCTTCATAATTTGCTTTTTGAATTTCTTCCCATAGCTGCAAGATTGGAACAACAGACGGCAGTTTACATCCCCTAGTGACTTCCATGCTGATGGCGTGAATGACTACTTTATCTCTCAGGTATTTCCTATACTAGTGAAATTCAGTGTAATAAGAGCAGAAACCTAATTTGTTAGTTGGACAACTTTTTCTGCAGGCTGTTGTAATAAATACACGAGCAAATGAAATTTTGAAGCAGGCTGCTTTCTTGATACCATTTACTAGCAGAGTTAAAATTTTCAGTGTAAGAATCTTATTAAATTTTGATTTGATTAAGATATGGGTTATTCTTGTATACAGATTTACGGTGGATGTTAATGAGTAACTTGGAGTTTCTGCATATCATAATATGTCACTATTCATTTTTTATCAGTCTCAACTAGCTGATGCTAGGCAAAGACATGGATCTCAGGCTGTTTTTACTAGAAACCGGTTCAATATACGGCGTAATCATATTTTGGAAGATGCTTATAATCAAATGAGTCAGTTGTCAGAAGAGGATCTTCGAGAATTGGTAACATCCTCTTTTAAGGCCTATTGTCATGTTTATTTACCATTTCCTCCTTCCTGGTCTTCAGGAGGGAACTTGTAAATCATCCTTTAATGCAATTTTCAGATTCGTGTGGCTTTTGTTAATGAATTTGGAGTTGAAGAGGCTGGAATCGATGGGGGTGGAATATTCAAAGATTTCATGGAGAACATCACACGTGCTGCCTTTGATGTGCAGTATGGATTATTTAAGGTCATATAAATATTGTCTATTGTTTATGTTTCATGTTTTGTTACAGATATAACAGCTGTTAGATACAAAACCAATCAAGTGGTTTCAGCTAAGGCTAATAGCTTAAGCTTTTGGCAGAGCGGGTTCATGATGTGGTGTTGTCATAGCCCCTATGATCACATGTCATAGCCCCTATGATCACATGTCATAGCTTAAGTTTGAATTCTAGATAAAAGTTAAATTGAGCAGAATGTTGGCTTGTGCATTATATTTATCCTTGCTTCAAGTCCAAAGGGTTCTTGTGTGGGAGGTCATGCTAAATATAAAACTTTTTTTGTGCTTTCTTGTAACAAACCATTTGGGATAAGTTGTTTCATTACAACACTATTCATGACCCTCTACCATATAGCCTAAGCTTTAAGGAGAATTGGTCCTCGACAATGTTAGTACTTTCATTTAAACACAGTAGCTGAACTTGAGTATTGAAGCTTTTTGATGTGTGCATGATTGAAATGGTTGCAGTGGGGTGGTTTGATTGAAATTTATAACTTTCAGAAGGGTTTAAATGTGAGAGGCAACTAGTGACTAAACTTTGCAGTTTCCTTAAGTTTGAAAATATAACTCTGGTTTTACGCCAGATAACAACGACCAACTGTCTATTGTTCACTGAAAGTATACAGAAAAAAAACTTCTATGATTTGAAATGTCTAATTGCACATTGCTTCAGCTAATAGTCCTTCCTTGATAGTCTTTATAATTTTACTTTGTGATTTATTGGTTTACTGCAATCTGAAGTTCTGAACATAATTACATCCAGGAAACAGCAGATCACCTTCTTTATCCTAATCCTGGATCAGGGATGATACATGAACAACATCTCCAGTTTTTCCACTTTCTTGGTACTCTTCTTGCAAAGGTATGTTTCTTTCCCTTTTCTTCCCTGTCCCTTTAATAAGTTGTGTCAAGATGTCCTGTATCCGCTAGAAATATGGCCAAAATAACCCTTATAAGATCTAGACAATCCTCCTCTATTGGACTACGTCTTGGGGTTAAGTTAGGCCCAGTCATTCCAGATATGAAATCAGAGCCTATGCAGTCTTAATATTGGGCTACCTGCAGTACAGCCTTGGAAACTTCACACTCCAAATGTCTAGTGCTGGGTGCAACAGGTGTATTGGGATGTCCCATAGTGCTAGAATAGGGCAAAAATAGTCCATGTAAGAGTTTATAGGTCTTCTCCCTTGAGATAGTTTTTCATGTTGAGTTAGGTTCGGGTGTTTCCAAATAAAGTGGGACCTTGCATAGGGATTGAATCTTCCACCTGATGCTATTCTATCTTCTTTGTGATATGAGTCATTGGTCTCTTTCCCGTTTTGTGTGTATGCATTCTTTTCCTATATTGGCTGTGCTTTACTAGAACCAAACTTCATGCTTACATATTAAATTTGCAGGCTATGTTTGAAGGGATTCTGGTTGATTTACCATTTGCTACATTCTTTTTGAGCAAATTGAAACAAAAGTAAGACTTTTGCTGTCCTTTGGTTTGTTTGCTTTGGTTACTTATTTCCCAATTTGAATCAGATTGTTCAATGCTCAAATCTTGAGTTTCTATGCATTTGTTTACTTGCTTACAGCTGCTTTATGATGTTTAAGATTCACAAATGACACTTGGTAGCATTCATGTGATGCATAGCTGGTGGTGAATATATTGTTCTTCTTGAAATGAATGGACTATGTGCACTTCCTATGGAAGTGGATTTCCATGAATGCAATTAATGAGTTGTCTCTGTTCTTGAACTCCATTCCTGTGTTTGTGATGGGTGTCAATCCAATAAATTTGTTCCTACTTTTTTTCAAAAATATTTAATGTAGAAAAGTGAGTATGGTTGTATCCATAGGAACTGGTAAAGCTTACTTGTTTATGAAATAAAACAAGCAATAAGGAGAAAAGGGGGGACAGTTGACAAGGAAGTGAATTGAAACGAAATAATAATTAAAGCAATAGGAAAAACTAAAAGATGGTTAAGATTCACTAATGAAAAACCTTAGCCCAAGCTAAAATCTTAACTTGAGTTCATAGGATCAATCATTGATTCAAGGATGTATCTTTTCTTTTAAAACAAATTGGTTCTAGTTATTAACAAGCTCTACAAACTAATCTAATCTACAGAATGAATGTCGATGTTTTACTACTAATTATGAGGACTAATAGACAATTATGATTACCATGCTAGTTTTTTTTTATACTATCTTATTAATTGGGCAAGGGATTTTTTTTCTCTCACAACCAACAAAACAGTAATTTGGTAATGAGCATAGCAGAAATATAATTACTCAAAAGAGAAAGAGATAGAGAAAGGTTATACCTCATCATCCTTGATTAACCTTGACTGTAAAATGAGTTTAGTTCCTCATGGAAGCCATAAGAACAACAAGGGAAAGAGAATAAAGACAAAAGTCTCCTCTAAGAGTTTATAAGACCTTTTTATTTGTAGAGTTTCTAAAGCAGCCTAAGATGTAAAATCCGAAGGGTCCAAATACAATAAAGCATAAGGGTTCCTAAGTGAGACTCAAAAACATCATAAAACATATGAATTAAAATGTCCTAATTAATTTTTGGATGTTACACAATTGTCTTGCAGTCTACTATTATGAGGACTGAAAGACTTTGACTTCATATTTTCTTCCTCTGCATTCAAATTAACTTCTATCTTTCCAAATGTTGTGGTTTTTCTTTTCTGTGTATAAAATAAACAAAAGAGCAGTATCATGAGCCAAGAAGATAAAACTATGCAAATTGCCTTATTGTACTAGGAATATGTAGAAAAAGACAGAAATTATGTCTAATATGAGATGCATAAATTTGATTCGAGATTATTGTGCTAATGCTACAAGAGGAAGCTATACTTCATTCTTCTTATGCCTTTTTTCCCTTGTATCAGGCATAACTATTTGAACGACTTGCCCTCCCTGGACCCAGAATTGTATCTTCATCTTATCTTTCTAAAGGTATTATCACTTTGGCCTTCATTTCCTAGCATCTACTTCAAAAACTCTAAAGGTGTCCATTTTGGTCCTTCAAAGATGTTATTGTCATCAGTCATCACATTTGTCCTCCATTTATTGGCAACTTCAATTTGGTCCTTCAATATCAGTTTGTGCCATCACTTTTCTCCTTCTGAGAACTGATTGCTGGCACTTGAAGGACCAATTGACCTGGGGGACTAGTTTGATTTATTATGTATAGAAGAGGGAGGGGGAACCAGAAATTATAAAATATTGTAATTTATAAAGAAAACCCTATTCATATTTTTGAAATGTATCATGGAAATTATTAGGTTTGTTTCTTTCTTACCTTTCTTATTTATCCTTAATAAACTAGCATGTATCTATGCTTAATACTAAAGCTGTAAAAGTATCTCCTTAAAACAACCGCTTCCTTGCACGGAGGTCCCACATTGCTGTATGTTAGATATCTTAGATATTTTTGGCTGAAGAATTCTAAGAATAATCAGATCAGGGATGAAATTGTGAGTGGACAATCCAAACAATTCAATCCTAATTATAGATACACGATCTTGGATTATTTCTGAGCATTCCTTTAAATTGATCCTAGTATCCTACCATATATACATGATACACCATAAATATTCACAAATATCCAAGATATTCTAACACCATGTCATCCTCAGATTGAAACTGGGGCTTAGGGTTTTGCAACACAATCACTTTGGGAATTGGTGATAGATTACTTGTAGGAAAGCCTTGATTTTCTTGGCGAGTGTTTCAATTTTCCCCACTGATTCTTTTTGCACTAACAGCATTACGAGGGTGACATTTCGGAGCTGGAACTATATTTTGTCATAGTAAACAACGAATACGGAGAGCAAGTAGAAGAGCAGTTGCTTCCAGGGGGAAAGAACCTCCGTGTCACTAATGAGAATGTCATTACCTTTATCCATCTTGTAGCCAATCACCGCTTGAATTTTCAGGTAAAGTAAGGCCTAGTTTGAATAAATTTCTCAATAAATACTTATATACAGGAGAAAATAAGTGGTAAAATGAATCAAACTTCTCTCTTAAACTAAAACTAACATATGCGCATTAACTATTTTATAAGCTCTCTTGTCTAACTTCTCTAAAGTTGGAGTGCATAGTATCATTTTAATTTAGGGGATGATTTTGATTCATTTTACCTCTATTTTTTTCTCCTAGAAGTGTTTGTGGAAAATTTCATCCAAACTAGGCTTAAATTTCTTTTAATTTCAATCACATCTCTGTGTGAATGCATTTATGCTTCCATTATATTAAAAGTAATTTATGATTTTTAGATACGTCAACAAAGTTTTCATTTCCTGAGAGGGTTTCAGCAACTTATTCAGAAGGATTGGATTGATATGTTTAATGAGCATGAACTTCAGGTTTTCTTCTAACTATGGATCCACTATTAGGCCTCTAAAGCTATATATATATTTTTTCCAATTTGAATTCCTGCTCTTGCATGATGGTCTTGAGGGTCTGTTGAAAAACTGGATGCTTATCATTTTCTCCTTCATGTCATATTAAATACGCCACTGCTAGAGAACTGTGTACATATCTTTTGTCTGTAGTTGCAAATTGTGTTCCTAAAGATACATAATTATAAAGTGAAAAGCAGCCTTTGTGTTCCTAGTCTTTGCCTCTATGCTTTTGAGCTCTTGTTCTGATACTAGCCTTTTTCTATTTGTTTTGTCCTCTTGTTGCTTGGCTGCTTTTGGACATTGTGCACTGTGAAGCAAAGCTTCTACAACTTTGTAAATTAGAAATACCATAAATAACATTATAGCAAGTTATTTTGTGTTGTTTACTCGTTTACTCTAACGTCAATTGTAAATTTTTTGTATTGTTTGTAATCTTATCTTACTAACAACCCCCCCCCCCCCCCACCCCAATTTTTTTACTAGTTTATCTGTGACAATGAATGGTTTGCAATGTGCAAAACCATCCTAGATTATGCTCATTTTGTTAATAAATGCTAGGAAATTTAGAAATAATTGTAAACTTCTTAGTAAAAAAACTCAATTTTGTTGTGAAATCCATCATATTGTTTATTCTTATGTAATTCCAATAATTTTTTATGTAAGTTATGATCTAAAAAAGAATGTGTCAAATAATAGACTATGACTATCCCAAAAGCTTTAGATACAAGAGCAACACTAGATTAAAATTGATCTCTTGCTGTTGTTATTATTATTTTAAGAGTTTTTTTACATACCTGAAAAGAAATGCAACTAGAGTGAGGATATGATGTCCTCAAAATCTGTGATTTGTATCTCAATGTGATTTGGTACCTCATCATGACACTATTTTTTTCCACAGCTTCTAATATCAGGTTCACTTGACAGCTTGGATTTTGATGATTTGCGAGAGCATACAAACTATGTAGGAGGCTATCATAGTGTAAGCTTTCTGGTATTTATGTGGGGATCTTATCAGTAATACCTAAGTTAAAACACGCAAATGCTAAATGAAATTTTTTTTGAGATGGATCCTTTTGCTTAGTTTTTATTATATAATTAATTGTTAGGTTTTGAAGAAAGATGGGAGAGAATGAGGAACCGAGTTCAGACAGAGAGAGAAATTAAAGAAACTTTGAGAGTGTGTTTGGACAACGGATTTTAATTGCAGAAACTAATTTATAAAGGAATTTAAAATTCTTAATGATGAAATATGTTGTTTGGATAGACTAGCAAGAATTTAAAATTTGAGCATTTTGATTAAGAATTTAAGATAACTAAAAATAAAGAATTTCAAATTCCACCTATATCCTAAGGATTTGAAATTCTTCTTCTTTACTCTTTCTCTCTCCTCTCTCTTCTCTCTACTCTCTCTCTCGTCTCTTTCTCTCCCATCTCTCTTCCCTCTACCTCCTCTCCTGTTACTTCATGTCATTCATCCAAGCAATTAATTTAAAAATGAAAGGGAATTCTATTACAAGTAATTCAAATCTTTGTATTCTAATTTTTTTTCTTCGTCCAAACACACTATGAGAGAAATGTAAATTGTCTTTTATTGATGTCTAAATCAATCAATGAAGTTACAATTAGTCTAGGAAATAGTACCCACTTAATCTATAAAGTGAACACACTAACGTTGTTGCTAAATTATTCCCTTTTCTCAAGTAACTCCCTCCTAAATCAGCCCCTCCAAATTCAACAAGCTCATAAACAGTATAGCATATATTTTTGCATTATACGGTTACTACTGTCCTTTGGAACAACTTGATGAGCACTGGGTTTGTCATTCAACAATGGATAAATTTTGATTTCTCACTCTAAAGATCTTGGTAAAGATAAGGAAATGATTTCAGTGGCAGTAGTGTTTTCAACTCTTGATACTTTAGCGCATAACATTTGGTTGGGGCATAGTGATCACATCCTTAAGGGGGCCTCTTGCTAAACCTGTTACTGGATCTGGCTGTGTTTATGTCTTGTGGTTGCTGTTTCATACAAAAAAGGTGTTTATTGATCTTCTAGCTTATGCTTTTTATTTCTGTCATCTTTCTAGTCTAAATTTCATTTTAGAGTCTGAATGTTTCATGTCATGGTGGGAAGGTCAGCCCTTTTCATCTTGAACCTTTCTTTTTTCCTTGTTTGACTTGTTAATTCTAACGTATGATTTCTTCTGATAGGATCATTATGTCATTCAGATGTTCTGGGAAGTTCTCAAAGGTTTTTCATTAGAAAACAAGAAGAAACTTTTGAAGTAAGATGCACATTGCTATAGGATTTAGTTGCTGTTTTTATGACACGTTAGTGTGAACTAAATTTATATCAGTATTTATAGAAGCTTTGATATTCGTGCTTATCCTAATTGTTGGTTCAGTTTATGCATGGCGAAAGGGGGCATTAGAATGGTCTTAATTCTTGACTATTTAGACAATTAAAAAAAAATTCTTTACAGGTTTGTGACAGGTTGCTCTCGGGGACCATTGCTTGGATTCCGGCATCTTGAACCTTTGTTTTGCATACAAAGGTACGCTTTGATTGTACTAAATATTTGCTCCAATTGATTTCTTTTCCCTCGAATGCTTGTATGTTTTATGGACAAAAGAATCAGAGTGGGAATTGTTTGATGTCTCTTATTGTAGGACCGGTAGTAATGCTTCCGACGAAGCTCTTGAACGATTACCGACATCAGCTACTTGTATGAATCTACTAAAGCTTCCACCTTATAAAAGGTTAGTCATAATACTAGCTTGTCTTGGCATTTTGCATTTTCACATGGTCTTGTCTGGATACTGTAGTTTGTATTTTAATTTATATTTTTTTTAATATAACTATTTTCTGACATACCTACTCATCTTCATTCCTCAATGCAGTAAAGAGCAACTGGAAACCAAATTACTGTATGCCATAAATGCTGATGCTGGTTTTGATTTGAGTTAAAAGGAGGTTCTGCAATTCACTGCATCATTTCGTTACGGTAGCAGTAGAGGTTTACTAGTACTTGTTAGTAGACAAGCGTTTGAGTGGCACAGAAAACAATCATATCCGATATAATGAGAAATGGGAATAGAAATATCATTGTGTACATAATATAGTCATTACTATTTTGTCTGACAATTTGTCTTTAAATCTAAATGTAAATATACCTAAAATATAATTTTTTTAAAATTCACTTTTTGGCATAAAATAATTCATGTAGGTGGATTATTCCGTAACATTAAATTTCTATAGGAATTAAATTTTTCAAGGGACTAACGCTGTTTATTCATCTATAGTTCACTTTGGTAAAATTGGCTCACGTACACTTATCGTCCACTTGATGTTTATCAAGAATGATACAGTAGGCTAGATTAGTCATAAAAAGTTGATTTTTTAATTTGTAAACTAGTTAATTGATGTTATCAATGCCTTCTGGCTGAAATACCCTTGGAATTTCGCCATTAACCAAAATGGAGAAGGAAAAAAAAGGCACTACACATTTCATCATCAGAGTATTCCAGCGTTAGACATATTCAACTTGCGTTCCGAGAAACCTTTTCTCCTCTTTTCTTCATATAGTGGAAGCACTTGAGGATTGATTACCAGAGCATTTCTTTAGGTTATGAATATGTTTGGCACAAAGGCCCTAGGTCTCTCCCACAATCTCTGGCAATATCTTCTTCGTCTTGTTGACAATGGTTTTTGTCAGCAGCTTGAAAATCGCATTCCCTAGATTGCTTAGTCATAGTTCATTCATGTGTTTGGATAAAATATTTTAAAATTTAGGAAATTTTAAGTTTACAGAATTTAAATACATCGATAGGATTTCTTGAATTTTAAAGTTATTTGTTTGGATAAAATAATTTAACACTTCTTCGGTTTCCAATTTTTTATTTTGATAAAACTATGCAAAATTTTGTAAACAATGCTTTCAAATTCTCTACGGAATGATGTATATTTATACTCGTTTCACAAAACCTTTGACTCAGACCTTCTTTTAATCTTCGATTGTGCATTGGGGGTTTTGTCCTTCTTTATAAAGGATAAATTAAGTTTCAAAAATTGAGATAAGAGGAAATTAAAAGATTGTTGGGAGAGAAAAAGAAAAGTGAAAGAGAAATAAGAAAAGGGAAAGAAGTTGAGCAAGAGAGCATTAGAATAAAAAAAAAATAATTAAAATTCTTAAAATTTAAATTTACCTAACTTTTGTTAATTAAAAATTCTCTTTTAAAATTCTTAGATTTTAATTTCCACTCTAATATAGAGAAACAATGAATTTCTAGTTAAAGAATTTTAAATCATCTCCTAAATTGCATTACTCATTTATTAACACCAGAAATCATTGAAAATATGAAGAGTAAGAATGATAGAGAGTGTTTGTTAGATATATTTGTTTTAAATATTCAACCAACACTAACACATTTCATACCAAAGATGAAATAAGAAAGAAAGAAAAAGAAAACATATTAATAACATAAAAATACTTAAAAAAAAAATCAATATTTTTCATTAAATTTTATATTATATAAAAGTTTAACATTTTTTTGAATGTGAAAAATGAACCTTTGAAAGTAAAAAAAAAAAAAACCAAAACAAGACGCAGCTCCTCTTCCCCTAGAAGCCTCCACTCTCCATCGTAGCAAGCAAAGAGAGAATTGACGTTTGGTTTTCTCTCCTTAAAACCTTATTCCAATTCTACTATTTTTCTTTCTGAAGCTTTGCAACGAATCAACTATAAACTAAATTCAATCTAAAAGTTACAACATTTTGTATAATAAAATTATAGAATACACCATTTCGTTGTTCCTTGGAGAAAACAGAGCATTATCGGTAATAAACCCTAAGAGAAGATGGTGAAGGTGCGTATGAACACCGCCGATGTGGCCGCCGAGGTCAAATGTCTTCGCCGACTTATCGGAATGCGATGCTCCAACGTCTACGATCTCTCTCCCAAGGTCTCTCTCTCTCTCTCTCTCTCTATCTCTTCATTACTCTTCCATTCAATTCAATTCAATTCAATTCACTTTGTTCTTCTCTTTCTGCAGACCTACGTGTTCAAACTGATGAACAGCAGTGGAGTTTCGGAATCGGGGGAGAGCGAGAAGGTTCTGCTTCTGATGGAAAGTGGTGTCAGATTGCACACTACTGTATACATGCGTGACAAGAGCAACACTCCTTCTGGTTTCACTCTCAAATTGAGGAAGCACATTCGAACAAGAAGGCTCGAAGATGTGCGCCAACTTGGGTACGATAGGGTATAACCTTGCTTCCTTCCACCCTTAACTTATTTCCCAGAATAATTAACAAATTTCTAAAAAAAAATTGATTTTTTTTATATATGTATTAAAACTGTTACAGATTGTTCTGTTCCAATTTGGACTTGGGGAGAATGCAAACTATGTTATATTGGAGCTGTATGCTCAAGGGAACATCCTCCTCACAGATTCTAATTTTACCGTCTTGACTCTGCTACGGTCTCACAGGTTCTTACTATTTCTCTTATGCGCTCTAGTTTACATTCCTTGCCTATATCTACACTCTAGTATAAAATATAAGCACACAACTCAAATTTTCCATGCTGGTGGTAGCAGATGTTTTCATTCACTTGCTTACAGTCAAAGAATTTTATTTCATTTTTGAATCACTAGGGTCGGCTTAGTAGTGGAAGTTGGGGTAGTGTACACAAGATCCTCGGTTTGAACCTTGTTGCTATTATTGTACTCACTAAAAAGTCATAGATTTTTCTTTTCCGTGGGGGCTATAAAGGAAAAGAATTGTTATGGAGGATCAGGAATCTGTCATATTGATTTTGTGTGCAGCATATATTTAGAGTTGAAGAATTTTTATTCCATGCCCATTTGAGCTAATTGGCTTGGCATGTTGTGCTGAATGTTATGCTAGACTTTGCTTTTGAAAATGGGACTAGTTAGGGAACATTATTTTACTTTTGAAATGCATTTGCTTGTTCTTTTTGTTTATATTCTTATGGTAGGGATTGTCTGTTTATTTAACTTATATATTGGTATTTTTAAAATGTCTGTATGATTGGTGGAATGGTTATGATTTTTCAATAACAGGGATGATGATAAAGGGCTTGCAATCATGTCACGCCATCGTTATCCCACAGAAAGTTGTCGAGTTTTTGAGCGAACTACTTTTGAAAAGTTGCAGACAGCCCTAGTGTCTTCCATGGAAAATAATAATGATGAGGCTATTAAGGCCAATGGAAATGGGGGTGATGCTTCAAATGTAGTAAAAGAGAAGCAGGGAACAAACAAAGGTGGGAAGGCTGCCACATTCAAAATTGTCCTTGGGGAGGCACTTGGTTATGGACCTGCACTTTCTGAGCATATAATTTTAGATGCTGGCCTAATCCCCAGTACAAAAGTTCCCAAAGATAGAACATGGGATGATGCTACTCTTCAGGCTTTGGTCCAAGCTGTTGTGAAGTTTGAAGATTGGATGCAGAATGTTATTTCAGGTGAAATAGTCCCTGAAGGATACATTTTGATGCAGAACAAAAATTTGGGGAAGGAATCTTCCGTAACTCAACCAGGAAGTGTTAGCCAGGTTATATTCTATTTCTATATAATTTTAGTGGTATTATAAATGT
Source organism: Hylodesmum podocarpum (assembly GCA_026586105.1). Taxonomy (NCBI): domain Eukaryota; kingdom Viridiplantae; phylum Streptophyta; class Magnoliopsida; order Fabales; family Fabaceae; genus Hylodesmum; species Hylodesmum podocarpum. The sequence continues at coordinate 4,310,558 of JALJEV010000367.1, read as the reverse complement.
GGAGGGGAAAATGAAAAAAAAATAAAAAATACTTAGATGGTTTTATGGAATTTAGTGTTTACATACCTCTGTATCTTTTGATACAGATGTATGATGAGTTCTGCCCCATCTTACTCAACCAGTTTAAGTCAAGGGATTATACAAAGTTTGAGACATTTGACGCATCCTTGGATGAGTTCTACAGCAAAATTGAGAGTCAAAGGTCTGAACAGCAGCAGAAAGCCAAAGAAAACTCAGCTGCTCAGAAACTTAATAAGATTCGCCAGGATCAGGTTGGTGCCCTTGCCCAAACTCTGACACTTGTATGGATGGAAAATCAGCTGAACCATGTGCACACTATATTTTTTTTCTGGAATATCTCATTATGGGTCATACCTATGTATTTTTGGTTATATTATTATTATTGTTATTGTTCATTTACTTGTAACCATTTTATATGTTGTGCCGTTGAATGTTCTGTCCAATAACATCACATCTTATTTGGTTTTATAATGAAGTATGCCTCTGCAACTTTCATTATTAAACTTGTCTTAGGATCATCTTAAGATTCCAACAGTGGTCTAATTTGTAACCTTCGAGTTTGCATAGGTTTGCGTTGTCTGTTGCAATGAAAGAAGAAAGTGCTTGTTTAAATTTGGAAATCGGGTTTAATTTGAAGATAGAGAATTTATGATTGAAAATAGTAACACATGATACAAGTATAACTTCAAAGTTCAAAGAAATATTTAGAACATCCATTACTTGGCATAATTTATCTCATTTCTGCTGTGTAGGAAAATCGAGTACATGCTTTGAGGAAAGAAGCTGATCACTGTATTAAGATGGCAGAATTGATAGAATACAACTTGGAAGATGTGGATGCTGCTATATTAGCTGTTCGTGTTGCTCTTGCAAAGGGTATGAACTGGGCTGACCTTGCTCAGATGGTGAAAGAAGAAAAGAAAGCTGGAAACCCAGTAGCTGGTCTCATTGACAAGCTCCATCTTGAGAGGAACTGCATGAGTTTACTGTTAAGCAACAATCTTGACGAAATGGATGATGATGAGAAGACACTCCCAGTGGATAAGGTTTTTATTATTTATTTATTGGATAAAATCTCTTTTGGTTTTCTGCTGTGCTACATAAAACATTTAAAAGTTGTCTGTCTTCAGACTGATTTATTCAGCTTACAAATTCTTGAATACATCTTGGTTGTTGTTCAAAAGAAGACTTGTGTTCAGTTTTGTGTTTCTTAAACCATCTGCCATTAGTACATGATTTTAAATCAAAAACATAACATGATAAGAAAAAAAAACTAAAAAAAATGACTGGAGAAACAAGTCATTGATATTTACCTTATATTCTTCTCTTATATGTTGGTCTATGTATGTCAATAGGTCAGTATTATACATCTTTTACTAATTTTTATCTAGCCATTGTGACTATCATCGTTGATTTTCTTCATGTTTTCTTTACATGTGGATTTTTAATGCTATCTCCCTTGAATTTTTAAGATTAGTAACTATAGTATGTTTATGTTCAAGGTTGAAGTTGATTTAGCTCTCTCAGCACATGCCAATGCTCGGATGTGGTATGAACAGAAGAAAAAGCAGGAGAGCAAACAGGAAAAGACTGTTACTGCCCATGAAAAGGCTTTCAAAGCTGCAGAGAGAAAAACTCGCCAACAGCTTAATCAGGTGTTCAGAAATTGTATTTGTGCATCTTCAATCAATATCGCAAATTGGTATATCATTATTGGATTGCTATCTCATAAATAATTGAAGAAGAAACTTGGAAAAAAGTAAATATGGTGTATGACTGTATGCAATTGCGGGAAGAAACAGAATCAGTTTTGCAGAGTTTGTATTTCCACTTCTAAGTTTATTGGATCATCACCATCTTATCTTATGTATCATAATACTTATCTAGATATCTTGGAATTCCTCCCATTCTTTATTTTGCCTGTGATTTTTTTACTCTATATTTTTCTTGTTTTTCCTAGGCAAATTTCTTATAATCTGCTTCCACGTTTTCTACTTTCACTGCTCTGATGAAGCTATTTTATTTTATTTTTTATTATAAACCTGTAACTTTTCTTATATTTTATGAAAGTTACTTCATGCTATGCTAATGGTTAGAGGATATAATTATCATTTCTTTGTAACATTTGGCCAAAGGTTATTTTCAAATAAGGGGTTGTGATTTCCTTCTTTGATGATTTCTTGATATCTTTGGATAATGCCCCATTCTTAACCTTTTCTTCTCTACCAATAAGAAACTAACCATAGGCTTTTAAGCAGTGTATGTATAAATATTAAACATTGATATGCAAGTTCTCGGTCTATTTTTTTCATTCTTGATTGCTTCATTTAACTACTAATTAATTGTATATAATTTTATCTCTTTTTTATCAAATTTATTTCCAGGAAAAAGCTGTTGCCACAATTTCACATATGCGCAAAGTTCACTGGTTTGAGAAATTTAATTGGTTCATTAGCAGTGAGAACTATTTGGTTATCAGCGGACGTGATGCACAGCAAAATGAGCTGATAGTGAAACGTTACATGTCAAAAGGAGATCTGTGAGTATTTCTTGTTATGTTATCCTCTCCTAGATTCATAGCTCCATAAGTCTTAAGCTTAAATGTTGACAAAAAAAATGTTTTAGTGATGAAAATATTATTAATTTGGTATAAATGATATCCCATATTGAATGATTAATACTTAACTTTTAAGATATCTCTATTCTCTAGATCATTCAAAGAATATGTTGACTTGTATGTCTTTGTGAAAGAACTTCATATTTAACCCAAACCTTCTGTATACTTGATTAAAAACATTTGAGTATTTCAACAAGGTCCCTGATCCCTATGAATGTTGCAAACAAGGGAGAAAATCACGTGTCAAACTATTTTTACTTTCATCCTAACTAATAAATGAACGAATATATATTATGCGCAGCAATTTGAAGTACATGGAACATCTGTAATACCTAATCAGAAATAAAAATGATTATACTCTACTTTAAAATTTGCTAACTTTTTCTGTTTTGAAGTATCATTTGATCTCTGATTCTAACATTTCATTGATTTGTTTATAAAATAGATATGTACATGCTGATCTGCATGGAGCTTCTAGTACGATTATCAAGAATCACAAGCCTGCGCAACCAGTTCCACCACTGACCCTAAATCAAGCAGGATGTTTCACAGTATGTGGTTAATAGCTGCCCAAAATATATTATCTAAATTTACTTTTTGCTCATGAACTAAACCAAATGTTAACCATTTCCTTTTCCACATCATATTTTAATGTAGGTCTGCCATAGCCAGGCATGGGATTCCAAAATTGTTACTAGTGCCTGGTGGGTTTATCCTCATCAGGTTAGTAAAACTGCTCCTACAGGCGAATATCTGACAGTAGGAAGTTTCATGATTCGGGGAAAGAAAAATTTTCTTCCACCCCACCCTCTTATCATGGGTTTTGGCCTACTATTTCGCTTGGATGAGAGTTCCTTGGGGTCACATCTAAATGAAAGAAGAGTAAGAGGAGAGGAGGAAGCAACAGCTGATTACGAAGAGACTATCCCTCTTGAAGACAAATCTGATTCAGAGTCAGAGAAGGATGTTACTGATATAAAATCTGCCACTGACTCGGAAAGGAATGGTAATTTATCAGTGGAATCACAGAAACCCCTTTCAGAAGACTCTCATGCAGACTCGCCTCAAACTAGTTTGGCTACTGTCAATGCCGAAACTGCAACTTCACAGGATTTTCCTACAAAAGAGACAAGTACGTCAAATATAGTTGATAGGGAGATACTCTCAGACATTGGTGGAGATGGTTTAGCATCAGTCACGCCTCAACTTGAGGAGCTTCTTGATCAAGCTCTGGGACTTGGATCTGTTGCTAAATCAAGTAAGAAATATGGAATTGAGAACTCTCAAATTGATTTAGACAGTGAGCAACATTTTGAACAAAGCAAAGCTGCAGTAAGGGATAAACCTTATGTATCAAAAGCTGAGAGGCGAAAGCTTAAAAACGAACAGAAACATGGAGAAGCATATTCAAATGTTGAACACAGAAAGGATGAATCGAAACGAAGAGATGTTTCTGCTAATCTACCTGCTAAAGAAGATCAAAATTTGAAAAAAGGTGGGGGTCAAAAAATCAGCCGTGGACAGAAGGGCAAACTTAAGAAGATAAAGGAGAAGTATGCTGACCAGGATGAGGAAGAAAGGAGCATCCGAATGGCATTGTTGGCTGTGAGTTCAGTAGCTTATATGTCCTTTATTTCTATCCACTGGAATTTTGATGTTTTTTCCTTATGCACCATAATACATGCATTGTGTTTTCTAAATTGAAGATACCATGTGTCTGGGATGCATGTCACATGTCTGCTAAGATGAATCTAAAAATGTTAAATTGAATCAATGCTATGATCTTTCCCTAAGAATTCTTTTGAACAAATCAGTGTAGGAGAAAGTACACAAAAGATCACATAATGAAAATTTTCAAGAACATATACTGTCTCCCATGTAATTCTTGCATATTTCTGATTTCCTCAGCTGCACGATGATTTAATTCTGAAGATGTTTTTTGTGACATTTGTAGTCTTCTGGAAAATCAATCAAGAAGGAAGAAACATCATCTGAAAATGAAGCTCTGGATAAAGAGAAAAAACTTGGCAGTGGTAAGCCTTTGATTATATTTTACTTTTTATAATATATAATATAGTTTCATCACCAGTGTTGTTCGAATTGAGATTGCCTTAAAATTCAGCGTGAATTTATGTAAACCAATTTGTTCGGATTGAGCTTGGCTCAAATAGAATTTGTAACTGTGCTGATTGACTTATAGATAAAATCATTTAGCCATGAATTGAATTGGATCATGCATTTCATTAGTAGGTTCATGAACATTATAGAAAACATGGATATTATATTATATTATGTAGATTTGTGTATGGTGATATATAATTATATGTTAGTTTGCATAATATGTTTTTCTTTTTTCATTTTTATCACTTTATCGACTGAGTTTATGAACCAAACAAGTTGACCATGTCATGAGGCAAACCTCTAGGACATTCTTTAATCTTTAGCAAGTTTCACTATTTGGTTCATCCGTTCATGTACTGGTCTTTTGGCCACTTAAAGGGTTGAATATTGACCCAGCTTGGTTCATTGCCCAGGGGTGGGTGGGTGGGCATTTTTTGTAATTCAATCTGTCAGTACCCCAGATCTACTACCTGATTACTGAGATTTAAACTTCAATGTAAACTTAGACACTAAACATATTTATATGCCAATTTTTGTAGTTGTTTAATCTGTTATCTTGTTTATTGTAATATAATGTTAATGTTGATTGTGGCAGGTCCTGTTGAAGCTCCAAAAATATGTTACAAGTGTAAGAAGGCAGGTCACTTATCTAGGGACTGTAAGGAGCAACCAGATGATATGTTGCATAGGCATGCAACTGGTGAAGCTGAAGACAATTCCAAAATGACTGCTATTGACACTTCCCAGGCAGATAGGGTGGCAATGGAAGAAGATGATATTCATGAAATAGGAGAAGAAGAAAAAGAAAAACTGAATGACGTAGATTACTTAACAGGGAATCCACTTCCTAATGATATTCTCTTATATGCTGTTCCTGTCTGTGGTCCTTACAATGCAGTTCAGTCTTACAAATATCGAGTGAAGATAATTCCTGGACCAGTGAAGAAAGGGAAAGGTTCATTTTCTTAATTATTATTATTAAATTTTACTTTGTTTCTCCTTCTTTATTTATTATCCTGTCACGGTATCTCTTAACCTACTGAGTCAGAGATTAATTATTTATTTATTGATGACTAGCATCTTAGAATAGTACCTGGTAGAAAGGTAGAAGAAAGTTTTAATTTTTTCCTCTTACACTCAGTACCCTAATTATATTTTCTTTTTCTTTTTTCCATTTATTATTGTATAGCTGCAAAAACTGCAATGAACTTATTCAGCCACATGTCAGAAGCAACAAGCAGGGAGAAGGAGTTGATGAAAGCCTGTACAGATCCAGAGCTAGTTGCTGCAATTATTGGTAATGTGAAAATATCAGCAGCTGGCCTTACTCAATTGAAGCAAAAACAAAAGAAAGGCAAGAAGACCAGCAAACAACAGAGTTAGCCAACCCATGGAGTTTCAAAACTAACTGCACCTCATACACCTTTAATCTTATCTCCGCTTCGCTGCAATTCAAATTATATTTTTGTCCTCTCTATTAATAAGCCTTTGGGTTAAAAACTGCATGTCCATGCAGTTTTCTTTCACTTATGGACCCTGGTCCTGCTACCTCGTGTAGGTTTTGCTCAGGTGAAGTTTAGTTTTCTTTTTCTTTTTTTTTTTTAGATAGATTTGTGAAATTTGTTTGTTGTATATTCATCTATGTTCCAACATATAGAGAAATTTTCATACCTATAGAACTTTTAGCTAAGTGCATATCAACTGGTTGTTCGAGAATTTCATAACCAGAAACTCAGGTTAGAGACAGAAGCAATGTTTCACGATATTTGTGTTATTCAAGCAAATCCTAACGCCACCCGGGGATCAGACATAAAACTTTGTTTCAACGACTTTCTTACACACTGCTGTTGATACTATTATGTACCATTAAAATTATATTTTTGGTCTTTTCAAGGTTTTATTTTGTCAATTAAATTTCTCTATTTTCAAAATTAAGAAATTTTTTACATAAAACCGTTAAAGTTTTATTTTCTACTTTAAATCTTCACCATTGAATGAGTTAACCTGTTTAAAACATACTTTCGAAATCTATTAACTAAAATATCAATTTTTCCCCAGACTAAAATAGTAATTTTTCTCTTTTTAAATTCTAACCTCACGTTCAGTTAAATTATTTTAATTTAATCAAATTTTACGAAATTTTCTCACTTTTAAAATTATTTTATACTTCAAGTCTGCAGTGTATCCTCACATATTTGAATAAAAAATAAAAAATGAAATTGAACACTTAACTAAATATAAGTAACAAAAGTACCAAATTTTCTTAATTTTAAAATTAGAAAAACTTAACTTAAAAGATTAAATTACGAATAATTCAAACTCCAATTATTAAAAGTATAATTTAGCCTATTGTGTGTTAATTAGCGTGTTCACCCAGCTGTTCCTTTCAACCGAGTGGTTCTACGTTAATTCAGTATGTGTTTTCAACTAGTTAGTGCGCACGCTCCACATGCACGAAATGTAATAACTGATAAGAATTATACTTAATCACGACTTTCTACCTTTGCCATATGTACGAGGCTGACTTGTGTCCATCTTTTCATCATCATTTTTGTAGTTACTGTTAAAGTATTCATATTGTTGCTTCTTGCTTGGATTACAACTTCAGAATGAAGATGCCAATGTTATATCTGTAACAGATAAGGTAGCTAGCAGTAATAACAATGATAAAATTATCAGAGACAAATATATAAATCCGATTTTTGAACTGGTTCCACTATTCTCATCTAACTAAAGGAAACAGGGACAGCCTCTCCTAATAATTTGGGACCAAAAATGAGAAGTTCTACAGTTGCCTTTACTACATACTGAGTAGCTCAAAAGAACCGTTACAATAGGTTCATCTTTCTACAACAACATCTAGACCAAGGTGTAAAAAGCAAAAATAATAATAATGATAATGACAAAAATGCCTCGGTTCTCAATTCTCGATCATGATTCTTCAGCTGGGGGTACCTCACTCAGATCCACTCCCTCTGGAGGCAAGTCTGAAGCAAGTGGTCCTAAGATTCCGTCACTGCTGAGAGTTAATCCACTCTGTAAACGAAAGGATAGGGGTGATATTGGTTTCATCAAATGAACAAATAATCTCTCTCTCACTTTCTCCCAGTATGCATAAATACTATGACGTGATGAAAGAAATATATCCAACCCATAGTTGAAACTGTCAATAGTTGGAAGCAAAAATATATTCATGTCTTAGGTAAGCAGAAAAGGTCAGTCAAACAGGAGTCCAAAATATCAAAACTACTTCTATCCCAACTAATATCATCAGAACTGAAATGCTTTTGTGAGTCATCCAGTAAAAAAATCCATCAAATTAATTTATATCTTGTTATTTCAGAATCTGCAATACTTTTTGCAAGCAGCAGCAAGTGTTGTTTTTTACGCTATTTGTATTTTAGTCACCCTTGATCATGTGCTGCTTGCTTCTTCATTTTCATTTGAGTTGAGATTTTGAGCAAAAAATTAACAAATAAATACCTCTGGCCGGAAACTAAGCATATCAGCACGAGCCATAGCTTCTGCTTGAGCAATTCTCTGTCTGAATGTCTGAGCCATTTCCTCTGCCTATAATAACAGATTAATAATTGTAAGCGTGCATTCTCTTTCAAAAATGGTAATGATAATGCAATGAATAAGGTTGAAGTAGATGAGTATCATAGAAAGGAAGAGATGGAAAGACGTGTAACATAAAAGGAACTCATATTTTGGCTTTCTTCTTGGATATCAATCTAGAGAGCAAAAGTGGCAGGGAGTGGAAAACTGGAAATAAACCATCATAAATGATGCTACTTCTATGCTACAATCATAATTTACATTAGTAGATGTAGTAGGAAAAAGATTTGATATCCTTTCTTTGAATTATACCTTCTCAAAGACAAGCTTAGGATTCCGAATCATGTCACCAGGTGTGGGTTCCAATTTCTTTGTGGAAAGACTTACTCTTCCTCTCTCCCGGTCATGACTTAAGATCATCACCTAACCAAATAATAAATGAGAATTTATGTCCACATAACACCTGTGATCCCAGGCAAATACCAGCGTAGCTTATCATATGTTTACCTTCAGAATATCACCAGGTTGAAGAACAGTTTCAATATCAGTTATACGGTCATGACTGATCTGACTGACATGAAGGAGACCACTGATGCCACCAATGTCTACAAAGGCACCATATGGCTTTATGCTTTGAACAGAACCTGTGACTACTGATCCAATTCCTAGCTGTCCCTGGCTCTCAGCCACAGCTCTGCGGTGACTGAGGACAACTCTAGCTTGTTCCTCATCCACCGTCACAAACTTAAAAGGAATATCCTTCTCAAGAAGATCTTCTCCAGTTGATTTCTAAGAAGAAAATAGGCAAAAAAGGAAAGAGTTAGAGTTAACCACTGAAATTGTCATTATTCAATGGGACAGAAGACTGAATGTGAAAAGAAACTTTCTACTTACCCAGAACAATCTACATAAATTTGTTAAGGCATACAAGTACTGTTAGTAAAATTGTATGATCCAATATCAATATTGACAAGAATAGTGGATGCTCGACATTTATAATTTTTTGGCATCAGTGCTTGTTAAAGAGCTATTATTTTGTTATGACTCGGTCATTCTCCATATTGTTGCATGGTATATTGCATTTAGGAATATAAATGAGTTGAATTATTTGTGAATTATTCAAACTCAACTCGTTAAATGCTTGATCATGCTAATTTATCTTAATGACAATCATTTGCACTTTTTAATCTGATGCATGCAAGTCCATAAATGTCAAAGTAGGTCAAGAGCTAACCATTGATATCTGTGAAAATGGAACAAATCCCTTAAGGCCTTCCACTTGAGCCACAAGACCTCCTTTGTTTGCACTGATAACCTGCAGCCATACAACATGCACAAGTCAGAAAAGAGAGATGGAGGGGGGAGATAAACCAGTTAATGTAATGAAGGATCAAATAAACCAACTTGCAAATGTAATAAAGATAAATTTATGTCATGCTTCACTTTGTAAATTTCACTCAATAGAGATTACCAGAAACTGATGTCATAACTATTAGTATTTGAAGCCAGCACAAAAATTCCAAATCTCAACTGAATTAAGTTTCTCAGTTCACAAAACCCACCTTACCCCTGATAACAGCATCTTCAGCCTCAAGTTGTCTACATCGTTCCCATGCAAGGTCATACTGGATAGACCTCAAACTCAAGATCAGCGAATCATCCGCTTCATTCGCACCAATGATCACAAATTCCTCTCTCAAGCCAGGAACTATGCCTGCTTCTTCCACATTCTTAATTCTGTGGATGCAAGCCTCATGCAGAGGCAAGTATGCCGTAGACTTTGCAGTAATGTCAACATAGGCACCATTGCCATCCGTGGCAAAAACAGTGCCCTTGACCTGAAAACATAACCAGCAACCATCAGCAATCCATTCAAAAACCCCAAAACAGAAGCATAAACTTATTAGCTTAAAATATATAAGCTAGATTCCTATTTGGTTAAACTTCTCAGTAAGAACTTGTAAGAAAAATAACAAAAAAGGAAAATGAATTAAGTTTCTCCCATAAATTAAAATTACATAAGTAATCTTAAGAAGCTCTCTTGTTTCGCTTATCCAAAAGCTTATTTTAACTTACTCATAAATTAATCGTAAGTTATGAGAGAAACCTAATTCATTTTCTCTTCTTATTTTCTATAAAGTCCTCATCAGAAGTAATCCAAACAGGACCAAGGTATTAAATAGACTACAACTACTAGTCTACAAGCTACTCTCAAGGTTCTAGCAGTCCTCAACTGCAACAAGGTATTCGGGATCTCCACTCTCCACCACTGTATCACGATTGCAATTGCACCACATCAATTGCATTTATCCACGATTATCTACAATATCAAGGACTACAACGAAACCATAATTGCATCGCGTTAAGTTGCATTTGTTCACAATTTTCTGCAATATCAAACAGATCACAAGTTTTCAACTAAACCACGACCACCACCACAATTCAAAACCTCGAGCCTGTTTTCTTCTCTTGATACAGAACCAATTAACAATTGCGACATAGTACAAGTTAGGTAAACAAACACCAAGCACTCTAATCTATAAACTGCAATTGCACCACATCAACTGCATATATTCACAATTTTCTACAATATCAAGATTGCAACGTAACCACAATCGCACTACATCAATCACATTTATTCACAATTTTCCACAACATCAACAATTGCAACCAAATCACCAACCACAATTTAAAACCTCACGCCTATATTCTTCTCTTCATAAACAAACAATTAACAATTGCGAAACAGTACATAAATCACAAACTACCTAAACAACACCGAAACTGCACCGCCTAAGTTGAATTTTATCACAATTTTCTGCAATATCAAAGGTGTCGCAAGTTCGCAACTAAAGCGCGACAACCGCAATTTAAAACCTAACGCCTCATTCGTTCTTTCCATACACAATCAATTAACAATCGCGGCACAGTATATAAGCAAGGTAAAGAAAACACGAAAGAGTGTAATCGAGATACGAGTGAATGCATGAAGAAATAGGAACGTGCCTTGGTTCCAATATCGGCGTTGAAGTCGTACTTATCGAGAGCGTCGGTGAATTGTTCGATAGAGAAGGAAACGCCTTCGGTGGGAGCAGTGCGGCACCTCTCGTACGCTTCTTCGAAGAGTTTTTTGAGCCTCACTCTCTCTTTGTTCTGCGCGTTCTGTAAAGCGATTGAACACACCACCGGAACTATACGACGTCGTTGCTGCGTCGTCGTCGGCCTCCAGCACCACCGCATCTGTGACGCCGTCACCGCCATCGACATCGTCGCCCTCCTTTACTCTACTCTGTCACTTAACTTTTACAGTTATTAAATGGATAAGACTTTGAAATTATTTATCCCTATGAAAAATGAAATTAACTAACAAGTTTATTGTAAATAAATAAATAAATTCTCGCAAGTTAGTTCCTAAACTCGCGTACACAAAGAAGAAAAGAAAAAATATTTTTTAACCTAGTTGTAATTGAAATTCAACTTAATCAATTCTATTATTTTCCATAATATTAATTTTAAAGATGAAACTTAAATTTTTACATAAAAAACTAAATACACACATCTATATTTCTTAATCGATAGAAAATTATGTATTTTTATTTATATACAGATCAGAGTAAGTATTATAAGTTACTAATTTTCTTAAGAATGATAAATAATTTTCACACTTTTTATTTTTAATTATTTTTATTTGATATATTCTAAAAAAATAATTACTAGTAAAATTAAAATTTATGGTAATAATAAATTTATTTTTGTTAATAATTAAAATAACAATAAATTATGAAAGTTAAAGACATGACAATGAGAAATTTATTTATTACTTTTTAAATATTAACATAACATGTTATGGAGACATTAAGATATTAGGCTATGTATTTAAAAGAAATTCTAAATAGATGAGGTTCTTAACATGGTTAAATATTTGTAAAAAAAAAAACATTACACACTTATGTGTAGTTAATTTCATTCTATAATTATTTAATAATATTTCATTCTATAATTATTTAATAATATATTTAGAAATATTGACTATCATGCATACTCATCATAATAATAACAACTGATTGCTCGTAAAATTAATTATGTATTTATATATGTGATTAATCATGTGTGTCAGATAGACATTAGATAGATAATTTTCTTAAGAACATTCAATTAAAAGTAACTTGTGGCTAGTACATATAAGTTGAAATCATTAAAAAAAAAAAAAAAAAAAGCACTGTTAATCCCATAATCTTCCATCTAAAAATCTTTTTAACTATAATATAAATAAGTTTGATTTTTATTTTATAATTGATTATGCTATTATAAATCCAAAAGGTTAAATTAATAAAATCTAAAATTTTTACTAAATTGTTATCTAGTAACTAACCTTTGTCGATAGAAAAAAAATTAAAAATTAGAAAACACTAAGAATAGTATATATTGGACATTAATTTGTGGGCTTAACCATTTTTATTTGGTGTCATGTGATCTTACAATTCAAGACATCACTAACCAATTACTAGAGGCAAACTTAAGTAAAAGAATTATTCTTCTTTGATTCAGGAAATTAACAACAATTATAATAAATTTTTTTGGTAAGCAACAATAATTCTAATCATGTCACAAAAACCTCTAAATCCATTTTATTCTTCATTAGAAAGGATGGATAAGTGTCGGAGACATAGGTACATACGAACATCTGAGGTGACAATAAACATTACACAAAATTTGTAGTGGCCATTGTTTTGTTTTATTGTTGGTGAGTGTGAATGGTAAAACGATCCATATATGTCTTCAGTTGCTGAAACATGCTGCAAGTAATTGTCGCAGCTTCACTGGGTGCCATAATTAGTAGACACTTCAAATATTTAGTTTGTCTCTTTAATTTTCGTCCGTTAATGTCTTCTCATGTTCCTTTGCCATCCCAACGGATGAGGGTGCATATAATCATGATAGTATATGTAACACTAGTCTGAGACAAACTAAAGCAATATTATTCCATGGCGATTTAATATGTTTGAGGTCTCAATTATGATATTAAAGTTTAATAATTGCACTAGTTGACATTCAGAATGATTCTTTTTCAATTGTGATTTCTTTAAAAAGTTAATTAAATAAACAAAGTAGAAAATATTATGTAAGATACGAGTGACAGAAACTTGTATTTCTTAATTAAATATTTCATAGATCAAATTTAACCAGTTGAATATGAAATAAATTATACTAAAAGAGAAATATATGTGCAGGATTAAAAAAAAAACTGTATTAGCTAACTTATTTGATGACAAGTAGTAAATTCATAATAAGTTATACAGTGTTATAGTACAGTTTTCTCTTACCTGTTATCTTTATTTGTCTTCGCTGAATATAAAAGAATTTGTATAACATTATTCTATATATATATATATATAATATCAGCCTTACGAAATTAACTTAAAATTACAACCAGAGTCGAATACCTGGTTTTTTCATTCAATTTGGGGTGAAACGTCAGCAATATATATAGGATGTGTACAGTGCAAGGAAGGGTGTAGATTGAATTCATCAAAGCAAGAGACAATTGCCGATAAACACACTAGTCAAATGTTTATAACTTCTGGATAAAGACGTGACGGTGTTAAACAACCTCTGGATTGAAGTGAGCAATTAATAAGAGCTTCAAATAAAGAATGAAACAAAGTGTTTCAAAATTCATAGCTCACAAAACTTTGGATAATTGTTAAAACAAAATGTCACGTTAAATGTCACAACTTTCTATATTTGTTTTTCAATCAAGTGTTTCCACAGATATAGGCATACAGCTGTTCACGGATTGAAAGTTTGAGAGATTCATACTGTACTCTAATTTATTAAAACAGTTATTAAACTTATATATGATATTTATTCATGTATTCATATGGATTTCCATCTTCTAGCACCTCGAGCACTTGGGAGTTTCCAGTGAATTGGAAGTAAACGGGTAGGAAAAAATCACACTAAATGGTTGAAACACGCACTCTACTCAACTATTCCATGCCACGGATCAAACAAACCGCTATTGAATGCAACAACAAAGAAAGTAACGAGTTTTTCAGTCGCATTCACACAGAGCACTTCTGAGAAGTCTAAAACATTTCTTATTTACAGATGTAATATCAATGTGAAATCAAATCCACCATTGTTCCCGCCAAAATTAGCTAGCTACATGATTCTCTGCATAACAAAATAACCCAGTAAAACCCCTCAATTAAATAGGTCTAAACCCCCCCAAAAATTATCCTCTTCTATTGCTACAAAACTGCTGGCTGCTTAGCTCTAACTTTAAAACAGCCTACAAACACGAATCAATCTTTTCATGAAAGAAATGATTGTGAATCATGATAACTGTGTGTACATTCAGTTTCCCTCTAGCAAGCTCCTCAATTTGTAGCGGGCATCTTCAGACAGAGAGCAAGCTCTGAATCTTCGCCTGTGCGGTGGACATGATTCGACAATGCTTTTGACAGGGGACAAGCTGATAACAATCGCAGTAAGATTATCTGATGTGTGTAGGCGCAATGCTTCCTTAACTAGATCCCTGGCACATTGTTGTGGGTCACTGTGCCTTCTTAACCCTCGCCGCACTAGACTAACTGCATCCTGGCTAGAGATTACATCCCAAATGCCATCACACCCAATGATCAAGAACTCATGATCTTCTGTCAATGTGACCACTTGAACCTCCGGATCAGCAATAAGTGGCGACGCAGAACCAACTGGAAGTTTCATGTTCCAATCCCCAAGTGCACGAGTCACAGAAAGATAACCATTGAGATACCCATCATCAATGAAAGCGCCTAACTCCTCCACTCTCTTGCGTT
Organism: Hylodesmum podocarpum; assembly: GCA_026586105.1. Lineage (NCBI taxonomy): Eukaryota > Viridiplantae > Streptophyta > Magnoliopsida > Fabales > Fabaceae > Hylodesmum > Hylodesmum podocarpum. Next base: position 4,295,417 of record JALJEV010000367.1, on the reverse strand, counting down.
CTGGTAAATAACTCGGTCTGTGATCTTGGGACATATCAACAGCTACTCCTCGCCTACAAAGAACAGCTCGACAATCGCCGGCATTAGCAACCATCAAATGCCTTCCAAGTACAAGGGCAGTCAATGCCGTGGTTCCACAGGAACTACTAACATTTGGTTCATTAACCAATGCAAGATCTGCGCCTAAAAAAGCTCTCCGATGAGAATCTTCCAACCTCTTAAGAAAAAGCGCACCAGCATCATATGATTGCAGCATATCAGCATCTTCAAAAAACAATCTCATAGCATTGTTCTTAACAAAGGTAGCTGCATCAGGCCCACCATGCCCGTCAAAAACTGCATAAAATGCACTCGCAATAGGTTGCTCAAACACAAATCCAAGGTGAGCAGCTAGATCATCTATCTGAATGTGCTCATCGTCCATAGATCCCCTGGGTCCAATATCAGCACAGCAACCAGATCGAACATTTGGTGTAAATTTGGTAACAGGAGTCTCTAAAACGGAATTCTCAATCATCTCGGAACAACTCACAACCTAACATACACCAAAGACATCAATCAGCACATCAGCACAAAAACTGTTATCCATTTAGATAAGAGGCTAAAACAAATATACAAACAAACAAAATAGAAGCTCAACCACTAATCTCCTTTTACTAAGAAACCCTATATCATACATGAACCAATAGGAATCTGAAATCTACTAGTATGAAAATGTTCAAACACAACAAAAAGGGTGTATTTTTTCCCTTCCTTTTATGCCATGATACCCAAAGCCAAACAAAAACGAATAAACAAACCATAGATTCACCCAATTCAAAATCCTAGCAAAAAAAAAAAAAAAAAAAAAAAAAAAAAAAAAACAGTTTCAGAAACCCACACACGCAAACTTGATCCTCCCCAAATCTAACACAAGCAAAATAGAAGAACGAACACGTCAAGCATATAAATCCACACCGATTGATGCAAAAATATCCACAAAAATTAAAAAGAAAAAAAGAAAGGAAACTAAAAAGTAAAAACCCCACCGATTCAAGCCCCACCAAAACACTAGTTACCAATTCTTTCACCGAATAAAAACAAAACCCCAATAGGAATTCATTAAAAAAAAAAAAAAGCATTCAATTCAAACACCAAAAAAAAATCCAAAAAACCAGAAAAGGGAAGCGAGCACCCACCGATTCAAAGCGCGTGGTTTCAACCGATTCAGCGGAAACCCGGACGTGTGAAAATGCCGGAACAGCGTTGGAGGTAGGCGAAACCTCAACCTTAACGGCTTGTTCTTGCGCCACGCGAAGCTCGTACTTTACGTCCAACAATGAAATGCTCTTCTGACAAATAATTTCCGCTTCCGTCGCCATGTTCTGCTTCACGACCATCGCCAAAACGCCGCGTTTAGCTCACCTCTTCCCAAACAACAACTACCAATTACGGATTCCCACAGCGTTTCCAATTAGGGTTTTCTCTTCTTCTCTCAAAAACAGAATTTCGCGTTCGCCTTTGCGTTTGCGTTTTTATTTTTTCTTTTGCCTTAAAATAATTCGCGGGAGTGTTTATTTTTTATTTATAAAAACGCGCTACCACCGAAATTCACTTTCCGCGTCGAGGAAAATACCATAATACCCTTGGAATCTCCCCAAAGAGGAAAAATATTTCGAATCCATGAAATGTGAAACGTGGTGGCTTGTGTTCGCCACGCTTCGGTATATGAAATGACGAGAGTAACCCTACGGCACGCCTCAAATTACCAAACTTTATTTAATTAGGCTACACATTAGGTAAGATAATTTTTAGCTTATTATTTTGTTGCGTAAAATATTATGTATCATTCAATTATTATTTATCTTAACAATGATTGCTTATATTTTATCAACTACAGCACTATACCCTTTTTTGTTTATAATTTTCTATTATTCGTTACTATATTATAAAATTCTATAATATATTTTTTGTTACAAAAATAGTACTTGTGTATGATTGAATGTCAACGATACGATCTCTTTACAATGCTATATAAATGCATCTAGAAAATATCAAATTTCAACGTTAAGTAATCTCCACGGATAAAGGAAAAAAAAAAGACATGTTTCCCACATGGTTAAATTAGATAACAAGAGGTTGTTACTAATTAAAGTCAAGAGTTTGTTTCCCACATGGTTCAATGCTTTCTAGATAAGTAAATATTATCCTTTCATTTAATATGTTATTAATTGGGTTAGACGTAAGAATTTATTTATTTATTTATTTATTTTTTATCTTTTATCTGGATACATGTTAATCTCTGTCTTAAAGATATTAAGGTATTTTATGGGGAGTCAAGTAAACTTTACAGAGATTAATTTAACCAAAAAGGAAAAAGTGGAGCAACAATTAGATTTTGAAATGGAGTCTTAAAGTGTGTTTTTACATTTGTATGATTAAGAGGAATATTGTAGTTGGTTATAGAAATTTTTTTTATTTTTTTAGAAGATCTAATAACATCTATAAATAAATTATTTATTCCTAATAAAATTCTTAATCATACATATGAGTTGGAGTTCAAATTCTTAATCACGTGTTTAAACACCCAATCTAATATCATTGAAATCAATTATTTGTTGAAGAAAATTGACAAATATCTCTCTAAAGAAATTAAAAGAAAACGAAAAATATAAAACTTATGTCATTTGGGCAAATTTCTTGCTGAAGAAAATTGACGAGTATCTTTCGAAACGAATTAAGAAAATAAAAAATATAACATAATTATGGATAATTAAGCCTCTTATAGACTAGCTAAAGAGAATAAAGAATTTACTTAAAATATAGAGTAATGTTTAGTTTCTTCCACGGAGATTCCGCAACTATTGTATCCAAAGAAGAAAAATAATTGGGACATTGTTAAGATTCATTACAACTACTAATTCATAATTTGACATCTACACTGCACTATAGAAAGTAAAATATAACGATCTTAATCCTTAACTATATTATAGATTCAACCCTTAACTTTTTATTCAATGATTGGAAGTGTATTTTAATTTTTTAAGTGCATCCTAATTTTAGAGTATCTAAATTCTTTTATATAATGTTTTTAATATATATAAATATAGATGAAGTTTTCTTTTTCAATAATTTATCAATTCAATGAAGGGCATGACTCTATAACAATAAAAAAATGCAAAGAATATTGTGGTGCTGTTTTCTGTGTGAAAGAAGCATATTTCATGGAGCAGTGTTAGGTGCCACGTTGAACCTCAATAAGGTGTCACCATTTAAGCATATGTAACACGAGATGTATCCAAAATTGAACCCAATGTCTAGCTAGCTACGTATTTTTTATTGGCATGAATCATAAGTGTTTCGTTTAAAGATGAGATAAATCATTTAAATGTTGAGTTATTCATGTGATCAACCACAACTGGTGAATATAAGAGCTTTAATTGTTACTATTGCTCCCACTAATGATCTATTTAACAATTTTTTTCCTATTTAAATTAGTTAAGCACATTTCTCATTACGATTATTCATTTAAATTCAACCGTTTTTCACTTTCTTTTAATGGAGATGAGTACGCAAGTTAATTCAGCCTGTTTAAACTTCACGTCGTTCGTTAGTCCATGATAAAGAGTAGTGATGTTAGTAAAAAATTAAAAACAGTTTAATATTATTATAATTGATATATAATTAATAATTATTGAATTCAAAAAATATATAGTCCTATTTTTTATTAAATGAGCTTAAATTTTCTAATTGATACGAAAACTTTGGTGATAAAGTATTTTGATGAACGTAAGTTTTCACATCTGTTCTAGCTGTATTAAGTCTCTGAAATTAATTTACCCATTTAAATAATCAAGTGCTAAGATAGCAACCAGTTATGAAGTATTATTACATCTTATAATTTGAATAGAATTTAGTTTTTATGGATTATAATAAAATTGATAATTTCAATCAATTAGAATAAAAGTTACTATTGACATAACTTTTAATAAATATATATTATGATTTAAATGATATCACGAAAAAATTAACCATCATACATGCATGATTATTTACTCATTTTAATACACATTTTCAACACAATGTTTAATATTTTATTTATTACTATTAATATTAGTATTTTTTTTAATTTCTTTTGCAAAGTCACATCAAATAAAAGTTGTTCTTACATAAAATTTATTGAAGAAGAAAACCAAAAATAAAAAGATAACTTTCTTGTAAAATAATTTGTATAAACTTTATTATATTATTTTTTTCAGAAATAAAATTTAAATTTATGCATAAATTTCATTAAATAGTTTTAATATATACATATTTTCACTAGAATATGATACATAGATATAAATGATCTTACACTGATCATGATATTAATTTTTACGAATAAAAGAAGAAAGCGGCCCTTTAAATTAAAGCGGAATAATTGATTCAACGGGCAATTGGCACAAGGTTTAATTTCCGGTGGTCATGCTTAATGGAAATTAACATACTAATTACTACCACTAATCACTTAATTAGAATAATATTGTCATTCTAAAAGGATCAATTATTATTATTGATGCCTACTAAAACCAGGGACGAGACACCATCTCAACTATTCTGCCTCTTATGCCATCTAAAACTACACATCTTTACTCTATATATAAACTATGCATCAACTACTAAATTGCACCTCATCATGCATTACAACTTCAATTACAAAGATATATGTATATATATATACCCTTTAATGTACCTTTAAAATGTTGTTTCTCCTAAGTATAACATCATCATCATCAACACTAACTGGTAAGTCTCACTCACTCTTTTTTGTTTTTGTGAAACTGAATATCTTTCATTCATTCACCATCATCACCATTAATTGTTTTTCTCTTTTAAACCATACACACATAACACTGTACACCCTATTTCATTTTATTTTACTAGAAGGTATAATGAATAAAGAATAAGATATGTCTTGAATCTTATAAATATAGTTAAATTTTTGTTAAAATATTTCATATATATATATATATATATATATATATATATATATATATATATATATATATATATATATATACCTGCGTAAATTTTTTATTTTAAAAAATAGTCACCACTACCTTTTACTGGTAATGTGACATGCATGCATGAAACATATTTATTATTTACATTCTTCTTCAAAATAGTCATTAACATGACATAATTGTATGCAATTTTTTTTCTCGTTAGTTTTATATATCCCTTACAGTCATTTGTTTCTCACCCACAATTTTTTTTTTTTTTAAATTCTTGTGATGAACACAACATTTATTTAATGATAACGACCAAGTATTCTATACATTATGTGAACATTTTTTAATTTATGAGTAATATACAAATAGCTTACATTTAGGGTAGGGAGAGGGGGAGAATAATTTGAAAACTTCAGTAAACAAGTAAATTTAAAAATTGAAAAAATAATGCTAGCTAGTTAAATTTGATACCAAAGGTAAATTTTAATATGGAAACAAAAATTTAAAAATAATTAAAGTTGGTGTTTGGAAATTTGAAATCTTAATACAAAGGAAATTTTAATGTTAAGAAGAAATCTAAACGTAGAGAATGAATCAAGAAAGCCCAGTGTGCATTAAAATTGGCCCGAAAGGGTCCAATATACTCATTACCCATTTAAGTAAGCTAATAACATTACACATATACACTTAACCCAGTATTTTTTGGTATATCACATCTACACCAAATCAGGAAAAAATACATCATTCTAAAGTTACCATTTTAAAAAATATAGTTTATATACACTTTTAAAAAATTAAATAACACGTAAGTGACAAGCCTTTTTTGAAAACCAATCAAGTGAATATAATCGACCCTGTTACATCAAATTAAAAAAATAAAAATAATGAAAGGAATAATATTCAATGAGTGGATATAAATATAATCATGAGCACGATGTAGGAGCTGGAGCTAGCATTGCATTAAAAACAATATATATATATATATATATATATATATGTTCAGACACCTCTTGAATTAAATATTTGAACAAAGATAAATGGTTGATATAATTAAAAATATAATATAATAAAAAGAAAAAAAGATACAAAAATAAGAAATGTATTTAGAAGTTTATAATTTTTAGGTGTCTAAACTGTTATGATAACCTAATCAAATTCAAGGTCGTTGAACCGTATATTTTTTGAAAAAAATGGCAAAACATGGTGTAGGATGAAATGAATGAAATAAACAAGTATTAATTATGTATTTTAATTATTTTAAAGATGAAGTATATTTAAATTCTTTGTTAATTGTTTGAAACATGTAGAGATGTTGAACTGATTAAAGAAAGAGATATTGTCCATGTGGGTTGGATTGGAAAAAAAAGAACCTGTGAAGTTGGAACACCCAACCAAGTAATTAAAGCTCTAATGAAACAAAATTAAGTTTAAACAAAAGGATTAGAGTTAACAGGTGACTAAATGAAACACGAGAATTGAGTGTTTTATTATTGAGGATCATGTTCATATGCTGTCCACATCACAGTGTCCCAAAATAACAGCCTTAATTAGAATCCCAAAAACAAAGTCATATGTTAATAACTTTTTAATTAGCACTCTTCCATTCACCCGTGACACAAACTACAAACCCCAGCCCGTGAATTCCAACCTAACACGTGTCCCTTTTTCCTTTCTCATCCAAATATTGTTGCCTCATCACAATACTTTTGCTATAACACTCATTCTCTCTTCAAATTCCGAAAATGTTAAAAATAGTAATTAAAGTGTCTTTAATTTTTTTAATTTCGTATAAAAAACCAATTACATCTTCTAAACTGTTTTTAATTATGCTTAATAGAGATGGTACTCACTTTATAAAGGTTAAATTAATTCAAGATTGTTTTTGGAATAAAAGTATTAGATAAAATAGAATCGGTTAGATTTTACTTATATTTTATTTTATTAATTTGAATTAATTTTTATCTATATTTAAATCCGAATAAAATATATTTAACTCTATTCGAAATGTAAAATTATAATAGATAATAAAATTCTCCATTTATATATTTAACTCATGCAATTGTATAATAGATTAAAAACATGTTTGACGAGAAAGATTATTTTTTAAATAAAAAATTATTTATAAAATAACCTATGTTGTTTAAGACAATATCTTAAATTTGTAAACAATTCCCTTTGAAAAAAATAAACTGATTTTCAGCAACAGATTATTTTCAGTAAAAAACATTGCTTTCAAATTATGCTAACTTAACTGATAATTTTTTCTCTTTCATATTTATTCATATTCTTAATTTTTGCATAACAGTATGCAAAAATCACTTTTTTATTATATTCAAATAATAAAATTAATTATTTTAAATTATCTTCTAATTAAATCAGGTAAATAAAAGTCAATTTTAATTACAATAAATTATAATAATTAATTAATTAATTATTAAAATAATTGAATTTCCATAGTTATCCAGAGACATTATCGATTGAAAAGTACTGATTTACACAGCGACAACCACTCGTGAATTAGTGTAACGGTGCATGTGACCATAAGTCATAACGTTGTGTTGTGTTGTGTTGGAACTGGGACATACATACATGCCCTATCAATCATACCTACATTGGACCCACGTTTTGAAGCAACCAACCACTAACATGGCGAGTGAAGCGCGTGTGTAATAGCCACTGCCACGTGGTGTAAAGAGAGCCACAAACTAAGCTGTCACCTCAGAGCACAATAAAAAAAGTGCACCAAGAATCTCTCTACTCTCAAACTTTTGCTCTGTTCAAATTGAACTCTTAGCCTCAGATTGTACACACGTGACAGGTTAAGACAAACATCAATGCATGCTCTGCATTTTCCATAATCTTTGCTCTTCTTATAAAACCACCCTTTTCACACTTATTTTACATACCAACTCGTACTTGCTTAGACATATTCACACTTATATAGTCACAACACAACTTCATGTTACAAAACTCGATGGTTACACCTTGAATTACACTATTCTTCATCAGGTGAATCACGAATACTAGTTGAATTTACAATGTTGTTTTATTTGCTTAAATGGTGATGTGAGATATATGGATATGGGGAGTGTCATTGTTTTTATGAGGGTCACTTTCTATGTCCTAAATCTTTATCTCTTCATGTGTTTGTATTATTTTATATCTTTTTTTGCATTAAATCATATGGCATTTGATTCCACCCGTGAATGTGTTAATTGTGTTGTCGCGTACCAAGTATGTGCTTCTTACTAACTCATAGCTAGCCACTATGAGCTAAACAACAACCAAGAGTCACGATATGTGTTGCTTTTTACATCAAAACCACATTGCCCCCATCTACACTTCTTTGTATTCATCTAGGCCCCCCAGAACAGTTTTGTTTTCTTTTACATTTTCTTAATCAAAACTCTTTTCTTGTTTGATTTAAAGGGTTGAAGAAGCAAAGAGGGATAATTAAACACCTTTGGTTTACAATGACAAGTAATTTATTGTTATATCCTTAAAATAGACTAATAAGGTATGGATAGTTTTATTTAAGTGTTTAAATTTTATGCATTATCAATATAATTTTTTTTTATATTATCAGTTAATTATAAAATGATTTTGGGTGTGATTATTTAGATAATAGTATAAAAATTGTTTTAAGTATGAATGCTTACACTGTTAGTCCAGTCTTTTCCTCCCCTTGTTTTAAAAAAATTGAATCCTCTCTACACAAAATGTCAACAAAGGACCATTTTCTCACACATATTATGTTCTACGTGTTCATTTTTGGGCTGGTGATCAGAAATTCAGAATAGAAAAAGGAAATATAATATACAATACATTGGTCATGTCTGAGATATCTGGATTGCCTTAATGGAAAGCAAACAAAATGCATCAAAGATGACAAAATAAAACATCTTAATCAGAGGTATTAGTTGATTAAAGTAGCAAGCAAGAGAAAGTTTCCTATTAGTAAAATCAAAAGGTAAATTTTGTTTAACTCAGACTAGAAAGGTGGTTGTTGTGCATCATGTAAGTTCAATTGTTTTTGTACCTTCCTATAGCAGCTTCTTATATATATATATATATATATATATATGTTCACGATTCCCACGATGCTTAGCTTTCTTCTTTTTACTATCTGCTTCTCTGTTATTTACAGATTGGCTTCTAACTTATAGCTATAATGTATATGTAATATCTCATATAATGTTATCTTTCACTAACTCGGTTTGGCCACTTCCAAGGTAAAAAACCAACAAAATAAAGGTGTCATATAACCGGACAATATATGCTAAAAACCAATTTTAATCTTCGCAATGATTTTGATCATTTTCTTGAACTGTATATATCACATAGCCTCTACTTTTTTTTGTTCTAATTTAAAATGTGTTCAGCTTAAAAGTCTACAAATACTATATTTTTCTTAAAGGGTCAAATATATTTATTTGGTCTACTTCGTAGATATTTAGATTGAAACAAAGATTTAAAAGCTGTTTAGGTAATTATTGAAGAAGTACATTTGAGGCAAAAACATTCTTGTTAAGGAATCAGAACTTTTGTTTTAACGTTCATTTTATTTCTATACAGTGCATGCATAATATTTTTTTCTACAATCCAAACATACACTAATTCGTTGGTACAAGTACTTTATCTCAAAAGTACTTTTGCAACAATATTTAATTGCGGGAAAAGAGCTTATTATTCTTGTGTTTATAACCTAAGCTATCAGTAATCTTCTATAAAAATTCATGAAGGACACATTAAACTTACATGCATAGTGATGGAAAGTAATCAGTTTTTGCAATTTAATCGAAAATGCCATTGACTTTAATGTATTTTTTCGCTTACTACTCATAACCATTTCTATTTTGGAAAGCTCTATTAGAGAAAATACTGATGAATAGAACTGGAATAAAATGGAAGAAAAGTAATAATGGTTTATGCTGGCACGATTTTCTAGAGAACTTGAGCCTCAAAGGAGCTGAGTACATGCACTTTTGAAAATTGTCTAGACTCTAGAGTGCATTTTCTGCAATCAAAATCACAAAATAAAAATGATAAACTAGTGGTGGTGAACTTGGTGCAAGAAGCAAGAAGAGAGGGCAAGGGTATCATGTCACGGACCACAAAACACTGAACAGATACAATTAAAATAAGAAGTTGATCATATAAATGAGGTTATAGAACAAAGACACCGTGGCAGGGTTACTACAAAACATTGACCTCAATGGCCTCTAAAATCTCCTTTCTTTATTACACATTTACACTGAATCAACAAGGAATCAACACGTGTCCATATCATGCTTCAGAATTTATTCATGAGCTACATCATCATCATCTATGTTTTGAGTATAAATAAGAACCTTTAGGCCAATTTACTTTCAACCCTCTAAAAGTTAGTTTAATCTCTTCCATTTATCTTTGTCATTATAACATTCGTGAAGCTGAAATTTTGTATTCTCTATCAACAGATATCATACATTGGTGGTGACATTGTTAGTTTAGTGTCAACATTCATAGAGTTGAAACTAACAATGAGTCTCATTCACTGGTCTTTTATCCTATGGATAACCATGATTCTTTTTATCCATAATTTGGATAATGTGGAAGGAAGATACCATAATCACAAGAGGCAGAAGAAAAATTCCCTTGCTCCTAAGCCTCCTGCTAAATCCCCTGCACCAGAGGACCCTTCTTCACCCCCTTCCAATTCCCCTAGTGTTCCCTCTGACCCTTATCCCAATGATCCTGGAGACTCCCCTTCAAACTGCATTTTCGATGTGAGATCCTTCGGTGCAGTTGGAGATGGTGAAACTGATGACACTGATGCAGTTGTGGCAGCCTGGAAAGCAGCTTGTGCAGTAGAGTCAGGGGTTGTTCTTCTTCCAGAAAATTACTGTTTCAAAATTACTTCAACTATCTTTTCAGGTCCATGCAAACCAGGACTAGTACTTCAAGTAAGAATGCTTATTCAATTTCCAACTCTTCACCTAATTTTTTCTTTAATTATTGTTGTTCTTGTTTTATAACATATAAGTGACAATGACTCATTATCTAATGCTTTATGGTTTTGTGTTAAATATTATGTCAGGTTTACTTGTGTGTGGTTGACTCTGTTTCTTTCTTTCATGTATTATTATTAGACTTAAATATATCTCTGTCTCTTTTAAAATTAATATCCTTAGTCCCTCAAATTTGTAAATATATGATTTCAGTTCCTCAATTTAGTTTAAATAACACTTACAACTGTTATTAAATAATATTTGAGGAATTAAAACAACATTTTTTTAAAAATTTTGTAGACTAAAAATATTTATTTTAAATTTGAAGGACTAAAACTAACATTTTTCCAAAAACATATTTAAACTTCATTATTACTACTAATTACTAATTTAGCTCACTAACAAGGTTCTAATGTAAATAGGTGGATGGTACTCTGATGGCACCAGATGGACCAGAATCATGGCCCAAGGAAGACAGCCGCAGTCAATGGCTTGTGTTCTATAGACTTGATCAAATGACTCTTAATGGGACAGGAACCATAGAAGGAAATGGAGAACAATGGTGGGATCTTCCTTGCAAACCTCACAGGGTAATCATTTCATCAAGCATATATAATAACATTCACAACATTACATTGTTGTTGTATTTATTTAATGTTGAATGAACTCAAACTAAATGCTCGTTAAAAAAATGATGTTTCAGAGCCCAGATGGAAAAACTGTATCAGGACCATGTGATAGCCCTACAGTAAGTGAACTAGTCTGAATTTAATTGTAACTTTTTTTTTTTCCCACCCATGAACTCTATCTTAGAATTGTTTCTCTTTTTAATTATAGATGATACGGTTCTTCATGAGCTCCAATTTGGTGCTGAGGGGAGTTAAAATTCAAAATAGTCCTATGTTCCATGTGAAATTTGATGGTTGCCAAGGAGTACTGATAGATAAGGTGTCAATTTCTGCGCCTAAACTCAGTCCAAATACTGATGGAATCCACTTAGGAAACACAAAGGGTGTTGGGATATATAACTCCATGATAAGCAATGGTAAAGACTAAAGAATAATGTCTCATTTGCTCAATATGATAGTTTGGTTCTGTTTCTTATAAATGTCAAAAAAAAAAAGAAGTAATTATGAATAATGTAATTTTTGAACAGGTGATGATTGTATTTCAATTGGACCCGGGTGTTCAGATGTGGACATAGAGGGTGTAACTTGTGCTCCTACCCATGGTATTAGGTATCTAATCTGTCAATTAATCTTAATTTGATTTGTTAATTAGAAATAATAACAGCTAATTAATGAGCAAATAAAGTAAATAAATAAATAAATAAACCAAATTGACGCTTGTTATAGAATGTTTTCACTTCTATTTTGATTACTGATTCTAGAACCATTTCTAAACAACAAATGAAAAGTGACTTTCATAAATATCATGAGTATATAGTACAGTCCCTAAGATTACAACTCATATTCAACAAAAAATTAAAAGATTTCACCTATCAAATGATCCTCACAGATTCTCCTAAAAGGCAGGGTCACAAGGAGTTATTTTTCTTCTTTTAGTGATCTGTATAACTATATTACTTTAACAGTTGTAAAAGTTCAAACTACCAATCATTAATATGACAACAGTTTCTATTCTACATTTCTGCCCCCTCATGATTCAAGGGCAACACCTTTTATACTTTTGCTTTAACTAGACACATGAAAGCCATTTTGGATAGTAAAAAGTTTCTACAATGCTAATTTCAGCATTTTTCACTTACATTGGTCATTTCATTTCTACAGCATTGGAAGCCTTGGAGTGCACAATTCTCAGGCATGTGTCTCAAACTTAACTGTCCGCAACACCATCATAAAGGAATCAGACAATGGTCTAAGAATCAAAACATGGCAAGGTGGCACGGGCTCGGTGACAGGCCTAAGATTCGAAAACATACAAATGGAGAATGTGAGAAATTGCATCATCATTGATCAATACTATTGCTTGTCCAAGGAGTGTCTTAACCAAACTTCAGCGGTGCATGTAAATGATGTGTTGTACAGGAACATAAAGGGTACTTATGATGTGAGAACCCCTCCCATTCACTTTGCTTGTAGCGACACTGTGGCTTGCACTAACATAACACTCTCTGAGATTGAACTTTTGCCATATGAAGGGGCATTACTAGATGACCCTTTTTGTTGGAATGCTTATGGAACTCAAGAGACCATGACTATACCTCCATTAGATTGCTTAAGAGAGGGTGAGCCAGATACAATTGTAGAGTTCTCTCAATATGAATGTAGGAATTAATGTGACATTAAATTTGGTTTGATTATATGGAAGATATATCATATAGTACAAGTATAGAGCAAATAGAGGCATTGTTGTGGATTGTCATTGTGGTCTTATATTTGTTACTTAGGATTCGTCCTTATTTGGGGTTTCCCCTTGTGTCAAATATAGAATTTAGTCTCTTTTTTGGTACCTACATTGAAATAGTCTGATTGAGCATATCTTTTTTGGTACCTACATTGAAATTTAGTTCTTGTGTCTTGTTAACGGTAAAATTTTACATTCAGATATTTTACAAACTAATTTTCAATTCCTTTTGCATTGAAGTTAAATTTTATTATCTTTACCCTGAAAAAGAAAGAGTTAAACTTCATTGTTTTTAAGAGAAAAAAGTACATGTATTTGTTAGTGTAGAATATTTTATACAGCCAGTTAGTAAAATATTTTATACAGCCAACTAATCATAATTCATAATTTGTTGATTTTTATAACAAATTTCCTAAAAATTATATAAAATGCAATTTAGGAGTGGTTAATAAGTGGAGAACTATTTCACATTGATAAGACATAAACTCCACTTTCATACATATAATACAAATGGACAAGTGAAACAAACAGATTTAATGGCAAGTGGACATATATACAAACATTTAACGAATGTGTTGTAAACGAAAACTAAAAATATTTATATAGCTTTGAAAAAAAACATTAATTTTTACACATCTTTTTAAAAACTAATAAGAATAAATTTTTTTTAAAAAAATTATACACAAAACATGCATTTACTCACCAGCATCTGAACACTATTAGTTCTCATAAACTTGATTAATTTAATGAACAAAAAACTTATTGAAAATGATTACTTTACTTAAATACTTATAAAAAATTTTGAATTTGATGTTAGCAACTATTTCTTGAGTAACTTCTTGAGGTGAGTTTCATTTAAACTATTAAATGCCCTATCGTCCATTATTTTCTTTGCTACAGCAAGAAGATCTAAATTTGGTCCCCTTTGTTTTTAAGAAAAAAGGAACATTTATTTCGACCATAAAATCAAATCTAAATACGCCTGACAAGGTGAGGTCCATCGGAAATGGATGTTTTCAGAAAACATTCAATGAATTATACATATTTATTGTTAAGAAATAAAATATTTATATATATAATTTAAATGAGTGATATAAATTATAAAACATTTTCTAAAAATAAATTTTAGGATCAAAATTAAAATTAAAATAAAATTGACACACCTATCTTATTAATGAGATAGGCTGAATATCTTGGATTATTTACTTATATTATCAAGCGTTATTTTAACCTAGTTTAAAAATTAAAATAATAATAGACAATTAATAAAAACAGTAAATCACAATTAAAAAGTTATTAATCTAATAAATATATTTTTTTAATCATCTAACACCTATAAATTGGAAAGTATAATGCATTTAATATATTAGAAAAGGCATAATTTTTAATATTATATTAATTGTTATGATATATTAGAAATGAATATGATATATATTTAAATATCTATAAATTGTGAATTTTACTTACCAAGAAAATATTATGATAAAAAATAAAATAAAAATTAGAATTAAACAAAGATAGGTATGTGTTATTGATGTGATATGTTATACATCATAAATTATATATTTATTTTATTAGTAGATATTATTTTAAGATATTTCTTATTTTACTTTCTATTATGCTTTTATTGTGAAACCTTTTTTACATTCCACCAATTTGTATTTAATATGTTTCTTCATTTTAATCTTAATATTAAATTTTATTTATCTTAATTAAAAACTGTCAATTGACTAAAAATTAATTAATCTTTAAGATTATTAGCAATGTTTTTTTAAGTAATCACTTTAAGTTTTTTGGCCTACATTTAATTATAAATAATTATTCGACATATATTATTTTAATTATGTAAATTAAATTGATATAGATTAGTTTTAATATAACTAAATACAATTTAAATACATTTTTTTATAAATTTACAAGCAACCAAATCATATAAATTAATTTTTTTATAATGAATAAAGATAAATTTTAAATTTGTATAATTTAGTTTAAATTATAATAAACTAATCATAAAGATTAAAAATAACATATATATTATTTTATTTGAAAATAGTTTTGTTTTACTAATTTTAATGCATGAGTTTCTATTAAATAGTTTAACTAATAAGATAAGTATATTTTTCTTTAATGTTATATCATATTTAATCTTTTATATTATTTAAATGTTAGAGTATGAACTAATTTTGACATATATTAATTTAAGTCTGATCATATAAATATATTTGAATGGTAATGAATATAAAATAATTTTAGTTGCAATAATTTAATTTTAACGAGAAAAATATAATAATGATAGTGAAGAAAGTGAACAGTGATTTAATGTGTAATCTAAAATAAAACTAATAAAGACAATAAACTGTATACAAAGCATACATTTATTCACAACATCTAACCACTACCAATCTCAATTAGTCCTCGTAACTTGATTAATTTAATAAAAAAACAAAATTGATTTAAAATGATATTTGATGTTATCAACTTTTTCTTGATTAACTATCCAAGTTGAGAAGGGACAGTAATAACATATGTACTTCTTGAGTTGAGCTTCATTTAAAGTATTACATGTCCTGTCTTTGTTACTTCAATTGCACATGTATCTTCGTCCACTGTTTTTTCACTTGTTTAGTTGCTAGAGCAAGAAGATCCAATTTGATTTCAGCCTTTGTTTTAAAAAAGAAAGGAACATTTTATTTTCATAACAAAATAAAATTTAAAATTTAAATACACGTAACTAGGTGAAATAGCTACTATCAGAATATATATATATATATATATATATATATATATATATATATATATATATATAGAAAATTCAATAAATTATAATATTTATATATAATTAATTTAAATGATAAGTAATATAAAAGTGTCATAAATAATTTAAATATCAAGCAAATATTTCTTATTGACAGCTATATTATTTTATATGAGCTCCCTTCCGCATTAAACTAGGTTAATAACTTATCAATTGTTTCTAAGTGTTCAGAGTCACTGTGACATAATTCAAATTAAAGTTATCGATTGTTAGTTTTTATTTCTCATTAGCTAGTTATCTAAAGCTTTAGTTATTATTTTGTAGTACAAAATATATAAATAAATACTTGTAACTGTATTTGTGTGCAAGTGAGTGCAGGAAATTCCTTTCTTTTCCTGGGTCATATTCTTCTTTAAGTGTGTCATATGAGAATTCCAACAACTTAAAAAATAGAATATTTATATATAATTAATTTAAATGATGAGTCACACAAAAGTGGTACATAAATGTTTTAACTAACACCTGAATATTTCTCATGAATAGTTGTTCTTGTGTTGAAGTTTTGCAAGGAAGTGATCATAAGGTAGATTTCACATGGAGACCTAAAGGAACAAAGGGAAGTTAGAGCAGAATATTAAAAGAGAATAATTTGTAAAGATTTTTCACAGCAATGTCTCTATGTAAGCTCGGTATAACCACACACAAAGCTTTGATAAGGATTTCATCCTATTATTTTTTTTCTTTTCAAGATATTGATATTTTTATTCCTTGAAATCTCGTTAAGCTGAATCTGTGTCATAGTATAGTTTATTTTCCTATCTATATAAATATTTCAAATTGTATCTGATTATTTATTAAAGAATTTTCACATAAAATACCGTGTGCTCAAGATAAACTAAAGGAAGAAAAAGAAAAAAAGGAATCTATCATTTATAACTTTAATGCATAAAAGAAGTATTATAAAAGACACTTATAAAAAAAATGGTATTATCAATTTATTTTGATAAATACTAAGCCAGACAACAACATACTAGTTAAGTGATTAAAACTAACAAAAATTTTTAATGCACTCAAACAAAATTTTTTCTTTTCTAGTGAATGATGTTTATTAGCAATTAGTTTCCAAAATTTTGAATTACTTCGATATAAGACAGACTGCAACGGGACGGGGACTCACATGTACAAATATTAAAATGACATCACTTTGGACTTTTTATTTTTTAGTGAATGATATTTATTTGCACTTATTTTCTAAAATTTTTAAATTATTTCGATACAAGACAGGCTACAAGGGACTCACATGTGCAGATGTCAAAATGACACCACATACGACAAATGAATTTCAGACTATAGCTGAGATGATGCAGAATCACTCTCATCAAGTGCAACTGTTTTGCCACAAACAAGCTTCCTGTGAGATACAAAATGTCTCACAAAATTCTCCTTGGACAGTGCCTTAACCAGCCTCTCTTCAAATGGGGTAGCATGCCATTTTACTTTCTGAAACTGCTTGTACTAAGTTGTAGTATTTGGGATGCCATGACCATCCCACCACTTAAGAAAAATAGGAGAATCCTCCACAATGATTGATCCCGGTAAAGGTGGAGTTAGAATTTACTATTGAGAGGGGTTGATATATTTTTTTTTTATTTTTTATTTTTAATTTTATTTTATTTTATATATTTTATTTAATTTCTTTGGAATGAGATAATGTTAAAACAAAATGACTTAACATATTAATTTTGATAATTACAAGACAGAAGGATGTGTTATCAGACGCAAAGGAAAAAATGATCAGACGGATCATTATCAACATAGACAAAAGATGCACCTTCAAAGTGAAGACGCAATAGATGAAATGTTCAAGTCATCAAACTTCAAAGCAACTTCATCAGATGAACCTTCAACGATCAAGACGGATAGCTTATCTCAACTTCAAGTCACGCGCTCAAGAGTAAAGTTATGAATGTTAGATCAAGATGATTAATGTCTCAAATTTTGATTAATTATTGATTAATTACAGAATAGACAGAACACATTAGACTGAAGCACTGCAAGCCAAAGTCAGACGGAACAAGAACAGACGAAAGATGACCTATCAAAGTTCATCTTGGTTCAAGTCATTCCTCTGTCACAATCTATGCCTCAAGACAAAAGCATAAGTCGATATGCTTAAGACGATATCTTCAGATCAAGCTTAATAAAGCCATTTCAAGACAAAGTATCAGACTGAAGCTCATGAAGACCAAATCGTCTATGAAGTTTGAAGAAGTCCAAGTTTTCTATCTAAGTAACGCGCGCCAAATTCAAATATTGACGTTACTAAAAGAAGCTTCCAAAAGTGGTTGGATACTGTGCAAAACCTCTGCAACATGAAAAACTAATCATGCTTTTGTTATCCCCTCGATCAAGTCAGAAAAAAGGTACTTAAAGCTAATCAAGCCATTACTCAGAAGTTTCTAAAAATGGAAAGAGATTTTGAAGTAAACCTCTGCAACACGAAGAAAAATTGCACATTTCTGTGAAATATCTGAGCAAATCAGTCAAAGTCCGATCTCACGCTGACATTCGCTGACTTTGCATTAAATGTTCTGATTGCTCATTCTGCCAGATGTTGGAGTACCTAAGACAAATGACAAACGTTCAAATACTCAATTTAACAGATACTTCACGGAGCTGTCTATAAAAGGACTTCATCAGGACGAGTTGAAGTTGACGAATTACACTGCAAAGACTATATTCAATTCTCGCTCAAAAACTCTCAAGTTAAAGTTCACTTGCCCTGAACTAGAATAGCTCACATTGTAATATCTCTCTCTGCATAGAGGATAAATTCTTTTGATCTTAATTGTTGTAAGTCACACGTTGTGGTGTTTGTAGCCTGAGGAGACTAAGTATTTAAAGAATACCTTGAGTTTAGCCTGAGGGAGACGAGGTCCAAAGAATACTTGTTTTACCCTAAAGAGGTTAAGTGTTGAAAGAATACCTGGTTTAGCTTGTGGAGGCTGTGTTCAAAGAATACCTTGTTTAGCCTAGGCTGAGTCCAAAGAATATTGGTTTAGCTTAAGAAGGCTGTGTCCAAACAATATCTGTAATTAGTCAGGAGTGACTGGGTTCAAAAAATACTCTTAGTGGAACCTTAGCAAGTTGCTAAGTAACTGGACATAGTCTTGAATAGCGAACTAGTATAAAAATATTATTGCTTTGATTATTTGTTTAACTAAGTGGAGATAAGTAACTTAAACTAAGGTTTTCATTAAAATCAATCTTTTAATAGAAAATTATCTTGCTTCTGTTTAAGTGCTTTAATTTACATATGCAAAATGCATCGTCTAAAAAAAATTTAATAATTAACACAATTTAACTCTCCTTCTCGTGTATTTGTATTTTACAGACAATATACGTATAAAAAATAAATTAAAGTTATTTTAGTTTATTTAATTATAATTTTTAGGTAAGGTAATAAAAAATACATCACTAATGGTTAAAAATTGTTGTTATGATTAAGAATTTATTAAATAAATATATAAAATAATATGGTAGTAAAATTTTAAAATTAGAGATGATTATTAAAAAATTTAGCTATAATGTTTGGGTAAAGTAATAAAACGTACATCATTAATGATTAAAAATTGATGTTATGATAAAAAATTTCTTAAATAAATATATAATGTGGCAGTAAAATTTTAAAATTACAAATGAATATTAAAAAATTTAAAACTAAATAATCATTTAGATGAGAGTTTAAAACTAAAAATGAATATTAAAAATTTAAAAATTAAAAATCATTTAAATAAGAGTCTTATGTTTTCAAAATTAGATATAAAATTATAAATCAAAAACGGAAAATCATTAAAAATTAAAATTTGTTATTATTATTGTAAACGACAAAAACAAAAGAAGGGGAAAATTATGTTATTATAATTTTTTGTCTTTGCGTCTGTTGTTTTCCAAAGCTTTCAGATGCAACTTTGAATTTTTTTTAACTGTTGTTAGACTTAAAGCTTGATGATGCTTGAAGCTGCTCAACCTTTAGAGTTTTACTTTTGATGTTTATGTAATCTTTTGTTCTCTTTAGATAAATTGTAATAAGGTTTTCATTGTATTGATTGTTTAGGATAAGCTAATGCTTATGATTGTTCTTATGTGATAAGTCTTAAGTAAGTAACGTCATTACTTGTGTTGAAAATTCAAATCATTCATTTCCCTCTTTGTTTTTAAGAAAATTTTTTTGGTAAATAACTGAGGTAATAGACTACCAGAAAATGGTAATAGATTACCAACTAAGGTAATAGATTACCAGAAAATGGTAATAGATTACAACAGTTTGGTAACAGAGTGAAAATTTGTGATTTTCTCTGTGGTAATTGATTATCACTCGGGTTAATTGATTACCAGAGGTTTAAAACACTTGAAATGAAGTTTCCTTGCTGGGATAATCGATTATCAACAGCTGTAATCGATTACCATCATCAGAAATCAATTAGATTGCTTAAAATGGGTTTTTAACTTGAACTATAAATAAACCCTCTTTCAAAATATTTCATAAGAACTTTGAAAACACGAAAAGGATTGTTTTACACTTTCATATCTTCTCTGAAACTGAGTTTACATTTTCTCTAAGATATCCTTCAAAGAATTCAAAAGGTTTTCTAGAAAAGTTTTTAAAGGGCAATCTTTATTGAAGTATTGATTGGTTGATTTTGTCTTGTGCTTCATGTTGATTAGATTCTACACTTCCAGGTGTTTTCTAAACTGATCTTTATTGTTTAGTTTCGTTTTGGGTTGATTACTCTAAGAGAGAGGTATCTCTAGGAAAGAGTAAGGTGATTTGAGAAAGGTTTCTCAAAGGTTTGATTCTTGGAGGTGCCAAGATCAAGGAGAATTGTTCTTTGGGTTAAAGAACAGGTGTTTAAGTGTTTTGATTTCATTTTTATGTTGCTTGTGCAGGGTGAATGTAAAGAACATAAAAGGGATCATTGTTATAGTGGAATATCAATTGCAACAGTTGTTGAATTTGGACTGGATGTAGGCCGGAAGCCGAACCAACATAAATCCTCTTGTACACTCTTCTTCTACCTTACGCTTTTATCTTTATGCCAAAACGTTTATCAGTTATCTTGAAATAAATTAATATTGGGCTGGTAATTGAATGCGTAATTGATTCATGTCTTGAACACTTGAATACTGATATTGATTCTCTAAGTATATTGATTGTTAATACGTTTCTCTGATCTTTCTTAAGTGTTTCCGCTGTGTATCTTTAATATATCTTTTTCTAACGCTTATTCATTTGAGGTTGATTAGTTAAATAAGATTAAATTTTATTTGAAATAAAAAGAAAGTAGAAACGATATTAATTTGGCTAGTCGAGAACAAGAATCTAGGCACACGTGTCCCATTACTTCTAGGCACACGTGTCCCATAAAAGGTCATTTTATGAGTTCTAAGGGCTATAATTGCCTTTTTGGGAAACTGTTACATCACCAAGTCAAATCATCAGTGGATAAGTATCATTATGTTTTGTTTTATCCAAGTTGGTCGTCGGCAAGAGAAGAGGCTGAGCTTATATTTTATCTCGGCTGAGTTCATTTTAGCTTGGTCTAATACAGTATACATTACCATTAAAGAGTAATACACGTGGCCAAATATTTCTAGGTTCCCAAATACTACTAATTCTAGTAAATACAGAAAGAGTTTGTTAGATCAAGGAGATTAACAACTCTAAGTTTTGATTAATTACAAGACAGACGGAACATCTCAGACAAAGCGTTACAAGCAAAGTCAGACGGAATAAGCACAGACGGAAGATGACCCCTCAAAAGTGAAGTCATTCGTTTGTCACAAAGCCAAGTCTTCAGACGAAAGGATAGACGAAATTCTTCAGACGGAACTTACAAGCCAATCTTAAGTCTTCAGATTGAAGTACAGTCTGAGTAACTCGCGCTAATTTTCTAATATGCTAAAGTACTCATCAGAGCTTCCAAGATCAGTATGGGGATTGAAGCTTACCTATGCTACACGAAAAGGGTTCTCCTTTTCCAAGAAAATCTCTATACAAGTCAGAAAAAGGATTGAGCATGTCATCAAATCCGCTGCGCACACTATCTATCACTTGATTACACTCTGACACCTTTTTGGACTGCATTTGGAAAAAGCTCAACGGCCTTCTTCTATCTCTAACGGATATCTGCTTACAAGACAGACTATTCGTTTCTCAACGAATTAGTCATGAAGAGATTTGCTGAAAGCTCTTATGCAGAAAGATCAATCAAGCCAAATTGGTTAATATAAGATTAGACTGAAGATGTCTCTGATCTTTGTGATGAAGAACCGTCTGAATCTGCAACTGATGGCTATTTTGCGGATAATGAAGACTGCTTTATTGAGGACACTCCTTACATCGAATTGAAGAACCCCTATCGCTACAGAGGAAAGAAGGGATTTCAACTTGGGAGATCTGTCAATACCATCTTTTTTTCACCAACCCTTGAAACCAAAGGACTTCAAAAATGATGTAAAATATTCCCCTGATGAGCAATGCGACTGGCTGAAGCGTCTGCCTTGGGATGAGCTGGCACAGCTGATCATCAAGGGGTTTGGAGAACATTGCGAGTTACAAGGATCATCTTGCTGGGCTGTTCATTGAAGGACCAGCACTTGGCTATGAACCACACATCCCACACAGAGAAAACATCAAATGGAAGGTTCAACATGAGATTAATTCACCTGCCTTTCACCATTGCAGATATGGAGACGCTACCTCAAAAGTTTATGAGCTAAGAGACTGCGATCATTGGCACTTGGATGCCATTGATAGTCATGATCCGTTCACCTTCACAATCCCTATGAACCAAACAGAGTATGTGGGACTAGGCCATACTCTAGGGATTGTTCTTCCATGGACAAGACCACATTGTTCAGGAATTCGTCCTCGTTACTCTCTCCTCATCGATGAATGTGAAGATCCTGAAGACTTCGTTCATTCTCTACCAGAAGACTATAACATTGCCTTCAGAATGATGGCTAATGCTTATAGAAGAGAAGAAAAAGGAAGGTTAGCCTCCTTTTCTCAAATTCAAAGGAGAGCAAGGAAGGAACTCAGGCCCTATCCCTTCATGATGGGATCTCAGTTCTCATCTTTAGTCACAAAGGAAACCAAGTATTTCATTGTCATGGATCGCTCAAGACCATGCTTGGTTAAGTTTTTGGCCAAAGGGAAGGAGAAGAAGACACCGTCTGCCCCCAAGCAATTCAAGTTTGTAAGACACATTCCCAAGCGACTTTCGTCTGTTGCCTATGATCATCTCAAGGCTATTCAAGCTTATGCCTCAAAGCCTATCAATCCCAAGATTCAAAAGATGATAAAGGATCATGAAGCTACCTCAGCATTCTACTCAGGAACTTCATTTGATGAAGAGTTTGTTACTTGTGGCAAAGTCTATCTAGGAGGAGCTTTCGCCTACATTCTTCCTCCTCATGAACCTCAGTACCTTCAACTTACTACCTTCAACAAATCATATTCTTGGCAATGGGAATATAACTTTAGAGCTCGCATGGAACTTCCTTTATTCTCCTTGCGTCTAAAGGGAACTCCAATGGTAGTCATTGAATATGACTCAGTGCCAATTGTTGAGGAACCTGTAACTGATGAGGAACTGCAATCACCTGCAACTGCTGAGGAGCCTGAATCACCAGAAGATCCCGCTGACAAGTATAATGTTTTAAAGTGTAAATATGATGCTCTTGAAGAGAATTGTGAGCACTTAAAGAAAAAGAACAAGGAGCTTGAAGATAATCAAGTTTCTATATCTACTGAGATGCAGCAGCTACGGAGTATTGTCATGAATCTTGTACAACATCAACCACAACCTCCACCATCCTGATTTTGATGATTCTCAGCCCAAGGGGGGAGAATATTTTGAGGAAAAGTTTAGGTTAAGCTAAGGGGGAGCATGGTAATAGAAGAACATTCGTCTGAGGGGGAGACAAAGACATAGAAAGGATGAAGTTTCTATTTTATTTTATTTTACTCTGATCATTTGTTTGCACATTTTTCTTCTTCTTATAATTCTTTCAGTTGTTTTAATCTGATTTTTTTTTTTTTTGTTTTTCTTGAAACTTGTAAGCTTGTAAATGGATTACATCACATTGATGTAACATTTCTTATAAAGAAGTATATTCAGAGAACATCGTCTTGATGTAATTTTGGTTGCTTGTTATTATTTTGTTTTAGCTAACTTTGTCTTGTGCAGATGCTCTTTTTGAGATAGTTACTAGTATGGTTTGTAATCATCAAAGAGGGGGAGATTGTTAGATCAAAGAGATTAACGACTCTAAGTTTTGATTAATTACAAGACAGACGGAACATCTCAGACAAAGCGTTACAAGCAAAGTTAGAAGGAACAAGCACAGACGGAAGATGACCCCTCAAAAGTGAAGTCATTCATCTGTCACAAAGCCAACTCTTCAGACGAAAGGATAAATGGAATTCTTCAGACGGAACTTACAAGTCAATCTTAAGACTGAAGATCTACATTGTCTGTCATAAGAGTGAAGTACAGTCTGAGTAACTCGCGCTAATTTTAAAATCTGCTAAAGTACTCATCAGAGCTTCCAAGATCAGTATGGGGATTCAAGCTTACCTATGCTACACGAAAAGGGTTCTCCTTTTCCAAGAAAATCTCTGTACAAATCAGAAAAGGGACTGAGCATGCCATCAAATCCGCTGCGCACGCTATCTATCACTTGATTGCACACCTTTTTGGACTGCACTTTGAAAAAGCTCAACGACATCCTTCTGTCTCTAACGGATATCTGAAGATCCTGCCTATGTAAGAGCCTCACTCTTCCAAGTTTCAGTTGGCGAACACGTTTATATTGCTAAGACTTTGTGCTTTCGCTCACTGCTACTGTTGAACTTCATTGTATACCCCTCTCTGCGAAGAGGAACTTTTCTTTCATAGAAAACCTTTTAAATCCACTTGTGTGGTGCTTTAGCCTGAGGAGGCTGTGTGTTCAAAGAATACCTAATTGTTTAGCCTGAGAAGGCTGTGCTAAAAGAATATCTTGTAGTAGCCAGAAGTGGCCGAGTTCAAACAATACTTGTAACCATTTCACGGTTTGTAGTGAAAACTCAGTAGTTGCTGGGTAACTGGACGTAGTCTTGAATAGACGAACCAATATAAAAATACTTATGTTTATCTTCTTTAAGTTTGCAACTAACAGGGGTAATCAACTTATAACGTTTGTTCATTAAAACTGATCTATGAAGATAAGAACTGTTTCGTCTGAACTTATTTTAAACCAATAGACGAAAAGGCCAAAATTTTTATTAACACAATTCAACCCCCTTCTTATGTTTTATCTTTTACAGAGTTGAAACAAATAATTTCTAAATATAAAATAAAAACATAAAATTAATGTAAATGTATCATAAAACACTGTACAACAATATAAAACTACGACATTAATAAATTATCATAGACACTCACTAAAAACTAATACTTAAATCTAAAACGCGAACAATTATAAACTAAACCAATATTTTATACAATCTACTTCATCCAATATAATTTTAGTTGAACAAAATGGATAAAAATTTTAACTAAAAAATTAGTGACCATCGTCAAACCTATTATTAAAAATAAAAAAACAGCAATTACATTACACTAGTGTGATGTTGGCGGTTGGTTCTCCTTTGATGTGAGAGCATCCCATCACTAACCCCTCCGATGTAAGAGCATTTTATCTTGGAATGCAGAATCTTCTTGGAATGCAAAATCTTCTTCTGGAGCAATCTTCTCTTGCAGTAGAAGAATTTTTTGATTTCTAAAATTCTTCTTCTCGGATATCATGTTATAAATACGGGTGATGAACCTAACCCAACCTTATAAACAGGCTTATAAGTGAGGATTGTTCTTTACTTATATACATGCAATATGTCCTATCTCTAGGCGATATGTGACTTCACATCCTCGAGATTTCTTCCAAAATATTAAATTTTCAACACATGTGACCTCTTCAATTCAAAATAATAGGTATTACACAGTTCAGTGTCTTTATTTCGACTCACACTTCTTGAAAGTGCTTTCTAGGAGTGCCTATTAAGCCGATGCCTTTACCTAAATTATAATGCCTATTGAACTGTCGTCTTTATTTAAATTATGTGACTTTCGTATTTAATTTGTAACTGCACCTATTTCCCATAAAAGTTAACAACATCGGTCTAGATAAATGTGCTTCACTTTTAAGTCATTAGCAAACTGTGGTTGAACTTGAATGCATGTCTAATCGTGCATATATATACTTTGTAAACTTTAATGTAACTCACCTTTGAGGCCTTACAATTAACAATCATAACCCAATGGGCCATGTTTATATCGGAAGGTAGGAGAAAAGATAAAACTCAAAAAAGGATGAAATATTCTTTGAAATTCTTCCAATAATTTTTCTGAACCCAATCTTTTCAAAAAAGTGCGCACAGTACTTTTGTGTTTACAAGCCAAAGTTTTTATACAAGAAAGCCGCAATATATATTTTATTTGAGTTTTGGTTTGGGGTTTTTAGTCCACCGAATCTGAGTCCTAAAATGCATAGTCATTTTGCATCGATTGCTTATGTGTGTTTGTTTCACATAAATGTCGTCACTTCAAACTGCACTGTCTCGTGAGCTTGCCAACAATACTCTCAGGTTGTGTTTGGATGAGTCAATTTAGTGGAACAATTCATTTGTTCTGAGTAATTAAATTGCTATCAAATCAATTGACTTGTTTGGATAAAATATTTTGAAGAATTTAAAGTGATGTGATTTTGAGGAGGAATTTCAATTGAGTAAAATTGGAGAATTTGAAACTCTATCTAAAACTGAAGCATTTCAATTTCTTCTCTATCCTTCTCACTTCTCTCACATGTCCTTGAGTAAAATTAGGGAATTTAAAAATGATTAATATTTATTTTTATTCAATCTTAAAAATTTAATTTTTGAATAAATATTTAAAAATGAAAATTTGAATTTTTTGGAAATTGAATTACTTTATACAAACAAGGAAATTAAAATACAAGAAATTGAATTAATTCATCCAAACAAAATAGATACAAAAATGAACGGAATTTAAATCAAGACAATTAAAATGTTAGGTATTTAAATTTCTTGGACATTTTCAAATTCTCCCTCCAAACACAACCTTAGGGTCAGTCTCACATTGGCAAGTCAAAATGACTTAGCATCTTAATTTTGATAATAACAAGACAAACATATGTATCAATAGACACAGAGGAAAAATGATCAGACGGATCATTATCAGCATAGACGAAAGAACCACCTTCAAAACAGTATATGCAATAGACGAAAGGTTCAAGTCATCATGCTTTAAGACAACCTCATCAGACGAAGAACCTTCATAAGACCAGACAGAAAGTTTGTCCTAACTTTAAGTCATGTGCTCAAGTGTGAAGATATGAAGACTGAAGTTGAAGACGAAGAAAGAAGACAGACGAATGAATTCAACACACAACTCATCTATTTGTTCATTCGTCTATCTGTTTAATGAAGTTCAAGATGCTAAGTAACACATGCATTCGTTTCAAATCAAGCCATTACTCAGAAGCTTCTAAAAGTGGAAAGAGATTTCAAAATAAACCTCTGCAACACGAAAATCAATTATACGTTTTAGTGAAATCTCTGAGCATATCAAGTCAAAGTCCGATCTTTCGTTGACATATGCTGACTTTACATTAAATGTTCTGATTGCTCACTTTGTCAGATGTGAAAGTACCCAAGACTAGGTGTAACACCCCCCTCTTATTTACTTATTTTACTTATATTTTGTAATTTAAAGTGGTTAATGATATAGTAGATAAAAGAGAGATTTAGAAAACAACACTTTTATTACATAGGTTTTAAAGTTCATTACAATCAGATTACATAACTTTGTCCTATTATTATTTTACATAACTACCTTTCTGCTACCTTAGAACATTTACTCAACACTTCTACACGCAAAACATAACAAGCATCTTCACAACAAGATAGTAGCAACAACCAGTGCAAAACAGTGACAACTTCTCAATCCTGCAAATCTGTAAAAATAGAATTGCAAGGGTGAGCTTTCCTTAATCCTCAAATAATTTTAATTATAGTAAAACTTTTGAAAATAAGGAAAAATATTCATAAAACCAATATTCTTTAATATTCTTCAATTTCTTTAAAAATAGTAATTTATTGATATAAAACCTGTGTCCAAACCATTAATTCAATTCACAAGGTAAAACCACCAATCAACCATAAAACGAATCAGTAATTTATCACAATAATCATGTATTCACTTATTGCATGCTCTTATTCCTATATGATGCATGTATCCTCACGATGTACTTTCCCTATTTACTCAACATGCAATGTGGCGCCATCCACTGAAAATAGCCTGGGGCATCTGGTCCTCACATCCTCCAGACCCACCAGTGGTAGACACTCCGTAATTGTCGAGTTCCCTCAGTGTCCCAGTAGGACCTCCCCGCAACATGTGATCATCATGAGCGAGGCAATTTCCCCACCAAGAGAACCCCTCTAGTCCACGGTATTCCACTCACACGAGGCGGAATCCGTGAATCTCTACGGACTTGGTCTACTACTATCCAGTCATCATGCAACATGCTCTAGGACCTTGAATTGTATAATGACCTTCATCATATCTCAAATATCGACCTTTCCACCAGGTCATCTTTATCTCACCTCATTCTAAGTATTGCCCATTCACCAAGCAATCTTAGAATGTTGCCTCTCCACTAGGCATTTCAAATCGGTCATTAAGCAATTCAAGTCCATCACCAATTTCATGCAACCATGCATGTCACCACTTATTCATATCCAACTCAAAACCAGACATATTTCGATATGAAATCAACACCAAGAAACACCAAGAATTATCAAGGAAACATCAAGAACCAATAAACAGTACCACACTTTTCCTCGTAACAAGAATAATTCTGTTCTGATGTGGAAGATCGGACAAAACCGCAACCACAGAGCATACTAAGAATTATCTTCGCACCTTAGTATCCGAAAAACTAAAGAAATATAATGAAAGTAACAACAAAACAAAGAATAGAAGAGTAGGATAAGGACAGCTCCCCTTACTGCAAGAAACTAAAGAAAGATAATGAAAGTATCAACAAAACAAAGGATAGAAAAGAAGGATAAGGACAGCTCCCCTTACTGCAAGAAACTAAAGAAAGATAATGAAAGTATCAACAAAACAAAGGATAGAAAAGAAGGATAAGGACAGCTCCCCTTACAGGTTTCTCTCAGCTTCCTATATTCTTCCTCTACTTACTTGCTCCTCTTTTAGAGATATTTCTTCCTAAGAGAGAGCTTGAGAGAATATAGAAATGTTCTTTGGTTTGTTTTCTCATCTGAAATCCCTAGGCCCTATTTATAGAATTTCCAAGGTACTATTTGCTACAGAATATTCTACAGAATATAGAATATTCTACAGAATATTCCACAGAATATTCCATAGAATATTCCACAGAATATTCCACAGAATATTCTACTACAGTAATTTTACTATTTACCACAGTAATTTAAATTTACTATTTACCATAGTAATTTTACTATTTACCACAGTAATTTTATTATTTACCACAGTAATTTACTATTTGTACAGTAACTTACTATTTGCACAGTAATTTATTATTTGCACAGTAATTTACTATTTACACAGTAATTTCAAAAATTCATAATTTTTAATTATTTTTATATTTCTCTCTGTTATAAAAACCTCTCTTAAACTATATTTAAGTTTTTGGGATGTTACACTAGGACTTCACAAGAACGCCTATAAAAGGACTTCATTATTGCGAGTTCACGTTGGCGATCTAATTTGATCAAGACTATATTCATCTACTCGCTCAAAGCTCTCAAAGAATTAAAGTTCGCTCGCGACGAACAAAGAATAGATTTCATTGTAAAATCCCTCTCTGCGTAGAGGCTATTTTCTATTTGATCTTAATTGTAAACCACTATTATGGTAATTTGTGGCCTGAGGAGGCTAAGTGTTTAAAGAATACCTTGAGTTTAGCTTGAGGAGGCTGAGGTCCAAAGAATACCTGTTTTAGCCTGAGGAGGCTAAGTGTTGAAAAAATACCTTTGGTTAGCCTGTGGATGTTGTGTTCAAAGAATACCTGGGTTTAGCCTGCGGAGGCTAGGGTTAAAGAATACCGCTTTAGCCTGAGAATGCTATGTTCAAAGAATATATGTATTTTAGCCAGGAGTGACTAAGTTTAAAAAATACTCTTAGTGGAACCTCAGCAAGTTGTTGGGTAACTAAACGTATTCTTGAATAGACGAACCAGTATAAAAATATTACTACTTTGATTATTTTCATCTGCATACTAACAGGGGATAATAACTTAATGTAAGTTTCTTGAATTAAAATCAATCTTTCAAAAAGAAGTTTAAGTTTGCGTCTGATCAAACGTTTTTAGTACAGAAGCAAAAGTTTAAGTTTACACATATCAAACCCTTCTTTCTTCTCCATTTCAATCAAACCCTCTTCATTTGTTTCAAATTTTAATAAAAAAAATGTTTTTTTATTGCCTTTTTTATGGTTTTTGTGTTATAGCTTTACTGTGAATGTCTACAAAGAGCTAACTACATTGGTAATCGGTTACGTCATTTGCTCTATCTCCTCTTCTAACAGATTCTCTTGTGCTTGTTTCTGTTTACATAATTTAATTAGAATATATGTGTATCCTTACCATGGTGTTTTTTCGCAAATTCAGTTGTGTATGTCTCATGATTGTGATGTATGCTTTGTAGAGACATTTCATGGATGTTCATGTTGAGAATCTGAAAAGTTGTTTTTGAAAATCTTGGTAATTGATTACAAAAAGTTGTTTTTGGGGTAAAAGTCTGAAGGAAGGCATTTACGCAAACTAATTCCCAAATAGGGTTAGTTAGAAACATATTCCCTAAGAGGGGTCGTTTCCGCAGACGAAACAATTTTTTTGACTACAATTTACATAGAAGACAAAATTATATTTTTGACTTCACAAGGTAATGCCACGTGTAAGTGAGAGTTGTTCTGCGGGTGAAACATGGCAAAATTTCATTGGTTGCATGACTACGTGGTGGAAGTCGAAGTAATGATTTTGTCTTCACTAGGGCGTGACACGTGGCGCCTTCTGAATGTGCAGAGCTGGATTTGAATTCCTCTTTTCGTCTTCAATAGGGTGCTGACACGTGGCTCGTTTTCGTTGGCCAAAGGGAGTCGAAATTCCTATTTCTTCTTCACCCTGGTCGTGTCACAT
Source organism: Hylodesmum podocarpum (assembly GCA_026586105.1). NCBI lineage: Eukaryota > Viridiplantae > Streptophyta > Magnoliopsida > Fabales > Fabaceae > Hylodesmum > Hylodesmum podocarpum. The sequence continues at coordinate 4,264,023 of JALJEV010000367.1, read as the reverse complement.
GTTGAATTTTAATTGGGTCTGGCCGAGTCGAGCTGCATATTTCGTCTTCCATTGTCCAATCCTATTCCTTGCCGAATGCTTTGCTTCGACTCCTGAATTCTATATATACCTGCTTCATCTTTCACTTCAAATGCACAACGATTTCTTACTGCATAGGGAGAGAAATATACTGGTATGAGTTTTATTTTATTATTTTGGTAGTTTTTGTTGAATTTTGATTTATGTAGTATATTTTATTAACTTATTTAATTTTTTTTGTAGATTAATTGAAAAGTTATGGTGCCCAGAATTGTTATTGTTGTATACATTAATGGTAGAATTGTCGACGGTGAGAAAGAAATAAAATTCGAATGGTTTAAAAGGGTTATACAAATTGAAAAATATAAGTTTTGAACAATTAAAAATAACAATAAAGCATAAATTTAAGTTACAATCAAATCAAGTAATAAGATCCATTATAAGTAGATATTTTATAGGTAATGAATATGCGGCATTTCAAGTAGTTGATGATGCTGATGTAAATCTCATGATTACTCATTTTTGAACAATCGGGTATAGGTCATATAGAATTATGTATAGAAGTAGTGTAGGTACTGCGTCGTCAAATGATAATGATGGTCGTGCTTTTGAGAATGACGTTCGTAGCTCGTATGAAGGGGGTTGTACGAGATTAAATCCTATCTACGACGATGATGAAGATTATACGGTGTTTGAATCGTTCGTTGATTCGTCTTCTGATTATGAAGATTTTGAAGGTTATTTTCCTGAATCGGACGATGATGAAATTAATGATATTAATAACAGCTTAAGTTTGAACATGTAAACAAACGCGGGGGCGGTGACAGAAACATGTTGATATTTAAATAAATTTATTATCCATGTATTCTAATTAATTGAAGAAAAACTTATATTTAATGATGTTGTAGGAGGAAGCCAAGAACCATTTTGGCATAATATGTCACATTACACTCACATCAATTGGGATCATCCTGATAAAGAAGAGTTGTGAGGTGTAAGTGCCACTTCAAACTGGAAGGCAGGTCAAGATTGTTTTGTTGGTTTGAAATTTGACGATAAAGTCGGTGTGCAAAGGGGTTTAAAATATTATTTGATGAATGTTCATCAAACTGGTAAAGTTATTGAATCCAAGTCAAATACGTATGTTGTTCAATGTCATCATGCTACTTCTGAAGTTAGATATGTCCTTTTTATATGCGGGCTATGCAATCTAAGATGACACAAAGATGGAAAGCGACTAAATGAGGAGGACCACATATGTGTCTAAATTCCAATTTAAGTCAATACCACATAAATCTGGATTCTGATTTGATCAATACATGCATACTGGGTAAGATATAGTTTGTTATTAATTTCAATGTCATTGAAATATAATATTTTTATTAAATGTTGATATTATTTTGTAATATAAATAGGCATGATTAGGGAAGATCCATCGATCAAAGTTGGACTGGTTCAAGAAAGAGTTGCAAGTACTTTCAACTATAAAATTTCATACAAGAGAGCATAGTTAGGGAAACAGAAAGCAATGACTATGGTTTATGGTGACTGGTGACTGGGCTAAGTCATACGCTGAACTTCCTGTATGGTTGGAATACATGAAAATACACTCTCCAAGTTCGTACTATGAAATTTGTGATGAAGATTATTTTGTTGGTAACACTCGCAGTAATGAATTCAGACAATTTCAACGGGGTGTTTTGGACATACAAGCAATGTGGTGATGCATTTCAATTTTGTAAGCCGATAATACAAATCGATGGCACACACTTGTATGGGAGATATCGCGGGACCTTGTTAATAGCAACAACGCAAGATGGAAATGGTTGTGTCTTACCTCTTGTGTTTTTTGTTGTTGAAAGTGAAAAACAATCAGCATGGTTGTGGTTTCTCATGCGCTTACGTGCATATGTAACCAACAAATCAGGGATTTGTTTAATCTCTGATATACATTGAAGCATCAAGTCAGACATTGACAATGAACAAAATGGTTGGAGTCAGCCTTATGCATACTATGTCTATTGTATTAGACACATTGCGTGTAACTTTAATCACAAGTTCAATAACCAAAAACAGAAAAGCATGCTGGTCAAATTAGGTATTAATTCCTGTTGTCACAAATTTTGTATCAATTTTTCTTCATGTTGCTTATTCTAACTATGTGAAGTTCCTTTTTGTGTCTTAGGTTATACTCCATGCAAATATATTTTTGACATAAATCTGGAGAATTTTTGTGAACAAAGCCCTGAAGTTTCTACTTGGATCCAAGGTATTTCCAAGGAAAAATGGAGTATGGCCTACAATGAAAAATGACGTTGTTATGGGCATATGACCACAAATTTATTTGAATGTGTGAATAAGGTTTTCAAAGGTTGCAGAAATCTACCTATCACGACACTTGTGAAGGCAACATATAGTCGATGTCATGAATATTGTGTCAAAAGGGGTCGTCAAGCTCAACAAGAACTATTGCATGGACAACTATATTGTACTAAAGTGATGCAAGTTATTCGAAGAAATCAAGAAGAAGCATCAACCCATTCGCGCTTATAATCTTCAGCGAACAAGGTTTGAAGTTGAAGAGGCATTCAATCCTCGAACACAACGTGGGGGACAAAAATAGACAGTAATTCTTACGACCGATATTGTCAATGCGGCTGTTTTAGAGCTTTCCATTATCTATGTTCACACGTTATAGCTGTTTATGAGTATGTTTCTATGGACATTTATCAGTTTGTTGACAATGCATTAAAAAATGAAAATATTTTGAAGGCATATTCCAGTGAGTGGTGACCCTTGGGAAATGAGGATGTTATGCGACACATTGAGCAACCTTGGAAACTAATTCCTGATCCAACAACAATCCGAGGCAAGGGAAGATCAAAATCAATGAGAATTAGAAACGAAATGGATTGGGCTGAGCCTTTACAATGACGACAAAGATGTAGGAAATGTGGTCAGGAAGGTCATAATAGGTGACTATGTCCAACAAATAACCAACATTGACAATATTGTAACCAGTTCAATGGAATTTTGTTTCTTTAATTTATGTTGAGTAACAAAGGTAATTTTAATTTTAATTTTAACAATTTTAATATCAAACAAGTTAAAGATGAAATAAACACAATAAATAACAACATGCATATAATCATAACAAATGTACAATAAATTGTATCATCAGTAAACATAAAATATACAGATTTGACATTAAATACTAATCAAGTGAACTAATCATGTCGATTATGTCTATCCCATGTTCCACATGGCGGATTCCATCTACGTGCATGTCTATCAGGATTACGTCGCAGAGGACGTAACTTAGTGCTAGTCACGTCATCAAAATCATCCATATATGATAAATCGGCTAGGATATCGTACGGTAGGCCTATGGGTGTAATAGGAGTCCCTAAATCCACTGCATCAGTTCCCATAGGTGATGTCCCAAAAATATGTTGGACAACAACATCTGCGTCATCAGGGAACAGTGATGCATGCACATGTGAGGGGTGGTGGGACTCAGGATAGGAAAACATAGGAGGAAATTGGGATGGACCCTGAGTGAACTGAGATGGGGTGTAGTACATCCCATGACTCCTCTCTAGTATGGGTGAAGCAATGTGTGGTTGCGGCTCTAGCGTCGTCCGATTACGGGACATACCCGTCGTCTCTACACTACGAAATGGGATCTGGACATTCAGAACAGGTATCCTCTACACACCGAGAGGGGCACTGGTGGCAGGCTCCAACACTTTGGCAACCTCTGTACTTATCGTCCGCATACTGAGCTCTTTCATAAGGTCTCTGGTGATAGTCCGCAAACGCCGAGGGGTCCTAAAAAACCATAAATTTTCTGAAATTTCACCTTGAAAATAAAAACAGCTCAAAGTTAGTATAAATCCCTAAGCAAAACTAGATAATTTAAGTATCAAATAACATACTTACCATTAATGCAGCCTGTGCCCACTTCGGGTCAATGAACATCTTAGTTTTCTTTTTATACCATATCATGTAATCGTCATTATAACTGATAGGGCGGGAGTCTAAAACATTGTCAACAACGTACTACAAACGATTCTCCCAGATCTGCAGTACAGACTCATATAATGACGACCATGATCGCTCTTCTTTGCCCCTCAACATAAGCTGATGTAGAGTCTGTAGCTGAGAAGGTTCAACAGGGATAAACTATCTCATCCCAAACTGTCTCAAAACCTTATTTGGCTGTTGCCACTCTGCTATCTGAAAGTATAAAAGTGGCACAACAGCTCTCCATATACCGACACCGTGATGACAAATAGCAGGTAAATGGTGCATAACGACCCTAGAGTAGGGTTCCCACACAACCTACAATAATTTAACATATTAGTTAACAAATGCATGAATCCAACAATTATTAGTATTAAACGTAAATCAAACAATTATTATATTTTACCTCTTCATTACTTAACATATCTAATTTGTGTCGAATGTGCTCAACACTGTGGTCATAAGGAATATTATGAATCACCGATAACCACCTATAAAATGAGACCAAAAAAATTAAATATACCATAAAGTATATTAAGTAATATGTTAAATTAAATAAAATAAATGAAATAACTGTGACTAATCGGTGTCTGCGGCACTACGGGTGCTATCACGCGTGGCACAGTGCTCATAAACCTTTCTCATGCCCTAAGTTGTACCAAGACGATCATACCACCCATACCAAGCATCTCTGGGTTTGTGGCATTGCAGAGCTCTCTATACAGATTCCCCAAAACAACATTGCCCCATGAATATGTGCTAATCTCCCCAAATTCCCTAAGGAAATGTAACCACTTCAACGATACTCGGGATCCACTCCTATCAACAAACAGAACACTGACTATAAAGCGTAGAATTCATGCTCGTGTATACCGGCGTAATGCCACAGCATCACCTAAGAAAGGTGTGATGTCCCCAAATGTATCAGCTAACCAACTCAGCTTGACAGTCGACCCTTTCACTACACTCTGTATAGGCCTAACACCTAACACCTCCTCGCACATGTCAATCCACTGTCTGTGTATCAGGGCAATCAAAGGTCTATCATCGACGGATAAACCTATCAACATAGTTACATCCTCAAGAGTTATGGTGCACTCACCACAACGCATATGAAATGTGTGGGTCTCGAACATTCATCTCTCCACAAAGACATTAAGAATCTCGTGATTAATCTGTTTAAAAATAATTTTGAAATAAATAATTATTTTTTAAATAATTCATGATTAACTAACAAAATTTAAATTAACTACGTACCTAAAATTATTTTATCTTAAAATTTTCTAAACTAACTAACTAAAATTTATAATAATTAAAATTAACTAAGTCACTAAGAACGTAAATTAAGGCTAACTAAAAAAATTAACTATGTACCTACAATTAATTTATTTTTTTAAAAAAAGCTAAACTAACTAACTAACAATTATAATAATTAAAATTAACTAATTCACTAACAACCTAAATTAAAGCTAACTACAAAAAGTAACTACTACCTTAAAAATTACTTTTTCTAAAAAATTCTAAACTAACTAACAATTATAATAATTAAAATTAACTACGTACCTAAAATAACTTAGTAACTAAGAACGTAAATTAAAGCTTACTAAACATATTAACTTCGTACCTAAACATATAATATTTAATTAACATACTTCCTAACAATTTCAAATAAATTATACAAATTAAAATATATTAAATAAAACATAAAATAATTTTTTTTAAAAATATCTTCATGTACCCAATTTTGCAAACATAATAAAACCTCATCTCATGCAGAAAATTCACTATAACAAGGAATAGCCACATCTCCCAGGAATTGATTGACGTATTGTCAATTTCCTACTTTCCCCACCATTCCACACATGCTTTGAAATGTGAGATTTTTGGAGTCAAAGTAAATCTTCCTCAATGAGACCACACTCTATTTTCATGTCGGTTGAAGTAGAAGAAGCCATTTTTTTAAAACCAAAACATAAAAAACAATAGAATATGGAGACAAGAGGAGTAAAACAGGCAAAGAGTAGAAAATGCAGGCACTGAACTTAGGAAGTAAAAATCCATTTTTACTTCGTCCACTACCTTTTATAGTGGTCTCGGGGAGGGAAAAATTTGAAAGTGAAGACGAAATATTCCATTCGACTCCGCCAGGGTCAATAAAAATTTGACACGTGTCGTAACCAGGGTGAAGATGAAACTGAAAAATGGTCACTTGTTATGATGAAGTTGCTCTTGGATGGTGATCCAATGCAGCTCCGAATTGCCCACTCTAGCCTTCAACACTTGCACCGATCAAGGAAGCCAAGCTAAGATGGCTCGGCCATGGAAGTTTGGGTGTTTTTGGTTTAAGAAATCAAGGTAGAAAATGGAGAGATAAGGAATGATGGTGGCACCAAGGAGGAGACTCCCATAAGTCTAGGAGGAACCGCAACAATGGTTGAAAGACACCATTGATAAGATTCAAGGTCTTCCCTAAGGGAATAAGAGAAAATTCTCTCAAAGCTTCAATAGCTATGTCATTCAAATTGATCAAAAGTGTTTACAAGTGGTTCAGCCTAGGCTTATATAGAATAGCCTTACTTGGCCTCCAAGCTACACTAACCATGGTTAAGCCTAATCCTAACTCTAATTACTAATTAACTAAGGCTAACCATAAGTCCTAGGTTGTTAGTCGTGAGCCAATGGGAAGGAAGTGTTCACATGGGCTTCACATAGGTGGCACATGGGAGCACATGGCTTTGTCCCTTTTATCTGTGCCATGTGATGAGCCATGTCACTAATCTGCACCTAATTAGGATTAAGGGAGGAGATCTTCTAATCAAGTGATGGCATGGATCCTAAGCTTGATTAGAAGTCTTTCCTTAATTCTAACTAGCTAAGACTTCACACATGTTTAAAGAAACTTCTAGTTTTGAAATAGGGTTTTGTGTGAAATTTATAGGACTTGTCTTCCTACTAGCTTAGGAACAACCGAGGGCTTTGGACCCCTACAAGCACCCTAGCCTATGCCATAGGACTTTGTTCATACATGTTTACAAGAAGGTTACAAGTAAGAGATCCTATGCTACTAGCTTCTTGGTCTTGGAGCTTTCCTACTTCTTCTTCTAATCTTCGTTGCATGCTTCTAGTGATCCTCCTTGATGTTCCTACATCATGTTAGCACCCTCTTGAAGACGAAGCGCGAATTTCATCTCCTGCTCTGCCCATTCAGAAGTCGCCACGTGTCATGCCCTAGTGAAGACGAAATCCCTACTTCGACTTCTTCCACATATGTCATGCAACCAATGAAATTCTGCCACGTGTCACCCACAGAACAACTCTCATTTGCGCTTGGCAGTACCCTGTGAAGTCGAAAAAATTATTTCGCCTTCTTTGAAAATTATAGTCGAAAAAATTTCTCCATCTTCAAAACAACTCCTTGAGGGAACATGTTTCAAACTGACCCATTTGGGGAAATTGTTTACGAAAATGCCCTCCCAGGACTTTTTATCCTATTTTTGAAAATCTGAAAATCTGTGAGCGTCACAATCGATTACTAACTTTTCGTAATCAATTATTGACTCTTGAAAATTGTTTCTAAGTTAAAAAAAAAAAAACATAATTAAGTACTTTTACTTGTTTTGATCCTTAAACTAGATTTTACTTAACTTGATTGTATACTTAAGAGTCTTCAACTATCATATCACGGAGAACACTTACATTTTCTAGGTAAAGACTTGAACCTTTATAAATTTAAACTATTTTTAATAAAATCTTGATTCTTTGATTTTCTTCACTTTTTCTTTCTTTTCGATGATATTCTTTTGTCTTCGTCAAAACTCAGCCATGAAGTCAGAGGGAGATTTTTTCAACAACTTGAATAATTAATTTTTGGAGAAAAAGATTTAAACTAAGTAATCGATTTAAAATAACGTGGCATGTGGCATTAGACTTCAAATTACAGAACGAGTACATAACGTAGTTTTTTCTTTTTTTTTAAATTCAATTTTGTAATATATTTTTTTATTTTTTTATTTTAAAGTTATTATTTTTAATGAAATTGAACTCAAATATCTTAAATAAAGCATTGTGTTCAAGTACTGGGAACTAAAAATATATATAGTTAAAAAAAGGAAAACATACTAGAGTAAAGAGAAACACATACTAAAGTGTTAGAAGGGAGGGAGACTAATAATTAGTTGATAAATTTATAAATTTATGTAAAAAATCATGATCATAATGAATATATAAAAAATATATATTTTATAATCTAAATTAAAAAATATTTATATTCTTATAATATATTCTTATAATATATTATTTAAACTTAAAGTAGTTTATAAAAATTAATCTCAATAATTAAAAAGTTGTATTTTATATTATTCAGCGTTCATTGGGTTGTGTTTTCAACCAAATTAATAAATTAATGTAATTCTAGCGAAAAGGTTATTTAGACCTTATAATAAGAAAAAAAGAGAGAATATAAACTAATCTAAAGTTTATTTCAATATAAACTTGAATGTATCTAACCTTTGAGGCATTGCAGTTAACAATAGTAACCCAATGGGCCGTGTATCATAAGTTTTGGTTGGGGTTTTTAGTCCACTGAATCCAAGTCCTAAAACGCATAGTCGTTTTGCACATTGCAAACGCAGGGTCTGTCTGTGTGTGTTCCTTCTTCGCTTTGCTTTTCTTGTAATCAGTATCAGGCAAGTGCCCACCATCACTATCCCAATTGCTTCAATTTTATTGCCTCCTAACTGTTCGATGAATTGCTTCAGTGTTTTTGTTTCACAGAAATGCCGTCACTTCAAACTGCACTGCCTCCTGAGCTTGCCAACAATACCCTTAGGGTCAGTCTCACACCAAACCCTTCTTTCTTCTCCATTTCAATCAAACCCTCTTCATCTCTTTCAATTTTTAATAAAAAAAAAATGTTTTTTTGTTTTTTTTGCCTTTTTTATGGTTTTTGTGATATAGCTTTACCGTGAATGTCTCCGTAGAGCTAAATACATTGGTCATCGGGTACGTCATTTTCTCTATCTCCCCTTTGAACAGATTCTCTTGAGCTTGTTTCTGTTTACATAATTTAATTAGAATATATGTGTATCCTCACCATGGTAATTTTTTGGCAAATTCAGTTGTGTATGTCTCATGATTGTGATGTATGCTTTGTAGAGACATGTCATGGATGTTCATGTTGAGATTTAACATGTTTGAGTGCACATCATCTTGCTTAGATAAACTTCTTCAACCACTTATGTAGGAAAAGAAAATAACAAGGCAAAATGAATTAAGAGTTTCTTATAAGTTAACAGTAACTAATGCACTTCAACTTTTACAGAACCTCTCTGGTCTCCCTTTTCTAACTATATGAGTAAAGTTCTCAATAAATAAATAGGACTTCTGGGAGAAGAAAATATGAAAAAAATAAATGGAATTTTTCCAAGAGTTAAAATCAATTTCTGCATAAACTAATATAGAAAAATGAGAGAGATATAGAAGTTAGTTTTAACTTTTATTTCATTTTTTCTTCATTTTTTCTTATATTAAAAGTTCATCTAAAGAAGTCTATCCAAATAGACTAAGACACAGGGTTAAATAAATTTCTAGTCCCTCTAAATGTTTTTACCAACTTTTAAGCCCTCATTTTTCATCAAGATTTTTAGCCTCTGATGTTTTATAGTGTTAATTGTTGACACGGAAATGCCATCTAGCCTCTTCTTATATAATCATGTCAGTACTTAACCGTTTCAATTTTACTAAAGGAACTAAATATGCTGACATAAAATAAACAAGGGACTAAAAGTTAGCAAAAAATTTTAGAGGGACGAAAACCTAAAATATGAAATAGTCAACAGACGGAAAACTTATTTTTAACTTTTTGGAAAAGTTTATTTAATTTTTTATTCTTATTTTCCTATCCTAAAAGTTCATCTAAAAAAGTTTATCCAAACAGACTTTTATGTATAAGTTGATTCTAACTTATGAGACAAAATCTGCTTCATTTTGCTTTTAATTATGTAAAAGTTTATCTAAACAGGGCCTAAATATCTAGTTTGCATGCGTAATGTTACCAAGATGTGTGAAACTGATTATGCTGCTTGCCTTCTTGCTGTTGCAGAAACATAACACGGAGCTTCTTGTTGATATGGTGAGACAACAGTTTAAGAAACACAAGCATGAGACAGATCCCGACAAGATTCAGAAGATGAAGGACGAGTGAGCTTGAGTCTAGAATACTGCATTTATATTGTGCATGTTTATTCTTAGTGTTTATTCATGTACTGCATTTATATTCTTAGTGTCTCCCTGCGCATATACATGGGCATGCATATGTGAGGGTAGAATTTCTGTTTAATTACTTAATCGTAGATTGGTTTCTGGTTTTGTAGTGCTGCAAGGGGGCTTATCAATCACATACTTTATGAGTCAGAGCAAATGACCGGTGCTAAATTTAGCAAGAGTTCGCAGGCCAATTGAGTTGGAGCCCAATTTGATTCGGGATCAGTGCAAGGTTTGGCAGATCAAGCATGTAGAGAAAGCCTTCCAATGTTTTTATTGTGTCAATGTTTTTAAAATGTTACTAAAAAAATTTGTGGCAAATAGGGTGATGGCTTTCTTTGCTGGTACAATTTTTCATATCAATAGTGATTAAGTTTCTCAAAACTTCTTTCTAGTTCTACCAAATTATTCAGCGTCTCCACCAACTCAAGATTTGGCAGATAATGATTCTTGAACCCTGTGGATGCTTCTTTTGATGTTTGTAATTGTACCATGGTGCAACTAGTAAACCTTTAAAGAAATAACAGTGATCCATGACTTCTTTTAGTTTTTCTTGGAATTGAAATGGCCTTGTGTATGATATGCTGACAAATATGCCAAAACTGAAGTCTAGGCAAGGAATCTGGCATTATTAGATTCCCAAGGTCCACGCATAATTCATTTCTACATCTTCTGACTTCAAGGGATTGTCACTAGTGAGTTTCTGAAAGCTGGACTGTTCGAAAATTTCTTGCCTTACTGTGGTGTAGGTTTGTCTCATTTATGTTATAAGAGTTTTTATATTTTCGTCATGAGTATTCGATTGGTTAAAAGCAGCAGAATGCTTTTTTCTTTTGTCAAAAGAAAAAAGATGAAATACTTCTACAGTCAAACCAAGCCAAGATGTTGGAGTTGGATAGGTGGTCAATGAGTCATACTGGTTATAGTAAACGTGATTAACCAGTTCTTTTTTCTGTTTTTTTTACAGTTCCCTCGGTTCAATACTTTAACATAACTTTATTTTTTAGCAATTTTGCGGAAGTAACGGGAGAATACCATTGATAGATTTCTTTTTCTAGTATGTAGTAGAGAGGTGGAATAAGGTAGGTGTCATTAATGGCTCATCTTGAAGCTTGAGAGATGCTTTGCTTTAACATTTTGTGCGACTTCCTAAATCCATAAGTCAGGGGCAGCTAATGTGAAGTAATCGCAAACGGTTAATAGTTTTGTTTCTCACTAAAGATTTTGCAGAGAATTTTTTTTGTCATCAACCAATAACTACATGGCCAGTGCTAGGAATCATAAGATGCCTCGAGCACAATTCCCCTTCACTTTGAAGGGGTCTCTTCATAAAACAAAGTTGGGGATGGACAAAAGGAATTTAGAGAGGAGATTAAAGACATTATCTGAGATCTTGTATGTGTAGAACACTGCAAATGTTAATTGCAGATAAATTATTGTATATCCTGAAGGAGTAAAATGATTTCACATGATGTTACATAGGATTTTCATTACACCAGATACAGGATGATATTGACAAGAATACTAGTAAGAACCATAAGATTGAGCCTAACCGAATGTCAAGAAGAGGCAATTTCGTTAATAGATCATTTGTTGTTAGAATGATTGCCTTTGAACGCTAATATCAACTTACCGTTGGTTTACTTGTCTGTTTTAGGCTGTTCCTCGGTAATTATTTGACTTGAACGATTGTTTTTCGAGCTTTAGTCTGATTTGAACAATGAGTTTAAGGACATATTTGATCCAATAAAAAATTGATAAGTTGGTAACATGTCAAAGCCTCCATAAATTCCATTACCTACCAAATCATAGACATCAATCATTCAAATTAGTTTTTTTTTTTTTTTTTTTTTTTTTTTTGCATTTCAATCATAGACATAAACCACTCTTGTTACAAATTCCTGCTCTAGATAATTAATATTGTAGCAATTGCCTTTGTCAAGAACCAGAGGTTATAATGAATGAGGCATGCCACCTTTGCTGGCAATCCTTGTATTATTGGCAGACGTACTAAGGTAGGGATGTATCAGTGTTCAACCACCTTTCCTCAAATTGGATGGTCTAGCTCCTGCATGGCTAAATGGTCATCTCCCAACACCTCGAGGGCTGCATACTTTATCTGAGAACCTTGGACTTTGAAGACTTGTGAACTCTAAGGATGATCTTGAAGTGGAGCTCATCACCTTTGGACTGCAAACACGCCTAACCTCACCCCGGCTTCGAGTCACTATTCCATCTAGAATCTCTCCATCATCTGCCAAGGAAGCTGTCCTGCTTAAGTCACCTTCCTGCACAAACATAGCGAGCGTGCAAAAAAAGGAGTCAAGTGTGTGTTTGGTTATCGGTTCAAACCATCCAAATGGATGTTCAACACCAATGATATAAAATTTCACTTCTTCATTTCATGTTTTGTTTCAGACTCACTCTAAGTCGTGGATTGGCCTCAAAGTAGTTATGCACATGTCATGTTCCTAAGAAATCTAAATCGTTAAAGAAGAACTACTTGAAACTACTGATATTGGTGTCATTTATGTGTCATGTAATTTCATATAAAGGTATAAATAGTTTGAATACCCTTCATTCTTTTATTTTCACCAAGAGGCAACTCCTAGCATGTAGCTAAACAAAAAGATGATCTTGGCTCTAGTATTGAACACTTACAGACGCTAGGTTGAATGGTAAAGCAGGTACTTCTTCATATTCCGCAGCATCTAAATCTTGAAGGTGTGCTCCTTTGAAAAACTTGGGCAGAATGTATTGCCTCACAGGAACCAGAAGCATGATCATCAATGGGAATAGAACCCCGGCTATTGGAACCCAAGTGATACCAAAACAAATAAGCAAGTAAGCAGTTTGGAAGAGTGTAAATACTACAATCGTTTTGAATGGTACGGTTTCCACATAAGTTGCATGGCACTCCTCCAAGACTCTATAATTATTTCATAAGGAAAAAAGAAAAAAAACAGCAGCAAATTAGTGAATGTAATTCCAACTTTTCTTAAGAGAGAAGAAACAGAGAAGAAGTATTTAAGATCATATTCATACTTGTATCTTCTGCTTGGAGCAGTGAAAATTAATAAAATCCGTTCCCAAAATTGGTTGCCGGGTAAGTTTTCAATGGCCATGAAAGCGAAATAGCCCCAGAGTACAGAAGTTGGAATCATTTTCAGGAAAGGCATTGCTGCTACACATCCTCCTACCATCAAAGATTGGAGCAGGTTGCTCACTCGCTGTTCCTTGACCTCAACAGGCAACAAGTCATCAATTTCCTTCTCAACATCAAATGTTGACTCATCAACTGGAGCATTTATACCTCCCATTCTTGATGCCAATTGAATAGTTGACTCTTTCAACTCTTTAAGTCCCTGTTAAAACAAGTTTAGGCAAGCCTGGATGATAACATGATGTGCCACTTCTAGTTTGAACTAGAGACAATATAGGAACATGTTCAATCAAACCATTAAAACAATGATATAATGGAAGATTCTCTTTGCATCAGTTCTAGAATAGGGCACTCTCAAAACTTGAAGCAGAGCTTAGGAATTATACGCCAGAAAACTGTTATCAAAAAATTTATTCCTTACTGAAGTATGATCATATCATATAGGTGAAAGGGTGAAGGGAGACCACAGTACTGCATACCTGTGAGGAAGGTTCCTGGTGAACTAGAGGGGTTTGCATCTTCCAGTAAGCATCTTGCATGCTTCCATATACTTGTCCCAAGCTTTCTTGCTTTCTCATAGAACTTTGTGCTGTTGCAACGAGCCGGTTTCGAAGCAACTGCAAATCACCCAAATATAAGTATCATGATAGTAGCAGCGGACATGTAATCATTTTGTATTCTGTTTCTACTTTCTCCTTTAAAGTTCTAGGCCTACTAAAGAGTGTACTGATGAAAGTGTATTGGCAACATTTATCACTCTGCATTGAGAGAACAGAAAACCTGCAATTGCAATTGATGTCTACCTGGTGCTTCAATGTAGCTAGACTTTTGGTATGCATTGGAGATTGTGGAATGACACCATTTGACGGGGGAATTCCAATTAGACCACATAACATAACCTGTCATTGAGTTAACATATCAAATCTGTCAACCAATCAAGGATCACATTCTGTGTATGAACAGATCAGGAGATCATACACAATGTCAATCTCAAATTGCAATGAGAAAATAAAAAGCATTGAGCAAAAAATGCAAAGAGCCAAAGCAACTTATATAAATCAAAGGATTAAAAAAAGCAAGGGGTATCATGTACCATGAATCCCAACAGAAGTAAATCATAATGGAAAGAAGGAGGCTTTCTTAAATTGAACTCTTTCTGCTGAGCAAGCTGAGATGCCACACTATGGTCAAAATAATGAAGAACAGCAATCATTGTTGCTGGAATAAACGCCCCAATAATGTAGAGAACTGGCACATTCAGCATGTCCTGTAGATGATTTTGAATATTTCATGAAATATTTCCGAGGAATTACTAGGAATATAAAAATTGAAAGAGAACTTTAATCATTATATTCCTAACATAAAATAATTTAGACTTCTCAACTAGTCATGCCTTTATGACAGTCCAGTTTTCAAATGCACCAGAGGACCATGGATTTGGGCTGAACAGACGCCTTGGAATTCCTTTTGGAGTATTTCCAGCTGGAATATAAGAAATGGCAGTCCACAATAGAACCATCAATGGGACACCGTAATCTGCTATGAAGCCCCGTAAACAACCTGTAATAAGGGAAAAATAATGTAAGAACTACTGAAACATAATGGGAAAGGGTGTTCAAAGATAGATAGTTATTTTGAAGTAAAAAGTAGATCCTTAGTCTGTTGTTGATCAGATTTTTCATCTACATCATCCACTTCCATTTTCAATGTATATTTGATAGGTCTATAGATATTCATAAAGCTTGCATATTATGGGTTTAAACCTTTCTGTGTGCATTAAAGAGAAGTCATCTTACAAAATTAACAAAATTTTCATTAAGATGGCAGTTCAGATCTTTGCAGGTTTTGAGCTTTAAAGAGAATTTTTGGAATATTCTTCTAGCAGTATTCAATTTACAGATCAGTAAGTACACTTAGTAGCATTAAAAGCAATAATATCGTAACAAAATGTTAATTGGAATGCATTCCCCTCAACACATTCTACAGCAATTTTTCTCAAAAAAGGCCAAAATACTGTTCATTTATTTTATTTTTGTCACATAGGTAGGATGTCTTTAAAGGGAAGCAAAAGAGATGGGAGTGGGATTAAATCAAGTACATAACTTCAAGCATCTAACTGTAAGTTGATGCCATGCAGACTACTACTTAATACCTTACTGACCTCTGTTGAAACTTTGTGCAACAAAGAATGCATATCTCAATGGAAGAATATAGTATTTTACTATTTCTGAAACTTTTGGCAACAATCCACAGTTGACCATTAGGGAAAGAAAATTTTATGCTTTCTTAAGTTATATTATGATGATGCAAATGCATGTTTGATTTGGAACCTCTAAAACTTCACAACTCTTACCTGATCCATATCGCCAAGACCTTGCTTTTCGACTTCTTAATGCTGTAAGCAGGAGGCCAAAGGACAGAACTAAAGCAAACATACCATTTCCAAATCTCCATGAAGATTGAAACTCAAGTGATGTTGGGTTTGCCCTCTCAGGTATGTGAAACTCATGGATGAGTCCCTGTTAAACCCAATTAGAGAGCATCATTTACAGTCAATATTATATCATAAATAGTCTTATTTGTTCATTACTTCATGCCAGAACTGCATAATCATTTGTGCTTAAAAAACTTAGTCAATACTACTGTCAAAAAAACAGAAAGATGTTTCTTACTTTAATAGCCTCTTGCATGAAAAGCATTGCGATGAGAAGGCCAAACAGTTCCCCTGCAATGCGAGTGAACCTGTTGATGATGGAGCAAGCTCCTAAGATAGCCAGCAGGAACAACAAGATGGCAGTCCACATGCATACCCTGATCATACATGAAATACACGAAGCAAATAAATTTCTTTTGCAAAACATCATGCAGACAGTTACTCATCATCACAACTTCAAGTATTAAAGTGAGCAGGCTATACCATCCAGTCCATGCTAGAAAGAGTTCTGAACCCAATTCTGGTCTACTTTTTGCAAAGTTGAACATGAAAGTATACATAATTACAGTTGGTTCTGCTACTCCAAGAATCAGCAAAGGTTGGCCTCCAATAATAGAGTGTATAATTCCACACAATGCAGTGGATGCTAATGTTTGCACTGCAGTGAGAACTCCATCTGGAAATTGTTGGAACACAACATCAAATTTGAGGTAGTAAAAAATTACTATCTCTGCATTTATCTAATCAGCTATGCTATCAAAAATTAGATTCCGCAACATGGATAAAACCCATGAATAAGTAGAATACCTGTGTCTCTTTCCAATTGTTCTCCAAACGAAATAACAGGAATGGCTGATGCAAAGAATATGTACGTGGTAGGGGCTAATATCCTGAGAAACAAACAGTTTAAGTACCAAGGTAACATTCCAATCAAAATAAGGATGAATACACTTTTAGCACAAAAGTGAAGTAATTTTAAACCAAACTATTAACTGAATACCTTCATTAAAGTATATCATGGTATCAAAATCCACAATTCTAAGAACAAAAATTTGTGTTTTTTGTATTACCTAAAGCCCGCTGTGAGACCACCAATCCAGTCTTGCTTGTAACACATCAATCTCCCTTGAAGATCATTTTTAATTCCTCGAAATGGGACAAATGTCTCGTCCATAATTTCTTAACCACAATTATGGCCAAAAACCAAAACTTCACCAGGATTTATATATTGTTATGCTTTAACAACGGTTAGACTTGCAGAAACAGAACTCTACTTCCTCACCTAATCTTGGATGTTACCAATGCAGGTGCAATGAAACAAGAGAGCAATGAAGAGCAATGGCTATAATACTATGGCAAAACAAGCCAGAAATTACATCACTATGATTTATAACATGATTTATGCAAATAAACCCCTTCAATAGAGCCCAAGTGGCAACACAACACAAAACAAAACAACAATGTTGCTTATCTAGCTCAAAGAAACATATAACATAAACTTACAGAAGTTACAATAAATAGACAAAGCTTCAAGACCCAGTTGCAGAATGCATTACTGAATGGCCAAAATGACAAAGAATGGGATGATTAAGCAGAAAAGATTAAAACTTTGAGTCTAAAAAGCACACAACACCAAAAGAAAAGTACATAAACGACAATGTGGGTCAAAACTGAAAGAAAGCAATGTCGTTAGTCATTGGAAAAGAGGAAGCTTTATTATGGGGCAAGGAAAGGGGAATAGGAATATGGCTGCAAAAAGCTTAGAAAAGAGGTAGAATATATAGGGGTGTTGGTGGAAATGTAACGTATGAGAATGAGAGTGGTGAAAATGAATAGAGATAGAGTTGGTGAAAATTACAGTATGGTTTTGTTGAAACCAGAAATATCATTTGGAAACACATGGTTAGTGCAGAGTCCCATGTTTTTCCACTTTATTACAGGTTAAGCTACTTCCAATGAACAAGGAAACATAGTACACGGTTACACCCATCGTTTAAACTTTTTATTAATAAAATAAGTAATTTTTTATTTTTTGATATGTTTGTTTGATTTGTTACAATTTAAAAATAATAGTATTTTTACATTTTTATAGAAGTGAATATTATTTATTTTTTCAATGATCACCTTCTATAAAAGTAATTTTTATAAATATTTTTAAAAAAGTTAAACAAATTAGCCCAGTATATCGATTTTATGAATTAATTAAAAAAAGTAAATATGGTCATGTGATTGGATAATACTAGAAAATGAAAATTGTTTGATAAATTTTTCTGTAAATATTTATTAAAATAATAAATATTTTATTTTTATTTTAAACTCTAAATTGGTTTATAGTTTAATATTTTGTTTCACTTTTTATTTTACAGTGCTTATGAAATTTTTTAACTCAACTAAAGTTATAATTCTTAAAGTAATTAGTAATTATTATAATTTATTCAATTGAATCTTTAATAAGTTTAATTAAATTCAAATAAAAATAAATAAATAAAAGATAAAAAAGTCATATCAAATATTTTATAGCATGTTAAATTTTTGAAAAACGTTGGACTGAATAAATCTATGCTGCGGCAGATCTTCTGGTAGGGGGAGCCGTGGCCACCAAATTTTTAAAATATATATGTGTATATATAAAAGAAAATATAGTTGTTATTATCAATAAAATAAATATAAAAGAAACTATAGTTGTTATTATCAATAAAATAAATATAAAAGAAAATATAGTTGTTATTATTAATAAAATAAATATTATATATTTTATGAAGAATAAAATAGTTATTATTTTAATAACTTTTATGTTCAAATATCTTTATAATAATGGAGTATAGTTAAAAAGTTAAGGATATTATTCCATATCTATTCTTATTACGCATCTATGGTTGTGAAAATAATCAAATGTAGTTTGGTTAAGATTTAATCTAATGATAGATTATATTAATTATTTATAAGTAATTTATTTAAGAGGTATATATCTATTGTTAGTAAGTTACGTGAATTTATAATCTTATTAAGTGATTCAAACAAAAATAAGTAAAAGAATTTCTAACAAACTTAGATGGATAATCCTTTCTCGTTTCTCAAGGTGATATAATGTGTTGTAGTTGTGAATCTTGACGATAAGTAATAGCACTTTTTTTGTGTTATATAATATTAATGAAGTCTTAAATATATTAAGAAATGAAGAATATTACTTTATTTTTCTTGTGCTATTTTTTTATACATTCATAATTGTATTGTATTGCTATATGTAATTACATTGTTATCGACGTGTAACTATAAATTTTAAATATATGAATATCATCTTTTATTTTAAGTCAGATTCACCACGAAGTCTATCAAATAAAATTTAGATAAATTTATTACATAACAACTTTAACATGATTTTTTAAGTTAGTCAGTATTATTTAATAACACTTTAAATTTATTATGTATAAAGAATGAAACTACAAAATTAGTATCAAAATCTAAACAATAGAGCATTTAATCTAATTTATAACAATTTTTAATTAAACATTCTGTGTTTATAATTAATTTTGTATCTTTATGTTACACTACTTATTTATATATTTCTTCTCTTTTTCACCATCAATTGTCTCTCTCTCAATTATAAACATTATAAAATCATGAATAACATCAAGTAAATTTTACTACCTCTATGTTATCAAATAAAAAAAAGGAGAATTCACATAATTTAACAATTCTTACCGAATCCAATCTGATTGCATCAAACGTGCTAACAAGAGTATAATGATTAATGATATGAAATGAATTAGTTTACCCTAAAATAACGAACAAGTATTCAAATACATGTTGGAAGGAGTGTCCTTTGTGCGTTTTAGAAACATTGTCTCCATTTGATAACTCAATCAATCAATGTATATATGACAACGTATCTCATTGGATCTAGAGAACAAATTCTTGTCCTTTATATTTACAAACTTTATGTTTTAGATTAATTTAATATTCCTATGCCTATACTATAACTATAACAAAATTTATGCTGACATTTGATATGAACTTCTTTTTTTTACATTAACTATTAGAATCAAATTTAAAATTCTAATTGAAAAACAGAATTAAATTAAAATATTTAAATAATTGCATATAAGTGTTTTGTCCATCCCATATTCAATGTTACGTAATTTTTTTACAGAAGAAACATCTTCCTAACAATGTAACTATAAATGTGATCAATAATGAAGTTGTCAATTGATTAAGAACAAATCAAGTAAAAAAAAAAAAAAACCCATCACCTTCCTTTTAAGGTTTTTGATCGACACACATGGGATTAAATTCACTAGTATTATTCCTCCTCTAAGTTCGTCATATCAATTGTAATTCTATTGATGGTTCAACAAAATCAAATACATTAAGACGGTTGTGCCTAACCCATATTATGGAGTATTATTGGCATATACCTAACTCAAACTAAGTCAAAATGTCTTAGGATTTTGAGTAAAAAATGAATTATGGGACACCAGCACTCTTATTATTGTTTCTCACTTAGCGATTGATAAAGTTATGATTGTCCTTTAATATACCTAATTGGCTTTGTCTCGTTTCCATCCTCACAATATTAAGTATTGGGGAAACATCATTTTCTTTATTTCCAAAGAACACGGTACATGTTGTATCTATAGCACGTACTTTGAAACTCAAGGCAAAGAAAAATTCTTTTATTTAATATTGACAAGTTTGGTACACCTCCTAATGTATGATTTGGTTCACCAAAATTAGTGAGAAAAAAACAAAGAAACGTCAAATATAGACAATTTTCTCTTCATGTTATGTATTTGTTAATTTTTTTTAGAGAATGTATATTTTCATAAGAGATAATCCTATCTGAGTCAGATGTGATTATTATAAACAATAAAGTTCATTTCCAAATATTTAACTACATAATTATTAATACTACATATTAAATTGAAACTGACAATGTTTCAGAAAATATAAAATCAAACTAGATCGAACCGGTTAAGAATTGAACTAAATTTTATAAAAACCGAATACTAATGGGGTGTTCAAAAAATATTCAACTGAATAAAACCATAAAAATCAAACTATTTTTATAAACATTGAATCAATTTTTTTTAAAAAAAAATATTTGGTTTAAACCGATTATTTTTCAGCTAGGTTCAGTTGAATCCTTTGTGTTAAACCCAACAATGGATATGCCTGACTAAAATAACTTCACGCTGGGAATCTCGAATGTTAAAATTATAAAAAATAAAAATTACCGATTAGAAAATGAACTAAAAGATTGTTACAGCCTCCCAAAGAAATATATATTCAAATTAATCATCTTAAATATTTCCCAACATCACAAATAATTGTGCTCTGAATGAAATGGAGTTTTATACATAACGAGACATGCAAAATCAGATATTTTTGGTAAACTTCAATATGGACTGTCGCAACTCATAAAACTGTCCCTTCTTCCTTGCTATCTTGTGCACACTTTCATTTACCAATGATTTTGCCTCACACAAAATGCTTAATTCCCACGCTTTACTTCAACTCACAAATCACGTGCAGCTAGTTTTAGAGGAACTCTTAAATATTAAGATAATTTCAATTTATAGCAATTTATTCACTTTATTCAACCTAATCGAGTTAAACATCATAATTCACATTTGATAATTGCCCGCGATATTCAAGTTCTCAAAGGAATCCGTCTCAATTTCTTTTGGACTCTATAGAATATATATGTGCATTACGCTTTCGAGGACCTTAAACGAAATAAACCAGACAAAGGTATATTATCAACTTCAAAAGCTCTCATTTAATCATTCGTTACATTTGCTCGTCTTCAAACCAAATCAGAATGAAATACATTCAAATAACAAAATAACAGATTAGAAATATGCAATATTTAACCTCTCACCCAAGCATGTTAAGAACCAACAGGGGGAAAGCAAACAAATTAAAAAAAAAAAAAAAAAAAAAAAAAAGGTTGCACTATTCTAGTAGAAGTTTAGAAGTCATCACAATCAACACCGCTCAAAGACCGAGGATATAAAAACCTTGTATCAAAGCAGCAAATGAACTAAGAAACGCAAAGAACAATAACAAAAATAAACTCAACTTCCCAACTGCATAATACAATCGGGCTGCCATTAAGCAATTTTTACCGAAGTAGACAAAAACCAAATGTCGCCTTAAACGCAAAGCAAAATTTAACACTGTGATCCACTTTTACCAGTAGCATCTCCTTTTCCCGGTTGTAATGCTCTTGCGTTAAGTGGGATACTGCCAACCTTCAAGAAACCAGAAGACGAAAATCCGTTAACTTTGACCTCCATTGAGCCTACTGTAAGAACATCAAGTGGTTCCTTATTAACAATGCCGGCAGAAGGTTTACCCTCAACATGTTTTGTAGAAATAGTGACTGAACCAATCTTTAAGATGGAAGAAATATCATCTTTATCAACAGAAATTTTCTCATCTTCCTCATTAGCAGACTTGATGCTAGCAACATCAGAATTACTGTCAATCTTCACAGGCCTTGAAAATAAATTCTGTTTTAAACCATCAGAATCATCCTTGCGCTTCATATTCTTCTCGTTATTGTTTGTTGGTATGTCAACAAAATTTAATTTTTGGGAACCTTCCAATGCTTGTACAAATAACGGACTATTGAAACTCTTGACTAACAACTTGGCTTTCTCATCCTGCATGATCTTTTGCCGGTTTTCATAGTACATGAAGTCATCAAGCAAAGATGTCTTCAAAGTATGAGTTTTGAATATTTTCAGCATTTCCAAACCTTTCCAATAGATTATCTGCACAGACAAACAATTATCTGATAATTCTACAATTGATATAATAGAATAATACACCAGATTTCAACAAACTGTTTGACACAAAAAGAGCTCAGTGCAACTACTCAGCATGTAAAAACATACACCAATGACACATAATTACTAGAAGAACCTGTAATTTCTAAACATATTAAATGAATTCTGAGCAGAAATAATATATACCTCCTGTGTGTCTCTGCTATTGGTTACAGGCTTATTTTCATTGTTCTCCAGTATAATGTGTCTAAAATTTGCATTTGGTACATCTTTTATGATGTGCCACTTTACAGGAAAGCTTCCATTCCATTTATCTTGCTGCCAAAAGTCCATATTCTTATTAAAATCAACTGTACCAACCATCTCTGCAACCCCGCAAAATTGCCCGCTTGCATTAACCTCATTAAGAAAAAAGAAAAACAATATAGAAGAAAAGTCAGTGTT
Source organism: Hylodesmum podocarpum (assembly GCA_026586105.1). NCBI lineage: Eukaryota > Viridiplantae > Streptophyta > Magnoliopsida > Fabales > Fabaceae > Hylodesmum > Hylodesmum podocarpum. The sequence continues at coordinate 4,240,883 of JALJEV010000367.1, read as the reverse complement.
TAACAGAAGGGAATTAACTTGCATAAGAAAATAGAAAATGTCCAAAAAATAAAGAACCATGATAAAATCTCTCATAGAACGTGATAATGAGCACTTACAGAAAAAAAAAGGAAGATAGGACAGAGTCCAGACTTTTCAGATGCTATTTTCTTTGCATCATCATAAGCATTCTCCAGCTTCTTGTTTCCATGAGGAGTTGATGACCACACATTATATTTAATGCTTTTGTGCACATCATCCTCACTGTATGATTTTATAACAAAAAACTTTGCATTTTCGTAGTCAAGAGGAAAATCATCCTTGTTATATTGATCAGTATAAATGATGATGTTTCCCTGTTCATTACCATCTCCTGCCATCGTAGTATAGGCTTTCACAGACAGCTGATGTTTTGATCTACTAACTCTAGGGCCTCGATTTTGCTCACCCAATACATCAGAGCTCCCAATACCACTTGGTACTTTGCCATTAAGAAGCTTCAGCCTAAGTTTAGGAACTGCAGACTGTCCATTAGCATTAGATCCAAAATCAGAAAATTCACTATTTGAAGACGTTTTGAATTGATATAAAGACATAATATTCCCATTAGAAATTGTATCTACAGGTCGTAATGAACGACCATTTTTTATCCTAAATTAGGGCAGCAAAACAATCAAACAATTTTCAAGAAAAGTAACTTTTTGGAAGCAACAAATCCACGTCATTTATCAAACCACCAGACATCATGAAAATGAAAAAATATTTAATAGGCTTTATTTATATAAAGACTTCTAAAAGAACACAAGCTAGTACTCACCTAGCCATGCCCCCCACCGGTGTACTTAAAATAAAGTTAACATATTGGTTAGAAAAACTTTAACCAGGTATAGTAGTAGCAACTAATTTCACTCAGAAACGTTGATTCTTATTTAATCATCAGGGTAAGTGCCAAGGATAGCAATTCAAATGTAATCTAAGAAAGGTTAAAAACTACTACCTGCTGGACAGCTGGTGAAGCTAAATTGAGAAAATTACTCCCAGAAACACTTGCATTTGTCAAATCTTGCTTCCTCGCATCATTAGCTCTCGGCCCTTCTGCTACCCTGGCCAAGGAACTAGTCTGATTTGATAAAAATTTTGAAGAGTTCCTAGCAAAGTTACCAGAAGCTGAAGTGAACTTATGTTTCAAACCTCTTCCATCAGATTTACTGACAGAAGCACTGGGTCCATAAAAGGAATCTGCAGGACTATCAGAAAAATTGTCTGGTTGAACAAGGGGGATATAACCAGGTGCAGAAACAGGGTTTTGATAATTGGGGAGGGTGTAATAATGTTGTTCTCCTCCATGTGAGCCATCAGCTCCTATCATAGCACCAGGAATGTAAGGATTATATGGATTGTATGGAGACTGTGCATATCCATAGCTATAATATACATATGGCAAACTTTCATTTTGTGCACCCTGGGAGAAAACATAAACATTAAAATCAGCTATTCGCCCAACATAGGATAGAGAGAAACAGGAGTTAGACTTACCGTGTACTGAATATTGGGACCATCTAGACCAAAAATCCTATTGTGGTCCTCCCATTCCCCGGGTGTTTCAAATCCTAAAGACAGTAAAATAACAAATTATCAGTATGATACACTATCAAAGAAAACTAACAATATAATGCTTTCAAATTTACCTGTACAGTAATACCCATAATTGGTGGCAGCAGGGTAATACATGTTCTGATCAACAAAAAACTCAGGGGCTCCTTCATTAATCATGACTTCAGTTTGTTCTAGATTTGGGCTTGTGAAGTGTGAATTTAAATCAACATCTTCAATCTAAAGTCAAAATGAATTTGAACACATCAATCCCCAACATATAGCCACGGTGATTAGGATACATACAAATTGTTCAATTTTAAATCATATAACAAATATAAAAAAATCTCAAAGGACAGAAGATACAAAATTCTAAAAAAATTTACCATGTACGCATCATGGTTTCTTGTTTCAGAAACATCATACACTTCCATACCAAAACTGCCACCACTGTAGACAGTCATGAAAGCGAAACATGAGCACACAACACATCAAAAATTATTAGAGAAAGGAAACAACACCAGACATAAACTGAGTTTTCCATCCAACAAACAGGTAACCTGAACCCAAAAACAGTGTGTAACATTGTTATAAGGTTGGTCTAGTGGTCAAGGAAGGGGGGAGGGGAAGGTTGCAAGTTCAAACCCTCCCACTAAGAATAAAGCAAAAATTATCAACAAATAACATGTGCCTATTAAATAAAAAAAAAACAGTGTATAACCCAAAAACAAAAAGAATAAATACAAACAAAAATAAGCTACAAACAGTAGCATGTCAAGAAAATCAAATTAGACCACTAATACCGTATAAACAATAGCAACAACATGTTTAGTATATTAACAAAATTTACACATGCAGAGACTAACAAAATCTTTATCGTTCACCCAATCTTGATATGGCTATGCAATCACGGACAGAAAAATACTGTAGAAACAGGGACCGATGAAAAAAGTATTTGGGAAAATGGATTTCATTACTCTCTCTGATCTTCCATCTACTCAGATGTCACTGTGTCAATCATTATCAAGTCAACCCCATACTAAGCTAGTAGCATCACATATCTGACACAAACAAGTCCCAATTCTAAACACAATCCCTCCAAATTTTCCTAAACAAAGCCAAAAACTAACACAATTAAATTTCAGTCATTTCCGCAGCCTGCGCAAAACCTCCTAAATCAAAATTCAGCTCAGCACCGTCCCAGTTAACACACCAAAAAACAAAAGGAAAACTCACTCCCTAATAAACCTACACTGAAAACAAGAAACACAACTAAAAAAGGCACAATAAAAGAAAAGGCACCAGAAGAACAAGCACTCTTGACTTTATAATTAACACAATCCACAACTGAAAATAAAGAATTAATCAATACATGCAGAAGAGAGATATATAGAGGGAGAAGCAAAATTACACAAAGAGAAGAAGTGGAAGAAGAATTAATGCATGGTTGGTAATGGTGCAGAATCTGAATTGGAGACAACAAGGAGCGAAGTAACAGCGTTGCGTGACATTTCGTGTCAAAAGACACGGAAAACCCTAACAAGGAGACGAAACGGTAAAGCTTTTAGCCTGGAAGAGAGCCGCTTTGGTGTGTGTAACAAAGAAAACAGAGTGAAGCAGTGAATCTGAATAAAAATAAAACTCAAGAGAGAGTGGTTTTTATTGCCCGCTACAAGATACCAAGCGTTTTGTTCCGCTTTTTCCCAATGCTCTTATTTCATGGATTTACATAAATACCCTGTGCCGCTTCGAATACAACGAAAATGCCACTTCTGAATGCCAGCGCTGTTGTTTTGCCTACTTGGGGCACACGCTTTGAGATTGAGTTAATGCTGTTTGGAGTTTGAATTGTTTTGTTTTGCCTATAATACCCCTCGGTTTTCTTCGCCGACAATGATATTCCACACCATGATTGGAGCTGTCATAGTGAAAACAGGACTAGTATGTGAGAATAGCATCACCCACCCATATAGCTAAATATGAGTGCATGATTCCCTCGCTTTCTCTATGGTTTAATTGGGCTTCTGTTACTAATGTTTTTACATTTTTTTTTAAATAAAAAAATTAAGCGTCATGCATGTACATGTATTAGTTTCTCTTTTTTCTTCTTTTGACGTAGTATATAATAGTTAATGGTGAAGTTGTTTATCATTCTTCATAAATAATCTGATTTCCAAGTCCAAATTCAGTAAACATCTTACAAAAGAGATAAATAGAAAATTCTTAAGAACAAAGTGAAATAATCTATTATCATATAAATATTATTATTTTGCAAATACTTGTAATCAACAAAAGTTATATATGATTTAGTTTCTTTTTATAAGAATTTGGTCTTATTATTTTAACTATTATATGTTGAGTAAATATTTTTGATCTGATATTTTTATAAAAAAAACTATTAAATGATTAAATGAATAATAAATTTATACTTAATTTATAAAAATTATTTATAAGCTCGTTTAGAATAGGATAATTTAAGAAATTTAATAAAAGATATAGAAGAATAAAATAGATTTTAATCTTATTCTATATTTAATATATGATATAAAGTAAATAACAATAAGATATAATAAGAATGATAATAATAATAATGACACGAGTGATAGAGATAATGATGATGTAATAGTAGACTAATGATAGTTATTGAGAAAGTAACGATAATGACGACAACGTTAACAAAAATGATACTAACAATAATAATAGTAATGAAAATAGTGATGGTTGCAAGCGATATAAATAACGAAAGTGATGATAATAATAATAATCAAGACAAAAATAATAATGATAAGATAATTATAATAATAATAGAGGCAAAGACAGTGAAGTGACGATAATAAAAATGGTAATAATAATAATATTAATGATGTTTATAAATATCATAATAATAATAACGATTATGGTGATAATAATAGTTCATATCATAGTAAAAATGATATTATAATAATATGTTGGTGGTGATTATTGTGATAATAATAACAATAGTGACAATGATGATGAGAGTGATAATAAAAGTAATAACCGGTAACAATATAATGATAAGGTTTCACAAATAATAATGACAGGAATAATAATGGATTAGTATGGGTGATAATAACAATAATAAATGTGATAACAATATTAATAAAACAAGAAAAGAAATATTATGTTATATTATTAATAAAATAAGAAAAGATATACTATGTTATATTATTAATAAAATAAGAAAAGATATATTATGTTATATTATTACTTTCTAACTTAACTTTATTTTAAATATAAAATACATCATATCAACAAATATAAGATGAGATGAAAACAAACAAATAGTAGGATATTTGTATACTAAACATTACATTACAACGTAATAGTTAGCATATATGCAATACTTATCTATTCTAACCATTAAACAAACCTTATATAAAAATAAAATATATTCATGTAAGACTTAATCTCACAATAATTTATATTATATAAGAAAATAAATTAATATAACTAATGTATAAACATAAATAAAAGATTAAGATTTAATAATAACTAATATATGAATAAAAAAATCAATTAATAATTATAAATAATATGAAAATTTTTATATAATTATCCAATTAATTACTGACCATTATTTAGAACATAATTATTAACTTTTACATGAATATTTTAAAAATTTTATACTAATAATACATAAATCTATCATCCTCTAAATACAATTTAAAGAATAACGGATCACAAATCAACATCCACTTACGGAAAAAAGCAATAATATAAAAAAAAAAAAATTAGTCCTCAGTTGGATGAATAATGAACTGGTTCTTTCCTGAAATGTTGTGCAAATATGTGATAAGAGACCTTAACACTAAAATTTAGTGCAATGAACTACTAGGTGAAAGTAGTGCATGATTATTTGTTAAGAATGCTATATTACATAGGGGTGAGTTGTGGATTATCTTTTATTAAATATTTATAGTTTGAATTTTTTATTATCATTACTTTCTCTTATATTAATTATTATTTAAATATCTCATTCTAGTGATATATTGAATCACATTCACTTTAATTTTTATTAAAACTCTCATTTTCTCATTCTAAATATTTTTTTATATTGAATAATTTTATCTTTTCTTGATTTTTTTTTAATTTTCATTAATATTTATTTAATTTATTTTACTCAACCTCCTTTAAAATTAATAATAAATATATTTCTACCTTTTGATTAATTTTTTATGAGAAAAATATTTTTTTATTTTAATTGTATCATTCAATTAATTTTTTATCTCATGAAAATAAATTTTGAAGAAAAATAATGTTCTTTTAAAAAAATATTAAATTTTATGTAATTTTCTAAAAAAAATCATCATTCATGATATTTTTTTATGTAGTTATATAAAGATACTTAGATTATCTCCTTCTATTTAAGTATAATACAGATTAATAACTGACTAATTTAGATAAACTATTATCTCACTTATCTCTATTCAACAAAAGTTTGATATGTTTTTTTGTTTGAGTTAGAATTTAACTTGAATGATGTATAATACATTTGTTAATGTTTGTGATAAATATTTTAAAAAATTTAACAATCATAATTTCTTATTAATTCACCATTTAGATAATTTTACATTAATAATACATAAACACTTCTTATATTAAGAAAAATATTAATGACATATTTAAATACTTTTATAAACAATTTATTAAAAGTTTATCTTTCAGGATTTAAATGTCAACTGTGGTGGTGATACTGTCAAAGAATAACCGTCCAGTATACCATTAAAATAATAATATTATTTGTGTGCCTTCCTTGAGAAATAAGGAATGAATATCTTTTTATTTAAATAATAAATATTTTCCTGAAAGAGTTTAGGTCACATTGTAATATTATATAGAATAGTTTATATTGAAAATGAAATAAATTATTTTAAAAATAAATATTTATATTATATATATTTAAGTCATTTGATAAAATTAATCTTTGTATTTATAGTGGATATTTTACTAATATTATGATAAAGGAAATAGATTAAAAATTGTCAATCAAAATAAATACATTTCGTTCTTTCCCTTTTTTTTTCCCTTAATTTTTATTATATTGGACATTCTCTACACCTATCTAAATGATGGATTCAATTTAGGATTGTTTGTTAATATTCTTTTGTTATTATATTTGTGTACTTATATTTTTCTCAGCAAGTAAAATAGAAAAAAATAAAATAAATAACCTTTGACAATGGTGTACCTCTGATCATTCAAAAACTTTGATTGAATTCAAGGAATATAATGTGTGCTTGGATTAGAGTTTTGTTGAATGTAATCTATATTAAACTCAAAACATTACTCACTTAATTTTTTTCATTTATACAATAGAAGTAGTGGACCATTCTTTACTAAAAAGTCAGCAAGTTATAAAAGATACAAAGTTTCTTGCACAGCATGAGTGCATGCATGTGTGGACACCTTTGTTGTGTATGCAAATTATGCATGTGTGCAAAATAAAGCAACACAGTGAAGAAGTACTATGTATATTTCTGGTTTCTACCTTTTCCTCTTCTCATCTCTACTTAAGAGTGCATACTTCTTATTGAGCATTGGCTAACACACTTTGGAAATTTCATCATGACTAAAGAATGGGTATTGAGCAAAGTTAGGAACTTTTTGAGAATGAATCTGCCACTGAAGACTAAGGTGTACAAGGAAGCAAAGAGAATGGATGCTTTTACTTCCTCAACATTAAGATGATTCTAGGCGTAAAAAGGGACTATATATGTGCCTTGCTTTGCCAATAAATATCTTTTCCACCACTCCAGTTATCTTTGTTTATCAATACCTACTTTTCCCAGATAAAAAAGGTTCACATAAAAATAGAACTAAACAAACCAGTTATATTTTTTTTTTCCTCAAAAGTTGAAGTTTCTAATGATTTATTTATATTTGGTTTGTTAAATATTTAGTCATTTACAATTTTTCAAATAAATAAATAAATAATAGTAATAAAAATCGAGTTTAAAGTCTATATATTAATATAAAACAAAAAAATTATCTAATTATAAATTAAATTTTATATGTTTTTTTAAAAAATTATTATCAAAATTCATAAATTTTTTATATACGATAAATTATAGTTGGTTGGTTGTATAAAATATTTTACTTTCTTCTCATATAAATTTCATACACCTTAACCAATTCTATAATTTCTTCATTTAAACATGAAGAGAAACACAAGATGAAAATAATAAAACTATGCAAGTTTCCATGAGAATAAATTTCTCAATAAATACACTAAATAAGATAATTTTTTGAAGTTATAAAGTTTTTGTTTGGATAACCATGTTATAAATAGTATTTATTAATTTTAGTGGTGACTAATATCTAAAAATTTAACTAATCATCTTTAACAAGTCTCATTTTCTCAACTAGATTTTTTCCCCCAAAATCTGAACACAATACCTTGAAATTCAAACTCAAATTTACTCCAACCAATGACATTCTTGTTTATCTTCTCTTAAAGTTTAATGATGTGTATTTTTGACCTGTCAAATAAATTTATTTTATTTTCTTCACCTAAAAGTATTTTTTATTGAGAAACTTATTCAAATACAATTTAAATAAATTTTTCAATAAAAATCAAAAGAAAATAAGATGCAGATAAATCATTTTTTCTGTAAATTAGAATTCATTCATTCATAAGCTAAATTCAACTCTTAAATGCCAAAACTTCTATAAATTAACTATTACGCAATTTAATTTGAATCTACATTAGGAAATTGAATTCATTGTCCTTATTTTCTTTTTTATTTTAATTTATAAAAATTCAATTAGTTTTTCCTTGTTTTCTTCTTTTATACATGCTCACTAAAATATTTATTCAAATAAATCTGTGGAAATATTAAGTCATGTTAAAAATACTCCTAACCTCAAGAGGATACACTTAGACACATCAAATTTAGTACAATGTTGAAAAGCATCTTTATATTTGAATAAATAGGTCGATTTTTATTTTTATTTTTTTCATTTTGATTCTTTTGTAAATGCCATACAATTTTTAGGAAAAAGCCAAAAAGAAAAGAGATGGCCAAATTAAACAATAATGACTGAGTTGCCTCGAGCTCTAACCTATTACAAAACAATAATTAATTCCGTTACAATTGTTTATCCTAATTCCATAACTAGAACTACATTTAAATAATAAATAATGCCTTCCAATTCAACCAAACAGACAATTGCATGTTCCCAAAAGCTTGCTGAGCCATCACAAATTGATCAGAATAAAACATCTCTCAATCAATAATGCTTTAGTATATCACATTAGACAGTTCACAAATATTTCTTACACTGCCCCATGAATAGCCATAAGGTAATCGCCATGTAAAGCCAAAAGAAAAGTGGAAAGGTATTTCATAGCCACCAAATCAGAAGACAAAAGTTAGAATGCCTTTTCAAAAATCGAGAATCGAATCATGGCTCTAAAGATCAGAAGCTGGATGATGACCAGGATCTGCTACAGCTTCTGGATTACCTGGATCATTGCTCCCAACAGGAGGTTGATGCTCCACTTGTTCAGTTCCCACAAAGGAATTCACTTGTGTGTCAGCAGAAGTGGGAGGCATTCTTGAATTGGAAGTTCCTACTTCCTGTGACCTAAGATCCTTTTGATCAGGAAGTTGTTGATCTGACCTATCACGCCTACCATAACTGGGGCTACGACTGCGACTACGACTGTAACTTCGACCACGGCTACGACTGCGACGGGGACTAACACTACGGCTATAGCTGCGACTACGACCACGAGACCAGCTGCGGCTTCGACTGCGACCCCTGCTCCAACTCCTGCTTCTGCTCCTACTTCTACTACGGCTTCTACTGCGGCTTCTGCTGCTACTTCTGCTATAATCCCATGTCCGGACTCTTTCAGGGCTGCGGCTATAACTTCTGCCTCTACTTTTGTGAGAAACATCTCTTCTATTGTCAAATCGTCCACGTCCACGACCTTGTCCACGCCCATCCATGTTGTACCGGTCATCCATACCTCGCTCACCCCTACCCCAACCAACATGACCCCCACGAGGACCACCAGATCCCCTACCCCGGTTGCCTCTACCAGGAAAGAAATCACCTCTCCCACCCTGCCCACCAGCTCCATCCCTCATGCCACCACGACCACCAAAGCCGCCACCACGTCCACCAAAACCACCATCCCTCATGCCACCACCACGTCCGCCAAAGCCACCATCCCTCATGCCACCACCACGTCCACCAAAGCCACCATCCCGCATGCTGCCCCCACGACCGCCAAAGCCACCATCCCTCATGCCACCACGACCACCAGTGTCCCAACGCCCACCACCACCACCAGAGTCAAACCGACTCATCCCACCACGATCCTTTCCAAAGTTTGGTGGCCCACGTGAAGCTATCTGTCTTAACTCCGGAAGCACATGCTGATTAGCACCCTCCAAAACTTTTATCAAATCACCTGCATGTTTCCAGTCTTGCTCAGAGAAAAAGGTATATGACACTCCAGTAGCACCTGCCCTTCCAGTTCTTCCTATACGGTGCACATAGTCCTCAATACCAGTGGGGAAATCATAATTGATAACCACCCTGTAATGGAAAATTCACAAAATTCATCTAAAATGCATCATCACGCACCTAAACAAAGCTAAAAGACCACAATGTACTATACAAAAGGATCATCATTATCTAGCTCATGCAAAAGTCATATAAAAAATTTCATAATGAGCTATTCATTTAAATTGATTGAGAATAAGCATTTCAGACAAGAGGCAAACCTTATATCCTTAATGTCAAGCCCACGAGCTGCAACATCAGTGGCAACCAGGATTGGTGACTTCCCACTCCGGAACTGACCTAAAACGCAGTCTCTCTCAGCTTGAGACTTGTCCCCGTGAATTGCCGCAGCCCCAAAACTCCTACCAATACTACGAGCAAGCTGATCACATAACCTCTTTGTCGAACAAAATATTATGACCTTTGAACCTCGTTCTTGGGATCTGAGGATCTGCTCCAAACGCCTCTGCTTCTCCATTTGTGGGACAACTTCAACATACTGCGAGTTTACAAATTGCATATATGCAACACAAAAACAATATAAGTCACCCAGAAACTAAAACAAAAATATTGTACTTCATTTGAACATATTACTGTAATTTAAAGTCATTCACACAATATTAACAGACTGTATTTTAATTTCTGTAAGCAAGTGTGGATTTTACTATACAGAAATATAATACTTTCAATATCCTTCATATATGTGAACCATTACCACATGCTTGCAATGTGCACTACACGTGACAACATTTTCAACATATCAAGTACCACAAAAAAAAGTCAACAAATTAATAAATAATAATATATAGGAGAAGTTTGGTTTGGGTTACAGTTCACTTTCACAACTGGATATTTTAATGTAGAATATAATATTCATACAGGGGATATGAATTAATTGAAATTTGAAGGTTTAGCACATCAAATTCAAATCATGAAATAGAAATTTGGATATAGAATATAATACATAATGGAACACAAATATAATAAAGGGAAGAAGCTAATATTTGCAAGTAAAAAAACAATGAACACAAATTTCTCAAATTTGTAACTTAGCTTGCAAAGTATTGACATAAATAAAAGAAGATAAAATTACAGGTATGATCAATTTTCTTTTTAGATGAACGGCCACTAATTAAATACCTGTGTGATAGCTTTATTTGCAGCAAGCTCATCTACACTTCCAATGTTAACCTGAACAGGATTGACAAGAAGATCACTAGCAATTTTTCTCACTTCTTTTGGCCAGGTTGCTGTGTACATGAGAGTTTGTCTGCGAGGTGGAATCTCATTCACAATCTTACGAATTTGAGGCTCAAAACCCATATCAAGCATTCGGTCAGCCTCATCAAGCACAAGGAGTGAGACTTGCCTAAAGTCAATTTTCTTCATTTCAAGTATATCATTGAGCCTACCAGGTGTGGCAACAACAATATCTGCTCCCCGATCTAACTCTTTTAGTTGAAGGGCTTTAGGTGCTCCACCATACAAACACTGCAGAGGGAAAAGAAATCAACATGTGCACTAAATATTAAGGAAAATATTAATAGATGAAAACTCAACAAAAAGGAAGAGAGGAAAACACTCAGGACAAACCGTGCAAGAGACTCGTGATGATCGACCAAATTTGATGACCTCATCTTGAATCTGTGTTGCAAGTTCACGTGTTGGAGCCAAAACCAAGACAGTGGGGCCATTAAGAGGATTATTCCGTCGCTGTCTAAGAAGAATGAAGGCAGGGATTAAGTAGCCTAATGTTTTCCCAGACCCTGTTTTGGCAATTGCTACTATGTCTCTACCTTGTAGTGAAACAGGCCATGTTTGAGCCTGTATTGGTGTTGGATTTGAAAAGCCAGCAGAATATATCTGAAATGAGTAAAAGACAGGCAATTAGACCTATGAATGGTGCAAAAATCCAAAGCATTTTGATTTAGAAAACACAAAAATCTGTTCAACTGTGTGATAATTTAGCAAACAAAAAAAAAAGGACCCATAGGTTATGGTTGCTTACAGAAGCAACTTGAGGCAATAAAAAAAGGCAAAAAAGACATAGGCGGAGCCAATAAGCAACAAATCCCAGGTCACATAGAAATTTGGAGAATGGAGGGCCATCCACCCTTATAGAAGATGCCCAAGAAAGGCTCCAACCATCCCTTTTGCAGGCTCCAAAAATCAGGATAGTAGTTGCACGTGTAATTGTGCCAATAGCAGATTAGCAGTGCAGCGTACGACATATGCTCCTGCTCTGGAGCAGATATCGCACCTGCGACAAGCGAAAATAGATAAGTTTAAAAGTAAATTTTAAGTCAAAACAATTGGGAAAAGGAGTAAAACCATTTCTTTCCTAGGAAGCACCAAAACATACAATATCATAAAACAGAAGAACAATAAACTTACATCTCTCAATATCTCAGGAGGGAATCCAGTAGCATCAAATGTCATGAAAGGAGGTGGAATGTTGTCACCCTGTCCAGTGAAACATCATGTTGATGAAAAGAGAACATAAAGATATACAAGAAAGGTAAATTTAAAATAAAGTCAGATATTCTACAAGGAAATAGAAATATTAGAACCACAATCATGCTGTTTATCTGTTAGAATCTCCCTAGAAGCACAAACAATCCAAAACAGATCATACATATCATATATACTACATATGAACAAAGATAGGCTTTGTTTTCACTTTTGATTTTGAAGTATCTTAATTGTAAAATACAACTACCCATAATATTAAATATGCATAGGGAGAGATGAGATACATAGTGTATCCTCTTTTTACTAAGATATTAAACTAAATTTCAACACAACTGCCAATAGAAGTACTTACCGTTGCTGTAACCTCATGTTGCTGACAGTAAATTTCAGCAGGTGAGAGATCCGTAACATCTGAAGATCCCATATATGGAGGCCTTGTTAAGGAGTTAGGAGGGAGAGGTGATGGTCCTCCTAATGGAGGACCAAACATGCTAAGCATAGTATTCCCAGCAAAACCACTTCCATTTCCACTAGGCATTGCATTCTGAAAAGGAGGGTTGCCAATCCTCATATCCTGCAATGGTATGTTACAGAACCATAAAATGAAAAAAAAAATTAATAATTAGGATAAGGAACAAGCATTATGAGTTAAAGGATAAAAAAGGTGATGAGGAAAAGTGAAGATTTGGCACATGCATTATCAACAGAAAGTAGTGTTGAAGTAGTCAAAGGTGAAATGCACCTTTAAAGCACTAGGAGGCTTAAAACCTTGAGGCAGAAAAAAATGTATCAACATTAGAAAAAAAGAGTAAATATTTTAACTACTTTCAATTATTAATATGGCATATTACTATGTTAATCATACAGGTTCCTTGCGGTCAAGTATCTCAATAAGGCACTAATTCATGTCTTAACTAATCCAGAAAGATACACCTACAGTGTATTATTACGGAGAAAATGGAAGAATGGACGTTGGTTGTTGATAAAACAAGAATTAAAACATCTTTTTTCTTGTTTGACTGCAAAGCAAATTAATTAGTAGATGGTAAAAAATCGGCAGAATATGTGAAATTTTTTTTGTGCTCTCACATGAAAAGAAAATAAAAGTGATTTTTTTTAATGACACGTACTTATCAACTTATCAACTTATCCAAACTTATCCACGCACCATAACATTAAAAGGATATATAAAACTCATTTAACATAAATAGATGTTCTCTTTTCAGTTCCCCAAGCTACTCTAGTCTTGCTTTCTTGTATTCTGAGAGGAAAATGAATTTCAGACAAGTACAAAATTAATTGCAGTAATTTCACCGAGAAAAAATATCATATATTAAATCAGTATTTTAAACGGTCAATAACATTTTATATTGAAACAATTTTAACACATCATTCTAGTAATCAAGTACCAACACATTATATAAGTAGTTAAAAAGAGAAGCATTGTTTAAGGCTCATACTAGGAAAAAAATTACCTGCTGATTCCTCGGAATGGCCATTTGAGTCATATCTGGCTGCTGACGACTCATTGGTGGCATATCTTTGTTAGACTTGTAGTGATATTCATTACCTGCTCTAGCATGCAAATTATCCTCATGACCCAACTTTTGGCCAGTGGGATGGACATTGGATGGATGACCATGCATCATTCCTGGGCTCATTTGACCATGAAAGTTAGGCCCATGCTGGTAATATAAATCAGGTCCACCCTGCTGCAAAGGCACGGCGGAGGGAGACTGTTGCATACTGCCTCTGAACTGCTGTGGATGGCCAGCATTGTGACCTACATTAGGCACTTGACCAGGACCAACTTCAGCGGGAACGCTCTGGTTGTTTTGAACAGGCAATGCACTCCTCTGCGGATACTGGGATGGCGAATGTCCAACCTGGTTTCCATTCTTAAACTCAGATTCCTCTGCCTTTGGAAATACTGTATGGTGATTTTCAAAGGACTGACCATGCATGTTATGCTTAACCTGCTGGGAGTTAGGTTGCCTAGGTGATGCCATGTTTGGCTGAATGTGCTGGGAGTTTGGTTGCCTGGGTGTAATCGCATTTTGTTGATATGACATATATTGCATGTTTTGGGGAGCAAATTGATGTGCTTGCGGTTGTGCTACATGGGAGCCGTGATCCTGAGGTGCTCCTTGCCCAAAATGCTGAGAATGGATTGCCTGTGGCATCTGATGATGCATTTGCTGCCCTTGGGGCGGCATCATTTGCTGCCCTTGAGACTGCATCATTTGTTGGGTTTGATGTAACCCAGACAGTGGCACAGATTGTCCCATCTGCAAGTTCTGCTGGTGTGCAGACTGAGCACTCTGAGATGGCGGCTGCTGAGTGACCTGCCCCACATGTGGACTCTGCCGCTGCTGCTGCATCTGCGGCATTGGTTGTCCATGTTGTTGGGCAGCGTGACCTACCTGCTGCTGCGAGAACTGCTGACCATGCTGTTGCACCATCCCACCAGACTGCATTGCATGACCTGTCGGTATAGGTGCCAAGCTTGGCACTGAAGTCACCGGAGCAGGCACTGAAGGCACAGGCGGAGCTATCGGCACCGGTTTTTCATACTGCGTAACATTGGTTTCAGGATTCCAATAGTATAACAAACCAGTGCTTCCATCAATCAACCCCTTCCATGGTTGTGGGAGGGTGGGATCATCAGGTGCATATCTGGGTCCAAGCCCAGCTGAAGCTGCCTCCGCTGTCGCCATAAAGAATTCCTATATCTATCTCTGCAATCAAAAATCATCTTTCAGAAACAAAAACAACAATAACGCAACATTCAAACCCTATACAGATTGAAAACCTAACAGAGATTGAATTTTAATCTAACATGGTCTAAATCTGACAACTTAAAACATAATGAAAACCAAAATCCACAGTTATTTACCCAATAGAAAAACTAAATAGATGAAAAGCGGTACATAACCCTAAAAAAATAACATTAAGATGATTGTATCGTGAGACTGTGTAGAGCGAAACTAACCTTAGCTTAGATTTGCGACAATCTATGAGAAAATATGGCTAATGATGAGAGGGCATATTGGTGGTGTGCGAATGTGATGAAGAAAAAATTGTGTAAAAATAAAATGTAAGAAACAGAGGCAGCTTTGGTTTGTTGAATACAATGAATGGGTTAGGGTTCAAGGACTAGGAGATGGAGGTCTGCAATTTAAGCCGAAAATACTGACCATACGATTGGAGAATAGCGGTTGTTGGACGGTTGTGATCGTCAAATAATTTAAGCCGAAACACATTGACCATATGATTGGAGAATCGTTGTTGGACGGTTGTGATCGTTAAATAATTTTTAAGCCGAAACACACTGACCATATGATTGGAGAATCGCGGTTGTTGGACGGTTGTGATCGGCAAATATCCCAGTCCGCTACATATTATTTTGACCTCCTGATAGTTCTCTCAAATTTCTTTTATCAACTATCAACCTTTGTGGATTGATTTTTGGATATAATTATCTAAAAGGATTAAAATTACAATGGCAAGCATGATTTATCTATTTATTTTCATTTTATTGAAAATAAGAGATGGTCAAATTATATTTTTAAAATACTTTTTAAACATTGTAAAAATATATTTGAACTTTAAAATGGAAAAAATATTATTTTTATTATTTTTATAAAAAATAAAAGTATGAAAATTTTAAAAATGAAAAGTGAGAATTAGAAAAAATAATAAATGATCATGTTTATGATTTTTTAGTGTCAAGTGCATTTTGGAGAAAAAAATATTAGCAATTACTTACTAAGATAATATATTATATAGATATGACAAAAACATGACTGAATAAAAATATGACAGACTTCAATTTTATCAAACATACATATCAAGAAATAAATTAGTACGTAACAATGTAAACAATGATAGTAACAACAATGAAGATTAAAATAGTGTTAGTTGTGATGTGAATAGTAGTATTAGTTGTGTTGTGAAGGTAACAATAATAATAATTATAATGGTGTAGTAATGATTATAGCAATAGTAGGAAAAATGATATCGGTAATATTAATGATAAAAATAATGACAATAATGATAAAAATGTGGCAATAATAATATTAAAATAATAATAGTAGTTATAGATATTATAATAATGAAAACGATGATGGTGACTATGCTAGATATGATAACACCGATAATAATAATTATAATGATTATTACAGGGAGAACGAGAAGGTTGATAATGATAATGACAACAATAAAGATAATATAATAATAACGAAGTTAGTGCTGCTAATCAAGATAGTGGTAATAGTAATTACCACAACACAATGACGACTACCATTTTTTTAATTTTTCCATTAATCAAGAAAGTTTTTCGGATGGATGTATCAATATCTACAATAACAACGATTAATATAACTATAATTATAATAACAATAAATTATAAAAAAAAGAAAAGAGATAATTTTATAACTTAACTATGTCATTAAAATTAAAAATATATTATATTAATATAATAAGATAATAATTAAAATAAACAAATTATATTCTATTGTATATTAAATTAAAATAAAATATAATAATTTTTCATTTTATCCTTATCTAAACTTAACTTAGTTTTTATATAAGTATAAAGTAGTGTAGTTTTTTAAAGTAGAGAGTGACTAGTATATTATTTATATGCACTCTAATGCACTTACATGAAACTCCTCTACTTATTATCGATAAAATATTCAACTTTGATCGTATAAAAAGAAAAAAAAATATTTGTACATAAAATTTCTTTATCTAATATGGATAAAATATTCAACTTTATTGTATAAAAGAAAAAAAAAACTGATTTGTACATGAAATTTCTCTACCTAATATTGAAAAAATATTCAACTTTGATTATATAAAAGAAAAAAAAATTATACATAAAATTTCTCTACCTAATATCGATAAAATATTTAATTTTGATTGTATAAAAGAAAAAAAAAGTATTTGTACAGGTAAAAGTTACTATAATTTTTTTATTTGTTCTTACCGCTCAGCTTTAGGTGTAGCTTTTGAGTCTTAATTGAGAAATATTTACACTTAAAATTCTTTGAATATTGTATTATAGAATGTGGCAAAAATAAAACAGAGAACATATTAAGTACTTAATTTTAGAAAACAAAATTAATTTGTTTTAAAGTTTAATCTTCCCATTACTAGACTCAAATACATCTGACTACACAGACCAAGTCATTTCATCTTGACAGAGAACATATTAAGTACTTAATTTTAGAAAACAAAATTAATTTGTTTTAAAGTTTAATCTTCCCATTACTAGACTCAAATATATCTGACTACACAGACCAAGTCATTTCATCTTGACAGAGAACATATTAAGTACTTAATTTTAGAAAACAAAATTAATTTGTTTTAAAGTTTAATCTTTCCATTACTAGACTCAAATATATCTGACTACACAGACCAAGTCATTTTATCTTGTAATTTCATGTGCTCAAAATAATCATGACTGAATTTACTCAATAAAACTATCCTGATTATGATTATTATAATTAGGGGTATCTCAATTTATAATAAATAATTTATATTGTATTTTTAACTCTTTATTATAGACATTTTATAAAAAAATACAATTTTTTAAAAATATTTCCATCCATCGTAATGACATAACACCAATATTTAATTTTGGAAAAAGAGAATATTTAGAAAAAACTGAACAGCAAATTAATTAATAAATTAAATGAAAGGTCCCATGGGAAAGAACAAGAACTTTCTCCTTAAGCGGTTACCCCTTCCCAACAAGCAAAGCAACAAGAGGCAGAGAGGTTGGTTAAAATAACTAGTTACTTGTATTTGATACCATGGAACCCGAGTCCACCACCACTCCACACTTACCACTCTCCGACACTGACATCAACTGGGACAGGTACTTATTCACACTTCAAACCTTAACTTATGTTATACATCACTTGATCATTTAAACTATTTGTGCGTGTAAGGTTGGATAAAACTAAGTTTCACGTTATTGGTGCTATTCTCTTCACTGCTCAATCGGCTCTGCTTCATCCAACTGCGGTGGTGAAGACACGAATGCAAGTTGCTAGTTCAGGATTTTCTCACTTGGGAGGAATATCTGTCTTGGCTCACATTCTCCGCAGTGATGGCATTCCTGGAATCTTCAGAGGCTTCGCCACTTCTGCCATTGGTTCAATGCCCGGTAGGGTCCTGGCTCTCACCTCTCTCGAGATCTCTAAAGATGTTATCTTGAAATACACGCAAGGTACAGACATTCCACAAGCTTCTCGTGTTGGCCTCGCAAATGGAGTTGCTGGCCTGGTCTCCAATTTGGTTTCTTGTGTATACTTTGTGCCCTTGGATGTGGTACTTATCACTACTCTCTCTATTCATTACTTTTCTTTCTCTTTTATCATATGATCCTTTTGTTTTGTTTATCTTGGAAGGTATGGATCAACTAGTGTCAGTTATTTTAGCTTAACTGATCGTTTCAAATTTGAGTTTTGTATGTAGTTGCGTTAGGCACACTTGGTCTCTTTTTCATGACATTTTTTTTTATGACATGCTCCTTTTGTGTTTAGTATGGTTCAACTGACAAGAGTTTATTCTAGCTTATTCTATGACCTGAGTTTAAGACTTTTGAGTATTGGGTATATGCATTTATATTAAATACGAGTTTAAAGATCATAAAATATAATTTTAGACCGTCATCCATTATCAAAAATCAATAATTTGTGCAAAATGTTTTACACTTTCACTGCATGAATACTTTTCTCATAAACATTGTGATGGATACTTTTCTCACAAAACATTGTGATAAATACTTTTCTCATGAACATTGTGATGAGAGTTTTGTTGGCCATAGTAGCCCTATCCAGATCAAATAGGATTGTTTTGTGTACATGTGTATATGATATATCTGGTTTATATAAAAAAGAATGATTTTGTTTAATGTGTGTTTTTTTGTTTCTCAGATTTGTCAGAGGTTAATGGTACAGGGTCTTCCCGGGACAACGAGCTGTAGAGGGCCCTTTGATGTTGTTCGAAAGGTTGTGAGGGCTGAGGGGTTTCGTGGCCTGTATAGAGGTTTTGGATTAACGGCTGTAACTCAGTCCCCTGCATCTGCACTCTGGTGGGGTTCATATGCTGCCGCACAGCACCTAATTTGGAGGTATATTCTGTGCTCTTTTGCAACAATCTATTAATGGTGTGTTTGAAATTTGGCTTATAAACTTTCACTGACATGTATTTTAATGGACAAAACTTAGATTAGTTTCTTAGGTGTTTATGGTGTTGTTATAGAATATGCATTGGGGTTTTATCTTGATAATTTTTAGCATGACGTTTGCATTAAAGGTTAACACAGGTTATAGAGATAAAGCTCCATTAGAGAACAACAGTAAAAGTAACTAAAAAATCTAAGTCCAAGTTTTGTCCCATTTTAATAAGTTGACATGCATATCAAAACAAGTCCAGAGTTAAAAAGAGTTTATATGAAGGTTGTAAATTACAATCTACTTTCATGGGCCGAAACAAGTCCGATGTATGATTTTTCCTTCCTTTTATTTCATTTTTAATTTATGTATGATTTTTGGCTTTTAGGAGTTTGGGCTACAAAGGTGATACGGGGAACAAACCTTCACAAGTGGAAATGGTGTCAGTTCAAGCTACTGCTGGGATGGTGGCTGGTGCTTGTTCCTCAGTTATCACTACTCCCATAGATACTGTAAAAACACGTCTTCAGGTATGTGAAATAGTACTCTCGATTTTAGGATTTGTTGTTACTTGAGAAGGTAAGAATTGTTAGTTTAAATTGGCATTGATACGCCGGTCACTGAATCACTTTGTGTTTCTTTAATGTAATAGTTTTTGTTTCGTTTCTATTTTGGGTTTTGACTGTAATATGGTGATTTTGGATTTTTCACTTTTGATTTGCACCAAGGTTATGGACAACTACGGTTCTGGAAGACCATCAGTACTGAAGACAGCAAAATCTCTTCTTAAGGAAGATGGATGGTGGGGATTTTACAGGGGGTTTGGACCGAGATTTTTAAACATGTCACTTTATGGAACAACGATGATTGTTACTTATGAACTGATAAGTATGTCCCTTCTTGCTCATGCAAAAAAACCTCAGTTGTTTGGCTCTAACATATATCTTGTTTTTGAGTTTTTCAACTTGGATGTGCTATTATGGAAAAGTGTCTTTGTAATGATCCTAACTCTGAATTACAGCCTCATCTTAGAGTAGCTGGACCATCCATTATAATGAGCTGAATGATTCATTTTATTAAGTTTAGCCTTATTTGATTTCTCATTTTAACCCCTTTTGACAGAAAGATTATCAGTTCAATCCTCAAGCTGAGATCTTTTACTTGAGAAGTTCAACTGTACTGCAAGAGCAGAGACAAAGATTCAACACACTTGATTTTAGCATGTCTAGTTTGTGTTCAGGGACAGCATATTGATGGATCCCTTCAACTTCAAGCACTGTATGGTGTGGATGGCAAAGATGTGGCTCCTTCTCTATATTTTTCATTGACAACATAACTTTTGCTTCTTTAGATTCTTGTTTCTTTTGTAAGAATTGCTGTAGAGTGGAATATAGAGAGTTGTTGTTTTACAACTATTAAAGGTCGTTCACTAACTTGTGAAATTTGATGTCTTTTGAAAGAAATTGTATTGAACCCAAAAATAGAAAAGAAACTATACATTATAGTTTTTTTTTTTCAATGCTTGATATTAGTACGTTGAATAATAATTAGTTGACTTGAAAGAGCAAAATTACAAATAAAATAAAATAAAATGTTAGAATTTATATTTTGTCATTTACTTTAGCTCTTTATGTGAATGTACATTTTTTAATAATGTTACTCTAAATGATGTGGTAAATTAACTATAAGATCATGCATTCAATCATGTATTAATTAATTTGTGTTTATTTCGACTAACTACATTAGAAAAAAATAATCAATACATTGCGTATTGAGCTTATTTATGATAATGTGTGTTAGGATGGTTAATTATCATACATAGGTAAAAAAATTAAATAAATGATAAAATATTAACTTAGTTGGATCTAATTCAAAAAATATACTTTAACATTGATTTCCGATTTTGACGTGACCTTTTACAAACAAAGAGTGAATAGTAGTTATTGTTATTCTGAATCTACATCTACATCCCTATCCACTTGTCTCTCTCATTTCATTTCTCATCATGTAAGTTTGTCGCTTTCTGGAATATGGATCCAATTCCTTTCTCACATTTTTCATTTTATTGTTTCTAACGTTTTAAATTCAAATTTATGTATGTATAAGATTTCATTGTTTGATCGTAGCATGACCCGGTGTTAAATCACATTTCTTGTATGTTTCTCTTTTCCCGTTTGTGACTTGATTGAATTTTATTGTTTGAATTAAATGGAAATGAACCACTTATTAGCTGATCTTTGAATTGGATATAATTGCTGATCATGATCATACAATTCATGCTACATTCATTTTTAAGATTTTATCCCTTAAGCTAAGGGCAAATAACTTTTTTAAGTTTGTTTATTTTTCTAAACTTAAGAATTAATATTTAGATGTGCAATTCTTCCTGTGTAAAACTTAAAGCATTGTAAATCATGCATTGTTTGATTTTCTATTATCACTTAGCCTTAGGTTGACATTAATAAATAGAACTTAAATAATTAGGAAAATGTGACTTTGGAATAACACCAATTAGAAAACTAGTTCATAACATCATACTCAATTACTCATACTAAGCATGATGTTGTGGATAATTTTGTTTGTTAAAATTATAATGTTATTTCTTGTCTATATTGTTATGTTAAAAAAATTTCAAGTTAACTCAAGATTATATTACTGTTATGATTTTTACTTATTTATTTTGGATTTATTGTAATGACAGATAATGGGGTTGTCATTTGGAAAGCTTTTCTCTCGTCTCTTTGCCAAGAAAGAGATGCGAATTCTTATGGTTGGTCTTGATGCTGCTGGTAAAACCACAATATTATATAAACTCAAGTTAGGGGAGATTGTCACCACCATTCCTACTATTGGTATATTTTCTTTTCAAACTTGCGTGATCCATGGAAAAATGGTCACAAAAGTTTAAACTACTGAATAATATTTATTGTTGTGTTCCTGCTTTACACATAGCATTATATTTCTCTTATCTATACAGGATTTAACGTGGAGACTGTGGAGTATAAGAACATTAGCTTCACTGTGTGGGATGTTGGTGGTCAGGATAAGGTGATTATTGGTAGAATCACTTGCTACATTCTCTCCCATCTTATTTTTATTTGATTTTGATTGACATTGTTTTCATTGAACAACTACTTGAGTTGTGGAGACAACCCCATAGAAAGAACTATAACTTGTTGAGTTGCTCTCTTCAATTATGATAAAAAGTTTGTCCAACACTTTCCATTTTATCTTATATCTATACTTTTTTAATTCTCACCATAAAAGGATTGTTGTAGAGTAGTGGAAGTTCTAGAATTTACAAGGTGTCTCAAGGACACTGGTTAAGGAAAAGTTCTCACTGGAATGAGGAAAATTATGTTGCTCAACTTTTTTTTTTTCATTTCCCCGTAGTCTCGAGAATTACTTAATTAGTGCCTTTAAGGCAATGGTTAGCTAGATCTTATATATAATTAGTCTTATTCTTGTCCAAGAAACCAATCCCTGTGTTAAAAAGTATTAGAAATGTAGGTTATTGACTAATTTAACCTTATAAAACCAGCTTATAAGGTGAGGGTTGTTAAGAAATGGAGACTAAATAAGATAATAAGGTGAGGGTTGTCTAAGGGTTAGAGACTAAATAAGGATCAATAATAATAAACAATCTCAAGATAGACTCTAATATCATGTTTTGAAATGTGAGTTATGTGTTTAATTCAATTCCTCCAAATCAGTTTATAAGTTGAGTGTTGTCCCCCACTTATATATACTCAATAAGTTATATCATTCGGTGATGTTGGATCTCTGACCAAAAGTGATCCAAAAAGTTTATCTTTTTTACGTTTAAAACACATAAACTTAAACACGAGAGATAGATATATTCTAAACTCCTGTACAAGTGATTGCTAAATTACATTAAACTGTTATTTGCTACTTACTTAAAGTGACCTGATTGTAGTTCATGTCAGGTACCTTACTAGTTGCTACCTCATTTTTTGAATTTAGCTTTTCACTGCCACAGTCACATGACTCATTGTCATATATTTATTTCTATCAATTATGTTTCAAGTGCTTCATGATGTAATGACTCAGTAGCAAGGGGTCAACTTTCAGATTCGACCATTGTGGAGACACTACTTCCAGAACACACAAGGACTTATTTTTGTGGTAGATAGCAATGATCGCGATCGTGTTGTTGAGGCTAGAGACGAGTTACACAGGATGCTGAATGAGGTGTGTGTATATACACATGTATGAGCATATAGGTATGAACATGTGAAAACTTGTAATTAATATGATTTCTTTCCATGGATAGGATGAATTGAGAGATGCTGTATTGCTTGTTTTTGCAAACAAGCAAGATCTTCCTAATGCGATGAATGCTGCTGAAATCACTGATAGGCTTGGTCTAAACTCTCTGCGACAGCGCCACTGGTAAATTAAGTTCCAAAACAAGGAGAAATTATTAAGAAATGTAGGATCACAAAGTTTTATGCTCTTACTATTCTCTGCTTGACATATAATATCATGTAGAGATGAAAACAAGAATTTCATGAAAACATGAACTGTTTTTAATCTTGTTATCTCTAAAAATATGCATTCATGTTTCTTCAGGTATATCCAAAGTACATGTGCTACTTCTGGTGAAGGTTTATATGAGGGACTAGACTGGCTTTCAACTAACATTTCAAGCAAGGTTTCCTTTAAATGAGGACATTGTTTTTCTCTACAACAAGGTTTTGTGATGCAGTTACATTTTCCTCGTCCTAGTTACTGTTTTTTATCTTGTGTTCTTTTTTTCTATTTTTCAGGGTTAATAGAAATACCATCAAATGCTGATAATTTATCTGGAATGTGATGGCAACAGACCTTTCTATTATTCTGACAATTATTCTTTTCTACTGTCTAATCGGGTTTTGATTCAAACAAATACTATTTATGTATATTGTTGAGCTTCTAGTGTGAATATCTAATTATTATTATTGTTATTCTTTGTTTTCAATGACATTTTGCTCTAAATCGCATTTTTGATCCATGTAATAACAGAGTTTACAAGTTCTGCGTTGGGGATTGTCTGATATATCCCCTCACCTTTGAACTTAGTATTGTTTTTGTTTTAAAGAAAAACCATCAAATCTTCGTTGATAAGGAAAAGAAAAAATATATAAGAGACAATTGTAATACATAGACAACCAGTTATAAAATGTGAAGATACGTGTTCTATTCTGTGAGTGAGTTAGATACACATTACAGTTGGCGATGGTGTATTATAGTTGGCTTAGAAGTAAAGTTGTAAGAAAAATAACTTAGGATCCCTTGTGTAAGATATTTGCAACAAAATTGAGATAACATCTATCATAAAAAAGACTTGGTAGAAACTCTCATTCAATTATTCAAGAAATGTTTGGGTTGGAATTCTATTAACATAACCTATAATTTTTTTAATCTATCAATATTGTTGTACCTTGTTTTGTGCATTAGAAAGTGCAAATAGCTTATTGATACCTTTGAAATGGTAATCCAAATAGATAGTTAGACATGTGTGGAGGTTTGTAAGGAAAATATATTAGATGGAGGTCAATTATTAAAAGTAATGACACCTAAAAAGGGAAAATAATTCAAAATAATTTAGAGGTTAATTGTTTGTCTATTGACACGATTTATAATAAAATATTTTTGACTTCATTTGATCCATGAAATAATCCTATATGGCAGGAAAGGTTTGGTTATTGTTGTTTCACATTATGTTCCTTCTACTCCTATATTTATAACTCCTGTTCGCAATAGTTTCTTGATAAAAATGACGAAAAATTATTTATCAAGCACTTATTTATGTTCTAAATGTAAACCTATCATTTCCTTTTAGTATTTTTTTAAGAAAAAAGATTAAAATAAAAATAATGATATTATAAATTTAAAAAATAAACTCAGGTTCCTAAATCATATAATCAGGTATTTGAATTTCTATACATATAAAAAGAATCTTGTTAAGAGGAATCACTGTACTTATGAATATCACCTATTCCTCATGAAGTGATAAAAAAATTTCAGTAATTGATTGAGTACACTTTTGCATCACATACTGACGTGAATCTAACCTAAAATTAATAGAATATTTGAAATTTGAGTTTAGAGTCGGATGAGAAAGAAATTTTAATATAATAAAATGCGTAACAATAATAAAATAAAATAAATATAAAAAATAGAGACCACAAACATTTGATAAGTTAAAGATGATCTTCACATGTATTTTGTTATAAAATTTAATAGATCATTTGTTCAACATCCTCATCCTCTATTTTACTTAGCCAAATAGACACAGACATGCATATAGAACCTCTATCTTGAAACAATATTAAAGGAGCTTAAAACAATTATTTGATATATATAATGATTTGGCTGAAAGCAATTGAATGCGTAACTTTGGTTATTTCAACCTAAACCATTTGTTATGTTTAGCTTCATTCTCATCTATACTATTAATAATAAAGATTTTACCATTAATAATAAAGATCTTCCATCTTGGGATGAACAATTGTATGGGTAATTAATTCACAATCAGAAAAGACGATATATGAACATTTTCATAATCAGGGTATTTGACGAAATGAGGTTTATTGTCAAAAAAATTACTCAAATAGGTCTGGCTGAAAAGTATATACTAAAATGGATTTGTTTACAAGAAGACGTTAAACTGTTCAACGCCTCCAGGCACCAAAGAGGTTCAAAACTTAAACGCCTCCACATGTTTTTTTGGTTGGGCAAATGGATGGAGACGTTTAACAAACAAACGCCTCCATGTAGCACGTAGGAAGACGTTTGAAATCTAAACGTCTCCTTACTCAAATATGGTAACTGTCATTTTAAATTAATATACTTGATTGAGTTGTCTAAAGTTTAGATGCTGTATTTATTTTTTTATCAGAGCAGATGGACTGACAGTGCATTTTTTACGTGAATCGTTAAAACAAACAACACTTTTTACTAACTTCACTATAATAATTTTTTTTTCTTTTTTCAAACACATAATAGTTTACCTGCGTCATCAATTTTCTTTGTTTATATATTTGAATTATATATAAAATAAAATCAAATTAACAAAAAATATATAGATAAATTTTAAAAAATATATTAATTTAAAATGACAGTTACCATATTTGAGTAAGGAGGCATTTAGATTTCAAACGTTTTTCTTGAGGACATGCCATGTGCTACATGGAGGTGTTTGTTTATTAAATGCCTCTAACCATTTGCCCAGCAAAAAAAACACGTGGAGGCATTTAAGTTTTGAACGCCTTTGATGCCTAGAGGCATTGAACAGTTTCACGCCTTCTCGTAAACAGACTCATTTTGGTATATACTTTCCAACCAGACCTATTTGAATATTTTTTTGAGTAATAAACCTCATTTCTTCAAATACCCTCATAATCAACTACACTACAAATGGCGAGGCATATTACATACAACTTTCTCCCCCTTCTATTTTAGCGTTCTTATTTTTCTTTTGTAAATTGTAATCTAGGTAAACTCAAAAGTGTCTATTTTTTAAAGGTAGTGTAGTGCATATTAATTTTAAAAGAAGATAGAATAATCCCTATCTGGAAGATGGTACAACTAACTGTTGTTCTTCAAATACTATGATGCTAACTACCTTGAATCTTACCAATTAATATACCCCTATTTGGTTTCTAAAGGTCATTTGTTTACCATCCTCGTCCTCTGTTTTACTTAGCCAAATAGACACAAACATGTTTTACTTAGCCAAATAGACACAGACATGCATATACAACCTCTATCTTGAAACAATGATCTATTATCAGTTAAAAGATCTTAAAACAACTATTTGACATATATCATAAATGATTTGGTTGAAAACAATTGAGTGCGTGACTTTAGTGATTTCAACCTAGACCATTTGCTATGTTTAGCTTCATTCTCACAATTAGAAATATAAATATGTCACCTAATTTAATATATTTCTTTAAATTAAAGTCACGGACTTACGTAGTAGTTACAAGTATACGGCTATATTAGAGATGAATTCCTGCATTTTTTCACTTGACTGTTTTAAAAGTCACGATCACTTTTAATGACTTTATCAATTATAAGTATTTTATCTTATTCATTGTCGATTTCTCCAAAATGACATGGGTCTATTTCCTGAAAACAAAATCATAAGTCTTTAACATATTCAAGAAGTTTAATGCCCTTGTTGAAAAACAGAGTGAAAAACACATAAAAGTACTTAAAAGTGATCGTTACAAGGTGTAAACATCCCACGAGTTTGAAAAATTTTGTGAGGATGAAGACATAAAGTGACAACTAATAGTCGCTTACTCTCCTCAACAAAATGGCGTGTCCAAAAGAAAGAATTGCACGATCTTAGAGATGGCTAGATCAATGTTGAAAGAGAAAGGGTTGTCTAATATTTTTTTGGGTGAGCCAAAATAGGTGGAAAGTTATGCAATGAGGGAGGTGCATCTGGAACAACACTAGCACCTATTCAGATTGAGCAAGCCAATGTTGAATCTGCTCAGATTGAGAGGGACAATGAGGTCTTGTCTGAACAGTTATCCGCTATGCTGAATGATGACATGCAGACTACCATGCATCTGGATGTTGTTGAAGAAAGAGTGGAAATGAGACTAGAGTCAGACGCAGAACCACTCAATGCTCCTCTTGAGTCTGTTGCTCTTGTTTCCCCACAGACGAAAGAATGTTCGTCTGCTGAAGCTGCTCTTCCACAGACTGAAGTATAGTCTTGTGATGTACAGTCTGTTGATGTATCTACCTCTGCCTCTAGACTTAGTATATAATCTTATTTGTTGCTTATTTCTCTTGTCACATGTAGTTATTGCATGAAACCTGGTCATAACACATATAGTTGCATGATTAGGAAAGAAGACATTTCTTGTGGTTTGTTTAAATGGGTTAAGAAAGGTGATCACAACTCTAACATTGCTGGACCCAAAAAGATTTGGGTACCAAAATCAAAGTGATAACTTTCTTGTGCAGGTATGCTTGAGGGTTAAGCACTCAACTTGGTACTTGGATAATGGCTGCTCAAGGCATATGACAGGTGACAAGAGCAACTTTATCTCCTACAAGTCAAAGGAATCTGGATCAGTAGTTTATGGAGATAAGGTAACAATGAAATTCAATAACACCACACACAAATTATAGTGCAATTGTCCTTTGGTAAAGGTTCAGTAAGGATATCTGCAAGTTGATTTTCCGTCTCAACAAACTCCATGTCACAATCACCTTTTTCAATGTGAACCCTTATGAAATGATAACGCACTTCAATATGCTTAGTTCTTGAGTGCAAAACTGAGTTTTTTGTGATGTTGATTGCACTTGTATTATCACACTTGAGATGGATGTGATCAAACTTTAGTCCAAAGTCTTCAAGTTGTTGTTTAAGCCATATGATTTGTGCACAACAACTACTAGCAGCGACATACTTTGCCTCCGCTGTTGACAATGCAACACAAGCTTGTTTCTTGCTATGCCACGAAACAAGACACTTTCCAAACAAATGACAAATACCACTCGTGTTCTTCCTGTCCGTCTTGCAACCTGTAAAATAGGAATCACTAAAACCAACAAGGGTAGGAGATGTACCTTTGGGATACCATAAACAACACTTCAAAATCTTCTTCACAGTAGTCATGTGAGACTGTTTAGGTGTAACTTGAAATCAAGCACTGTTAAGTCAAAATGACTTAACATCTTAATTTTGATAATTATAGAAGAATGATCAGACTGAAGAGCAGACTGAAGAACAGACTGAAGAAGCATCAAATGCAAACAGAAGAATGATCAGACAAATCATTAATGAGCATAGACGAAAGCCTGAAAAAACAAATCTTGCTTTTTGATGATGTCTCTGATCAAGTCAGAAAAAGCCTGAACATGCGCTGACTCAACTATTTAAATATTGATTATTCTAATTGATCTTTGTCACACGTTTGAAGACCCCAAGAAAAAGGACTAACGTTCAAAGAATACCTTTATATTAGTCCGTGGAGGCTGTGTTCAAAGAATACCTTGTTTAGCTTGCAGAGGCTGGGTCCAAAGAATACTGATTTACCCTAAGAAGGCTGTGTCCAAATAATATCTGTATTTAACTAGGAGTGGCTGGGTTCAAAGAATACTCTTAGTGGAACCTCAGTGTGTTGCTGGAGAACTGGATGTAGTCTTGATCAGAGTACCAGTATAATAATAATGTTGTCTTCTCTATTGTTTTATCTGTTAACTAACTGGGGGATAATAACTTGAAAGTCTGATAATAAAATCAATCTTAAGAAGAAAACAATCTTGTGTCTGATCAAGCTTTGAAAATAACAGATGCAAACACATCGTCTAATAATTTCTTTTAATTAACACAATTCAACCCCCTTCTTGTGTTTTTGTATTTTACAGTTTGGTATCAGAGCTCAGCCTATAAGGGTTGAGCGCTTAACAGCTGCTAGAGGAAAAGATCCGGGATGACAAACTCACAAACGATGCTCATTGCAGAAGGCTCCTCCATGAACATACCTCCAGCTTTCTCTGGGGATGACTATCCTTTTTGGGCGGACATAATGGAGATGTACATTAAATCCACCCATTACAGACTTTGGAAGATAATCACTGAAGGAGATATTTCCCTAACCAAACCAGAAAGCGAGTGGGGAATGAAGAATACTCAACAATGGAGTTCAACAGCAAAACACGTTATACTATAACATGTGCTTTATCAAGGACAAAATATAACAAATTTTGTGCCTACAAAACACCCAAAGAGCTCTGAGACGCGTTGAAGATATCTCATGAAGAAATTGAAGATGTCAGATTCAGAAAAACTGTCTCTCTTCAAAGGGAATATGAAATGTTCTCCATGTTGAAAGAAGAATCAATAGATGAAATGTTTGGAAGATTGCAAACCATTCTGAATGGGCTAACTGCTTTGGGAACCACTTTCACAAAGGCCCAAAATAATATGAAGATCTTGGATAGTCTTCCTGTTCAATGGGAAGCCATGTCCACTGCAATATCAGTTGACATAGACATGAAAACTCTGAGTTTTGATGAGTTTATTGGCGTCCTAAGAGTCCACGAGGTTCATCTGTGTAAAAGAAAAAAAATAAAAATTCAAGAGCCTATTACTCTATCCAGTATTTATGAGCTTGCTGAAGAAGAGTCAAGTAAGAAGAAAAATAAGATCCTGAAAGTTGAATCAACAGACTCTGATGATTCTGAAGAATCATCTGATGATGAAATCTCCTTAATGACAAGGAGATTCAATAAAATGATGATAAAGAAATGAAGAGACCAAATATTCTTCAGAAAGAAAGATAGACGATCTCCTGAGAAGAGGTCTACAAAAGAAGAAGAATCCAAAATCATCTGCTATGAGTGCAAGAGATCTGAACATACTATGTTAGAATGTCCAAAGTTAAAGAAGAAATGGAACCCCAAAAATGTCAGAGGAAAGAAGAAACCAGCCACTTGGGATGATCTCGATGATGAAAGTTTAGATGAATCCTCTAATGAAAAGACTGCAAATATTTATCTCATGACAAAAGACACACAAACATCTGAGGTAAATAAATTGTCTGACTTATCCTCATCCTCATCATCTGAATCTGAATCAGACTCATAAGATATCTCGTATGAAACTCTCTTAGCTAATTCTCATTTTTTTGTTGATCAATATAAAGTATGCAAAACCAAGCTGAAAAAGGTTTTGGAAGAAATTACCATTTTGAAAACTGAAAATGAGAATTTGTCTAAGAAAGACACATTAGACAAACCATCGTCTAAATCTGAAAAGGATCAATTTCTTCTTGAGATCAAAAGATTAAAAGAAGAAAATGAATCTTTATAGAAGGATTTAACTAAGTTCACAAATAGTTCTTCTGTGCTAAAAAATATTTTAAACTATTGAAGATCTCCTCATAACAAAAATGAACTTAGTTATGATCATATGATAGACGAAAGAAGGTTACCAATTAATTCATCTGTACATAGAAGCATGCATGAAATTTATCATAGGATTCCAAAACAGTCTAAAGGTCATTCAAGAACCTATGACAGATGGAAACCTACAACTAACAAAGTTGGACCCAAAAGAATTTGGGTACCAAGGTCACAAATAATTTTTGTTACAAATGTTATAAACAGGAAAATAGAATGCTTCAAGATGGTACAACCTGGACAATGGATGCTTGCAACACATGATCATAAATATGTTTATGTGCCAAAATATCAAATTAAAGAATGAGCATATTTTTATACGTCAAGACAATGAACCAGTTGTCAAAACAGACGCAGAAGTCAATTTAGACGGAAGAGACAAGCATCAAGGAGTGCAGACCAGGTCGATTTTTAAAGACCTTTCTAGATATGCTTTGGTATCAAAAATTGAACTCAAAAGCATTGAGGAAACACTCAAAGAAAATGACTGGATTCTTGCCATGGAAGAAGAGTTAAACCAGTTAAAAAGAAATGAAGCAATTCGTATTTTACTTGCTCTTGTTGCTTGTAAGAATATTATTTTATATCAAAGGATGTTAAAAGTGTTTTCTTAAATGGTTTCATAAAAGAAAATTTAGGAATTGTTTCTTCTGGTTAATTTATTTGTCTGCTTGAATTATTTCATCTACACTTAGCATCTGATTATTTCATGTTAAAATGAAACGTTGCGTCTGGTCATAAGTTGAAATAGTCTGTCTGACTCTTCAACAGACGCACCGTTATGTTATCGTCTAACATCTCTGTTGAGTGTACAGAAAGAAACAAAGGAAGAATAAGAGGCCAATGCAAAATGGAAGACTTTTAATAATTAAAAAAAAAAATTGGCAAAGGGAAGAAGCCTATTTTTTTTTTTACACATCCTCAGATGGAAGAAGATGATGGAAAGTTAAAGAAGGCCATAGAAAAATAAGTGTGAGATATAAAAGTGATCCAATGATCCCTCTGTGCTTTGTTTGATCTACACCTAATCCTGGTGTAAGAAAAATAGACACTTGACGAGGGTTTACCGATTGTAGAGCAATCAACATCATCACAATAAGGTACCGTCACCCAATCCCTAGACTTAATGTCTTGTTAGATAAATTGCATGACTCAACTATTTTTAGTAAAATTGATCATAACAATGGTTACCATCAAATAAGGATGAAAGCAGGAGATGAGTAAAAAAAACTGCCTTTAAGATTAAAATTTTCATTCACAGAAGAAGTAAACGTATTAAAAAATGAATTTACTTTTTAGAAGCATGTTCAGCGTCTAAAAGTACTTTTTAACTAAAATCCGAACATATTCTTATGCATCTTTAGAAACCATTGCAAAAGTATAGTTGGCAACAAAAATAATTCTACTAATGGATCAGAATCCTTATTTTCGCAAACAAAAATAAAATTTTTAATATCTACTTTGTTATAATTAATTTTATTAAAATCTTAAAAATAAATGTCCAAAATTAATTATAAAATAGTATTTTAGTCTTTATATTTCATATGGTAAATATGCAATATTGTATAGTTAAGTTTTATAACAAAATATTTGCTTTTACCAAATGTAACTATTTTGCTTCTCTTAATTTTACATCAGCAAGCTTACTTTGTTTGATCTACAACTTGTCGTGATACAATAAAAATAGGCACTTGAGTAATAGACAGAAAAATTAAGGTATAAGTAATCTGGATTAAAGAGATAAAACTTGATAATAAGCTTATATTTATACCCACATG
The DNA here is from genome assembly GCA_026586105.1 of Hylodesmum podocarpum. Classification (NCBI taxonomy): domain Eukaryota; kingdom Viridiplantae; phylum Streptophyta; class Magnoliopsida; order Fabales; family Fabaceae; genus Hylodesmum; species Hylodesmum podocarpum. Next base: position 4,207,396 of record JALJEV010000367.1, on the reverse strand, counting down.
ATAAGTCGCTATCCAGGTAAAGGAAATTACGTAATTACAAAACAAGAATTTGGACTTGGGCGGTACATTTTTTAAATTGACTTGAGAAAAGATATTGTTAATTAAAAAATTGATCTTTTGAAACAATGGGTTACTTTTCTAGGTTGTTACGCTTAGTTTGTTGATTTTGACAATAAATACAATCCATTGTACAACATAGTCATGGTTGTCCAAAATACAATCAGTTTTACTGAAAATAACACTAGTTGCAAGTCTTGAAGAGTGAAGTGAAGTGAGTTTTTCTTTGTTTTCTTTAAAATAATAATAATGTCTTTCTTCACTTACTCATGTGATGGAAGAAGCCATTATAGTGCCATTATGAAAATCCAAATTCCTCCCCAGAATGACTCTAACAACTCACACAACATCATTGCATCGGTTCCAACTGTGAAATCCAAGGAATATAAGCGTGGGAGTGAAGACGAACATAGGTAGTTATTAATTCAAACATTTCTTTTTAACTTAATTAAATGTTTTTGTTTAGTATTTGATTTTTCATTAATTTATGTATTTTGTGTTTCCTCGTATAGGTTATTTTTGGTTGGGCTTGAGAGATATGGTTGGGGAAAATGGAGAAAATTTTCAAAAATTTGTTGAAACAAGAATAAATACTCAAGTTGCTAGTCACGCACAAAAGTATCTACTACATGTGAAAGCACTAAATAAATAGAAGAAATAAAAAAAAGAGCATTCATGATACAACATTAAAAGGTGTAGCTGCAATAGTCTCTCCCAAACAATACTGGATTCTTACTCCAGATATGCATAGTTAGCATCTCCAAGAAGTGTAACATTTGCAGAACTGGATTCTTGCGTCAAAATTGGCAACCCAACAACCACAACCAGTGCAACAATTACAAAAGAATTTTCCTAGTCCAAATTTTACAGTGCAACAATATCAAGTGCAACCATTACAATATGAGATTGTTACTTCAAGTTTTGAAACGCAACAACTACATCAAGTGCAACCATTATAAGATGGGATTGTTACTCCGAGTTTTGAAACACAACAGCTATATCAAGTGCAACCATTACAAGATGGGGTTGTTACTTCAAGTTTTGAAACGCAACAGCCACATCAAGTGCAACCATTATAAGAGAATTTTCCTACTCCAAATTTTACAGTGCAGTTACATCAAGTGCAATCGTTACAAGATGAGATTGCTACTCTAAATTTTGAAACGCAACAGCAACATCAAGTGTAACCATTACAAGATGAGATTGTTACTCCAAGTTTTGAAAAGTAGCAGCCACATCAAGTGCAACCATTACAAGAGAATTTTCCAACTCCAAATTTTACAGTGCAGCAACATCAAGTGCAACCATTACAATATGGGATTGTTACTCCAAGTTTTGAAACGCAACAGCTACATCAAGTGCAACCTATAAAATACAAATACACAAGAAGGGGGGTTGAATTATGTTTTTTAATTAAAACTTTTTCAGACGATGCGTTTTGCATCTGTATTAAACGTTTAGCTTATACTTCAAAGATTGATTTTAAGTAAGAATGCAGTTTAAGTTATTATCCCCAGATAGTAAGCAGATAAAATAATCAAAGCAATAATATTTTTATACTGGTTCGTTTATTCAAGACTACGTCCAGTTACCCAACAACTTGTTGAGTTTCCACTAAAAGTATTTTTTGAACTCAGCCACTCCTGGCTAAAATACAGATATTCTTTGAACACAACCTTCTTAGGCTAAAGCGGTATTCTTTGACCCCAGCCTCTGCAGGCTAAACCCAAGTATTCTTTGAACACAGCCCCCACAAGCTAATCAAGGTATTCTTTCAACACTTAGCCTCCTCGGATTAAAACAGGTATTCTTTGGACCTCAGCCTCCTTAGGCTAAACTCAAGGTATTCTCTAAACAATTAGCCTCCTCAGGCGACCGCAATAGTGGTTTACAATTAAGACCAAATAGAAAATATCTTCTACGTAGAGAAGGTTTTTACAATGAATTCTATTCTAAGTTTGTGGCGAGCAAACTTGTAATGTAGAGAGCTTGAGCGAGTATATGAATGTAGTCTTAATCAGAGTAGTTCGCCAAATTGAACTCGCAGGGATGAAGTCCTTATATAGGCGTTCTTGTAAAGTAACCGTTAGACTGTAGATGTTAACGTTAGTCCTTGACTTGGGTACTTTCACATTTGGCAGAGTGGGCAATCAGAACATTTAATAAGAAGTCAGCGGATGTCAGCGTGAGATCTGTCTTTGACTTGATATGCTCAGAGATTTCACTAAAACGTACAACTGTTTTTCGTGTTGTAGAGGTTTATTTTGAAATCTCTTTCTACCTAAGAAGCTTTCTGAGTAACATTTTGATTTGAAACGAATGCACATGTTACTCAGCATTTTGAACTTTATAAAAGGATAGACAAATGAACAATTAAAACGAGTTGTGTGTTAAATTCATTCGTCTATCTTCAATCTTCGTCTTCAACTTTAGTCTTCAAATCTTCACACTTGAGCACATGACTTGAAGTTAAGACGCGCTCTCCGTTTGATCTTTGAAGGTTCTTCGTCTGATGAGATTTCCTAGAAGCATGACGACTTGAACCTTGCGTCTGAAACATCTTGTATTTTGAGGGTGCATCTTTCGTCTAGGCTAATAATGATCTGTCTAATCATTGTTCCCTCTGCGTCTGTTGATACATCGGTCTGTCTTGTAATTATCAAAATTAAGATGCTAAGTCATTTTGACTTAACACAACCATTACAAGATGGGATTGTTACTTCGAGTTTTGAAACGTAACAGCTACATCAAGTGCAACCATTACAAGATGAGATTGTTACTCCAAGTTTTGAAATGCAGCAGCCACATCAAGTCCAACCATTACAAAAGAATTTTCCTACTCCAAATTTTAAAGTGCAGCTACATCAAGTGCAATCGTTACAAGATGGGGATTGTTACTCCAAGTTTTGAAACATAGCAGCAACATCAAGTGCAAACATTACAAGATAGGATTGTTACTCCAAGTTTTGAAAAGCAACAGTCATATCAAGTGCAACCATTACAAGATGGGATTGTTACTCCAAGTTTTGAAACACAACAGCCACATCAAGAACAACAATTTCCATGCATGTCTCATCAAGGGAATGAATTTTGGTACCTTGGCATGGACCCTTATTACATTGAACAGCAGAGTTGGGTTTATCCAATTCAAACTCCTGAAATGCAAGCACAAGATTTATGGCAATTCAACCTTGTCAACTAGATTATAGCTCTTTCAAAGGGAAGATTTTTGGAGGCTTCAAAATCTAGGGATGCCTTGATGTAAACGGGGAAGCCTACTCCATTAATTTCATGTAAATTTTTAGGCTGAATTTAGTGTTGTTTTAATGGGTTTTTAACTATTCCATTATTTTCGTGTAGATTTATAGGCTAGTGTAGTCACTATGTTTTGTTATTATTCAATTTCTGGTTGAAAAGCAAAGTAAAATTTTACAGTGTAATAGAGTCTATTTTATTTTTGTTTGCTTGATTGATTAAGACTTTTATGCATTTTCAAAATAGATTTGTCCTTTTTGGCTTCAATCATAGCTCAAATTAAGTAATTTCTCTATTTAGTTTAGGCCTTTACATCCATCTAATTCTTTTGGTTGCATTTTGTATCTCTCCATGGTTTTATTTACCAGTTTCTGTTGTACTTCGATAATGTTGTCTTGATCATATCGTCGACGGCGAGAAACTGGCGACAGTGAACGGTGAGAATACAGTGGAGATTTAAGGTGTGGAAATTGACCATTGGATGAACAATGAACTCACCAACGTTGTTGACACACATGTGTGATGTTATATATGTAATGGTTCTTGTGTGTGTTTTTTTCAATTTTTTTACATTATTTTATTTTATTTGTTGTAATTTGGATTTTAATTTGGTATACTTTTATGAAATTTGATTACAATTAATTAAATACTTGAAATTTGGGGTACTTTATAAGTATTAAAGATAAATATAAATAAAAATTAATTTATAAAATAAAAAACCAATAGTTATTCACCTTATAACAATTATTTATAACATTATTTTTTTTTCCAGAAAAAAGATTATTCTCACTCAATGAGCACAAAATGATTAATCTCTGTAATTCTAGCAAGTTAATTAAGTTGGTTTTGATATTTGTCACTGCCTTATTTTTCATATAGTAATTTTTGTTTATTTGCAGAAATTTAAATTATTTATACTAAATTTAAACAATTCAAGTATGAAAAGAATTTGTTTGGTAAGAGTTTTAATTATATACAAATATTTTGTTAAAAAATTTAATTATACAATATTACATATTTACCATATGAAATATAAAGACTAAAATACTATTTTTTAATTAATTTTGGACATGTAATTTTAAGATTTTAATAAAATTAATTATAACGTACTCATGGTTATCCAAAATAAAATCAGTTTCACTAGAAACAACACACACTGCAAGTCTTAAAGAGTGAAGTGAGTTTTTCTTTCATTTGTTTCAAATAATAATAATAATGTCTTTCTTCACTCATTCATGCCATGGAAGAAGCCATCATGGTGCCATGATGAACATCCAAATTCTTCCCCCAAAAGACTCCAACAACTCAAACAACAACATTGCATCTGTTCCAACTGTCAAATCAAAGGAATATAAGGTTGGAGTGAAGACGGGCATAGGTAGTTATTAATTCAAACTTTTCTTTTTCACTTAATTAAATGCTTTTGTTTAATATTTGATCTTTCATTAATTTATGTAGTTTTGTGTTTCCTCGTATAGGTTATGTTTGGTTGGGCTTGATATATATGGTTGGGGAAATTGGAGAAAATTTTCAAAATTTGTTGAAACAAGAACAAATACTCAAGTTGCTAGTCACACACAAAAGTATCTACTACATGCGAAAGCAATAGATGAAGAGAAGAAAAAAGAAAGAGTATTCACGATACAACGTTAGAGGATGTGGTTGCAATTGCCTCTCCCAACGATGGTCAACAATACTGGATTCATACTCCAGATATGCATAACCACCATCTCCAAGAAGTGCAACATCTGCAAAATTGGATTTTTGCGAAAAAATTGGCAACCTAACAACCACAACTAGTGCAACAATTACTTTCTTACTCCAAATTTTACAGTGCAGCAACATAAAGTGCCACGACTACAATATGAGATTGCTACTCCAAGTTTTGAAACGCAGCAGCTACATCAAGTGCAACCATTACAAGATGGGATTGTTACTCCGAGTTTTGAAACGCAACAACTACATCAAGTGCAACCATTACAAGATGAGATTGTTACTCCAAGTGTTGAAACGCAACAGCCACATCAAGTGCAACCATTACAAGAGATTTTTCTTATTCCAAATTTTACAATGCAGCTACTATATCAAGTTCAATCATTACAAGATGAGATTGTTACTCTAAGTTTTGAAATGCAGCAACAACGTCAAGTCCAACCATTACAAAATGGGATTGTTACTCCAAGTTTTGAAACACAACAGTCACGTCAACTACAACCATTATAAGATGAGATTGTTACTCCAAGTTTTGAAACGCATCAACCACATCAAGAATAACAATTCTCATACATGTCTGAAATACTATTTTTTAATTAATTTTGGACATTTATTTTTTAGATTTTAATAAAATTAATCATAACACAATCATGGTTGTCCAAAATATAATTAGTTTCACTAGAAACAACACTCACGGCAAGTCTTGAAGAGTGAAGTGCACTGACTTTTTCTTTGTTTTGTTTCAAATAATAATAATAATATCTTTCTTCACTCACTCATGTGATGGAAGAAGCCATCATGGTGCCATGATGAATGTCCAAATTCTTCTCCAGAATGACTTCAACAACATTGCATCGGTTCCACTTGTGAAATCCAAGGAATATAAGCATTGGAGTGAAGAGGAGCATAGGTAGTTATTAATTCAAACTTTTCTTTTTAACTTAATTAAATTTTTTTGTTTAGTATTTAATTTTTCAATAATTTATGTACTTTTGTGTTTCCTCGTATAGGTTATTTTTTGTTGGGCTTGAGAGATATGGTCGGGAAAATTGGAGAAAATTTTCATAATTTGTTGAAATAAGAACAAATACTCAAGTTGCTAGTCACACATAGAAGTATCTACTACATATGAAAGCATTAGCTGAAGAGAAGAAAAAAAGAAAGAGCATTCACGATATAACGTTAGAGGGTGTAGCGGCAATTGCCTATCCTAGCGATGGTCAACAATACTGGATTCTTACTCCAGATATGCATAACCAACATCTCCAAGAAGTGCAACATCTACAAAACTGGATTCTTGCATCAAAATTGGCAACTCAATAGCCACAATCAGTGCAACAATTACAAGATAATTTTCCTACTCCAAATTTTACAATGCAGCAACATCAAGTGCAACCATTACAATAGGAAATTGTTACTCCAAGTTTTGAAACGCAATAGCTATATCAAGTGCAACCATTATAAGATGAGATTGTTACTCCAAGTTTTGAAACACAACAACTAAATCAAGTGTAACCATTACATGATGGGATTGTTATTCCAAGTTTTGAAACACAGCAGCCACATCAAGTGCAACTATTACAAGATAATTTTCCTACTCTAAATTTTACAGTACAGCTACATCAAGTACAATCGTTACAAGATGAGATTGTTACTCCAAGTTTTGAAACGCAACATCAACATGAAGTGCAACCATTACAAGATGGGATTGTTACTCAAGTTTTGAAACGCAACAGTCACGTCAACTACTACCATTACAAGATGAGATTGTTACTCTAGGTTTTGAAATGCATCAACCACATCAATAATAACAATTCCCATACATGTCTCATCAAGGGAATGAATTTTCGTACCTTGGCATGGACCCCCATTACATTGACCAGCAGAGTTGGGTTAATCCCATTCAAAGTCCTGAAATGCAAGCACAAGATTTGTCACAATTCAACCTTGCCAACTAGATTATAGCTCTTTCAAAGAGAAGATTTTTGGAGACTTCAAAATCTAGGGATGCCTTGATGTAAATGGGGAAGCCTACTCCAATAATTTTGTACAAATTTTTAGGCTGAATTTAGTGTGTTTTTAATGGGTTTTAACTACTCCATTATTTTCGTATAGATTTATAGGCTAGTGCTGTCACTATGCTTTGCTTATTCTTCAATTTCTGGTTTAAGAGCAAATGAAAATTTTACAGTGTAATATAGTCTATTTTATTTTTGTTTGCTTGATTGATTAAGACTTTTATGCATGTTCAGAATAGATTGGTCTATTAGGCTTCAATCATAGCTCAAATTAAGTAATTTTTCTATTTAGTTTTTGCATTTACATCCATCTAATTCTCTTGGCTGCATTTTGTATCTCTCCATACTTTTACCTACCAGTTTCTGTTGTACTTTGATAATGTTTTCTTGATCATATCGTCAACGAAAAGAAATTGGCGACGGTGAACGGTGAGAATACGTAGTGCAAAGTCGATTGGAGATTTAAGGTGTGAAATTGAACCATTGGATAAACATTGAACTCACCAACTTTGCTACCATACATGTGTGATGTAATGGTTTTTGTGTGTGTGTTTTTCACTTTTTTTTTACATTATTTGATTTGATTTGTTGTAATTTGGATTTTAATTTGGTATACTTTTCTGAAATTTGATTACAATTAATTGAATACTTGAAATTTGGGATACTTTATAAGTATTAAAGATAAATATGAATAACAATTAATTTATAAAATAGAAAACCAATAGATATTCACCTTACAACAATTATTCGTAATATTAATTTTTTTTCCAGAAAAAAATTATTCCCACTAAGTGAGAACAGAGTGATGAATCTCTATAATCATGGAGGTAAATTAAGTTGGTTTTGATATTAGTCATTGCCTTACTTTTCATATAGTAATTTTTGTTTAATTGCAGAAATTTAAATTATTTATAGTAAATTTAAACAATTCATTTATGAAAAGAATTTGTTTGGTAAGTGTTTTAATTATATACAAATATTTTTTTATTTAATTATACAATATTACATGTTTATCATATCAAATATAAAGACTAAAATACTATATTTTAATTAGTTTAGGACATGTATTTTTAAGATTTTAATAAAATTAATCATAACATAGTCATGGTTGTCCAAAATACAATCAATTTCATTAGAAACAACAATGTCTTGAAGTGAGTTTTTCTTTGTTTTGTTTCAAATAATAATAATAATGTCTTTCTTCACTCACTCATGTGATGGAAGAAGCCATCATGATGCCATGATGAACGTTCAAATTCTTCTCCAAAATGACTTCAACAACTCACATCGATTCCATTTATGAAATCCAAGGACTATAAATGTCAGGAGTGAAGACGAGCATAGATAGTTATTAATTCAAATTCTTCTTTTTAACTTAATTAAATGTTTTTGTTTAGTATTTGATTTTGCATTAATTTATGTACTTTTGTGTTTCCTAGTATAGGTTATTTTTGGTTGGGCTTGAGAGATATGGTTGGAGAAATTGGAGAAAAATTTCAAAATTTGTTGAAATAAAAACAAATACTCAAGTTGCTAGTCACACACATAAGTATCTACTACATGTGAAAGCATTAGACGGAGAGAAGAAAAAAGGAAAGAGCATTCCTAGCAATGGTCAACAATACTGGATTTTTACTCCAAATATGCATAGTCAACATCTCCGAGAAGTGCAACATCTAAAAAATTGGATTCTTGCGTCACCCAACAGCTACAACCAGTGCAACAATTACAAGAGAATTTTCCTACTCCAAATTTTACAATGCAGCAACATCAAGTACAACCATTACAATATGAGATTCTTACTCCAAGTTTTGAAATGCAACAGCCACATCAAGTGCAATCGTTACAAGATGAGATTGTTACTCTGAGTTTTGAAATGCAGCAGCCACATCATTAAGGGAATGAATTTTGGTATCTTGATATGAACCCCATTACATTAAGCAGCAAAGTTGGGTTCATGGAGTGCAACCATTTTCTTCTGTTTTCTTTTCTCAATTCTAATAGGTTTAATGCAAATTGGGTTTACCTCAATTAGAACTACGTAAATATAAATTAAAATACTTATTTCACAATAAATATAAAATTATCTTAATGATTAAGTGAAACATTATAAGATGATTGGTTATAAATTCAAATCCTACTTCTACTAAATTATAAAATAATAAAATTTTAAATTCTAAACATACTATCAAGTTAAAGGCTAAAAAATTATTTAATATATATATATATATATATATATATTTATTTGACTAATTAAAGTTATTTTTGATTTAATTTGTTTAAAATTCTTTTTTTCTTATATAAAAACAAACAAACTATTGCAAATATCTAAATTAAATGATTTAATATTAAGATAACTTTGCCTTTACTATTCACAAGTAGGATTGTGTCATCTCGAAGGTACATTTGATTTGTTATAAAGAAATAAAAATAAACAAACCTATTATTGTATAGAGAATTTATAAAATACACTAATAATTAATTAATTATAAATTATTTTTATATAATTTTAAGAAATTCTATTATTAAAGTTTAATAAATTTATTATATATAAACTGTGACAGTATAAAATACTTTAAAATGCACGTTACTTCTTCTATACAAATAAAATAGGTTTGTTGAAGCTATTTTCAAAATAAAGTATTTTTTTTTATTAAAAAATGATACTTGGTTTGAAATTTAACTTAAAACTTTTCTTTAATTTTTTTTTTCCAAAATACTTTCAAAAGTTTTTTATTTAAAGAAAATTTGAAATGTGTAAAATTACTTGTATTTGTGAATATTGAATAGAGTGGCCATAATCCCTTATCCATTGTCTCTGCCGAAAACTTTGATGACATTGCAGAGAGTGAGAATCGAAGAGCAATGGCTTCACTAGCTTCATCTTCATCATATTCCACAAGGCTTCTTCTGCATTCACCAAAATCTCAATTATGCAGAAGAAGAAGCACCAAACCCAATTTTCTAAGGATGGTAACTCGCTCCTGTCTCGATGACAGTTCTGCTCTCCTCCGAGCCGCGCAATATACTGTATGAACTATGAATTCATGATTACCATTGTCTTCAATTTTCAAATTTTGTTCATTTTATTGCATTTTTTTCTGAGTGTGATCAATATCTGTTTTTTTCATGCCAATTCAGCCACAATGATGCTATTTTTAGTTGATTCTTGAAACATTTGTCAAAATCGTGTTTTGATGATGTTTCCAACACCCCTTTTTGTTATTTCATGTGAATTAGTTGACAAAGCGGTGAAACTTAATGGTTCCCACTGTTTACACTGTGTACTCTGTAAGTTTCGTTCAAATTTCTCTTCTTTTGGTTTTTGCATGCATGTAAGGGAGAAAAAAAGTTTACTTCATATCAATAGCTATTATACCCATGTTAAGACTTGGGCTTGTTTGGGTGAACTTTTTCTAAGAGAAGAAAATAAGGAAAAAAAAGAAAAGAATGAAATGTAAAATTAGTTTTTCATTAGCTAATTTATGGAAGCTCTTTTATTCTAAAAGATACAGAACTTTTTACAAATTAACTGCTAATTTAAACTTTTAGATAAGTAAATTTCTTTTTCTTTTTTTTTTAATTTTTTTCTTCCATGAGTCCATTTAGGGAAAACCACCGAAACTGACCTATAAGAGATTTTTTTTTTGTCCACTTAGAAATAGTGTATGGATTTATGAAAATTGTGTATCTGTTAGGTGTCAAATACCCTCTTTTTTATGCTTGATAGTTGTTCATGTTATTGGAAGATGAATGAACTTTGTGGAGATTTGTTGTGTTGGTAGGTGGATACATATGTGAAAAGTGGCATGGTTGTAGGATTGGGGTCTGGTCATGCTTCTGGTATGGCCATTCAGCATTTGGGTCGCCAGCTTCGTACTGGTAATTTGAAGGATATAGTAGGGATTCCCATGTGAGCTCTTCCTCCTTTCAATTCTCTTCTTCCCATTTAGCTAAAGTATCATGATGTTTTTTTTTTATTTTCTTTTTTAAAAATGATTATATTTTTTAAAAGTTGGAGTTGAACTGTGTTTTTTGAATTTTGACTACTTCTGCAATTGAAATTTTTTTGTTCAATGCAAGTATTTAACTATTTATCATTTCTGTTCTGTAAAGTCATGTTACTTTTAAATTTTAAGATGTATGACAAGATGTAAATTACTAAATTCCACCAAACAGTGATACATTGGTTTATGCAGGTCTGTTGCAAGTGCAAGTGAGGCAGCAAAGGCTGGGATTCCATTGGATACCTACAAAGAAAGTTCTCAAGTGTGAACAAAAATTGTCTTCGTCTACATTTTCCTTTAATGTTGACTGTTTCTTGTTTTAGAGGGATCTTGTTGGATGCTTTTCAGAAATTTTAGAAGAACAAGCCTTGTATGCAATCACTGGTGAAAATGTTCCAAAAAATGAATGAAAAAAGTCTCTATATAAATGCATAACTTTGAATAAATCATTCAATACAGTAAAATGAATAGTAAGAAAAAGTAACACTGGACTGTCTTGATGTGTAAAGTTAGGTGCATCTTTGATATTATTTTGTATTAAACTGAAATAAATCTCGTTGTATATTCATTTGAAGTTACTTTGTTGTAGATTGATTTTGCATTCGATGATGCTGATGTTATAGAAGAAGGGACACTTGTTGGAATCATTGGGCGCCGGAAATTGCAAAGTGAGGAATCCATAATCCAAGAGAAGGTGAGTTACTATACCATTTTCCTCTGTATTTTGTTTGTGAAGATCAATTATGTTAATAATTGATTCCCCTGTTGTTCTTTTTTTGCAGTCTATACTAAATGCTGCCGGAAAACTTGTGTTCATTATCGAAGAAAACCAGTACAAAGGTGGTCTTGAAGGTTCTATTCCAGTTTTAATTCAGTCTGTAAGCAGCTATGCAAAATATTAGTTTATTGATTCTTTCTTGTGTATATTTGTTTCTAATACTCAAAATTTTCCTTGCAGATCAACTGGTTGGCGACTGCTGAAGAGATTGATGATATGTTTCTGGGTGATGCTGAGGTTCACTTCAGTGACTCTACATTTACTCTTTTGCTGAAAATAAATAATTTCCATGCTAGAAAATATATTGTTTTATTTAATATGTTGTCATTTTTCTTTTCATTATGATTATGATATTTCCCTAGATAAACTTGCATAACCCTTTACCTTGCCAGTGAATAAGACAGAAAAGGATGAAAAGAGTCTAAACAAATCCATTATCCTAAAAGATGTTAAGAAAACCCAATTACGAAGTTGCTAATGGAACTTTACAATCACAATGCTAAAAGATGAATATTTGTCTCCGAAGAAAACAAGGTACAGACCTCAAGAGGAATAGCCTTGTCAGGCATACAATTCTGTAACAGATGATTTATATTAATTCTAGAAAGTGCTATAGTCCCAACAAAAGTCTTTACCTTTTTCAGAAACTAAATTTTCTAGAAGGACTTCGATTGAAAAGTTTTGAACAGCAGGATTTTGAGTCAGAAACTGGAAATAAATGTACACAAATAAGAACCAGAACGAAATAAAAATTATACCCTTTCATCCAGACAGGTGAAGCAATGACATAGCAAGGTTGCTGGATTACAAAAATAATGCCAGGATTTTTGGCAGAACTTTTTTCATCCCCATCATTTGAGGGACAGAGTTGTTTTCTTGACTTCTGTCATGGTGCTAACACATGTTTTGTCTAGGTTGGTTTATATTGTGGACTTCTAGAAGGATTGGCAAGCTCTTTTGAGCCATACACTCATCGTTTTTTTTCTTATTTTATTTTATTTGTATCAATGAGGTTATGTTTTGCTCCTCCTCATAGTTTTCTTCATTCTCTTAATTATTTTATCAAGAAATTTACATTTTGTGATTGTATTCATAATGTGATTGTATAAAATTAATTATTTGTCAATGAAGGTCTGGAGAAGACCATCTATAGGGCAAGCAGGTCCACTTGGAGGTGACTTCCCACTAGTCACCAGAGAAGGACATAATGTTCTTGATGTTATCTTTACATCTCCTATAGAAAACCTTGGTATGTTCTGCAAGTGTGATGTGATGCCTGTTTCAAGCAATAAACCACAGTATTTCTGCTTGTCCATTTCACTGACTTAGTATTACTTGCAGCTGAAGTAGCAAAAAGCCTTGGTAAAGTTGATGGTGTTGTGGACCATGGCGTCATATCTAAAATCCCGTTAGTTTCCTCTCTTATCTACTATACTCTTTTAAACAATTAGTTGATAGTCACACTGATTGAACTGAGGTAAGATAAGTGGCCATTGCATGAAAATTATCTGATAGAGCTTCGAGTCTCTCTTGTACCTGAAGGTAGAATGATTTTTTGTTAAACCTGATCTGGTTTTGCCTGAAATGAATAATTTTTGCATTAGTTAATTTGTAGAAGGCTCATGTTTAGCTTCTCTAAAATATGAGAGAGCTACTATAAATTAGGTAATGCAGAAGCTAATTTTAATTTTCGAAAAAATTCATCTCATTTTTTCTTGTTATTTTCTTCTCCTACAAATTCTTCCAAAGAAGCTTATCCAAACATATGCTTCAAATAATGTTACAAACTTATTTGTTAATTCCGCTAACAAAATTAATGTCTTTCATTTTAGAGCTGTGGTTTGTGTTTTAGCTGCACCAATTTAGTAACTTGGAATAAAAAAAAAAATGCAAGCATGGTCAACATCTTAGTCACTTAAGAACATAACAATTTCACTTAGTTATTTACAAGTTATTGCATTGGTTCTACTAATATTCTTTCTGGACAACAGAAGTAGTTTGCTTGACAATACCATCTCATTTTGTGTCTATTATGCAATGCAGATGCACAGTGGTAATTGCTTCTCAGGATGGGCTGAATATTTTAGACAAATTGACGGCTGATATTGTGGGTTAGGCTTCAGTGCTTATAGCTCTGGCCTTGCACATGAATGTAAATGCGGTTGATGTATTTTTTTCCTCCTATAACAATTTTCCGCTCTGTTCTGTGATTCTTGCCTTCCCCTTTTTTTTATCCTCTACCTTCTACAAAATATTTATTTCAAAGAAGATTAAAGTTAAAGAAATGAGTAATTGTGACTGTATCCACTGTCAATGGAAACTTAGGGTTGTGAGTGTGTTAGTTTATATACATGATCTTCATTTACTTTTGTTTGTATTTTCAATTCACATGTTTTATTGACATGAATTTAGATGAAAGTAACATTAACAAGTATGTCCTTCATGTGATATCAATTAATTGTTAAAACAATGTCTTCAAATTATAGGTGATAATATATATAATTTTACATTAATCACTGGTAATGATAAAGAAAAGATGAATGCAAATGTAAGTTTAAGAATATGAAGGAATCACTCCTTGGAAGTGTGTAAAAGAAAATACATAAAAGAGCTAATCCGTTGGTCTGGGAGTACCTGTTAACTCTAAAATATTGTTGCACCAGATATGAAATCTAAGCCGGGGGAGTTTGTTTCATGAATGTCCCAGGTTCTTGGGAATGTTATTCTCTCACATATATAATATTAGAATAATATTTTTAGGTAAATTTAAAAATATTCTTTGGAAATAAAAGATGTATAAAAATATAAATTTATTATTGTCTAACAAATGTAGGAATAAGTATTCTCATCCTATATTTTCAGTAATACAAAAATGATGACTTGAAACAAACGGCATCAAGAATACAAAAATGTCTAGCAATTTAAGTATGAGAAAATAAATAATAAATAAATATTAAGAAATAAATTTCTTTTTTTAAGGCCCAAATCTGAGAGTAAATGTGAAAATCGGAAACTTATTTAATTATTAAGACAGAATTTATATAAATTAGTTAATAAAAATTAATTTTAATTTTTAGATAAGTAAATTTGTTTTTCTTAAAAATTCTTCTAGAAAAATTCAACCAAACTAACTCTAAAATAATTTTTTTTCTTTTTTTAATCAGGAAGGAAAATGATATTTTACTATACGAAGTCACGTAAATGAATGCATCCTATGCATACGTATGTATTCTATTTAAAGTGAATTATCAAATTAATTTTCAAGTCATGGAGATATTATTATATTAGTCTTTAATATCTGAAAATAATTAATAAATAAATAATCAATTTCATTATGGTGCTAATTCTTATATCATTTTATTATTTTAGTTTTTAAGATACATAACCTTAGCTTGTATCACATATTCTGAGCCTGTACTTGTATCCACTTTTTCCGCTATGGGAAGGCCATCCTCTACCGTGGAACGTGTTCGCCGCCGCACCCCCGACTCCGATGTCTCCGACGACTATCGCCGCCGTGGAAGCCCTATTTACGACTCGTATGACCGCCATATGGACCGGCGCCATCGCCGCCGTTCGGAATCGCCCGAACACAGAAACCCTAGACACGCCAACAATGGAAATCGAAACGGCAACGGCGATGATGCTCTTCCGAAGAAATTCGGTCGGCGAAACGATG
This sequence comes from Hylodesmum podocarpum, assembly GCA_026586105.1. Lineage (NCBI taxonomy): Eukaryota > Viridiplantae > Streptophyta > Magnoliopsida > Fabales > Fabaceae > Hylodesmum > Hylodesmum podocarpum. The sequence goes on along the minus strand of JALJEV010000367.1, from coordinate 4,191,889 downwards.
CGTATTTAGACCGAGATTCCGAATCCGACGAGGAGTTGAAGGGTTTAAGCTACGAGGAATACCGAAGGCTCAAGAGACAGAAGATGAGGAAATCGCTCAAACACTGCATTTGGAACGTTACGCCAAGTCCTCCGAGACGCGACGACGATGAAGATCTTGGAGGTTATTATAATAAAGCCGATGAAGCTTCTGATCGAGATGACGTCGTTCGGAAGAGCGAAAAGGAGGTTAAACATAGAGGTAAATCGGAATCTGATTCTGAATCTGAGAAATCTGCGAGTAGTGAATCGGATGATTCACGTTCGAGGAAGAAGAGCAGGAAGAGTTCTGCTGGTTCTTCGAGGAGGATTTCGTATAGTGAATCTGAATCTGAATCTGAATCTGAATCTGATTCAGAAGCAGAATCAGAAGAAGAAGATCGTAGTAGAAGAAAGAGTAGGAGGAATAGGAGAAGGAGAAGTAACAAGAGGAGTAGCGGGATGAAGAAGAGAAGACATAGTGATTCAGAAGAAAGTGAAGAAAGCGAGAGTGATGATGATGACTCTGATGGCGGTGGAAGAAAGAGGAAGAAACACTCTTCTTCTTCGCGTTCCCGATCGAAGAAACGTAGCAGAAAGAGTGACAAAGGAAGAAGAAGAAGAAAGGAAAGTTCTGAAACTGAAAGTGAGAGTAATTACTCGGAGAAAGAAGAGAATGGTTCTGGTTCTGGTGATGGTGATGCTAAGGCTATAGCAGATGAGGTGATGATGACGGAGTATAACAACGAGGAAGGTATAAAGTTGAAGGAATTGTTTGAGTCTCAGAAGAAAGTTCTGGATAACGAACCACAAGTTGGGCCAATGCCATTGCCTAGAGCTGAGGGGCATATAAGCTATGGTGGAGCTCTTCGGCCCGGTGAAGGTGATGCAATTGCGCAGTATGTTCAACAAGGGAAGCGTATTCCGCGAAGAGGAGAAGTGGGTCTTTCTGCTGAGGAGATTCAGAAGTTTGAGAGCTTGGGTTATGTGATGAGTGGTAGTAGGCATCAAAGGATGAATGCCATTCGTATTAGGAAAGAAAACCAGGTTTATAGTGCCGAGGATAAGCGTGCTTTGGCTATGTTTAACTATGAAGAGAAGGCTAAAAGGGAGCATAAGGTTATGGCTGATCTGCAGCGACTCGTTCAGCGCCACATTGGCCAGGATGTTGGTCCAACTCATGATCCTTTTGCTGCAAAACCCTCTGATGCTGCTGATGCATGATTCCTAATATTTGTATGTTTGGCTCATGTTGTTTCCCTCTATTTGTAGTCGGATGTACTATGTTTTTTTCCTGATGGCTATATTTTTACTTTTCCATTGGATTTGTAGACTTGGAGAATAGAAATTGATAGTATATATAGTCTGAGAAAATGAACTTTGTCCTCTTTAACTTGGTGAGTTGGTGTAGCATATGCTTTACAATGTTAGCTAACACCAGTTGATTATAGCTTATATAACCAGTTGACCAACCAGCTAACTAGGTTTAACACAATAACTAATCTAAATGCTTGGTTAATACAACAATGATTTGTTTCTTATGAATTCCTAAGGAATGGAACAATTGTATTGGTGGATTTATTGTTTGCTGCATTCAAGGTTATGAATGGTCGATAACAGCACATGGCAGAAGGCCGAAATAAGTCCGCAATTGCAGCCTATAGTCTGCATAATGAGCCTCCCTATGGTGAAGGGATTGAAAATGCCATGTTATAGCACTGAAACGGTGTTGTGAAGGTTATTTATTATCATTGGTTGCAATTTGCAAAAGCATGAGGATTTTATTATAGAAACAAGTTTCTCTGCTGGCCAATGGGTTTTGATTGCTCCTCATTGCTTGGAAAATTTGTTGGAAAAAATTTGATAACTTCTTGGATTAGTTAGTTCAATGTGTTCCTTGTTGTTTTGACTTGTAATTGGCTGATGATTGATAATTGGTAATTCTCTCTCCTCTTTACATTTCTTCCTAGTGCTCCATTTGTTTTCTTTTATCTTGCTTGGTTAGAATGTGCAGATTCGTTTTTAGTTCATTAAGTTTGGGTGTGTATGCGTTTAATTTACATCAACCATGGGTTTCTCTATCAACTATTTGCAGAATTTGATTTGTCCAATGTTCAAATTTTAGGTGCATTCTTTAAGCTGTAGTAATTATGAGTTTAGTTGCATTTGCATGATCCATGTAACAGAAGATTTGATTCAGATATTAATATTTTATTCTTGGAAATATTTTTCTTCCGCAGACTGTGATTATTATTTAACCATAGAGTTGCCTCTTACTATCCTAAAGCAAAGCAATATACAGTGACATGAAACTATGTTACAATTTGCAACATAGGCTATTTCGTATAAAATGGAGCCATGGGAATCCATAACATGAATGTCATTCTTGATTGGAGTGTCTTTAGATAACTCAAACTCTAAATGCTCTTTGTTTTACACTCTAAGTGCAATGAATTAAGGCCCAGTAAGACCCTCAAAGAAGGTATGCCATCTAATCTCACCAGCACCTTTTTTACAAATTCAGATGATTTTCAGGCTCTCTAACCAAGAACCCTCTAATCAAATCCTTTACTTGGAAACTAAATGGGTGCATACTATTGATTATGGAGAAAAAAAATATAAACTTTACCCTTGTTAAATGTTTTGTTTTTTTCTCTTGGTACAAAATTGGATGAGTCCGGTGATTAAGAGAGTATTGTCAAACTGCAGTTAGAAGTGATTTAATTTATAGCAGAGTGGGTCAACATGGATATATTTGTAGACAAAGAAGCAAGGAGGATACAATTTACTATGTCATACAAAATCTAAACAAGACACACATCTAGCATTTGTTTGGCAGAAATGCTGGAGTTGACTTCATTTTTTTCAATTGACAACATGGTTTATATGTTCTAAATATTTTGTTTGCACTTTTTTTACATGTGAATTTTAGATTAACTTATTTATTATTGATTCCTACCGTGACACATTTATTTATTATTTTGCAGTTGACAACAACATGGTTTGTATGCTACAAATTTATTGTCTGTGTTTTTTTCTATCATCAGGTGATTTTTAGATTAACTCATCTATTGTTGATTCCTACCCTATCCTAACACAGTTGTTCATTGGACATTGTTTATTGGCACTAATTAGTGATTGGATGATCAAAACTACTCTTGTAACAAATGAATGAACCATGATCATTTAACACAGCACATCTTGTGGTCATTGTCAAACTTGTTCAGAGCCCCCTGTTCAGTGATTTTTTTTTGCAAATGTCAGTGGGAGACATTCGAACCAATGACCTCTCCCTCCGTCCTTCTCTCTGTCCCAAAGTCAATGTTATAACTTGCCACTTCTCACAAGGCAGAAAGATTAGAGTTTAAATTTCTTAAACATCTTAAGTTTTGACTTTTACAAGATTATTTGAGTAGAAAATATATATATATAGAAAATATACCTAAAAATGCGTATATTCTTTTAAGCATTTAGGAAGAGTATAACCTATAAATAATAATCTAGAGAAAAAATGGTATGTGTGAATTCTGATGTATTCCATCATATATATAAATATGAAATCCATACTCTACAAATGAATCGTACTCAGATTTTAACTAGATTTGAACGAGGACAAGATTTGAACAGGTACAAATGAAGACAATTAATTTTAATATATATATATATATATATATATATATATATATATATATATAATTTTACATTAACTATTCTTTATTATGTAATAAGCAGATGAATTATAAAAGAAAATAATGCAAATACAAGTTTAAGTGCCAAGCAATTATATATAATATATCAATGAATCATTCATAAATTCTTAAATGTGTGCAAAAGAAAATGCAGTTTAAGTGCAAAACAATTACACATAATATATGGATGAATTATTCGTTAGATGTGTGCAAAAGAAAATACATGCAAGTTTAAGTGTAAAGCAATTACATATAATATATGGATGAATCATTTAATACATGAAAGTTTAAGTGCAAAACGATTACACATAATATATGGATGAATCATTCGTTAGATGTGTGCAGGAGAAAATACATGCAAGTTTAAGTGCAAATAAATTAGGAGAAAATACATGCAAGTTTAAGTGCAAATAAATTACCTATAATATATGGATGAATCATTCCTTAGATATGTGCAAAAGAAAATACATACAAGTTTAAGTGCAAAACAATTATACATAATACATGGATGGATCAATGTGTGCAAAATAGAGCTAACCGATTCCCCTGAAAGTACTGGTAATACATGGATGAATCAATGTGTGTAAAAGAGAGCTAAATCGATTCCTCTGAAAGTACTGGTTAGTTTTGTTGCAGAAGATTGTAAAGTCAATCAATTCCTGAAAGTACTGGTTAGTTCCTTTGAAAGTATTGGTTAGTTCTGTTGCAGAAGATTGTAAAGTCGATTGATTCTTCTAAAAGTATTAGTTAGTTCCGTCGATTGATTCCTCCGAAAGTATTGATTAGTTCCTCTGAAAGTACTGTTTTGGTTAATTTTGTTGCAGAAGATTATAAAGTCAAAAGATTGTAAAGTCAATTGAAAATACTGTTTTGTTTAGTTCTGAACAGAAGATTATAAAGTCAAACCCCACTGTCTAAAAGAAAAATTTAGTTAAAACATTGTTGAACTAAAAATAAAATCTAACTCAAGGGAGATTTTGTTTCATGGAATGGTCTCAGGTCCTTAGAATATTATTGGCAGACATAAATATTTGAATAATATTTTTGGATAACTTTAAGAAAATCCTTGATAAATAAACGACATCTAAAAATATAAATTTATTATTGTCTAACAAATACAAAAATAAGTATTCTCATCTTATATTTTTAGTAATACAAAGATGATGACTTGAAACAAGCCCCAAATGCAAAAATGTCTAGTAATTTAAGTATGTGAAAATAAATAATAAATAATAAATAAATATTAAAAAATAAATTTCATTTTTTAAATCTTAACTTTCAAAATTGTATATACTTTCATATTTGTTATTGTAAAAGATAAAACACAAGATGGGAGGTTGAATTGTGTTATTAAAAAAAAAAAACTTTTCGTCTGTTGGTTTAAAACAGGTTGAGACAAAACAATTCCTTATCTTCAAAGATTAGTTTTAATGAATAAACGTTATAAGTTGATTACCCCTGTTAGTTACAAACTCAGATCAGATAAATACAAGTATTTTTATATTGGTTCGTCTGTTCAAGATTACGTCCAGTTACCCAGCAACTATTGAGATTTTCACTACAAACCATGAAATGGTTACAAGTATTCTTTGAGCCCAGCCACTTCTGGCTATTACAAGATATTCTTTGAGCACAGCCTTCTCAGGCTAAACAACCAGGTATTCTTTGAACACACAGCCTCCTCAGGCTAAAATACCACATAAGTGGATTTACAAGGTTACTTATGAAAGAAAAGTTTTCCTCTTCGTAGAAAGGGATTTACAGTAAAACACAAAAGTAGCAGTGAGCGAAATCACAATGACTCAGAAAATTTAAGCGTGTTCGCCAACTGAAACTTGAGAGAGAGGTCCTTATATAGACAGATTCTTCAGATATCCGTTAGAGACAAAAGAATGTCGTTGACCTTTCTCCAAGTGCAGTCCAAAAAGGTGTCAGAGTGCAATCAAGTGATAGATAGCGTGTGCAGCGGATTAGATGGCAGCCCAGTCCTTTTTCTGACTTGTACATAGATTTTCTTAGAAAAGGAGAATCTTTCCGTGTAGCATAGGTAAGCTCGAATCCCCATACTGATCTTGGAAGCTTTGTTGAGTACTTTAATATATTTGAAAATATGGCGTTGGTTACTCAGCTGTACTTCACTCTTGTGACAGACGATGTAGTTCTTCAGTCTTAAGAATGGTTTGAAAGTTTCGTCTGAAGAATTTCGTCTATCCTTCCGTCTGAAGACTTGGCTTTGTAACAGACGAATGACCTTACTTTTGAGGAGTCATCTTCCGTCTGTTCTTGTTCCGTCTAACTTTGCTTGTAATACTTTGCCTGAAATGTTCCGTCTGTCTTGTAGTAAATCAAAACTTAGAGTCGTTAATCTTCTTGATCTAACAATTATTCAACTTATTCTATTGAGTAATTTAAATAATATTTTATATCTGTTAATAAGAGTTGTTCAAATATGAGTACTTCGACCAGGTTTTATAATCAGGAATTTATTTAATTACTTAACTAACGTCGAAAGTCTTGTTATTTTTAAAAGTTAACAGAATTTTTATAAATTAAGTAATAAAAATTAATTTTAACTTTTGCATAAATAAATTTAACTCTTTTCTTTTTAAGATTTTTTTTTAGAAAAATTCACCCAAACTAACTCTAAAATAACACTTTTTTTTTTCGTTCTTAGGAAGGAAAATGATACTTTACTATACAAAGTCACGTAAATGAATGCAGTATGTGTATGTATTCTATTTAAAGTGAATTATCAAATTAATTTTCAACCCCTGGAGATATTATTACATTAGTCTTTAATATCTGAAAATAATTAATACATAAATAATCAATTTCATTATGGTGCTAATTCATATATTATTATTTTAATTTTTAAGATACATAAACTTATTAGCATTATAGATATAATATTTTACAATATATAATTATCTTAGTTGTTCTCAAAATAACAGCTGAAGTAGAATGATAAATAAAATTAAAAACATGTAATTAATTATTATTTTTTAATATAAAAATGAATATAATTGTACAGAGAAGCGAAGTCCAAGAAAAGCCCAGAAAGAGTAACAGTAAAGAGTAAGAGTGCAAGAGTAACAAATTTATGGATCTGAAAGAAGGAATAATAATATCAGGAAATTGTATTGTGTTTGTGTGTTTAGTTTGTTTGTCTGAAAGAGTGAATATGAGAGTTGTGTGAGAAATTCGTTATTGAGATATGAATCAATGGCTACACCGGATCACTTGTTCAACCTCCGAAACAACTTCTACCTCGGCGCATATCAAGCCGCCATCAGCAGCAGCGACGTTACAAACCTCTCCGTCGAAGACGCCGTCGAACGCGACACTCTCGTCCACCGTTGTTACATCGCCCTTAGCCAACTCCAATTTGTCATCTCTGAGATCAATGACTCTGCTGAGCATAATGTTGAGGTAGCTTCATGATCCTTTATCATCCTCTGAATCTTGGGATTGATAGGCTTTGAGGCATGAGCTTGAATAGCCTTGAGGTGATCATAGGCAACAGACGGAAGTCGTTTGGGAATGTGTCTTGCAAACTTGAATTGCTTGGGGGCAGACGGTGTCTTCTTTTCCTTTCCTTTGGCAAAAAACTTAACCAAACATAGTCTTGAGCGATCCATGACAATGAAATACTTGGTTTCGTTTGTGACTAAGGATGAGAACTGAGATCCCATCATGAAGGGATAGGGTCTGAGTTCCTTCCTTGCTCTCCTCTGAATTTGAGAAAAGGAGGCTAACCTTCCTTGTTCTTCTCTTCTATAAGCATTAGCCATCATTCTGAAGGCAATGTTATAGTCTTCCGGTAGAGAGTGAGCGAAGTCTTCAGGATCTTCACATTCGTTGATGAGGAGGGAGTAACGTGGATGAATTCCTGAACAATGTGGTCTTGTCCAAGGAAGAACAATCCTTAGAGTATGGCCTAGTCCCACATACTCTGTTTGGTTCAAAGGGATTGTGAAGGTGAACGGATCATGACTATCAATAGCATCCAAGTGCCAATGATCGTAGTCTCTTGGCTCATATACTGTGGAGATAACATCTCCATATTTGCAGTGGTGAAAAGCAGGTGCATTAAGCTCTAATTGAACCTTCCATCTGATGTTTTCTCTGTATGGAATGTGTGGTTCATAGCCAAGTGTTGGTTCTTCAATCAACAACCCAGCAAGATAATCCTTGTATTCAGCAATATTCTCCAAACCCTTGATATTCAGCTGTGCCAGCTCGTCCCAAGGCAGACGCTTCAACCAATTGTATTGCTTGTCAGGAGAATACTTGATATTATCTTTGAAGTCCTTTGGCTTCAAGGGTTGGTGAAAGAGGATAGAATTGACAAATCTCCCAAGTTGAAATCCCTTCTTTCCTCTGTAGCGATAGGCATTCTTCAATTTGATGTAGGGAGTGTCCTTAATAAAGTAGTCTTCATTATCCGCAGAATAGCCATCAATTGCGGATTCAGACGGTTCTCCATCACTAAGATCAGAGATGTCTTCAGTCTGATCTTTTATTAACCAATCTGGCTTGATTGGTCTTTCTGCACAAGAGCTCTCAGCGGATCTCTTCATGACTAATTCGTTGAGAAACGAATAGTCTGTCTTGTGCTTCAGGGGAAGATCTTCTGGATTCAGCAACTCAGCATGAGATCTTACCAAAGGCTGAACTAGCCTTATTATTTCCACATGTCCTTCATCAGACGAAGAACATGTGTTATCTTCAATGATGACTATAGACGGAATCTTCATCGTCTGTAAGCAGGAAGTTACTTCAGATGTTGCTTCTATCATCACATGACAGGGTACTTCTTCAGACGCAGCAGGTATCGTCTGATTAAAGGCGACATTGAGAGAAGACGCAACAATAGGATCAGTGCTAGTATTCCTATGTTCGTCTTGAAGTAAGGATTCTGAAACCTCCATGCTTGGAGCCTCTTCATTTAACATGGTCTCCAATTCCTCTGCTAGTTGAGCATTGTCCTTTTGGATCTGGGCGGTTTCTTCACTATTCATGCCCTCTGAAGTTGCTGGTGCACGAGCAGCTCCAGACGATCCAATGTCTCTGATGCTTTCTTGGAACAGACGTTCCCTTTCAGCTTCAAGTATGATAGAGACTCTTCTGGCCTCTCTTAATTGCTTGGCTTCATCTAACTCGCCAACTATGACAGACGCAAGCCTCTGCTTCTGCTTCAACTTCTCTTTGTCTTTAACAGCCTTTTGTAAAGCAATTTCCCTTGCTCTAACTTTCTCTTCAGCTGTCTTCCTTTGATTTTCCTCGCCTGTCAGGATTCTAACAGACGAAGCATCCTCAGATGCTTTAGTTACCCATTCATCTTCACTCGGGGAAACTTCTTTTTCTTGCGTTTTAGACGCAGCATGTTTAATTCTTATGTTCCTTTTTCTTCTGAGAGGTTCAACAACAACATCCTCAAAAGGAACTTCTGTTATGGTGACATGTGGTTGAGACGATGGGATTGGTGTTTGGGTTTGTGTTTGGGCTTTATAGCCGCTTGATCTGGCACGCTTGATGCGAGCTCTGTGACGGTGTTCTTTGGTCATAGGAGAGAGAGGTTCTTCTTCTCCACTTTTAAAATGAAGAAAACCAGGAGCCAGATGCATCTTTGCAAACGTGCTTCCTTTAACTTCTTTCCCTTCACTGTGCCACACTACTCCAGTGACATCAAAACCTTGATTAATGATGATTTGGGAGAAGAGAGTAGCGTAAGGAATGCTGCTCTTCCTTCAAATATTTCTATTCTTCAGAGCGCTCACCCAATGATCTAGGATAATGTGAGGTAGACTCATCTTCACCTTCCTGAGAAAATAGTACATGCAGAAACGGTCTCGAAGGCTCACATTGTCTCTTGAACCTGTTTGAGGTGTGAAGACATTGTAAAAAAGATTGTGGATGACTCTGCATGTTGGGTAGAGGTTTCCAAATCTCAAAAACTTGGGATCTTCAGGGTCGCGAATCTTTCCATAGAGCATTTTATCAACATGCTTCTCAGATTCGGTTTTTATCTAGTCTCCACTGTAGAAGCGACCTTCAGGTTTGTATTTCCCAGCCTCAGCAATGGTTTCAGCAGTGATGATGTACTCCTTTCTATCAATGGTGCCAACGATACCATCATCAAATTCTTTGGCATCGCTCCAGAATTCAGCATAAGCCTCCATCAGCCATGGACCCTTCCATTCGGCAAAGTCCATCCATCCATGGAAGGATAACATTCTTGACACACGGTTTGAAACACCTTCGAGTGTGGATTTTGCGACCCACTTGCTTGGTAAGAAAAGATCTTTCGCGAAGAAAGTCTCTTCCGAAGTCTTAGTTTTCTTGGCGGTCATTTTCTAGGTTTGAAAGAGAAAAACTTTTATGAGTTTTAGATTTTTAGAGAGAAGGTAAAGTTTCAGAGAGAATAGAGTATTGTAAAGAGTTAAAAGAGTAAGCTTTGCAGTATTTATAGTCAAGGATTAAAACGGTTATAATCTATCAGACGAAAGAAGTTAAAACTGCCCCTGATTTGACGTGGCCTCATGATTGCCTTTTTAATGATTGATTTGACCACTGCAATTCACTGCGCATGCTTCTCAACATCCTAGAATAGTGTAATAAATGACAGACATATTTAATGCTGCATTTATTTTGTCCCTACACACTAAACTTTAAATTAATTAAATAATAACCTTGCGTCTGTTGAATTTCCTTAGACTGATTCAACTTGATCAAACGCAATGTTTCGTCTTAACACGGATAAACTGGACAGACGAAATAGACAGTTAAAAGGTATAGACGAAATAACTTATTCATTTAAAGAAACAATTCCCAAATTTTCTTTAATGAAGTTAAAACGAGTTTCGTCTAAGGCTTTTGTGAAAATATATGCCCATTGAAAATCAGTTTGAACAAACTGTATATCGAAAATATCTTTTTGAACATAATCTCTTATGAAATAAAATTTGATTTCAATATGTTTGGCTTTTGAATGTTGAATAGGGTTTTTGCTGAGATTAATTGCACTTGTATTATCACAAAATACTGGTATTTGGGTCTCAAACTTGGAGTAGTCATCAAGTTGATGTTTTACCTAAAGTAATTGTGAACAACACCCAGCTGCAGCAATATACTCTGCTTCAGTTGTTGAGAGTGCGATGGAGTTTTGCTTTTTGCTTGACCAAGAGATGAGTGATGTGCCAAGAAAATGACATCCACCACTTGTGCTTTTCCTTTCCACTTTATCTCCAGCATAATTAGCATCGCAATAGCCACTAAGATTGAAATCACTGTTTTTCTCATAAAACAAGGAGAGATTAGTAGTTTCAATAAGATATCTTAAGATACGTTTTACAGCTTGCAAATGAGATTCTCTACGATCAGATTAGAAACGTGCACATAGACAGACACTAAACATTATGTCAGGCCTACTAGCAGTGAGATAGAGTAGAGAGCCAATCATACCTCTGTATACCGTCTGATCCACGGTCTTACCTGATTCATCCTTGTTGAGGCTTGCACCAGACGAATGAATTGGTGTTTTCATAGGCTTAGTATTCTCCATTTTGAACTTCTTTATAAGCTCCTTGGTGTACTTCTGTTGGTGAATGTAGATGTCTTGTTTCGTTTGCTTGATTTGAAGTCCTAAAAAGAATTTTAATTCTCCCATCATACTCATTTCAAACTCATCCTGCATTATCTTAGAGAAATCATTGCACAAGAACTCGTTAGTTGCTCCAAAGACTATATCTTCTATATAAATTTGAACAATGATAAAGTCCTTAGAAACACTTTTCTTGAAGAGAATTGTATCAACCTTTCCTCTTGAAAAACCATTTTGATAAGAAAAGAACTCAGTCTTTCGTACCAAGCTCTAGGAGCTTGCTTAAGACCATAAAGTACTTTCTTTAATTTGAAAACATGATCTGGTTGAGATTGACTCTTAAAACCAGGAGGTTGTTTAACATACACTTCTTCTTCAATAAAACTGTTTAAAAAGGCACTTTTCACATCCATTTGATATAGAACGATATTCTTATGAGCAGCAAAAGCTAGTAAAATTCGAATTGCTTCTAATTTAGCTACAGGTGCAAATGTTTCAGTAAAATCAATACCTTCTTGTCGGTTATAGCTTTGAGCTACTAACCTTGCCTTGTTTTTTACAACTTTTCCAACTTCATTGAGCTTATTTCTGAATACTCATCTTGTTCCAATGATGCTTTTATTCATTGGTCTTTCTACAAGAGTCCATACATCATTCCTTGTGAACTAGTTCAGCTCTTCTTCCATAGCTAAGATCCAGTCATTATCTTGTAGAGCTTCTTCAATATCTTTGGGCTTTATATTAGACATAAGAGCATATCCAAAAACATCTCTCAGTCTGGCTCTAGTTTGAACTCCTTGATGTATATCTCCAATGATCAGATCTTCGGTGTGGTTTGAGGCAAACTTTCAAGTTCTGACCGGGACATGATCATCTTGATGTTGAAGCAGACGATGAGGGTTCGTCTGTGCTGGGAGATGTCCTTTCGTCTATGCTTGTATCTGAGTAGGATTGGACAGATGGATCAACATTTTGACCAGAGGGAGTTATCTGTAAATTATTGAATAAATTTTCCAGGTGTGATATTTCTTTATCAGCCTTTGAGTTATCTTGGAATTTTCCATGAATAGATTCCTCCACAACTTGCGTTTTAGAGTTGAAAACTCTATAGGCTTTAGAAGTATTAGAGTATCCAAGTAAAAATCCTTTCACAACCTTTGAATCAAATTTCCCAAGTTGATCTTTAGTATTTAAAATAAAACATTCACATCCAAAAGGATGGAAATATGAAATGTTGGGTCTTCTTCCTTTCCATAGTTCATATGGAGTCTTATTCAATATTGGTTTTATTAATATTATGTTTTGAATATAACAGGAAGTATTGATTGCTTCTGCCCAATAATATTTTGGAAGAGAACTTTCGTGCAACAAAGTTCTAGCAATTTCCTGTACGGTACGATTTTTCCTTTCCACAACCCCGTTTTGTTGAGGAGATCTTGGAAACGAAAATTTGTAAAAGATACCATTTTCAAAACAGAAAGTATTGAACTCAGAATTTTCAAATTCTGTTCCATGATCACTCCTAACATACGCAATGCAAATTCCTTTTTCTTTTTGAACACGTTTGCAGAATATTTCAAAGACACTGAATGACTCATGTTTATGGGCTAGGAAGTATACCCATGTGAATCTAGTATAATCATCTACAATTACAAATTCATATCTCTTTTCACCAAGACTTTCTGTTTGAGTGGGTCTGAAGAGATCTATATGTAACAGTTCTAAGGGTCTTGTCGTGGAAACAACATTTTTAGATTTAAAAGAAGCTTTAAGTTATTTCCCATGCTGACAAGATTCACACAGACGATTGGATTTCCAATATATTTTTGGCAAACCTTTCACAAGATCCTTTTTATAAATTTTTGAAATGTACTTGAGACTAAGATGTCCAAGCTTTTTGTGCTAAATATCTCGTTCATCGTCTGCTGAAATTAAACATGTTACATTCTGATCACTAAGGTCAGAAAGACAAACCTCATAGAGATTGTTCTTTCTTTTCCCAACAAACAGAATAGATTTGTCTTTGTTCTTGACTATACACTCATCAGAGTTAAAAGCTACTTTATATCCACTGTCACAAAATTGACTTATGCTAAGTAGATTGAAGTTGAGACTGTTAAATCAAGATTTGTTAGATCAAGAAAAGTCCCTAAGTTTTGATAAATTACAGCACAGACGAAACCAAGCAATCAAGACGTGCACGGACGAAACCAACACAGACGGAAGATGGCCCTTCAAAGTTTGAAGTGTTGCGTCTGTCCACAAGCCAAGACATCAGACGATACTGACACAGACGAAAGAAGACTACTCAAGTTGAAGTCCTTCGTCTGTCCAAAAGAAGCTTAAGACGAAAGGATAAGACGAAACAACATCATTGAAGATTCATATCGTCTATCCAAAAGTGAAGTCAAGTTGAAGTCTCGCGCCAAGTTTTAAAATCTAAAGAAGTCATCATGAGAAGAATCCAAGATCAGTATGGGGATCTACGCTTTCACATCCAAAGTCAAAAAGGTCTTTACCTTTTTGTCACATCTCTGTACAAGTCAGTAAAAGGAACTGCGCACGCAATCCAGTTTCGAGATATCCGCTGCAACTCTCATCTATCAATCAAGGACAACTGACAATCTTTTGGAAAGTTCTCAAGAAGATCTTCAACGACTCTCAACGGCATTCAAATGAGTCTAACGGCTTTTTTGAAGAAGATGCCTATAAAAGGACTTCACCACAATCAGAACAAGTCGGCGAATACGCTTATCCTTCATCTACTCTGATTATTCGCTCAAATCTGATAAGCTCTGTTTTGTATTGAAAAACACCTCTCTGTGTAGAGGAAATCTTTGTTGATTCACTATACTTGTAAAAGTCCACTTGTGTGGCATTTTAGCTTTGAGGAGGGCCGTGTGTTCAAAGAATACCTGGTTTAGCTTGGAGGCCGTGTGTTCAAAGAATACCTGGTTTAGCCTGAGGATGCTGTGTGTTCAAAGAATACCTGGTTGTTTAGCATGAGAAGGCTAGGATCAAAGAATATCTGTAATAGCCAGAAGTGGCTGGGTTCAAAGAATACTTGTAACCATTTCACGGTTGGTAGTGAAAACTCAATAGTTGCTGGGTAACTGGACGTAGTCTTGTATAGACGAACCAGTATAAAAATATCTGTGAATTTATTTTATTTGCTAGTTAACTAACGGGGATAAATATACCTTAACGTATATATATTAAAATCAATCTTTCAAGATAAACACTGTTTCGTCTGAACAAGCTTTGAACCCACAGACGAAACCCACAGACGTAAGGTACAGACGAAAGATTTTTTTTTAAATCACAATTGAACCCCCCCTTCTTGTGATTTGTCTTTTACAGTTTGGTATCAGAGCTCAGCCTCTAAGGGTTGAGCGCTTAACAGCTGCTAGAGGAAAAGATCCAGCATGGACTCACAAGGACCATCTTTCTTATCCGGAGGAGCCTCCATGAACAAACCTCCAGCGTTCTCTGGAGATGATTATCCCTACTGGGCAGATCGCATGGAAATGTACATCAAATCCACACAGTACAGGTTGTGGAATATCATTACCAAAGGAGATATCCCTATTGTCAAACCTGAAGGAGAATGGGGAAATGAAGAATACTCAATGATGGAGTTGAACAACAAAGCTAGATATGCTCTTATGTGTGCTCTCTCCGGAGGCGAGTATAACAGTTTTGTGCCTACAAAAATGCAAAAGAACTATGGGATGCTCTAAAGATCTCATATGAAGGCACAGAAGATGTCAGAATGAGGAAAGCTGCTACGCTTCAGAGAGAATATGAAATGTTCTCTATGAAGAAAGAAGAATCCATTGATATGATGTTTGGAAGATTCCAAACAATATTGAATGGACTCACTTTTCTTGGCATCACATTCACAAAGGCCCGAACAACATGAAGATATTGGACATCTTCCTCCTCCATGGGAAGCTATGTCTCCGCAATCTCGGTTGGGCGTGACATGAAGATATTAACTCTTGATGAGTTAATAGAGCCTTAAGAGTACATGAGGTACTCTTATGTAAAAGAGATAAGATCAAGGTCCAAGAACCTATAGCGCTTCCATCCGTTAAAAACATCCCTAAAGAAGAACCTGTCAAGAAGGACAGTAAAAGGAAGATGAAGATTCTAAAGGCTGATTCAACCGAATCAGAATCGTCTGATGAGTCGTCCGAAGACGAAGTCTCTCTTATGGCAAGACGATTTAAAAGAATGATGATGAAGAAAGGCGAGGCCAACGCTTCTTCAAAAAGAAGGAAAGAAATCTCTGAGAGTCATCCAACAAAGAAGAAAGGAGAGAAGTTGTATGTTATGAATGTAAAAAACCTGGGCATATCGAATTCGAATGCCTAGACGAAAAAAGAGGTGGAGCTCAAGAAAAGACAAGGGTAAGAAAAGCCTAGTAACATGGGAAGACCTCGATAATGAAAGCTCAGAGGAATCCTCTGAAGAAGAAGAAACAGCAAACATATGCCTCATGACTGGAGATCATGTCTCAACAGAGGTAAATTACAATGAAACTTCTTCATCCTCTTCTTCTCGAAGTCCGAGTCGAAATCGAAGAAATATCATATGATACTCTTCTAGCTAACTCTCATTTTATTGCTCAAGAATACAAAACTTGCAAAACCAAGCTAAGACAAGCTTTGGAAGAGAATGCAGTTTTGAAATCTGAAATTGAGTTTCTAGATAAGAAAATATCAAGTGATGTTTCGTCGAGTCGAAAAAAAGATATTTTCATTCTTGAAATCGAAAGATTAAAGAAAGAAAATGAGTTCTTACTCAATGACTTAACCAAGTTTACAAAGGGATCCTTCATTCTTGAAAACATTTTAAAATATGGGAGATCACCAAGTGACAAAAGTGGACTTGGTTATGTTAAGCATGATGACGAAAGGAAAAACAAACCTGTTTCGTCTGATCAAAAGAAAAGGAATTACAACAAGGTTCCTAACATCTACAAAAGGGCTCAAAACAAAAAGAAGCCTTTTGTAACTAACAAGAAAGGACCCAAAAAGATTTGGGTACCAAAGTCACTTATTGTTCCTGTTGCAGATATCCTCAATGGGAAGAGACAAGACTTCAAGCTGGTACCTGGACAGTGGATGCTCACGACACATGACGGGAGACCTGTCTATGTTCCAAGACCTCAGACCAAGTAAAGGGTCTGTCTCATACGGTTCTGGTAAAGGTAAAATTCTTGGCATTGGGACTGTTGGTAAGACACCCAATCCCCTTATCCAGAACGTTTCATACGTTAAAAGTCTTAACTTCAATCTACTTAGCATAAGTCAATTTTGTGATAGTGGATATGAAGTAGCTTTTAACTCTGATGAGTGTATAGTGAAGAACAAAGATAAATCCATTCTTTTTGTTGGGAAAAGAAAGAACAACCTTTATGAGGTTTGCCTTTCGACTGAGTGATCGAAATGTAACATGTTTGATTTCAGCAGACGATGAACGAGATATTTGGCATAAAAAGCTTGGACATTTAAGTCTCAAGTATATTTCAAAAATTTCTAAGAAAGATCTCGTAAAAGGTTTGCCAAAAATATCTTGGACAACTCAAAGCTTCTTTCAAATCTAAAAATGTTATTTCCACGACAAGACCATTAGAACTGTTACACATTGATCTCTTTGGACCCACTCAGACTGAAAGTCTTGGAGGGAAGACATATGGATTTGTCATTGTAGATGACTATACTAGATTTACTTGGGTATATTTCCTAGCCCATAAACATGAGTCTTTCAAGGTCTTTGAAATATTCTGCAAACGTGTTCAAAAAAAAAAAAAGGATTTTGTATTGCGTCTGTAAGGAGTGATCATGGAACAGAATTTGAAAATTCTGAGTTCAAAGCCTTTTGTTTTGAAAATGGTATATTTCACAATTTTTCGTCTCCAAGAACTCCTCAACAAAATGGAGTTGTGGAAAGGAAAAATCGTACTTTACAAGAAATGGCTAGAACTATGTTGCATGAAAGCTCTCTCCCAAAATATTATTGGGCAGAAGCAGTCAATACTTCCTGTTATATTCAAAACAGAATATTAATAAGACCAATTTTGAATAAGACTCCATATGAACTATGGAAAGGAAGAAGACCCAACATTTCTTACTTCCATCCTTTTGGATGTGAATGCTTTATTCTTAACACCAAAGATCAACTTGGAAAGTTTGATTCAAAGGTGGTTAAAGGAATCTTTCTTGGATATTCCAATACATCTAAGGCCTATAGAGTATTTAACTCTAAGACGCAAGTTGTAGAAGAATCAATCCATGTAAAGTTTCAAGATAACTCAAAGGCTGATAAAGAAATATCAGACCTAGAAAATTTGTTTGATAATTTGCAGATTAACCCTTTTGGTCAGAATTCAAGACAAGACGATAAACAAGGGTCAGACGATACAGGGTCAGACGATACAAGGGCAGACGATAGATGCACAGACGAACCCTCTTCGTATGATACTCATCAAATCAACGAGAGATCAATCCACTTTGCAAAAACATGGAAGTTTGCATCTAACCATACAGAAGATCTCATCATTGGAGATAGATCTCAAGGTGTTCAAACAAGATCAAAAGCGAAGTATATTTCAAGTTACGCTCTTGTATCAGATCTGGAGCCAAAGAATATTGAAGATGCTCTTCAAGACAACGATTGGATTTTGGCTATGGAAGAAGAACTTAATCAGTTCACAAGAAATGATGTATGGACCCTTGTTGAAAGACCAAAGAACAAAAGCATCATCGGAACTAGATAGGTGTTCAGAAACAAGCTTGATGAAGCTGGAAAAGTGGTTAGGAACAAAGCAAGGTTAGTAGCACAAGGATACAATCAGCAAGAAGGTATTGATTTCACTGAAACCTTTGCACCTGTAGCTAGATTAAAAGCTATTAGAATATTACTTGCTTTTGCTGCTCACAAGAATATCGTTCTATATCAAATGGATGTAAAAAGTGCATTTTTAAACGGTTTTATTGAAGAAGAGGTTTATGTAAAACAACCACCTGGCTTTGAAAGTTTGTCTCAGCCAGATCATGTTTTCAAACTCAAGAAAGCACTGTATGGTCTTAAACAAGCTCTTCGAGCTTGGTATGACAGACTCAGTACTTTCCTTCTTAAAAATGGTTTCTCAAGAGGAAAAGTTGATACCATTCTCTTCAAGAAAAGTGTTTCAAAAAGACTTTATTATAGTCCAGATCTATGTAGACGATATAGTCTTTGGAGCTACTAACAACTCTCTTTGCAAGGATTTTTCAAAGCTAATGCAGGACGAGTTTGAAATGAGTATGATGGGAGAATTAAAGTTCTTCCTAGGACTTCAAATCAAGCAGACGAAAGAAGGAATCTACATCCATCAACAGAAATACACTAAGGAACTTATCAAGAAGTTCAAAATGGAGAACTCCAAGCCTATGAAGACCCCAATGCATTCGTCTGGAGCAAATCTCAACAAGGATGAGTCAGGTAAGTCTGTTAATCAAACGATATACAGAGGTATGATTGGCTCACTCCTTTATTTAACTGCAAGCAGACCTGACATTATGTTTAGTGTCTGTCTATGCGCGCGTTTTCAATCTGATCCCAAAGAATCTCATTTACAAGCTGTAAAGAGAATTCTTAGATATCTTGTTGGAACAACTAATCTCTGTTTGCTTTATAAGAAAAATAGTGATTTCAGTTTAAGAGGCTTTTATGATGCTGATTATGCTGGAGATAAAGTGGAGAGAAAAAGCACAAGTGGTGGATGTCAATTCCTTGGATCATCACTAATATCTTGGTCAAGCAAGAAACAGAACTCCATTGCACTCTCAACAACTGAAGCAGAGTATATCGCTGCAGCTGGGTGTTGCTCACAATTACTATGGATAAAACATCAACTGGAAGATTACTCCAGGTTTGAGAATCTTATACCAGTATTCTGTGATAACACAAGTGCAATCAATCTCAGCAAAAATCCTATTCAACATTCAAAAGCTAAACATATTGAAATTCGTTTTCACTTCATAAGAGATTATGTCCAAAAAGGTATTTTCGATATACAGTTTGTTCAAACTGATTTTCAATGGGCAGATATATTTACAAAAGCTTTAGATGAAACACGATTCAATTTCATTAAAGAAAATCTTGGAATTATTTCTTTGGATGATTGAAAATTGTTTCGTCTAAGTTATTGATTGAATTTGTTTCGTCTGTACAATTTGTTCCGTCTGTACATTTTGTTCCGTCTGTACATTACTTCGTGTTAAGACGAAACATTGCGTCTGATCAAGTTGAATAGTTACTGTGGTAAAATTCAACAGACGCAACTGTTACTTTTTAATAAATTTATCTCAAGTGTGCAGGGACAAATTAAAGAGAGCAATAAATGCTTCTGTCATTTATTGCACTATTTTAAGACAATGATGAGCACGCGCCGTGAATTGCAGAGGTCAAATCAATCATTGAAAAGTTTTTCAAACAACAACAATGGCCGCCAAGAACACCAAGGGAACCAAAACCGCTGAAGCAACTTTTTTCGCTCAAGATTTGTTCTTACCTAGCAAGTGGATCTCAAGAGAAACCCTACAGAGCGTCTCTGAAAGGGTATTGAAGATGTTTGACCACACTGGGTGGATGGGCTTTGCTGAGACGAAAGGCCCATGGCTGATGGAGGCATACGCCGAGTTTTGGAGCGATGCCAGAGTGTTCGATGATGGTATCGTTGGAACCATTGACAACAAAGAGTACATTGATACGAGGTCGCACTCGCACAAATTTTTACAATTAATATGCAGTATACTAGGAATGACTCCTAGGTCGTCTCTCAAGGACCATCATCATTGTTTCTATCAAAGACAAGACACGAAGTGAGGGGGGGTTTATGCTTGTGAAAACAGAATTATAAAAAAGAGAAATTAACAAGAGTTAAAGTAGGATTAGCCTCTTGATTAGATTGTAATTTCACTTATCCTTGGTTACATGATTAATTAACTAAGCGAAAATTAATCAAAGCACTTGCTCAATTTACTCAATTCTCAATTCAACCCGAGTTAATTAACTAAGCGAAAACTAACTCTAGGTTTTCCTTATGCGAATTAAGCATCCACACACATTAATCATTCCATTTCCAACAAATTGTAAATCAACCCATTAAGCATGAGAAGAGATATAATTTGCCTATTAACTGAAACATTAAGCATGAACAGCTATTGGGGCATTTAAGCATTGGAATAATTGATGAAGAATTAAGCACAAAGAGAGCATAACCAATATTCAACAGGAACCTCAAAGCAACATTGCAATCCAATTCAAGAAGACTAATCCTTCAAAATTAAACTTCCATTAAATTTGAATTAAAAGGAATCAGAGAAAATTGAATAGAACTTTATAAAATTCAGGTGAAGGTGGCAGAGCCTCCTAGTTTAGAACTTTATAAACTTCTATAAAACTTTGAATAATAGAAATAAAAAAAAACAAAATTGAAATGCTAAACTTAATGAAGAACACTTGCTGGAAATTAAAGGTGCTGGAATTTAAATTGCTGGAAATTAAATTACTGAAATTTAAATTCCAGCAATTAAAATGGCTGGAAATTGAAGATGCAGAAAATAAGTGCAAGAATTAAACATGGGTGCTGGAAATTTAAATGAATTAACCAAAACATGAAGAGCAAAATAAAGAACATGAAGAATTTATAAAGAAAGTAAAGAACACAAAGCAACTAAAGAAGAAGATGAAGAAGAAAATCCCAAATTGATTGATGAACTAAAACACTGGAACATTTAATTGATGGCTGGAACAAAAGGGAAGCTAAATGAAAAAGAAAAGAAGAGAAGAGAGGAGAACCTAAACTAAAAACTAAAAACTAAAAAAAAAACTCCCGTAACATTCCAAGTGTGTTCCTTTTAAATCCAATTTCAATTGCAATTTGGTAGCCCCCATCATATGCAAGTGTGAAGTGATTCCTGGCATGTTTTCTGGCTGTCTCCAAAGTGCATTTTCTTTTCAATTCAATTTGGTGGTCCCTCATGCCTTGCACATGCCAAAATTAAGTGAAAAAGGGTCTCATGTTCGATTCCCACATACAGCAAAACAAGAAAAAGAATTAATTGCATGATTTACATAGCCTAATTGCTGAAATTCCCGTCCAGACTTCGTGGTCCAACTTCAAGGCCATATTCACCCAAGATGCAATCCGAATTGGCTCTTCATGTCTTCATGACTTTTGTAGCTCTGTCAATCCTTTTTAATTCGATATAAAGTGGAGCTCAAACGGAGATCTGTAGAGGGAGTTATGCCTATTTTACCGAGACTTGTCAAATCCTTAAATGCTGGAATTTTCATAACAATTCATATGCTGCATTCAAAGACATTTTTAAACCAGATACACTCCGACTGGGAACTTTATGTCTTCATAAATGTTGTAGATCTTTGAGTCCTCTTTAATTTGATATAAAATTCAGCTCAATCAGAGGTCTGTGGTGAAAGTTATGCTCAGTTTGGTAAACCTTGTCAAATCTGAATAACAATAACGAATTAGACCAAATTTATCATTTAAAGCCAAAATGAGTCTAAACTCATAAATACATTAAATCATACTAATTGATTCTTAATCATGCTGTATTAGGATATAATAAATGCAGAGAAAATGATCAAAATAATGACTCATCAAAATCCCCCACACTTATTCTTTTGCACTCCTGGGCAAAATCAAGTCATAAGAAAACATGAACTTGGATACAAAAGATCATCTGGTCTGAGCTATTTTATATTTTCAACACAGTCATCAATGTATCAGAATTGAACACAACAATCAAAGCACAATAAATCTAGAGATTACATATCACAGTGTTGAACAATTCCTGCTTCAGATAGGACCAGACGGATATTGAATTAATCATGCATGTCAATCATAAGCATTGACCTCACCAGAAGTGTATCTCTCAAACTCTCAAGTATATCAGGCAAGTGTTTAGTCTCAGACCATTAAAATGAAAATTATTTTATCATAGGCTTGCAATTATTCTAATTCTCTACCACTAACAATCACAGTCATGCATGATTCAAGAGGACTTGCAAAGGTTGTAATGGGGTCAAGGATAAGGATTTTGATAAATATGGTTCAGGTGACTACTATTTCACAAATATTGAACAGTACCAACCAGATTACAAAAGATATGAGAACTACACAATAAACCTGTAAATTCTCCAATTCAACCACTGCTCAAGTATTCAACTAATTATCCACACTTATTTTTGTTAAAAGTTTGCTATTTTTCTTTTTTTTTTTTTTTTTTTTTTTTTTTGAAACTTAACCACATTATACCATCAGACCCAAATCATATAAATCATAAATCATGTATTCCACCCCTCCACACTTAATTTTCTGCAAGTCCCTAGCAGATACCCCCACACTTATCTACTTCACATAACCAAAAGATAAACAATTCGATCAATATATGTAAAATCAGGACAACATTGTTTTACTCTTAAGGTGTGTAATACAGGTCATCATCAAAGAAAAGGTTGCAGGCTCAAAGGGGCTAGCAAGGGATACAAATGCAAGGTAGGCTATCTGGTCAAGTGGGGAAATTGAAATGAATGCCTCAATCATAATCATGCATTATGTGATAAAATGCAGCTTCGAAAAGAATGAAAGCAAGTTCTGAAAAACAACATTCACCAATGGCATATATCACACTGAAAGAAAGAGAATGGCATAAAGATGAATCCATTCAAAACAGGCTCAAATAACTCACAGGTTCAAATTGCCAAGTACTTATTAGAGACAATACAAAACCAATCCATACAGAATAATCCACAATCTATCAGAGGAATACATCAACACCACAAAATAATCTAAAAATTAACTCACTCGATTCCGTTCGATTCATATAATGCAGATATATACTAATAGTCAGACCAGAATCACAAAATCTCCAAGTGTAACAAAACAAGTATTGAAATCCTAATTACTTTTATTTCTTCCTAATTACAGAAGGTGGATAGATAGGAGATGGATAAATAAAACGGAAAAGAGTGGAGGGAGAAAAGAAAAACTCCCTCGGCAGCTAAAAGCGGCAAAGTGCTGTGAGCTATTCCATGGTGTTGTCATGATAATGCGTTAACTGGCCATTCACCATGAATCTGCCCGTAGTACCTACAAGAAATAACATCCACCTGGGTCAAATATCATCCAATCATCTACATGAACATGTAAATTTTTATTGATTAGTGCAGATGATTGATGGTGCAAATATGTTCTATTAGTGCATGGTGGTGGTAGGAACAATTTAAATGCCATAATTGTAATCTTCCTTTTGTTCATTTTAATCTTGGCATTAATTTTGATCAATTCAAATGTTTCGCTTATTATCAAATCACAGAACATGGAATATTGAACATCAACATCAACAACACAATTTAAAAGAGAGAGTAAAGAATTAGATAGTTTGAAGATAACATGGTTATTCTCTACTCCATCTATAATGTGTGTAGACATTGATTCGCCAATAAGTGTAGGAGCTTGCAATCGATCCTCCATTGTTAACGTCCCTAACAACCTACAAGAAAATGTAACATCATAAGAGCAAAAGTCATTAGGAACAACTAAGAGGTTCAAATCAACAAACTCAATAATAGTCCAGACTTTAATTCCATAAGAATTTAAAGTGAAACAGTTAGTGTTGTTCAATTTGCAGTTAGAAAGAGTATCAAATGATAAAGAAATCTTCCCTAGTGGTTGTTTTGATATCTTGGATACTTCATTGTGTGAGCTCCAAGGAAACTTGATGGATAATTCTCCACTAGGTACTAAGACATGAGGATTTTTATAAGGAGGGTCACAAACAGCTTCACCTTGTGCCTTGAGTTCTCTTACATCACCTGTTAAATTAGTATCAGCATAAACAAAGGAAGGATTAACATAAACAATTAAATCATCACAAGATTCCTTCTCTTGTTTATCTGTCACTCTTCTCTCATCCATGTCTTGTTCTTTAAACTCTTGTTCACGCAACTCTTTCTTTTCAGCCACAACCTCCATGGAACTTGTCTTTTCCGGTTGTGCAGATTCCACCATTTGCTTACCAGACCTCAAAGTAATATCCTCCTCAATCTTACCATTAACATTCATATCAGAGTCTTCTTGTGAGGGTAGATTGATGGATGTTTGAGGTTGACCCAAATTAATTGTATCAGATAACTGACTAGTCTGAGTTTGAAGAGTCTGAAGAGCCTGAATATTGTCCTCAGTTACCTGCATATACTGCTTGATTAATTCTTGCAACGAAGGTTGCGGTTGGGCTGGTGGTGGTGCAGCATGATGAAAATGTGATACATGATGGTTGGGCCTCCTCTGCCAATCTTGTCTCGGATGGAAAGTAGAGTAATCATATGAACTCTGATAGCTTTGATCTCCCCACCCGGGACTGTAGGAATAAGAGTCAAACTGCTGCTGGGGTATGTTCCAAGGATCACTGAAATATTGCTGCTGCTGCAAATCTTGTGTCGGATGGGAGAAGGAATAATCATGTGGACTTTGATAAATCGGATCTCTCCATCCAGGATTATAGGAATAAGGGTCATACTGCTGTTGAGGTATGTTATGAAAAGTTCTTATCATAGAGTAGGATCAGTGAAATATGCATCTTGCTGCAATAGTTCCCTAATAGTCCTATTATCCATGTTAATTAATTAATTTTTTTTTTTTAATTTATTTTTTTTTTATTTTTTTTTAATTTTTTTTTACTATTTACTATTTACTATTCACTAATTACTATTTACCGCGGTACTGTTCATGTTGGCCCGCGTTACTATTGCACTGTTCATGCAATACTGTTCACTGCACATGACAACAAACAAAATGCAGATGACAGCAAATGCACATATAACAGCAAACAGCAAAAATAAACTTCCTAAAAACTGCAAACTAAACTACCTATTATCACCAAAATGCAGCAAGCTACAAATTAGCAAAGTGCAGTAGATGCAACAAGGTGATATGGTGCAAAATATGCAGCAAGTTATAACTGGTATTGAGAAATGACAGCAAAAACAGCAAGCTATTCTATGGTAATTCACCAATGAATTCCTTCCCAAAAATCAGATTTCAAACCTCAAGTTCACACTTAGTTGATTAGGCAAGTTTAAGTGCTTTCAATATGTGTGAAACCCCAAACTAAAGATTTGGTTAGCCAAAACAAAGCAAGAGATCAAATATGTAAATTGATGCAAAGAAACTATTGAAGCCAATAAAATGCAAAAGCAGAATTAACGACAATTGTGACTTGATGCAATGTAATAAGATCAAAACAGATTGCAGTTTGTAATATATGCAGCAGAAAAGAAAATTGAAATTGCAGCAGATGGTTCTAATGCATGCAGCAGAATTGTGCAACAACTTTAACAATATTATGCAAAAACGAAATTAACAGCAACAACAGCAATAGAAAACAGCAACAGCAACAATAACAGCAACAACAAAAACAGCAACAACAACAACAACAAACGAAATTAACAATAATAACAGCAACAACAACAACAACAAACAAAATTTACAGCAACAAGAGCAACAACAAAAAATGAAATTTACAAAGAACAACAAAGAACAACAAAAAAAACGAAATTTACAACAACAACAAAGAATAAAGAACAAAAACAAAAAAAACAACAATAACAAAGAATAAAGAATAATAACAAAGAAAGACAAAAAAAAAACAACACTTTGATAGAAACCGATGATCCCCGGCAACGGCGCCAAAATTTGATACGAGGTCGCACTCGCACAAATTTTTACAATTAATATGCAGTATACTAGGAATGACTCCTAGGTCGTCTCTCAAGGACCATCATCATTGTTTCTATCAAAGACAAGACACGAAGTGAGGGGGGGTTTATGCTTGTGAAAACAGAATTATAAAAAAGAGAAATTAACAAGAGTTAAAGTAGGATTAGCCTCTTGATTAGATTGTAATTTCACTTATCCTTGGTTACATGATTAATTAACTAAGCGAAAATTAATCAAAGCACTTGCTCAATTTACTCAATTCTCAATTCAACCCGAGTTAATTAACTAAGCGAAAACTAACTCTAGGTTTTCCTTATGCGAATTAAGCATCCACACACATTAATCATTCCATTTCCAACAAATTGTAAATCAACCCATTAAGCATGAGAAGAGATATAATTTGCCTATTAATCAAACATTAAGCATGAACAAATATTGGGGCATTTAAGCATTGGAATAATTGATGAAGAATTAAGCACAAAGAGAGCATAACCAATATTCAACAGGAACCTCAAAGCAACATTGCAATCCAATTCAAGAAGACTAATCCTTCAAAATTAAACTTCCATTAAATTTGAATTAAAAGGAATCGAGAAAAATTGAATAGAACTTTATAAAATTCAGGTGAAGGTGGCAGAGCCTCCTAGTTTAGAACTTTATAAACTTCTATAAAACTTTGAATAATAGAAATAAAAAAAAACAAAATTAAAATGCTAAACTTAATGAAGAACACTTGCTGGAAATTAAAGGTGCTGAATTTAAATTGCTGAAATTAAATTAATGAATTTAAATTGCTGGAATTAAAATGGCTGGAAATTGAAGATGCAGAAAATAAGTGCAAGAATTAAACATGGGTGCTGGAAATTTAAATGAATTAACCAAAACATGAAGAGCAAAATAAAGAACATGAAGAATTTATAAAGAAAGTAAAGAACACAAAGCAACTAAAGAAGAAGATGAAGAAGAAAATCCCAAATTGATTGATGAACTAAAACACTGGAACATTTAATTGATGGCTGGAACAAAAGGGAAGCTAAATGAAAAAGAAAAGAAGAGAAGAGAGGAGAACCTAAACTAAAAACTAAAAACTAAAAAAAAACTCCCGTAACATTCCAAGTGTGTTCCTTTTAAATCCAATTTCAATTGCAATTTGGTAGCCCCCATCATATGCAAGTGTGGAGTGATTCCTGGCATGTTTTCTGGCTGTCTCCAAAGTGCATTTTCTTTTCAATTCAATTTGGTGGTCCCTCATGCCTTGCACATGCCAAAATTAAGTGAAAAAGGGTCTCATGTTCGATTCCCACATACAGCAAAACAAGAAAAAGAATTAATTGCATGATTTACATAGCCTAATTGCTGAAATTCCCGTCCAGACTTCGTGGTCCAACTTCAAGGCCATATTCACCCAAGATGCAATCCGAATTGGCTCTTCATGTCTTCATGACTTTTGTAGCTCTGTCAATCCTTTTTAATTCGATATAAAGTGGAGCTCAAACGGAGATCTGTAGAGGGAGTTATGACTATTTTACCGAGACTTGTCAAATCCTTAAATGCTGGAATTTTCATAACAATTCATATGCTGCATTCAAAGACATTTTTAAACCAGATACACTCCGACTGGGAACTTTATGTCTTCATAAATGTTGTAGATCTTTGAGTCCTCTTTAATTTGATATAAAATTCAGCTCAATCAGAGGTCTGTGGTGAAAGTTATGCTCAGTTTGGTAAACCTTGTCAAATCTGAATAACAATAACGAATTAGACCAAATTTATCATTTAAAGCCAAAATGAGTCTAAACTCATAAATACATTAAATCATACTAATTGATTCTTAATCATGCTGTATTAGGATATAATAAATGCAGAGAAAATGATCAAAATAATGACTCATCATACATCATTACGGTGGACTCTATTGCTGAGGCCGGAAACTGCAAGGCCGACGGGCGATTCTACTCCCCTAACTAGATGAAGAACGAGTCAGAGGAACATGTAAACAAATTCCTCTACACGAAGATTCCAGATTCTGAAGATCCCAAGTCTTTCAGAGCAGGACTTCTAACTCCCACAACAAGAATCATCCATAACTTGTTGTTCAACATTTTCACACCAAGAACGGGCTCTCGTGATAATGTGAGTGCTCGAGACAGATTTTGTATTTTCTATTGTCTAAGAAAAGGAAGGATGAGCCTACCTCACATCATTCTCGACCACTGGGTGAGTGCGTTTAAGAATCGGAACATTCGTAGAAAGAGTAGCATCCCCTATGCCACTCTTTTCTCCTCTATCATCATCAACCAGGGTTTTGATGCCACTGGAGTCACATTGCACCCTGAGGGAAAAGAAGTGAAGGCTAGCACCTTTGTTAAGATGCACCTCACCCCAAGCCTTCTCCTTCGTTCACCAAATGAGGAAACCCCTCTTTCACCCATCACCAAAGAACCACACAGAGCTCGTATCAAACGCGCTAAACCACAAATACAAGCCCAAACACCGTCCGAAGCACAACCCCAAACACAAACCCAAACACTTCCACCTTCTTCCCTTCCATCTGTAACTATATCTGAAATTCCTTTTGAGAATGTTCTTGAGGAACCCCTCAAGAAAAAGAAGAGGACAACCAGAGTCAAGCATGTTGCTGACAAGAAACATGCTCAGACGATATCCCTAAGTGAAGTTGAAGGGGTCACTCTATCGTCTGTAGCAGTTCCGTCTGTAAAGATCCTCACAGACAAAGAAAAGCAAAAGAAAGACGCAGAAGAAAAAGCAAAAGCTAGGAAGCTTGCGCTTGAGAAAGCTGCTAGGGGCAAGGATAAAATGAAGCAAAAGTTGGCTTCTGTCGTTGTTGGAAAGACAGAAGAAGAAAAACAACTCAAAGAGGCTAGAAGAGTCTCCATCTTACTCGAAGCTGAAAGAGAAAGACTCTTTCAAGAAAGCATTCGCGGCATTGGATCGTCTGAGGGAGCATCTGCTCAAACTACCTCAGAGGGCATGAATAGTGAAGAGACCGCCCAGATCCAGAAAGATAATGCCCAACTAGCGGAGGAGTTAGAAACCATGCTAAGTGAAGAGATCTCTACAATAGAGACCCTTCCATCAACAGCAACACTCCTAGACGAACAACGGGCAATTCCATCTGAGCCTCTTGTTGTGTCTCCGCTGAATGCTGCTCACTTTGCACAGACATTATCTGCTGCGTCTGAGGAAGCATCCCATACACAGACGATGGAGATTCCGTCTGAAGACATCATACTTGTTGAAGATGCAAGTTCTTCGTCTGATGACGAAAATTCAAGAGTGGATGCATCAAGGGGAAGAGTACATGCTGAAGTGCTTAATCCAGAAGACTTACCCCCTAAGCACAAGGTGGACTATTCATTCCTAAATGAATTAGTCATGAGAAGATATGCAGAAAGCACCTGTGCAGAGAGACCAATCAAGCCAGATTGGATCATTGGAGCGGAGTTCGATGAAGCCTCCAATGAAGCTGAATCGTCTGAGCCTGCTCAATTAGCAGACGATGAAGACTTGTATATAAAGAATACACCATACATAGAGCTGAAGAACCCTTATCAGTACAGAGGAAAGAAGGGATTCCAGCTGGGGAGATTTGTCAACCCCATTACATACGATAAGTCCTTGAAGCCAGCTGATTTTGATGAAAATGCTGTTTATTCTCCAGAGGAGCAACGCAACTGGTTGAAGCTTCTGCCCTGGGACACTTTGGCTAATCTAAATATCAAGGGACTAGAAAGCATAAAGGCATATAAGGATCACCTTGCTGCGTCGGAGATTGAAGGACCAGCACTTAGATATGAACCCCACATTCCACATAGAAACAATCCAAAGTGGAGGTTGCGATACAAGACCAATGCACCAGTTTTTCATCACTGTACAAATGGTGACATTGACTCTCTCCGCTATGAGCCAAAGCACTGTAAACACTGGCATCTTGACGCAATAGATCGCCATGACCCAATGCCATTCACAATTCCCCTCAATCAAACAGAGTATGTTGGTTTAGGCCACTCTCTAGGAATTGTGCTCCCATGGACGAGACCTCATTGCTCTGGGATCAACCCACGCTACTCTCTTCTTCTAGATGAGTATGAAGACCCTGAAGAATTTGCTCACTCCCTCCCAGAAGACTACAATCTACCTTTCAGGATGATGGCTGGTGCATATCGAAGGGAAGCAAAGGAAAGAAGCATATCTTTCTCCCATGTTGATCGCCAAGCTACTAAGGATAGAAGATACTGTCCATTCATGTTAGGTTCTCAGTTTTCTTCTCTGGTGACAGACGAAACAAAGTACTATATCGTCTTAGACAGAAAAAGACCATGCTTGGTCGGTATCGCTAAGGGAAAAGAAAAGAAGGTTTCGTCAGAATCATTGCTCTGGAACCAGTTTTTGATGAAGACTCTTACGTACGTGGCGAGGTGTTCCCTGAAGTTCATTTGTATATTCTCGGAACAACCACGCGCTTGAGGTGTCTATACCAACCAAATGGTATACTCATCAATGGGACCAGACCTTCTCTGCCTACCTTGTTCTTCCACTGTTCACACTGCATCTGAAGAAGAAAAAGCCAGTGCTTATCATTGATGATAGTGAACCTTTTGTGGAACTACCTCAAACACCAATGGTACAACTTGAAGATTCGGTGGAGGTGGCTGAAGCTCATATTAAAGAAGCTGAGGAGTATAAGACTCTGAAGCGGAAGTATGATGCTTTTGAAGGTGACTGTGAGCACTTGAAGCAAAAGAACAGAGAGCTTGAGGAAAACCAAGCCTCTCTATCATCTCGTGCGACAGCTCAAGGACATTGTGATGGCCCTGCTTCACAACAAGCCTAAGCCTTCCTCTTGATCATGTTTTGATGATCACAGCCCAAGGGGGAGAGAAAGATGAGAAAATGGCTTCAAAGCAAGAAAAAGGAGGAGAAAACAGCCCAAGGGGGAAGAGAAAGAAGATAGCATAACTCAAGGGGGAGTCTAGCCCAAGGGTAAGTATCGTCTGAGGGGGAGCAAGAGCAAACACAAGAGCGAGCAAGAGCAAGGAAGTATCGTCTTAGGGGGAGTAAGATTGTTGTAATTTATTTATTTTTTTCAGTATAGAATATACAATGTAATTTTATTATTTCATCTGTTATCATATACATTGTAATTCTTTATTGTTTTCTGCTTTGAATACCATTGTAATAATCTGATTACATCACATTGATGTAACAAACATTTATAAAGAGGTATTTCTCAGAAAACATTGTCTTGATGTAAATCTGGCTCATAAAACTGTTGTTTCTGTCTAACCATGTTTTATGCAGAATTTCGTGGTATGGTCTGTAATCATCAAAAAGGGGGAGAATGTTAAATCAAGATTTGTTAGATCAAGAAAAGTCCCTAAGTTTTGATAAATTACAGCACAGACGAAACCAAGCAATCAAGACGTGCATAGACGAAACCAGCACAGACGGAAGATGGCCCTTCAAAGTTTGAAGTGTTGCGTCTGTCCACAAGCCAAGACATCAGACGATACTGACACAGATGAAAGAAGACTACTCAAGTTGAAGTCCTTCGTCTGTCCAAAAGAAGCTTAAGACGAAAGGATAAGACGGAACAACATCATTGAAGATTCATATCGTCTATCCAAAAGTGAAGTCAAGTTGAACTCTCGCGCCAAGTTTTAAAATCTAAAGAAGTCATCATGAGAAGAATCCAAGATCATAGAGATGGGATCTACGCTTTCACATCCAAAGTCAAAAAGGTCTTTACCTTTTTGTCACATCTCTCAACAAGTCGAAGAAAAGGAACTGGCACGCAATCCGATCCGAGATATCCGCAACTCTCATCTATCAATCAAGGACAACCGACAATCTTTTGGAAAGTTCTCAAGAAGATCTTCAACGACTCTCAACGGCATTCAAATGAGTCTAACGGCTTTTTTTAAGATGCCTATAAAAGGACTTCACCACAATCGAACAAGTCGGCGAATACGCTTATCCTTCATCTACTCTGATTATTCGCTCAAATCTGATAAGCTCTATTTTGTATTGAAAAACACCTCTCTGTGTAGAGGAAATCTTTGTTGATTCACTATACTTGTAAAAGTCCACTTGTGTGGCATTTTAGCCTGAGGAGGCTGTGTGTTCAAAGAATACCTGGTTTAGCCTGAGGAGGCTGTGTGTTCAAAGAATACCTGGTTTAGCCTGAGGAGGCTGTGTGTTCAAAGAATACCTGGTTGTTTAGCCTGAGAAGGCTAGGATCAAAGAATATCTGTAATAGCCAAAAGTGGCTGGGTTCAAAAAATACTTGTAACCATTTCACAGTTGGTAGTGAAAACTCAGTAGTTGTTGGGTAACTGGACGTAGTCTTGTATAGACGAACCAGTATAAAAATATCTGTGAATTTATTTTATTTGCTAGTTAACTAACGGGGATAAATATACCTTAACGTATATATATTAAAATCAATCTTTCAAGATAAACACTGTTTTGTCTGAACAAGCTTTGAACCCACAGACGAAACCCACAGACGTAAGGTACAGACGAAAGATTTTTTTTTTAAAAATCACAATTCAACCCCCCCTTCTTGTGATTTGTCTTTTACAGAGACCTTTAACATAAGACACATTTTGGATAAGAGGATTGGGTGTCTTACCAACAATCTCAATACCGAGAATTTTACCTTTCCCTGAACCATATGATACAGAACCTTTACTTGGTCTGAGATCTTGGAACATAGACAGATCTCCCTTCATGTGTAGTGAGCACCCACTTTCCAGGTACCAACTTGAAGTCTTCTCTTTTCCTATTAAGGATATCTGCAACAGGAATAATAAATGATTTTGGTACCCAAATCTTTTTGGGTCCTTCTTTGTTAGTTGAAGAAGGTTTCTTTTTGATTAAGGTTCTTGTGTTCTTTCTGTAATCATTTGGAACCTTACTGTAGCTTTTGTTCTTCTTCTTATGAGCAGACAAAACAAATTTATTTTTTGTTAGATCAAGATGATCAAGGAGGAAAATGTTAGATCAAGAATGTAACTAAGTTTTGACTAATTACAGAACAGACGAAACAAGCCATCAAGACTTGACAAGACGAAACAGGCAACAGACGGAACATGATCTTTCAAATTTTGAAGTGTTACGTCTGTCCAAGAGCCAAGCCATCAGACGATACAGGCACAGACGAAAGAAGACTACTCAAGTTGAAGACCTTCGTCTGTCCAAGAGTGAAGCTTAAGACAAAAGGATGAGACGAAACAAAGAAGTTTGAAGACTCATTTCGTCTATCCAAAAGTGAAGTTCAGTTGAAGTCTCGTGCCAAGATTAAAAATCTAAATGAGTCATCATGAGAAGAATCCAAGATCTGTATGGGGATCTGCGCTTTCACATCCAAAGTCAAAAAGGTCTCTACCTTTTTGTCACATCTCTGTACAAGTCAGTAAAAGGAACTGCGCACGTAATTCAGTCTGAGATATCCGTTGCAACTCTCATCTATCAATCAAGGACAACTGACAACCTTTTTGGAAAGTTCTCAAGAAGATCTCCAACGACTCTCAACGGCATTCAAATGAGTCTAACGGCTATTTGAAGAAGATGCCTATAAAAGGACTTCACCACGACCAGAACAAGTTGGCGAATACGATTATCTGCTATCTTTAAGAATTCGCTCACTATCAAGCTCTGTTATTGAAAACACCTCTCTGCGTAGAGGAAAAACTTTGTCTTTCTTAAAACATCTTTCAAAGTCCACTTGTGTGGCATTTTAGCCTGAGGAAGCTGTGTTTCAAAGAATACCTTTGTATTAGCCTGTGGAGGCTAGGTTCAAAGAATACCTTGTTGGTTTAGCCTGAGAAGGCTGGGAGCAAAGAATATCTGTAATAGCCAGAAGTGGCTGGGTTCAAAGAATACTTGTAAACCATTTCACGGTTTGTAGTGAAAACTCAGTGGTTGCTGGGTAACTGGACGTAGTCTTGTATAGAAGAACCAGTATAAAAATATCTGTGCATTTATTTTATCTGCTAGTTAACTAATGGGGATAAATATACTTTAACGTTTATATATTAAAATCAATCTTTCAAGATAAACACTGTTTCGTCTGAACAAGCTTTGAACTCACAGACGAAAGGTACAGACGAAAGAAATTTTTTTTTTTGAAATCACAATTCAACCCCCCTTCTTGTGATTTATCTTTTATAGTTTGGTATCAGAGCTCAGCCTCTAAGGGTTGAGCGCTTAACAGCTGCTAGAGGAAAAGATCCAGCATGGACTCACAATGACCATCATTCTTATCCGGAGGAGCCTCCATGAACAAACCTCCAGCGTTCTCTGGAGATGATTACCCCTACTGGGTAGATCGCATGGAGATGTACATCAAATCCACACAGTACAGGCTGTGGAATATCATTACCAAAGGAGATATCCCTATTGTCAAACCTGAAGGAGAATGGGGAAATGAAGAAAACTCAATGATGGAGCTGAACAACAAAGCAAGATATGCTCTCATGTGTGCTCTTTCCAGAACTGAGTACAACAGATTTTGTGCCTACAAAACTGCCAAAGAACTATGGGATGCTCTAAAGATCTCATATGAAGGCACAGAAGATGTTAGAATGAGGAAAGCTGCTACTCTTCAAAGAGAATATGAAATGTTCTCTATGAAGAAAGAAGAATCCATTGATATGATGTTTGGAAGATTCCAAACAATATTGAATGGACTCACTGCTCTTGGCATCACCTTCACAAAAGCCCAGAACAACATGAAGATATTGGACAGTCTTCCTCCTCCATGGGAAGCTATGTCCACTGCTATTTCAGTTGGACATGACATGAAGACATTAACTCTTGATGAGTTAATAGGAGCCTTACTCTATATTACAAGGTACTCTTTGTAAAAGAGATAAGATCAAGGTCCAAGAACCTATAGCGCTTCCATCCGTTAAAAACATCACTAAAGAAGAATCTGTCAAGAAGGACAGTAAAAAGAAAGCAAAGATCTTAAAGGCTGATTCAACTGAATCAGAATCGTCTGATGGTTCATCTGAAGACGAAGTCTCTCTCATGGCCAGACGATTCAAAAGAATGATGATGAAGAAGGGAAGAGGCCAACGCTTCTTCAAGAAAAAGGAAAAGAAGCTCCCTGAAAAGTCATCAACCAAAGAAGATAACACAGAGATTGTGTGTTATGAGTGCAGAAAGCCGGGACACATGAGATCAGAATGTCCCAGATTGAAAAAGAGGTGGATCTCTAGAAGAGATAAAGGAAAGAAGAGCTTACTGCGACATGGGAAGACCTTGACGGTGAAAGCTCGAAGAATCCTCGAAGAAGAAGAAACAAAGCAAACATAT
This sequence comes from Hylodesmum podocarpum, assembly GCA_026586105.1. Taxonomy (NCBI): domain Eukaryota; kingdom Viridiplantae; phylum Streptophyta; class Magnoliopsida; order Fabales; family Fabaceae; genus Hylodesmum; species Hylodesmum podocarpum. Next base: position 4,156,441 of record JALJEV010000367.1, on the reverse strand, counting down.
GCCTCATGGCTGGAGATCATGTCTCAACAGAGGTAAATTATAATGAAACTTCTTCATCCTCTTCTTCTGAGTCTGAGTCAGAATCAGAAGAAATATCATATGATACTCTTCTAGCTAACTCTCATTTTATTGCTCAGCAATACAAAACTTGCAAAACCAAGCTAAGACAAGCTTTGGAAGAGAATGCAGTTTTGAAATCTGAAATTGAGTTTCTAGACAAGAAAATATCAAGTGATGTTTCATCTGAGTCTGAAAAGGACATTTTCATTCTTGAAATCGAAAGATTAAAGAAAGAAAATGAGTCCTTACTCAATGACTTAACCAAGTTTACAAAGGGATCCTCCATTCTTGAAAACATTTTAAAATATGGGAGATCATCAAATGATAAAAGTGGACTTGGTTATGTTAAGCAGACAGACGAAAGGAAAAATAAACCTGTTTCGTCTGATAAAAAGAAGAGGAATTACAACAAGGTTCCTAACATCTACAAAAAGGCTCAAAACAAAAAAAAGCCTTTTGTAACTAACAAGAAAGGACCCAAAAAGATTTGGGTACCAAAGTCACTTATTGTTCCTGTTGCAGATATCCTCAATGGGAAGAGACAAGACTTCAAGCTGGTACCTGGACAGTGGATGCTCACGACACATGACGGGAGACCTGTCTATGTTCCAAGACCTCAGACCAAGTAAAGGGTCTGTCTCATACGGTTTTGGTAAAGGTAAAATTCTTGGCATTGGGACTGTTGGTAAGACACTCAATACCCTTATCCAGAACGTATCATACGTTAAAGGTCTTAACTTCAATCTACTTAGCATAAGTCAATTTTGTGATAGTGGATATGAAGTAGCTTTAACTACGATGAGTGTATAGTGAAGAACAAAGATAAATCCATTCTTTTTATTGGGAAAAGAAAGAACAACCTTTATGAGGTTTGCCTTTACTCGAGCTAAGTGATCGAAATGTAACATGTTTGATTTCAGACGATGAACGAGATATTTGGCATAAAAAGCTTGGACATTTAAGTCTCAAGTATATTTCAAAAATTTCTAAGAAAGATCTCGTAAAAGGTTTGCCAAAAATATCTTGGAAAACCAATCGTTCACGTGTGAATCTTGTCGGCATGGGAAACAACTCAACGCTTCTTTCAAATCTAAAAATGTGGTTTCCACGACAAGACCATTATTAATCACATATTGATCTCTTTGGACCCACTCAATCGAAAGTCTTGGAGGGAAGAGATATGGATTTGTCATTGTAGATGACTATACTAGATTCACATGGGTATAGTTCCTAGCTCATAAACATGAGTCATTCAAAGTTTTTGAAATATTCTGCAAACGTGTTCAAAAAGAAAAAGGAATATGTATTGCGTCGAAGGAGTGATCATGGAACAGCAATTTGAAAATTGAGTTCAAAGCCTTTTGTTTTGAAAATGGTATATTTCACAATTTTTCGTCTCCAAGAACTCCTCAACAAAATGGAGTTGTGGAAAGGAAAAATCGTACTTTACAAGAAATGGCTAGAACTTTGTTGCATGAAACCTCTCTCCCGAAATATTATTGGGCAGAAGCAGTCAACACTTCCTGTTACATTCAAAACAGAATATTGATAAGACCAATCTTGAATAAGACTCCATATGAATTATGGAAAGGAAGAAGACCCAACATTTCTTACTTCCATCCTTTTGGATGTGAATGCTTTATCCTTAACACCAAAGATCAACTTGGAAAGTTTGATTCAAAGGTGGTTAAAGGAATCTTTCTTGGATATTCCAATACATCTAAGGCCTATAAAGTATTTAACTCTAAGACGCAAGTTGTAGAAGAATCAATCCATGTAAAGTTCCAAGATAACTCAAAGGCTGATAAAGAAATATCGGACCTAGAAAATTTGTTTGATAATTTGCGATTAACCCTTCCTCGTCAAATTCAAGACAAGATGATAAACAAGGGTCGGACGATACGATACAAGGATAACTCTCTTCGTCTGATACTCATCAACAGGGAGATCAAGCCCCTGCAAAAACATGGAAGTTTGCATCAAACCATACAGAAGATCTCATCATTGGAGATAGATCTTAAGGTGTTCAAACAAGATCTAAAGTGAAGTATATTTCAAGCTATGCTCTTGTATCAACTTTGGAGCCAAATAACATTGAAGTTGCTCTTCAAGACAACGATTGGATTTTGGTTATGGAAGAAGAACTCAATCAGTTCACAAGAAATGATGTATGGACTCTTGTTGAAAGACCAAAGAACAAAAGCATCATCGGAACCAGATGGGTGTTCAGAAACAAGCTTGATGAAGCTGGAAAAGTGGTAAGAAACAAAGCAAGGTTAGTAGCACAAGGGTGCAATCAACAAGAAGGTATTGATTTTACTGAAACCTTTGCACCTATAGCTAGATTAGAAGCTATTAGAATATTACTTGCTTTTGCTGCTCACAAGAATATCGTTCTATATCAAATGGATGTAAAAAGTGCCTTTTTAAACGGTTTTATTGAAGAGGAAGTATATGTAAAACAACCACCGGTTTCGAAAGTTTGTCTCAATGGGATCATGTTTTCAAACTCAAGAAAGCATTGTATGGTCTTAAACAAGCTCCTCGGGCTTGGTATGACAGATCTCGATTTTCCTTCTTAAAAATGGTTTTTCAAGAGGAAAGGTTGATACAACTCTCTTCAAGAAAAGCGTTTCAAAGGACTTTATTATAGTCCAGATTTATGTAGACGATATAGTCTTTGGAGCTACTAACAACTCTCTTTGCAAGGATTTTTCAAAGCTAATGCAGGACGAGTTTGAAATGAGTGTGATGGGAGAATTGAACTTCTTCCTAGGACTTCAAATCAAGCAGACGAAAGAAGGAATCTACATCCATCAACAGAAATACACTAAGGAACTTATCAAGAAGTTCAAGATGGAAAATTCCAAGCCTATGAAGACCCCAATGCATTAAATCCTGGAGCAAATCTTAACAAGGATGAGTCGAGGTAAGTCTGTTAATCGACGATATACAGAGGTATGATTGGCTCACTCCTTTACTTAACTGCAAGCAGACCTGACATTATGTTTAGTGTCTGTCTATGTGCACGTTTTCAATCTGATCCCAAAGAATCTCATTTACAAGCTGTAAAAAGAATTCTTAGATATCTTGTTGGAACAACTAATCTCTCTTTGTTTTATAAGAAAAATAGTGATTTCAGTTTAAGAGGCTTTTGTGATGCTGATTATGCTGGAGATAAAGTGGAGAGAAAAAGCACAAGTGGTGGATGCCAATTTCTTGGATCATCACTAATATCTTGGTCAAACAAGAAACAAAACTCCATTGCACTTTCAACAATTGAAGTAGAATACATTGCTGCGGCAGGATGTTGCTCACAATTACTGTTGATAAAACATCAACTTGAGGATTATTCCAGGTTTGAGAATCATATACCAGTATTTTGTGATAACACAAGTGCAATCAATCTCAGCAAAAATCCTATTCAACATTCAAAAGCTAAACATATTGAAATTCGTTTTCATTTCATAAGAGATTATGTCCAAAAAGGTATTTTCGATATACAGTTTGTACAAATTGATTTTCAATGGGCAGATATTTTCACAAAAGCATTAGACGAAACACGTTTCAATTTGATTAAGGAAAATCTTGGGATTATCTCCTTAGAAGATTGAAAATTGTTCCGTCTGAGCTATCCAATTTGTTCCGTCTGTACATTTTGTTCCGTCTGTACATTACTTCGTGTTAAGACGAAACATTGCGTCTGATCAAGTTGAATAGTTACTGTAGTAAAATTCAACAGACGCAATTGTTACATTTTAATAAGTTTATCTCAAGTGTGCAGGGACAAATTAAAGAGAGCAATAAATGTGTCTGTCATTTATTGCACTATTCTAGGACAATGATAAGCACGCTACAGTGAATTGCGAGAGGTCAAATCAATCATCGAAAAGGCAATGATTTGGATATGTCAAATCAAGGACAGTTTTCAATGGACACGTCATAAAAAGGGCAGTTTTCAAAATCTCTTTCGTCTGATGAATTGCAATCGTTTTTAACTGTTACCTATAAATACCTTTGAAAGTTCTCTCTTTTACTCTTTACAATATTTCGCTATTGCTATCGTCTGAAGAACTTACAAAACCCTTACTCACAAAACCCTTTCTCTCTCTAGTTTTTCAAACAACAACAATGGCCGCCAAGAACACCAAGGGAACCAAAACCGCTGAAGCAACCTTTTTCGCTCAAGACTTGTTCTTGTCAAGCAAGTGGATATCAAGGGAAACTCTGGAGATAGTTTCAAACAGAGTGGTGAAGATGTTTGACCACACTGGGTGGATGGGCTTTGCTGAGACCAAAGGCCCATGGCTGATGGAGGCATACGCTGAGCTCTGGAGCGACGCAAAAGAGTTTGATGATGGCATTGTTGGCATTATTGACAACAAAGAATACATCATCACTGTTGATACCATCGCTGAGGCCGGAAATTGCAAGGCCGAAGGACGCTTCTATAACCCCAACTGGATGAAGAACGAGAATGAGGAGCATGTCAATAAATGTATCTACGAGAAGATTCCTAAATCTGAAGACCCCAAAGATTTCAGAGCAGGAAATCTATGTACCTCAGCAAGAATCATCCACAACTTGCTGTTCAATATCTTCACACCAAGGACAGGATCTCGTGATAATGTCAGTTTCAGAGACAAATTCTGCATTTATTACTGCCTAAGGAATGGAAGAATGAGTCTTCCTCACATTATTCTCGACCACTGGGTGAGTGCGTTGAAGAATCGGAACATTCGTAGGAAGAGTAGCATCCCTTACGCCACTCTCTTCTCCACCATCATCATCAACCAGGGTTTCGATGCCACTGGAGTCACATGGCACCCTGAGGGAAAAGAAGTGAAGGCTAGCACCTTTGCTAAGATGCACCTCACTCCAAGCTTTCTCCTTCGTTCACCAAATGAGGACACCTCACTATCACCCATCACCAAAGAACCACACAAAGCCCGTATCAAACGCGCTAAACCTCAAACACAAGCCCAAACACCGTCCGAAACACAACCCCAAACACAAACCAAAACTCAAACCCAAACACTTCCGCCTCCTTCTCTTCCATCTGTAACTGTATCTGAGATGCATTTTAAGGATGTTCTTGAGGAACCCCTCAAGAAAAAGAAAAGGACTATCAGAATCAAGCACATTGGTGCTAAAACAAAGAACAGACGATATCCCCTAGTGAAGATGAAGGGGTTAAGGTATCGTCTAAGGGTGCTTCGTCTGTGAAGATACTAACAGACGAAGAAAAACAAATGAAAGACGCAGAAGAAAAAGCAAAAGATAGGAAGCTTGCGCTTGAGAAAGCTACTAAAGGCAAGGAGAAAATGAAGCAAAAGCTTGTGTCTGTTATAGTTGGTGAGACAGACGAAGAAAGAATGCTCAAAGAGGCTAAGCGAGTCTCAATATTGCTTCAAGCTGAAAGAGAAAGGATCTTTCTCGAGAGTGTTTAAGGCATTGGATCATCTGAGGGAGCATCTGCTCAAGCAATCTCAAAGGGCATGAACAGTGAAGAGACAGCCCAGATCCAGAAAGATAATGCCCAGCTTGCGGAGGAGTTGGAAACCATGCTGAGTGAGGAAGTCTCCACAATGAAAGTCTCTCATTCACACTTACTCCAAGATGAACTTAGGGAAAGCCCTATAGTTGCGTCTCCGCTGAATGCTGCTCACCTTGCACAGACGTTACCTGCTGCATCTGAGGAAGCATCCCACACACAGACGATGGAGATTCCGTCTGAAGATATCATACTAGTTGAAGATGCAAGTTCTTCGTCCGATGAAGAAATCTCTGAAACAACTAGAGTGGATGCATCCAGGAGGAGATCACACGCTGAAGTGATTAATCCAAAGGATCTACCTTCAAAGCACAAGATGGACTATTCATTTTTAAATGAATTAGTCACAAGAAGATATGCTGAAAACTCTTGTGCAGAAAGACTAATCAAACCAGATTGGATAATTGGAGAGAAAACTGATGAAGTCTCCAATAAAGCTGAATCGTCTGAGTCTGCTGTAGCCTTGACAGACGATGAAGACTCATACATAAGGGGTACTCCTTACATTGAACTGAAAAACCCATACTTGTACAGAGGAAAGAAGGGTTTTTCATTAAGGAGATCTGAAAACCCCATTCTTTACAATAAGTCCCTGAAGCCAGAAGATTTTAATGAAGATTTTGTTTATTCACCAGAGGAGCAACGCAATTGGTTGAAGCGTCTGCCCTGGGACAAACTGGCATCACTAAATATCAAGGGACTGGAGAAAATAAAAGAATACAAGGATCATCTTGCTGCGTCTGAGATTGAAGGACCAGCACTTGGCTATGAACCTTACATCCCACAAAGAAAGAATTCAAGATGGAAGGCTCAGATTGAAATGAACGCTCCAGTTCTTCATCACTGTAGATTTGAAGATGATGAATCCAACCGTTATGAGCCAAAAGATTGCACACATTGGCATTTTGACGCTCTAACTAGCCATGATCCTTTGAAGTTCACAATTCCACTCAATCAAACAGAGTATGTTGGTTTAGGCCACACTCTAGGAATTGTGCTCCCATATACGAGGCCCCACTGCTCCGGGATTAGCCCTCGCTACTCCATCCTCCTAAATGAGTATGAAGAACCCGAAGATTTTGCTCATGCTCTCCCTAAAGACTCAAGTCTAAGTTTCAAAGCAATGGCTAATGCCTACAGACAAGAAACCAAAGACAGAGCAGTCTCTCACTCTCATATTGAGCGACATGCTATGAAGGATCTGAGACATTATCCTCTCATGGTGGGATCTCAGTTTTCCTCACTGGTGACAGACGAAACCAAATATTATATCGTCTTAGACCGAAAGAGGCCATGCTTGGTAAAATATTTGGCTAAGGGGAAGGAAAAGAAGTATTCGTCTGAAACCACTGTCAAACATTGCTCTGGAACCATCTTTGATGAGAAGGACTCCTCTGTATGTGGCAAAGTGTTCCCTAGCGCTGCATTTGTATATTCTCAGGAACAACCACTTCTTGAAGTATCCATTCCAACCAAGTGGTATACCTATCAATGGAACCGGAACTTCACAACCTACCTCGATCTTCCTCTTTTCACAATGCGTCTGAAGAAATCACCCCAGTAGTCATCATTGATGACACTATACCTTTTGTGGAGGAGCCTCAAACACCGCAAGTGCCAATTGATGATGTGGTGGAGGTTCTTTGGTGATGAGGAGATGCCCAAGGCGGTGATATTGAAGAAGGCGAGGAGTATAAGACTCGAAGCGCAAATATGAGGCTTTGGAAGAAGATTGTGAGCACTTGAAAGCAAAGAACGAGAAACTTGAAGAAAATCACGCTTCTCTATCGTCTCAAGTGCAGCGACTTACGTTGTCATGACCCTGCTGAACAAAAAGCCAAAACCTTCTTCTTGATCAGAGTTTTGATGATCACAGCCCAAGGGGGAGAGAAAAGAAAGCATAATCCAAGGGGGAAAGCCTAACCCAAGGGAAACAAGAATATGGTGCAAAGCAAAGTCTGAGGGGGAGCAAGGAAGAAAAGCTTCGTCTGAGGGGGAGAAACAAGAACAAGGAGTATCGTCCTAGGAATTTATACTGTTGTATTATTGTAAAAATTTTTTTGCTCAAATATACATTGTAATTCTTTATTGTTTTCTGCTTTGTAATACCATTGTAATATTCGACTCTGATTACATCACATTGATGTAACAATAAATCATAAAGAGGTATTATTCAGAAAACATCGTCTTGATGTAAATCCGCTCATTAAACTTTGTTTAATCTAACTATGTCTTATGCGGATTTTCGTGGTATGGTCGTAATCATCAAAAAGGGAGAATGTTAGATCAAGATGATCAAGGAGGAAAATGTTAGATCAAGAATGTCCCTAAGTTTTGACTAATTACAGAACAGACGAAACAAGCCATCAAGACTTGACAAGACGAAACAGGCAACAAACGGAACAAGATCTTTCAAATTTTGAAGTGTTACGTCTGTCCAAGAGCCAAGCCATCAGGCGATACTGGCACAGACGAAAGAAGACTACTCAAGTTGAAGACCTTCGTCTGTCCAAGAGTGAAGCTTAAGACAAAAGGATGAGACGAAACAAAGAAGTTTGAAGACTCATTTCGTCTATCCAAAAGTGAAGTTCAGTTGAAGTCTCGCGCCAAGATTTAAAATCTAAAGGAGTCATCATGAGAAGAATCCAAGATCTGTATGGGGATCTGCGCTTTCACATCCAAAGTCAAAAAGGTCTCTACCTTTTTGTCACATCTCTGTACAAGTCAGTAAAAGGAACTGCGCACGCAATTCAGTCCGAGATATCCGCTGCAACTCTCATCTATCAATCAAGGACAACTGACAACCTCTTTGGAAAGTTCTCAAGAAGATCTCCAACGACTCTCAACGGCATTCAAATGAGTCTAACGGCTATTTGAAGAAGATGCCTATAAAAGGACTTCACCACGACCAGAACAAGTTGGCGAATACGCTTATCTGCTATCTTTAAGAATTCGCTCACTGTCAAGCTCTGTTATTGAAAACACCTCTCTGTGTAGAGGAAAAACTTTGTCTTTCTTAAAACATCTTTCAAAGTCCACTTGTGTGGCATTTTAGCCTGAGGAGGTTGTGTTTCAAAGAATACCTTTGTATTAGCCTGTGGAGGCTGGGTTCAAAGAATACCTTGTTGGTTTAGCCTAAGAAGGCTGGGAGCAAAGAATATCTGTAATAGCCAGAAGTGGTTGGGTTCAAAGAATACTTGTAAACCATTTCACGGTTTGTAGTGAAAACTCAGTGGTTGCTAGGTAACTGGATGTAGTCTTGTATAGAAGAACCAGTATAAAAATATCTGTGCATTTATTTTATCTGCTAGTTAACTAATGGGGATAAATATACTTTAACGTTTATATATTAAAATCAATCTTTCAAGATAAACACTGTTTCGTCTGAACAAGCTTTGAACTCACAGACGAAACCCACAGACGAAAGGTACAGACGAAAGAAAATTTTTTTTTGAAATCACAATTCAACCCCCCTTCTTGTGATTTGTCTTTTACATTTTTCTTTTCGTCTGACTCTACAACATAACCCAATCCACTTTTGTCAGATGGAAACCTCCCATATTTTAAAATATTTTCAAGCACAGAGGATCCTTTAGTGAACTTTGTTAAGTCTTTGAGTAAAGATTCATTTTCTTTCTTTAATCTTTTGATTTCAAGAATGAAAATGTTCTTCTCAGATTCAGATGATACTTCATCTGATACTTTCTTTTGAAGCAACTCTTTTTCAGATCTCAAAGTAGCATTTTCTTCCAAAGTTTGTTTTAACTTTGCTTTGCATACTTTGTATTGCTCAACAATAAAATCTTAATTTGCTAAAAGTGTATCATATAATATCTCTTCTGTTTCTGACTCAAACTCAGACGAAGAAGATGAGGAAGTTTGAGACTCAATTACCTTAGATGAAACAGCATCTCCGGCCATGAGACATATATTTGTTGTTTCTTCTTCTTCTGTGGATTCCTCTAAACTTTCACTATCAAGATCTTCCCAAGTTAGTAAGCTCTTCTTACCCTTGTCTTTGCGAGGATTCCATTTCTTTTTTCAACCTTGGACATTCAGATCTCATGTGTCCAGGTTTTCTGCATTCATAGCAGATAATCTCTGAGCTTTCCTCCTTGTTTGAGGGCTTCTCAGGGAACTTCTTTTCCTTCTTTTAGAAGAAGCGTTGACTTCTTCCCTTCTTCATCATCATCTTCTTGAATCGTCTAGCCATGAGAGAAATCTCATCGTCAGACGATCCATCAGACGAATCAGACTCGATGGTGTCAGCTTTCAAAATTTTATGTTTCTTCTTTCTTTCTTTCTTGATAGACTCCTCCTTTGGAGCTATGTTGACAGACTGAAGAGTTATGGGCTCTTGAACCTTGATTTTGTCTCTTTTACGAGAAAGTACCTCATGAACTCTTAAGGCACCGATTAACTCATCAAGAGTTAATGTCTTCATATCACGTCCAACTGAAATGGCAGTGGACATAGCTTCCCATGGGGGAGGAAGACTGTCCAGAATCTTCATATTGTTCTGGGCTTTGGTAAACGTGATTCCCAACGAAGTAAGTCCATTTAATATGGTTTGGAATCTTCCAAACATCATATCAATAGATTTTCCTTTCTTCATAGAGAACATCTCATATTCTCTTTGAAGAGTGGCAGCTTTCCTCATTCTGACATCTTCAGTTCCTTCATAGGAAATCTTGAGGGCGTCCCAGAGCTCCTTTGCAGTTTTGTAGGCACAGAATCTGTTGCATTTTGTCCTTGAAAGAGCGCACATAAGAGCATATCTGGCTTTGTTATTGAGCTCCATGAGCAAATATTCTTCACTTCCCATTCAACTTCAAGTTTAACAATAGGGATATCTCCTTGGGTAATAATGTTCCACAGTCTGTACTGGGTAGACTTGATGTACATCTCCATTCTGTCAGCCCAATAAGGATAGTCATCACCAGAGAAGGTCGGCGGCTTGTTCATGGATGACCCACCAGACAAGAACGAGGGTCTTTGTGACTCCATCTCGGATCTTTTCCTCTAGCAGCTGTTAAGCGCTCAACCCTTAGAGGTTGCGCTCTAATACCAAACTGTAAAAGATAAAACACAAGAAGGGGGGTTGAATTGTGTTATTAAAAAAAAAACTTTTTGTCTGTTGGTTTAAAACAGGTTCAGACGAAATAATTCCTTATCTTCAAAGATTAGTTTTAATGAATAAACAACCAGGTATTCTTTGAACACACAGCCTCCTCAAGCTAAAATACCACACAAGTGGATTTACAAGGTTACTTATGAAAGAAAAGTTTTTCTCTTCGTAGAGAGGGATATACAGTAAAGCACAGAAGTAGCAGTGAGCGTAATCACAATGACTTAGAAAATTTAAGCGTGTTCGTCAACTGAAACTTGAGAGAGAGAGGTCCTTATATAGGCATATTCTTCAGATATCCGTTAGAGACAAAAGAATGTCGTTGAGCTTTCTCCAAGTGCAGTCCAAAAAGGTGTCAGAGTGCAATCAATTGATAGATAGCATGTGCAGCGGATTAGATGGCAGCTCAATCCTTTTTCTGACTTGTACAGAGATTTTCTTGGAAAAGGAGAACCTTTTCGTGTAGCATAGGTAAGCTTGAATTCCCATATTGATCTTGGAAACTCTGTTGAGTACTTTAGCATATTTGAAAATATGGCGTTAATTACTCAGCTGTACTTCACTCTTGTGACAGACGATGCAATTCTTCAGTCTTAAGAATGGTTTGAAAGTTCCGTCCGAAGAATTTCGTCTATCCTTCCGTCTGAAGACTTGATTTTGTGACAGACGAATGACCTTACTTTTGAGGGGTCATCTTCCGTCTGTATTTGTTCCGTCTGACTTTGCTTGTAATATTTTGTCTGAAATGTTCCGTCTGTCTTGTAATAAATCAAAACTTAAAATCGTTAATTTTTTTGATCTAACAGTTATTCAACTTAGTCTATTGAGTAATTTAAATAATGCTTTATATATGTTAATAAGAGTTGTTCAAATATAAGTAGTTGGACTAGGTTTTATAATAAATGTGTCCGAAATTTATTTAATTACTTAACTAACGTTGAAAGTCTTGCTATTTTTAAAAGTTAACAAAATTTTTATAAATTAATTAATAAAAATTAATTTTAACTTTTGCATAAATAAATTTAATTATTTTCTTCTTAAGTTTTTTAGTAGAAAAATTCACCCAAACTAACTCTAAAATAACACCTTTTTTTTTTCCGTTCTTAGGAAGGAAAATGATACTTTACTATACAGAGTAAGTAAATGAATGCAGCATGTGTATGTATTCTGTTTAAAGTGAATTATCAAATTAATTTTCAACCCCTGGAGATATTATTACATTAGTCTTTAATATCTGAAAATAATTAACAAATAAATAATCAATTTCATTATGGTGCTAATTCATATATTATTATTTTAATTTTTAAGATACATAAACTTATTATCATTATAGATATAATATTTTACAATATATAATTATCTTAGTTGTTCTCAAAATAACAGCTGAAGTAGAATGATAAATAAAATTAAAAACATGTAATTAATTGCTATTTTTTTAATATAAAAAATAATATAATTGAACAGAAAAACGAAGCCCGAGCCCAGGCCCAAGAAAAGCCCAAAAAGAACAAGAGTGGGAGAGTAACAAATTTATGGATCTGAAAGAAGGAGTAATAATAATAAGGAATTGTATTGTGTTTGTGTGTTAGTTTGTTTGTCTGAAAGAGTGAATCTGAGAGTTGTGTGAGAAATCGTTACCGAGATCTGAATCAATGGCTACACCGGATCACTTGTTCAACCTCCGAAACAACTTCTACCTCGGCGCATATCAAGCCGCCATCAACAGCAGCGACGTTACAAACCTCTCCGACGAAGACGCCGTCGAACGCGACACTCTCGTCCACCGCTGTTACATCGCCCTCGGCCAACTCCAATTCGTCATCTCCGAGATCAACGACTCTGCTCCCACTCCCCTCCAAGCCGTCAAACTCCTCGCTCTCTATTTCTCCTCTCCCGATACCAAGGCAATTTCTCTTTCATTTTCTCCTCATTATCTCCTCATTTTCTCATCTCACCTTTTACATCTCGCAGGATTCCGCCATCGCGAGTCTCAAGGAATGGCTCGCCGATCCTGCCATCGGAAACAACGCTACTCTCAGACTCGTCGCTGGACTCGTCTTTCTTCACGAGAATGATTTCAATGAAGCTCTCAAATACACCAATACCGGTGGAACCATGGACCTGTAAAAATAATAGATTATTTCGTTTTTTTAAAAAAAATTATTTGGTTTCGTTAGTGTAATTGTGTTTTGTTTTTTATTATTCAGGCACGCGTTGAATGTTCAGATCTTTATTAAGATGCATAGGTCTGATTACGCGGAGAGGCAGCTTCGGATCATGCAGCAGATTGATGAGGATCACACTCTCACTCAACTCGCCAATGCGTGGCTCGATTTGGCTGTGGTATTGTTAACTATTCCCAATTTTTGTGATTTCGATTTAGATATTGTAACGAGAAGAGAAAAAATATAATTAGTGATGAATTGATTTGTTAAATTGGACGATGGTGGACAGGGTGGGTCGAAGATCCAGGAGGCGTATCTGATATTCCAAGATTTGTCTGAGAGATATCAGTCCACTAGTTTGCTATTGAATGGCAAGGCTGTTTGTTGTATGCACATGGGCAACTTTGATGAAGCTGAGACCCTTTTGGTTGAAGCTCTCAACAAGGCACGTTTTGCGTATATATTGTTGATTCTATTGTTCTCTTCATTGGATTTCATGATATAATTGATATTGTGTTGTGTTTGCAATTGTCCTAGATTTGAAATTGAAACTACTGTGATTTGATTGAGTTTGAAGTAATCATATCATAATTGGCTTCCCATTTTGTAACTATTTATTGCATCAATACTATTCTAAGAATTTGAAGGATTCGTGTGTGATTTGGTTGAGTTTAAAATCAGAATAGTTCGGACTGGTTTCCCATTTTGTAGCTATTGATTGCTTTTCAATATTATTGTAAGAATTTTAAGGGGTTATGATAAATGCAGTAGCATATACATCATTTTGGGGTGTATGTAGTTGAAGGAAGAGAAAAAGAAAAAAATGGAGAAGTTACAGATGTGATAAGTATGATATTATGGAATAGAACACAGGAGATAGGAAGGAATTTAGGTAGAAAAGATATGGAAGAGAAAGTGAGTGTATATTTATTATAATTTCTTTTTAAAATTCATGTCGTCCTCAAGTGATTTTTTTCTCTCATTCACTTGGATCTAGCTCTCGATTTCAAACCTTTAAGTTGTTGTAGTGAAGTGGAATTGGATAGGGTAATTTGTTGTTCTTGAAAATTGTATGGTGAAAGTGCTTTTGTGGTTTATGCAGGATGCCAGGGATCCAGAAACTCTAGCCAATCTAGTTGTGTGCTGTCTTCACCTTGGCAAAGCATCTAATAAATCATTCAGGTAAACTTTCATGACATCTTTATTGTTTGTCTTCCCTCTCTCTCTGAATATCTAGCTACATGTTCTGGCAAAACCCTTTTCTGCCCTCCTTGCATATATTATTTTCCACTGCCACTGTGTGTCAATTGATAGCAATCTAGTATGGATTGGGCTGGCTGAATCTTTAGTTCCTTGAGAAAGTGTTATTAAATTCTGAATCAGCTGTGTACTTGTCATGAGTCAGGACTTGCAAGAAATATTTGTAGATGGAGTATTATGTCTTCCCAAGTCAAGTCCTAACTGGTGTTTTAGATCACTTGTTTAAAAACGTGTAGCTCTAAGTGTTGAATGTTTGTATTTGGTAAATGGGAGCTCCAAGATCATCACAGATGGATCAATAAAATCTTCAAAGCATCCTGTTGTATGTAAATCCATGAATATAGAGCCACAATGTATATGAATTCAAAATTGAACCAAACAATATTTCATGGATCACACATTTTGGAATCCAAACCACATCATAGTTCTCAGTTTGGCTTGTTCCCAACATGGTTCTATAGTGTCAAACCTTATTAATACCACATTAATGCTGAACCCATTACATTCTAGAAGTATCATTCAACACTGATAGTAATTAGTAAAGTTAACACCAGTTATATAAATAAGAAATCATAACTTAGTGTCGGACTTGCTTTACCTAATAGAAATATTAGGTAACAACTGAATCAAGTACTGTAGTCCTAGTCCAGATAGAAAAATAGTAAAATGGCAAGTCCAAAATTGTAGCGCCATACATATGCAATATATAGAAAATGAATATCATGTTAGAAATAAATGCATGTACTTTTTTTTTTTCCAGTTTAATACTTTGAACAATCTGTCTAGTGAATGTTTTCTTTAGGTTTGGCTGCTACTGACCTACATCTTTGTTTCTTGTTGGTTGAATGTCCCTCTATAGTTCTGGATTTAAACTTCTCCTTTTGTTAATTTGTTCAGTTTGTTCTGGTGATCTGGTCAAGTATTCGTGTGTCATTATAATTGTCATTCCACTCGTATTAAAAGAGGACTGTTTACCAATGAGTGTCTGTTTTGCTTTGCAGCCAACTGAAACTTTCTCACCCAGACCATGTATTGGTCAAACGGGTATCAGCAGCAGAAGAAGGTTTTGATAGAGCACTACAATCATTTTCTTCATGAGTCAATGATTCAATGTCTTTCAGGAGTTGAATAGCGGAGGTTACAATGCAATTTTTACACCTTATCATGGCTATTGTATTGGTTGCGCTTGTCTTATAACATAATCAACTGAGTAATGTGTCATAGTATCCAAATTTTTAACAATGTTTGCTTTACTTGAGTCTTGATGTTGTAAAAGCTACATCTGACATTATCTTTAAGTGAGTTCATTTACATCGTATATTTACAAGAAATTTGTATTCAATTTTGTCCATCGTTTTGAATTCTCAAATTGTATTTTTCAATCGAAAATTAAATTGATTGCTGTGGTAAAAACCTGCCTTTTATTTATTGATCAGTCCACGGTGATCAGCGTGGAATAGAAAATTACTCCTTGAGAAACGTTTTGAATAGACTATAGTTATGATAAAATCGTGAAGTATATGTAATTACATAAATTATAATGATATAATCTTTATAAATATCTAATTGTAGATTATAATTTTATGCATTCCTTCATCGTTGTTGGTTTAGGAAAAAATAAAGTCAAAGAAAATAGGAAAAAAAGAAAAAGATCGGAATAGTAAAGTTTTAATCGTTTGTTTGAGAGGAGAAATAAAGAGACAAGTTATTTTATAGAATTCACTAGAAAATATTAAATAGAAAGGAAATGATTTCCTCTTTTCCCTTTTAATATTTTATATGTTTTTTATTTCTTTTACCATGTTGTTAGTATGAAATATTCCATTTTTTAATTTGACTACCAAAACAAAAATAAGTCAAAGTTTTATTATTAACTAGTTAAATGTAACTAGCTACCATTAAAGGAATGTCACTACTTCTGGGCTTGTGATTTTCTGTTATAGGCTTATCTGGGTCTATTTAAACTTTTTTTTTTATTTATTTACTTATATGGGTCGTTCCAGTCAGCCAATAGACATAACCAACATAATTTAGATTTTTTCTATCCCGTGACCGGATTTGGATGGACAGATTTAAGTTACATCCATCATCCAGATTCGGCCATATGATCCGGATGGACAAATTTAGGTTACATCCATTATCCAGATTCAACCATGTATTAAACGTAATCTAAATGATATTGATTGAACTAGCAAAACGACCTATATATAAATCCTTTTAAAATAACCAAGTTTAAATGGATCAGATGGATCAATTTGACTCTGTTTTATAATACTTGTATTTGAGACTTTATTTATTGGATTTAAATCCATTTTTACTTGAACCACGTCACCAACACACTGTTGGGTGACACACTGTTGATGTGAATTTATATTTCTTTGTAAATAGATAAATAGAACTTCTTAAAAGATGCATAGAGAAACTTACACAACAATCAGGATGCTAAACAGTATAACAATAGTGGAAGACATATCAAAAATGGCATGCTAGACATGCAATATTAACAAGTTTAGCAATCCTAAACATACAATCACCACAGAATAAAAAAATATGCATATAATAATCACATTCCTCCTATTAAAAAAACAAAAGACTTGGTACAATCATGAGCTTTTTTTTCACATTTTCCTGATCGACACGTGCTCAGCAACAACATAAATGACGATTACCTAAAGACCAACCTTTGGTGAGAATACGGTCCAATTGCAAAAAGGGATTCTGGCAACCTGTGCCTCTGTTCAACCAAATTGATGCAGAAGTTTTTTCCTTTATTGACAAAATAAAAAACATTCAATAAAGAACACTTACTCGAACAAAAGAAATAAAATCAAACATGAAAATGATTCAGCAAATTAATTCCTGGGTTCTAGTTGTTCCAGCAAAACGAGACAAAAGAGCTATACATTAATTTTGGCTTCAGGTTGCAGTCTTTTCACGTGCACCCTGATATAAGTTGCAAAATCAGACAACGGTAGCTTTCAAATTTATTTTATTTTTCTTTTTAAGCTTTTACTTTGTATAATATATTAGTGCATGTAATAGAATAATTAATTAAAAAAATTAAAGGATTAACGTGATAACCTCCTTTTTTAAGTTCATAAGTATCCCAACATTATACTATGATTTCTGATTAATTTGGGTTCATTGAGCTGACATGATAACATTTTAATTTTTAAACAAGTTTGATGACAAGAGATTTTAAAAGTTTGAATTGACACGCTAATTGAGCTGACATCAACAACTTTCTACAACTACACCCTATTCTTGCAAAGGATTGAATTGAAAGTTTGTTTTATCTATGCTCATTAGTCTTTGATAAGAAAATTAATCATCTTTTTAAAATGGCTAATGTAATAACTTTAATAGAGTAAAATTACGTGACATTTACTGTCACCTATTTCAAAAGAGTTCATGGCATATATTTTCTTGAATAATAATAATATCAGCAAAATTCACTCCCAAAATATTGGATTTTTTTTATTAACAAATATTAATTGTGAGAAGAAGAATTCAAACCAAACGAATTAATCACCTTATAACTCCTAAATTAAAAATATTGTATATATTACCATGACCCCACCACTAAAACAAACTAAAACAATCTAAGTGATTTAAGATAATATTTTTAAACACAGATTAATAATTAGTAGTATGTATTAAGAATGTTAGTATAATGATTTTTCTGACATTCTAGGATTTAATATAAGAATTAACATTGTCTGACCAACTTTCCAGAACCTTATAATTATTACAATTTATTTTAATCAGTAACAAATTTAACTTTTGAAAACTTTGATCATTATAATTAATTCCCCTACCTGTATACATGATTGCATTAAATTTTGGTGTCACTCTGTCCTAGTGAATTCAGGTGAATGCTGCGCATTGGCAATGGCTACAACCAGATGATAGAAGAAAAGCTATACACAACCAGAGGCTGCTATTATATTATTATTATTGACTCATTGTATGTTGAATACATATAAGTATAACGAATGCACTACCAAACTTCCTAAGGACAAAAAAATATAAAAATTCCTGAACCTTTGTAATTGATTTGTTAAAGTTCTATATTGCAGATGAAGTACCATAACCATTAAGATGAGATTTTTGCCATTTCCATGCAACCTGTAAACTCTTCTCAAGAGTGTATTGAGCAGTCCAATTCAGTTCTGTGTTGATCTTAGAAGGATCACTATACACCTCAGCATAATCACCAGGTCTACGAGGAAGGAAATCTACTTTGATGTTCACACCTGTGGCCTTCTTACATGCATTCACAAACTCCTTCACTGATCTACCTGATAAATATATTCAATGATAAACCCTTCATGAGAAATACATGGATATCCATTGAAGCATTATTTATTCATATTCAAAATGTAATAAAACTAGGATTTAATAGGTATGCATTGACAATGTAAGAGTTTTATCACAATCATCCAATTATAAACCACCATTTATTATATATTAGTTGAGTTTTCGGTGAATACCTTAAAAACCATACCAACTAAGTATTCTGACCAAATGACTGTATAAAAAGTTTTTATATTACATGTACATAAGAATTAAAGTCGTAAAACTAACTTACCCTTTCCAGTGCCAACATTGTAGATTCCTACTTTACTCGGTTGTGCCTTTTCAAGAGCCTTTACATGAGCATCAACCAAGTCAGTTACATCAATGTAGTCTCGTATGCATGTTCCATCAGGTGTCTTGTAGTCAGTTCCTCTGACCTGCATGGTGGAAACAAATACAATCAGCACATGTTCATTGCAGCTTAACCTTCTCTGAAGTTTAAAACAGAACTCCTGTAAAGTATACAGTGTAGCTGAATCTTTTCAAAACTTCTACAAGAGGCAGTAAGAAAACTTTCATCTGCTAGGAGTTTCAGTATCAAAACAACTAAACTTTTAAAAAAATCAATAAAAAAAGAGAGTACAAAACAACTATACTAGTCTACAACTACTTCAGCAGAAGGAATATCCGGACAAGCAAAATATCTTCGAAGGGATATTAAAGCAGACACAAATTAGCACATAACAGTCCAATACTTCTATTTTGATGATAGTAAATCTAGATTATATGTGTGGAGCTGATAAAAATAGCAAGATTATCATGAGTATGATAACATGTAAAGAATTCCATTTCGGCCAGAATTAAAAAGGATAATCTTGACATACCTTTAAGCCAGATGTAATACCACGAGCTGCATCAAAGCAGGCACCAGAAATGCGACCATGTTCTCGAAGTTCTGGTCTTGGAGCCTCACCTAATCTGCCTTCAGGGTCTGATCCAATCACATTGAAGTATCTATGTGTCTCCCAAATAAAAGTGATCAATAATCGCAGCCACATTGAAAAAAACATGAATAAGCAAATTAAAATAAAAGGGAAATCAGAAGCATAAATGTAATACAAACCTCAGAATCATTACTGCCATCTTAGAATTTTTAGAAAAATCAAGTATGATATCTTCTGCCATCTTCTTGGCTTTTCCATATGGATTAATTGGTTTCTGGAATTGAAGAACATCAATGTTGACACTACATTCCAACGTGTATTAAAGCCATTGCAAGATGCAATGGAAAATAAAGAGTTCTCAACCAAACTCCTTACCTGTTCTGTTTCTTCTGTAATTGGCATCTTTTCTGGTTCCCCATATGTTGCA
Organism: Hylodesmum podocarpum; assembly: GCA_026586105.1. NCBI lineage: Eukaryota > Viridiplantae > Streptophyta > Magnoliopsida > Fabales > Fabaceae > Hylodesmum > Hylodesmum podocarpum. The sequence goes on along the minus strand of JALJEV010000367.1, from coordinate 4,136,604 downwards.
CATGTACTAGAATATATTAATGTCTTCACACCATGTCTAGCCATAGACTCCAATATCAACAAGGTATTTGACGTAATATTGTGATAATACCTGATAAAAAAGAGAGTTAAAAAATAAAATAAAATAGAACTGAAATAGATGAATATTAACACCATAGAAAAAGCCAATCTGTTGTTCAAGCTACAAGAGTAGATGGAAGAAATTAGAAACCATACTTTCCACGTCTTGTACCAGAGGAACTAATGTCCCTGAATAAAAGGTATAAGTACTTACTTAAGAGGGTCAAGTGTGCTCTCTCCCACATATGCAACAGCAGCAAAGTGCATCACAGCATCAAATTTATTCTCCGAAAATATTTTATTAACCTAATAACAAGTTAAGTAGACAACTTTTCTTGTGCAAAATATTTTATCAACCTACAATTCAGAGTCAAATATTTCTATTTTGTAATAAGGAAAGATTATAAGGATACAGATTCCGCATCTCCCAAGTCAGCATATATAAATTGAAGCCTTCCAGGTTCTGGAAATAAGTCTTGAAGAACCCTAACAGCACCCAAATTTCCTCGTGACAGATTATCCTGAAAAGAAGAAAAATTGTTTAGCAAACAGACAGGTAAGTGCATTCAAATTTATCAGAGAAGTTTTTGATGTTATGAAGAGACATACCACTATGGTGACACGATAAGATTCCTTTAGAAGTCGTAGAGTAGCATGTGATCCAATATAGCCAGCACCTCCTGTCACCAAAACATGGGTGACACCTGGTTCCTGGATGGAAAACTGAAAAAAGCAACCGCAGAAAAAGAATAATCAACAACTTGAAGAAAAGGATAAAGCAGATGCAGTGTTGTTAAATAACAGCCATGGTGGAATGCGAGGTGGGTTTTTGACAACCACCATAGGCAATTTGTGAAGGATGGCACACCATGATGGCATTATGGTGATCTATTGCAGCTTTATATGGCAGAATTTTGGCCTTCTGCCATGTTCCACCGTTGATAACACTGAACAGATGTCAATTTACATATACAAACAATAACAAGAAAAGGTGGAAAATTATAAGTGAAAATATCATATCTTCAACAAAATTACTCCTATAAACCTTCACTTCTCTTACTTATAATTTCTTTCTTTCTTATATCTATATCTGACAACATGGTCAACACCAAATCAAACATACATGAGCATATTATTCTTAAGCTTAATAGATAGTAAAAATAGTGCATCATCTCTATCAATGATTCATCTACCACTTCAGGGTATCAGGTATCTTTCAAACAGCCAAAGCAACTATACAGAAGTTATATAACTGATATAAACCTATGAAACAACAATTACTGGAAATTAGACTCATTCATAAAGCTGTATTTTCAAACATTTACACGTTAACCATGTGCAAGTAGAAAGATAGTAACTTAGAAACGTTGGATAAGTTTTATCTAACTCAATTGGAAGAACAGATTACTGTGTAGTAAACCTAAAAATATAGCATAGTAGATGTCTCTTTTATCATCCTAAACAATCAAATAAAATTTGGCAAATCATTTCTCTCACCACCAACCAGTTAAAAAGAACAATCTATTAATAGAAATGAACTCACATGTGTAACAGGATTCATGACAACATTCACAAAGTCTCATTCAGATATTTATGCACATGTATATTAAATAAAATGCCACATACAACAGGAAAATATATTATATAGAAATTCAACATGCATAACATATACATATACATATATACATGTTTGATTATGATAATCATTTATGATTACTTAATGGGTCAGGAATATAGGATTACCGGACTAGGGGGATTCAAAGAGGGAGATCTCTTGATCATGATAATGCATAATGCCGTTAAAGCTGCAGCAAGAAAAACCTTTCCAACAAAATTGCCCTTCCTTTTTGGATCAACATAATCCATGCCTAAAAGACAGAAAAACATTAAAAACAAATGTATCTAATCATCAAATTATTTATAATGATAAATAATAATGAATTATAAGCCTCATTCAATGTGAACACAAAGTTAGGCAAACATCTATTTCTTCTCAATTTTAGAATCTTACTTACCTCCCAATGACATAGGGCGGGTTGACCTTGGCTGGCTTCGGCCCCTACCAAGACTTAGCATTTGCAAAATCAATAAGGTCTTACTCCCCTATATCAATGATAGTTTCAAGCTCCACCTCCAGAAGGATCTTGAGTGATATGCTGCAGTGAAAACCATAATATGTAAGTTAATTTTGTTTTTATAGAACAAAAAACATCAAAAAACAACCCTCAAGAAGTTAAAAATGAAAAACCAGCAGAACAAAAATTAAACAAATGAATAGCTCACTGTAAAACATGAAGTTTGGAAGTTTAAAAACAAAAACATGAAGACCATAATGAAAAGGGAAAAATGACTCAAAAAGTTCAGATACAAAACACCACAAAACTAATGCAAACAAAAACAATCCCGCCAATTCACCAATAAATTCAAAACTTTAAAAAAAAAAAAAATTGCAAGATCCAGAGAAAGCAAAAAGAAAAGCAAACAAAAAAAGGCTTAAGATTGGTCACAGCATATTTCACCACAAAAAAAACATCGTAAACAATATGCGATTAGATTATCTGTCAGAGCTTATCAGACCAGAGAGCATGAGAGGAAAAAAAAAAAAAAACAAACACCAGAAAAGTATTCTTAAAAACAAACAAAAGAATTCTAGAAAAATCTAAGACAGAAAGTACAGCTTCAAATTTTAAATATCAAGATCCAACACATCACATGCAAGCAAAAAAAAAGCATCATCAACCCAAGAAAACTTCAACAATTCAAATTCATAACAGACAAAAACCCCTTGTTTTGCATTGGAGCTCACCAAGAAGATCAAAGACCAACCCAGAAACCAAAAACCCATAAATTTGTCATGGAAAAACTCAAATGAATAAAAAGCCTTGAAAAAGCCCAAGACAAGGAACATTCAGCACCAAAACCGTCAGAACAAATATTTTTAAAAAAAAAAGAAACAAAAACAGAGGAAAAAAATTAAAAAAAAGAAGCATCACGTTAAGCTTGTGCAGTTGCCCAGAAGAGTAAAAGACCATAAAAGATAAAAAAAAAGATTGTAAATTTAACGGTTTGAAGTCAATAAGAAAAGTGGGTAATCTGAAAAAGAAAGGAAAGAAATACCGGATTGTGTGCAGAAGCAAACCCAGTGTGCGTGGCTTAAAAAGAGAACAACAAGAAAAATACAAACGGGTAAGGTGGTGGAGCAGTGAAAGTTTGAGAAGAGAAGAAGAGAGAGTGAGAAAGAGAAAGAGAGAGAGAGAGAAAAGAGAAAACGGGTTATAATAGGGTGCGTCTTCTCTGCATCCATGTTGTCAAAGCGTAACAGGGCATTCATTCTTTCATTCACAAGACAGCAAAGAAACAACCTCGTAGACTTTCATTTTTCTTTTTTTTTTCTCTTTTTTCTTGTGTTTATGTTCATGATTTTCTTTCCCCTTTTCATGGGTTATGAAATATAATTATGATTTTTTTTAAAAAAAAAAAGAACGTTCTTTGTCCAAAATAAATAAAATATTCTCTTACATTTTATATAATGTTTAAGATTTTGATATATACATATGTAATATTTTAGATTTTGTAAAATTTTAATTATTATTATTAAAATATAATAGAAGTATTATATATCATATAATAAATAAAGATATTATGATTAAATTCTTATTCTTATAATACTATTTTAAGTATACTCTGATTAAATTCTTATTAATTTTTTGAAGATGGAATAATTTTTAACATTACTTTCAAAAGTTAAAAACTCATATATACTTCGCTCAAACTAATAAATTAATCCTTAATTTTTGAGAGTGATATTATATAATTTTTTTAATTTTAAAAATTAATCAAACAATTATTTATTTTTAATTTCATGATCTATTCGTTATTTAAAATAGTTTAAATAATTTTTATTAACGACTTTAAAATACTATGTAAAGTCTAAATATTTTAAGGATAACATAAATATTTATTTCCTTATTTCTAATATTTCTAACACCAACTAAAATATATTCTAACCAAGAGTTAAAAACTACAATATACTTTAATATAATTTTTACATATGAATATGAATAAAAGAAAAACTTATACACAAATGCTTTTATTCAATGAACTACATTCTTAAGGTAACAATATATTAAACACGTCTAGTGAATTCAATATATTTATATAAATACATACAACAACTCTTTACAATATATACAATAAAATTAAAACCAAACTATATTCTATGACATGTATATTATAAAACCAAGTAATATATATAAGAATATAATAATAATATATGCATAATATGTTATCTATTTAATTAAAAATAATATTTAAGATATTACTGATAAATTCTGATTATGTGGAAAATAACGTTTTTGAGTGTCCAATAATATGCAACCATTAATATTATATGACTTTCACCGCGCATGTCAGTGTAATAGTACAGTGGGGACCACATTCTGTGTGGGACCCATTCATGTTCTTCTTAATCTTAATTTAAATATAAATATATTTCATCATAATAATCTAACACGTCACCACAATTACAATACTAATTTATGACTTTATTTCATTGCTTTTATATTTACGTTTGGATTCATTCCATTGATGCTTTCAATTTCATAACCCTAAAATAGTTGCCACTTGAGAGTAGGCACGTGAAAAAATAGAAAAATTTCTTAAATAATGATAATAAATGAGATGGGTAACAAATTAGGCACAATAAATTAATGCATCAAATATATATTTCGTACATTGAAAGGATACTTGTCAACTTTAGGTAAAATGTTTCTAAATTTAATAAAATATTTTTCCAAGAGAATCTCCCAACCCTTTCATTTTGACATTGTTTCTAATTTAAGGTTTTGTTAATAGTTTGCATGACCTTGAAATGAATTAAGAAGAATCAATACACATTTGCTCTCAAAATAATCTTCTGTCAAAGTATTTTAGACGTGACTAACTCTTTTAAATTTATCTATATCATGATCACCAAATTATAGGGTTTTTATAATGGAAGATATATAATGTGAATGTATATTCTCTAATAATATATTTAATACCCAAACTAACCATAATTCAATTATTGGATCATAATATAAACTGCTATCACTCATGCAAAAGAAATAGAGTCTAATTAGTTATCTGGGCCAGAAAATTGTATGAATTAAAATTAATAATTATTGATTTTTTTTTAAAAAAAAAATGTGTTGTATTTGTAGACCATTTTCAATTCGTTTACTTTTAAATTGCTACACCAAACAGGTGGTACCTTAAGGTACGGAGTTTGTAATTTATTAAAGTAAATAATAATTATAATTAAAAATTAAGCAGCCAAAGCAACTTGTGATTTTTTTTAATTCATTCAATATTTAAAAAAATTGGGATGAGAATATTTTCATTATTTTGTGTCTCTTTAGCTGCCCTCCTATTTTCTAAATTTCCTCTTTTTCTTGTATCTTTTCAACTTAAGAACAATTTCTCTTATACCCTCTATCAATTATGCATTAAGAAAAAGTCAAACAAAAAAATTGATATCAGATGTTTGGTTCCTAACCCCCATTTTATCCATTTTTTATTATGACAAGAAGCATGTCAACTTTTTTATATTAATTTTTACATAATTATTCTGTGTTCTTTCTTTATATATATTACAAATTAAAGGTGTCTCGTAATAATTCTCACAAGAGAGAGAAACGATATAAAGAAATAAGGAAGAGATAATAAAGGGTGAGAATATAACCCACACATTATGTTAGTTAATTAAATATGCAATATATACAGGTTATAGGGTGGGTAAATGGGCCAAACTAGCCCAAGATAAACAAATTAAATTAAATTTTAATAAATAAAATCTTTCCACTAAATATATTTATTCAAATAAAATTTCAATAATAAATATTTGAAAAATAATAATATTCTTAATAAAATATTAATAAACATACAAAATATTAAATAGTATAAAATGTAAAACATGAGTAATTAAAATAAATAAATAAATAAGATTGTTAAGTAGGTGAACGTGCTAACCGCGGAACCCATTTAGCCACACTTAAGTACCGTATAACAAGTAACAACCAAACTAACCCGAAGATTAAACTAAAAGAAAACACATTAAAATACTTTTTTTCTCTAATAAAAAAAATGTAACTAATAACCCGAAGATTTAAAGTACTTTTTTCTCCTTTTTAACACCCAATTATTTTTTTATTATTATTATTTCCTAGATATATTATAATTGTATAAACACAATGTGAAATCATCAATTATTTCATTTAAAACTGTTTCATTATACTAATTGTCAATGAAAATAAACCCAAAACGCTATAAACTTCTAAATAAATCAAGTTTAATACAACAAGTATAATATAAGTTGAAAACGATTTTTAAGGCTGAACGTGATTCCCCCTTTACCCAGCTTCGAAGGAAACCGTTGCTTACGATCAAAATTCAAAACCAATCTTGCCAAAATGAAAAGAGTCATGCATGCATGTGAACCATTAAACATGTGTTCATTTTTTTTCATCTTTTTATATATACTATTTTCGAATAATGTTTGTTGGCACTAAGGAAGGTGGTAACTATTCTGTTATCCTGAAGATATGGCAAAGTTGTGCAACTTTCCATTTTATACGTCATGGATGAATAATTAATGGCTAATAATTAAGATAATATTATATATATAATGAGAGGATATAGGTATTTTAATTATAAAATTAGGTAGTGTTTGAATTTTCAATGCCTATCTTGGTGTGCACTTCTTAGCCGGCACTAGGAAGTAGCCAATAGTATGGTTTGTTGGACTTTTTCATTGAATATGTTCCCTTCTACTTCGAAAGAGACTGAATACCCAAAAAAATAAAGTGAAATAAGAATAACAATTGAAAGAGACAACTCACTTTCCCACTACCCATATATATATTCTGTTCAAAGCTACTTCAAGATCTTAGCAATTGTCAACCTTTTTTTTTTTATTTGTTTATGAAGTGTAAGTGAAGAAAGGGGAAGTTAAGGACAAGCTATTATATAATATCAAGCATTTTTCCTCTTTACTTTGTTACGTAGGAAGGAGTTTATCTATCATGTAGGAAGGAGATTGTGATGGTGGAACTAGACCATGGGTTAAGTTGTTGATATTTGTGTTCAACATTTCAATCTTGCTATTTTTTTGAAGGTGGTTCAAATTCTTCATCACATATCTAACAAATGCTATCTCTATAAACAAAACAAACACACACTAACCCAAAAAACAAAAATAAAAATCTCTTTATTCTACTTTAAGGTCTACTTTTTAGAGTCTATGTCTTAACATGTTTGAAATCACATATAAAATGTAGAAGTTATGACTAAATGTAACTTTACGTTTCATAGTTTTCCGAAGTTAATAGTTATTAATTTCTCAGATCCCCAAAGTAAGTTTTTTTATATACACGGCAGGATTCGTGGAGAAAAAAATGTAGGATTTATAAAGTTATATCATTTAATAGTTATATGTATAAATTTATATAATTTTAACTTTTTGTTATATGTCATCATCTAATTGGATGATCAAATTTATATTATATAGAAAATTATTAAAAAAATGTAAGTCAACACGTCGTATATAGTGTCAACAAATTATATATATATATATATATATATATATATATATATATATATAATAATTTAACAAATCACTTTATTTTAACATCTAATATAATAAATATAAATATTAATTATTAGATAATATGTATAAAATTATTTAAATTAAATAGTTAAATTGTTTAAATTTAATTTATAAAAGAATTATTAAAAGTATAAATTATAGAATTGTTTAAATTAAATAATTAAATTATTTAAATTTAATTTATAAAAAAATTATTAAAAGTATAAATTAACAAATCTTACCTCAGATTACACGCATTTAAAAAAAAAAAAACATGTTTCAGTTTTCTTTTTTCTAAAATTATTAATGTTTTACAAAATTAATTTTTTATTAATTTTTTTTCATATATACTGTTACTTAAAAATATGTTTTATTTAACAAGTAATTCTACAATCTTACCATAGATATTAAACTAAGATATTTATAGCGAACGTACTGATTTATAGATAGTATATAGACATATTTTAAGATGTGTTCATTAACCTTATGTATCAATAAATTAGGAATAGAGGATATAATATATAACAAAATTTGGACTAAGAAAGCCCTGTGTTTTACTTGATCAAATTTACGGTGAATTAGTATTATTTCATAAATTAAAAGAATTTTTCTTCTCTCTTATCTAATCTTGCAAGTTTCTTTGAACGACTTTATCATAAATAATGTTCATTAGCTTTATTTCATAGCCTACCTTTTTCACTTAAAATTTAATAAGCTTACTTATGAAAATATGGTATCTTAAAATACGTTTTATATTTATATCAATATTCAAATTCAGTAAATCTTAGCAATTCCTGTTTATGAATCAAAACGTTTGGTTTATTTCAATTCATATTACCTTAAATTGAAACAAACCTACCCAATTGAAAAATGGAATTAAACCAATTTTTTGTTGACTATTTGACATGGAACTGAATGTTAAACATTAGTTAGGTTCTAATATTTTGTTTCATAAACAATGGGTCAAACAAAAATCTTAATCACAACAACACATCATCATGTGTGCTTGGACATAAGTAAAATGACGTTGGATGAAGATTGTACACTTATCAATACATAAAATATATATAAAAAAAAAAATGTGTGTGTGATGGATTAAATTTAACATGAATTTAATTATATATTTCTGCTGAATGAATTTGATTAGATAAAACCATAATTATAATATACTTTTAAGTGCCATAAAACTATAATTCAAGCCCAGTCTTAACTATGATAGCACCAACATTGAGGAGTCATCTGGTTGGCATTATTCTATTTCCACACACAGCCACTCACATGTGTTTGTGCGATTTTCGTTGGATAAAAAAATTAATTTGGAGTTAACACATGCATTAAACATTCTATCCTATATTTCATGTTAGATAGATGATTTATTTAATAAAAAGTTATAATTAAATGGTAGTGGTCATTCCCATCTCCTATTCGTGGTGCTGCAAGTTCAGTTAGGATTTGAGAAATCCTTCGTTATCATCTCCTCAATTCTACCTTGCACACATTTCCCCCTTTATGTTAAGATAGATTTTAGATTGAGTATTTTTTAATAGAATAATCAATTGTTTAAATTATGTTTGTGATTTTTAATGATTAAATTTGCTGATTTTGGATATGATTCCGTTTTATTATTAGATTATTGTTGTTATGAATTTCAATATTATTAATGTTGGTATTTGTAATTAATTATGTGATTGTTTTTTTTTTTTTAATGAAATTGGATTATTGCGTTCTGAATGTATATTTTGTAATGTAAAGATAGTAGGTTGTTATATTGCAAGTGAATGAATGAGTGAGATGAAAATTAAAATTGAGTGAGGTTTGACTATTGGAGTTTTTAGGTTTGGATTTTTAAGTTAGGAAAAATTGAACTTGTATAGCCTTTTGGACAAACTAATTTAACTATCTTGAACTTGTTAGAATCCTTGGCTTAGATAGAGAAGCATTAGAATAGGTTTTGGTTCTATAGAACCATGTAAATTAGTAATTTTGATATAATTAAAGTTTAGAAAGTTAAGTTGGAGTAACGTATATCAATCAAGTCTTGAACTGATAACCTCAAATTAGGTAATTATATATGGTTGAATGTTTAACATAGGCTTGGAATGGCTATATAGAAGTTTAGAGGAAATCTCAACTTAGCAGCAGATGCATAATGCATTGCAATTTGTTATCATACCACATTGAGCGTGTTAGGTGGCCAACACTCAACATGAAGTGTTAGGGAAAGATCTGAAAATCTTTGTTATCACGTTGATTATGAGATTGTGCTCTCACTTAGCATGAGTGTCCAAAGAAATGAGTTATTTTCAGGAACTTGATGCTGAACACTAGTTGTGGTGATGCTCAACATAAAGTCACAAAGACTAGAGAGAATCGAGCTCCAACATGAACGTAAGGGGCTTCCCATGCTCAACATGAGCCCTTGTTTGTAAAATATGTTTACGTTGTGTGTGTTAATGTATAATTGAGTGTTGACTTGTATATACTTTTGTCAAGTCAAATTTGTTTAAAAGGGTAATTATATCATCGATTTTGATAATTACATATGATTAAATTAAAAGTTTCACCTATCATGTATAAGATGAATAAAGTTACCAGACAAATGAAGTCTTAGCAGACAAACTATGCTAGCAAATAAATGAAATTGTCTTAGGTGAATAAAGTCAGCAGATTAATGAGTTAGTAGATGAAACATCATTACAAGATAAGTGTTGTTTTCAATAATTACTTTATATGTATGAACTCTAACAAATATAGTTGTTTTTCTACAGATTTTGCTGAGAAGCTCGTTGCTTAGTCAAAGTACAACGAAGTCAACACTCCTCTCTAAAAAGACGAGGCAAGTAAGGACAAAGATGATGTTTTCTAACACAAATATCTAGTAAAGAAAAAAAGGACAATATTTTCAACATCTAAGCTTTCTTTTCTGAAGAGAGATTTGTCTATAATATGACCGTTCATGTATATGTATTCAGTGTATATAGATTGGACGTGCTACGCACATCCAATAGATAGATTGAAGATTTTGAAGTTGTTGAGTCTAATAATTATTTCAAGTTTTTTACATAAAGGCTGATGGTTAAAGATTTAAAGTAGAGAATACTCTAAAAGAATCAAATTTCTTGAAGTTTTAAAACTCAAATCTTATTAAAAAGACTTTTTGTACTTCATAATACACCCCTCTTTAAAGCCTGATTTTATTAGAAAAATAGTCTTTGTATTTTCTTTACTCTTAGTGGTCGATGTTAACCTAAAGAGATAGTCTAAAATAATACTTGGTTATCCCAAAGAGGCTAGTCTAAAATACTTGATTTGCATGAAGAAGAGACTAATCTAAAATAATATTTGGTTAACTTGAAGATGTTGAGTATAAAGAATATTTGTATAGTCAAAAGTAGTTAGAGCCAAATAATACTTATATCTTTATGAAGATACTGAAATCTTAGTAGTTATCAAGAAACTGGACGTATTATTTGTAATAAGACAAACTAATATTTCACGTATTATTTTCTGTTTATTTTGCTTTACTTTGGGGTTGTCTTATTTAACATACATATGTTTTTGAGAAAATTTATTTTATTAAACTTTTATAAATTTGCATCTGACTTATCAAACGATACAATTACGTATTAAAGAAAAAACTTGTAACTTTTTTTAATTGTGTTTTTTATTTATAACTTCCTTAATGATGTATATGATAATTGTACTAAATAATGGTTTAATGACCAGTAATGTAATTATGGTTGAGAGAGTAAAATGATTTATGAGAAGCGTTTCACATAAGTTTATTTATCGAGAATTATGATAATCATATTTTTTAGAATGATTGGAGTGTATGTCTACTACATTAAAGTAGTGATGTTGCCCGGGTTTTGGATATGTCGATGGGACGTAGTTGTTTTATTGAAATTGTGAATATTTTCATAATTATCTAAGTGAATTTACATAAATTGAAAAATGTTTTTCAAAGTGACGATGAATGAAACTAGATGAATAGTTCCCTAATGACTTAGAGAAGAAACTTAAGATTAAAAGATTATCACTTGGTAGAGAAAATTTTTATTATGATTAATCATTATTAGTTGATAATGCAACATGTGACAACAATATCAATAACTCTATTGTCATAATTTTTTAGTGAGAATGACTAATGTGATGTGTATTCTTAAACATCACTCAGTTAATTATATTAGTACCGCATAATATATATGTTATTATTATTATTATTTATTTTATTTATTTATTTATTGTTATTATTATTATTAATTCTATGATTTGACGTTGTTACGTGTTTATGGTGTTGGCATCTACAATAATTTCACTTATAGAATTTTGAGGAGCTTAGAAAGGGGTGGTCTCCGACTAAAACATCTCTCCCTTATTTATTTTTTTTAATATTTATAAGTCCTTTATTCCATATGATTTAATTAGTGAAATATTTAATAAGAACTGAGATTGTTCTCTCGTAATTCCATGCTTGACCATTATTTGTTTTTCTTTTCCTGTTTGTATTGTACATTTTCCACTATTTTATTAACTAAATTAAATAATTATTTTAAATTTTAAAATTCAACCGTGATTTTAAGATTGGTTTGGGTGGCATAAGTTAATGTGTCATAGGAAATACATTGCTATGTAATGTAAATGACCACATTGAAAAAAGAAATTGATTGACAGATGTTACTTTTTCAACAAGGTGTATTAATTAACATTTAACAAGGTTAAGAATAATAAGAATTAGGCTTACTGTCCATCAATAAGAATATTATATATTGGATTCAATTTTTGGAGAATTCAAAGAAAAAGTCTGATGTGTGATTAAGTTCTGAACCTAACTCATAACTACTTTTACTCGATTATTTGTCAATGTTAATGACTCCCAATTTATTGTCCAAGACGAATAAAAATATACTTAAAATATAAGAGTGCCTTTACTAACAAAATTTACGTTACCAACAATTTAAAATTATTTTAAATATGTTTGTTAAAAGGTTATTTTAAAATTATCAATCTTGTTATATATAGTAATTCATGATAGAGTGATGATACTTTTTATTTTACTATTAATATATTTTAATTAAACTATAAGTTTAATTATTTGGTAAATATTGATAAATGATGGATAAATTAATTATTTTTAATTAAATACTACTGAATTAACGATAACATAACTTAGATTTTTGTATTTTGGATCCTAAATAATTAAAAAGAAAATAAACATTTTTATAAAGATCATAGCATTTCAAAGTCCAAAGGAAATAATAAATGGGTAGAATAAAATCAACTCTATGACCAAGTCTGAGTATTACAGCAAATATATTTTAAAATGGGTTGGATTAGATTATACATTTTTTAAGATTTAAACTTAATCTATTCTTTTTTATTTGAACAAAAATCATCAATTTTAAAATCTAAACCTAACCTATTAATTAGGTATAAATTTTTTAAAGTTTAATTTGATCTTTTTAAGAAAAAAAAAACTGGTCTAACAAAAAAAATTACTTTACAATAAATTCTTTTGAATAGGCTAACGAATAGATAAAAAAACTAAGGTTCAATATAAATCATCAAGTATATATTTCTAGAGTATTATAATAAAACTTAAAGCTACATACAGTAATGATATATTATTATTATTATTATTATTATTATTATTATTATTATTATTATTATTATTATTATTATTATTATTATTATTATTATTATTATAAGTTTTATCTTAAAAGTCCTTGTTGTTTAAGTTAACTTTTAATCTTAATAGAAAATTTTTGCTACTTGTAATATAATATATTTTTTTTACTTTTTAGTATTTGTAAGTTTTTTTTTTATTTTTAATGCTTATATTTTTTTATTCTTATAATTTTTTTTTCATATTTAACCCCTATAAATTATTATAGATATTAATGTTACGAAAAATATTTAATAGACAACTGTAGTACACATTCAACAAGTTATAATACATATTTATATATATATATATATATATATATATATATATATATATTCGATAGAGAGTTGACTGATTAGTTAAGTAGTAAAATTGTTAGTATTACTACATTTCATTCCTACTGCAAGAATTACTTTTGCTTTTTTTTTTTTTTGCTACTAATAAGTACTAAATATAAAAAATAAATAATTTATAAAGATTAAATATGAAAAGAAAATAAATGACCAGAACTAAAAATAAAATACATTTTTTGGGCTTTAAGACCAAACACACAGTGTAATCAATTATGGGCTTTAAGACCGCTGACTACTCAAAGAGTCCAGCTTCCCTAACTTATTTAGTAAAAGATTCGATTGTTTGGGCTTCGCTTGACGCAGGTTTTGGGCTTTCATCTGTAATCCTTTTTTGTGGCTTTGTTATCTCAAGGATCCAAAAAGAAAACTACTTGGATTTTTTGTTCTCCAACTTTCTGCTTTCTTATCATGTTAGTTCCTAGTAACCTTTAATTCCTTTTCAATACAGTAGTCATAAAAAAAAAGGTGTGTGTTTGGTTTCATGTTAAATTCTCCAAAATCACGTTTAAACACCAGCTAACGTGATTTTTCCTACATGTTTACATATTTGGTTTCACATTCAGGAGTTAATTTTTGATCCAGAATTGATTAAAGTAACTTTGAGTAGCTTTTGCGCTGGATTAAAATAATTATACCGACTTTTCCTACTAAGTGCATGTTTGTTTACACATTAGAGAATTGATTTTAGATTAATTCTTTGCTATTGTTTTATTTTTATGAGATTGATTGAATTGTTTGGACTTGTGAGATTGCTTATTTTTGCTTGTGTTGATCAACTGGTGATTTGGTTATTTTGAATGAATAGTTTGAATGGAGATTGCTTATTTTGAATGAATGGTGATGTGGTATATTTTGAGTGATTAGTTTGAGCAGCAAGTTCTGTACAACATATATCCTTCACATTTGGAGGCTCTGTATACAATAAAGTGGTGTAAAATTAAATGAAAATCCTAAATATTCATGTAGTCAATAAATCGGTGATTATGCTTGAGCAGAATCTCTATATTTCTGAGTATGTTTGGGGACATAGTTCCCGGGCTTTCACATCCATGTTCTGATTTCTGTACTCACAGTTTTTGGAAAATTAAGAATCTGCAAAATTTTATCAAGGCAATAATGATATTTAATAATTTAAGAACCTGTAAAAAAGTACTTTTTGAAACAAGTTTTATGAGAAAAGTCAGTTTTAAAATCAGTTTTGGGGTTTAAAATCAGTTTTGAAGCCAACCACTTTCTATATTGGTTTGTGGCTCAAAGTGGTTCCTCAACCAAACTGGTTTCAAAATCTGATTGAAAAGTGGTTTTGAACCAGTTTGTAAAGAGCACTTTTCATAAAAAATGATTTGGTTTTTAAATCCAAACTGGTTTTTATGGTTTGGTTTGGTTTGTTTACTTTTTAACTTTTTGGGAATAAATCAAACCATGCCCACCCTTACTTGGGAAGTTTGGCTTCTCATGCATATAAAGTGGCTGATTTCTTGACTTCCTATGTGCATTCATCATGGTTGGGTCTTCATATTCTGAGTTCACCTATCCAATGGTGCATACTTTTGTTGTTTAGTGATTCATTTGGTGTGTACTTTATTAGAACTCTAGTTTCTTACTTTTGCTTTCTTGTTTGGGGTCAGTCCTCTTGACTACCCTAGAAAAGGAGTATGAATAAGATTTGCGTATGATATTGAAGCTGGATGCTGGGTACATTTTCAACCAAGTCTTGTTTCATATGCTTCCCTTAGAAAGTAGAATATGGTTGTATGTTGTAAATGATGTTTTTAGCATTGGGAGCATAGGAAAAAATTGTGCTATGTTTCCTATGTTTTTGTCTCACGGTGAGGATTCAGAGAGAGGGATGTAGCTGAAAGGAGATTCAAGGATGCAGAGGATTCCTATGCTACCGGGCTATATACTGGAGATGATGCAGATAGTAGTGAGAGATTAGCCAAAAAGTTTGGTTCTGAGAAAATGGAGCAATTGGCTGAAGGATTTGAGGACATGACTAGTAGAGTTTTGCCATCACCATTAGAGGATGAGTACTGGAATGCATTAGACATCAGTTTTGCAGTAAGTGGTTAACTGCAGATATCTTTATTTATTTGTTGAGAAATAACCAAAAGTAGTTGAAATATAACTTTAATAGCTTAGCTGCATGAAGTGAAACTTTTGGTTCGTCCGTAAGAACATTAAAAATAGGGTTATCAGGAGTTCCATTGCCATCAGGAGTCTCCTGATAGCACGAGTTCCATTGTTGAAAAAGATCGTTGATCACTATGGTGGACCAGATAGGGTAACTGCAAATAAGCAACAAGAAGAATTAGAAAGAGTTGCTAAAACTCTTCCTGAAAGTACACCATCTTCAGTGAAACAATTTACTAATCATGCTGTTATCTCTCATCAGGTTTGGAACTGTAAATATAGTGTTATGCTTAAAATGAGTAGTCATTTCCCTCTTATGATGTCGATCTTATTATAAGTATCTCTTTCGATGGCGTTCTATTGCTTGCTCATGCAGTTAACTGTTAAACGAACCCTCTTCATCAGTATAGTTTTCCCATAATGTGATATTAGTAGAGGGTCTATTTCTTAAGAGTTGCATGTTCAATTGAAACCCAAAAAATATTTGCTGTTCTTTCTAGGAATCCCAAATGTGAATACTAGTTGATAAAATATATCCAAAATTGGTTACATGTTGGAGAATTTATTTCGAGTCTAGAATTGATTTTAGATAATTATTTTTTTGTTTGGTTTAATTGTTGGATAAGAGTTCAAAATTAGTTCTAATTGAAGCAACTTTAGGTAACTATATGTTGGATAAAATTTTTTATACAAAGTGTTGTGAAATGTAATTAGGAGATAATTATTTCATAATTAGTGTATATTCTGTTTTCTACTTCTTAGGACAGATTTGGTGGTGATTTGGGACAGATTATGTGGTGATTTGATTTGTATAGCCTTAATTGTTTCCTTACTTAGGTTATACTTAGTCTATAAATTTATATTGTAATCATTCTTTGAACAATATATAGGAATTAAATTAAGAGATAATACAATATGGTATTCCAATTCAAAGTTTTACCACAGACTTGGTTTTGTAGTACAAACATCCAAACATTCACATCACTTGAAAATTAATTTTAACCATAATCAATTTTTCCCTGATAATCCAAACACGTCTTGAGGGGATTATAATGTATGTATTTGATGTTATGCCTAAGCTGAGCAGTTGTTCTTGACAGGGCATATATAAGAAAAATCAATTCTCAAGCTAAAACATAATTAATATATTTTAAATCTATTCAAAAATATTGGCAAGGAATGATTGAACATCGTTAGTTATTGGAGTTGGCTTTGGTAGAATGAGATAATTACATACTGTGTGATTAGAAACCCAGGAGGTTCCCCAAAATTAGTTCCTGTTATTAATGTGACTTTGTTGCTTTGTACATTAAAGAAGTGATTCTGAAACTTGCTATTCCATGATTATAAAAAGAATTGACTCTGGCCGTAGTCACAAATGTAGCTGGAATTGTACTAATCTGAATCAGGATAGGAGAGCATATCTAATGTCCAAATTGATGTGTTAAGGATATTGTTTTCCCGATACTGGCATTAATTTCCTTATCCTGAGATTGATTTTCAGTCCTTCTTTGTTTTTTCTCTTTTATCCTTTCATGACTTTGGATAAATAAGCCTTGTCCACTTTTGACTGCAGATTCTTCGTATGAGATTACTAGCATATAAATCTGTGCTAACAGTTTTATTTGCATAGGAGATTGACTATTACTGAAAATTTTGGAGCTTGTTCTATGAATAATTTGAGAGTTCCTTTGGTTAACTCTGTGTGTTGAGACTAGTATAAAATGTGTGCTAACAGTTTTCTTTGCGTAAGAGATTGATTACTACCCAAAAAAATCGGAGCTTGTTCTATGAATTATTTGAGAGTTCCTTGGTCTAACTATTTGTATGGAGACTAGTGTTCTTAAATTTTTCATCTAGTTTTTTCGTTAATTTTGCTTTCAATGTGCATCATGTATGAAATAGTACAATAGAACTTTGGTACTTTAATGCCATGAATATTTTTATCTACTGTAGCTGATTTTTCTTTGGTGTCAGTGTTGCAGTAATTTCTCTCGAAGAAATCAACAATTTACTAATTTAAATGGTCTCAACCACAAAAAAAGTATAGGAGAAGAAAGTTATTTAACTTAAGGAGTAATGATTGGGTTTAATGGCAAATAATGAATTTTTAATGGTTGGTTATGGTTACAGCTTAGCTTGTTATATCTTCAATTTAAAGTGGTTGTTTTTTATGTTGTGAAATGTGAACTGCTGTGTAATTTTGATGGTTAAAGAGAAGCTTATGCTTTCGGTAAATATGTGATGCCAAATAGCGTTTTATGCATGTGGTTGTGATATTTGTACAAGCACTCCAACAACACACAGATATAGCATCTTCCATTGGATTCTTTGGCATTTTAATTGTCTTTCATTTCAATGAAATGTGAGAAACGGTGATTCAAAAACTACGTGGAAGGAATATTCACATTATTTATGTTATGTTATGTTTGGTCTGATACATGATGCAGAGCAATGATATTGTTGGAGAAAGGAAATAAAAAAGGCTCTACAGACGATAGAGGGGTACAGACGATAGAAGTGCACAGACGATAGAAGTGCACAGACGATACTGGAGTGTACAGACGAAACTTAAAAAATGCTTCTCTGTGTATATTATTCTTCTTATGTTTTGCTTACACATAAAGTCTCTTATTTATAGTGGTATCCATAACAAACTAACCACTAACAAACTAACTACTAACAGATTAACAACTAACAGACTTTTGAATTAGTCAATCTTCAACACTTCCCCCTAATTCAAAATCTACAAAAAATCAAAGACAAACAACATTCAGTAGTCTTCTAAGCTCTCTGAATCTGTCAGCTCTCGATGACTTAGTCATTATATCTACAATTTGTAACTCTGTTTTACAATGCTTCAGTCTGATTTTCCCTTTTCCAACTTGATCTCTCAGAAAGTGATACTTCGTTTCTATGTGCTTGCTCCTTCCATGTGCAACCGGATTCTTAGCTAAATTGATAGCAGATTTGTTATCTATCAACAAGTCAACATCGCCATCAAAGCCAACCTTGAGTTCTTCCAGTAACGATTCTAGCCACAAAGCTTGGCATGCAGCATGACATGCAGCAATATACTCTGCTTCACATGTTGATAAAGCTATAACAGCCTGCTTCTTGGAACACCACGAGATTGGAGAACCAGAGAGTAAAAACACATAACCCATGGTGCTCTTTCTCTCCAATAAGTCCCCACACCAATCAGAGTCAGAATAGGCTACAAGTTGTAACCCAACTTTCTCTGAATGATTTGAGTAAAGCACTCCAGAATCAAGTGTGCCGCACAAGTATCTCAGAATACGTTTAGCTGCCATGAAATGCGACTTCTTCGGATTACTCATAAATCGACTTACTAAGCCAACGCTGTATGAAATCTCTGGTCTTGTATGACAAATAAACCTCAAACAGCCAATCATCTTTGTCTAAACAAAGTACCATCCACTCATTCCGATTCCCGTTCACCATTATCAAGTTTCGATTTGCTTCGCAGCGTCTAAAGATTGCATTCCAAAGATTTTGAATTTCTTTAATACATCATGAATGTATTTCTTTTGGTGCATAAACAGTCCACCTTCAACTTGTTTGAACTCAATGCCAAGGAAGTATGACAACCTTCCTAAATCAGTCATCTCAAATTCAGATTTCAAGCACTGTTTCACAGCTTCAATATCTCTTGTGTTACTGCCAGTTATGAGTAGATCGTCTACATAAAGACAAATGAATAGAATACCTCCACCACCCATTATTTTAATGTACATACCATGCTCTACATTACATTTCTTGAAGCCTGAACTTGAAAGGAAATCATTAATCCTTTTATTCCAAGCTCTTGGTGCTTGCCTTAAGCCATACAGAGCTTTTCTCAGTCTATAGACCTTGTCTTCACTTCCTTCTATAACAAAGCCTGGAGGTTGAGTAACATAGACTTCTTCTTCAAGAGGTTCATTTAGGAATGCTGATTTAACATCCAACTGCCACATATTCCAGTTCTTCAAAGTAGCAAGAGCAACAACCAGTCTAACAGTTTCCAATCTTGCAACTGACGCAAATACTTCAGAGAAATCAACCCCTTCTGTTTGCATAAATCCTCTAGCTACTAGTCTTGCTTTGTATTTGGCAATAGTGCCATCTGGATTCAACTTAGTTTTGAATACCCATTTCACATCAATAGGCATCTTATTAGCTGGAAGTTTCACCAACTCCCAAGTCTCATTCTTCTTTATCGACTTCAATTCTTCATGCATAGCCTCCTTCCATACTTTGCCTTTTAAAGCTTCATCAATACTGACAGGTTCTGCATTTGCAAGAAGTGCAATATGCTGGAGTTATTCTCCTTCGTCTGTGACAACATCATCGAATGTAATTTCGCAATCTCTGAGTCTTGCTGGTAGAGTTCTGGATCTGGTGGGTCTTGTTTGAATACATCTCTCAGGTGAATTTGCACCTTGAAACTCAGTGCTGGGTTCGTCTCTATCGAACGGTGACAAGCTCCTTGACTCTGACGTATCAGACGGAGACATAATGTCATGAACAGACGACGGAAGTACAGACGTTGGAAGTACAGACGACGTAAGTACAGACGGAAGTACAGACGACGTAAGTTGGCTTGACTCAATGAAATGCACGTCTCTGCTGAATACTACTTGTCGTGTCTTAGGATTGAAGAGCTTGTAGGATCCAGTGGAGTTGTAACCAACGAAGATCATTTGTTCACTTTTATCATCCAACTTCCTTCTCTTTTGATCTGGAATGTGCCTATAGCATAGTGAACCAAAAACTCTGAAATGCCTGACTGAAGGTTTCTTCCCTGTCCATACCTCTTCTGGAACCTTAAATTCCAGCCTCTTTGTAGGACAATGATTCAACACATAAGTCAGCATTCTTGCCGCAGCTTCTCCCAAAATTCGTGACAGACTTTTTACTCTTCAAAGATACTTCTAACCATGTTTAGGATGGTTCTGTTTCTTCTCTCAGCCACCCCATTATGTTGAGGAGTATAGGGTGCTGTTATCTCATGCACAATCCCATTTTCCATGCAAAAATTATCAAATTCTCTAGAAGTAAATTCACCACCACCATCTGTTCTCAGTATTTTGATGGATTTTTCAGACTGCTTCTCAACTAAGCACTTGAAGGATTTGAAAATGGGAAACACTTCATTTTTAGCCTTAATAAGGTAGAGCCACAATTTTCTGCTGAAGTCATCTACAAATGTCACAAAATACTTGTTCCCTCCTAAGGATGGAACCTCAAATGGACCACACACATCCGAGTATACCACATGCAAGAAGCTATTGGCTCTCGGCAAGATATAATTGCTGAATGATGATCCGGGTTGTTTATCGATTAAGCAACTATCACAAACTTTCTTAGGCACGTGTACAGACGGAAGCCCAAGAACCATTTCTCTGGACTTCATGAGGCTAAGATCTTTGAAGTTAAGATGACCAAGCCTCATGTGCCACAACCAAGTATCATCAGATAGAATTTCAGAGTTAAGGCATTGAGTTTCAACAGCATTAAGGTGTAGCTGGAAAGTTCTGTTTGATGCAAGCGGTGCCTTCATGATTTTCTTTTCTTCAGCATCAATAACTTCCAAGAATCCGTTCTTCATGGCTATTGAGAAACCTTTCTCCAATAGTTGTCCCAAGCTGATTAGATTGCTACTCATGGTAGGCACATAGAGCACATCATACGAACGCGCATTCCCACCATCCTTCCTCTTGACTATCACATCTCCAATGCCTTCTCGCTTGAATCATTCTATCATCAAGAAACTTTTCTTTTCTTTTCTTACTTGGATCAAAATTTATGAGCCAATCTCTATGGCTTTTCATGTGATTAGAAAACCGAGTCTGCATACCAAACTTCTTCACTGCAGATTTCTTGAGTATTTGTCATCTGCAACATTACGAGACGCTTGATTTAAAACGGACGTGCACAAATCTTCTCGCACCACCGTCGCAACATTACGACGTAGCCTTAAAGCAGACGTGCACAAATCTTCCTGCATCGTCTGCACCATTAGCAGAACAGGGCTTTCATCCCTGTTATCTTTCATTTCTTCTTTTACCATATGAGCTTCATTATGCTGTTTCCTGCGATGATCAAACTGGCTTGGGGGAGCTTGACATTCGGATGAAAAATGTCCAATTTTATTGCAATTGAAACATTTAATTTTCTTTCTATCTATTTTCTTCTTTCCTCCTTTCCAATTGGATCCTCCCCTCCTTGAGGAAGTTTCTGTTTGATCTTGATCAGTCTTCTCTTGTTCTTGATGAGAACTTCTCGCCCTTTCCTCTGTAATCTTTCCCTTTCCTCGGTTTCTTGATCCACCCCTCGCCATCGTAGCCTCCTTTCTTGAAGTCTCGGGCTTGCGTAACCCGTTCTACGTTTTCTCGATGGATCTTTCAATGAGCCTCTGCTCATGTGCCTCGAGGGAGCCCTGAAGATCTTCAACCTTCAATTCTTCAAGATTCCTTGATTCTTCAATGGCCACAACAATGTGGTCAAAGTTAGGGGTTAGGGTTCGTAATACCTTCTCAACAATCGCTTGATCAGTCATCGTTTCACCACATGCCTTCATTGCATTGGTGAGAGTGAGGATTCGATTAAAGAATTGAGCAATTTTTTCATTTGACTCCATTTGCATCAACTCATACTGGCGTCTCATAGTTTGAAGACGCACCTTCTTCAATTGATCCGCTCTTTGATGACATTTCTCCGAACCGCCATGCCTTCTGTGACGTCTTTGCTTCTGCAATCTTCTCAAAGTGTGCATCGTCGACGCTCTGATGGAGAAGACACATCGCTTTGCAGTCTTTCTTTTTGTTTTCCTTGTATGCCACCCTCTGTGCTTCTGTAGCAAGTTCTGGGTAGCCATCTTCAACAATCTCCGTAACTTCTTGAAAGCCGAAAATGGCTTTCATCTGAATACTCCATCGATTCCAGTTCTTACCGTCAAGAACAGGAAGATTCGATTGTAAGGTTGCGCTGGTGTGTCCCATTGTAAATCAACCAACAAGAACGTCCCTTGAATCTGAACCACGCTCTGATACCAGTTTGTTGGAGAAAGGAAATAAAAAAGGCTCTACAGACGATAGAGAGGTACAGACGATAGAAGTGCACAGACGATAGAAGTGTACAGACGATACTGGAGTGTACAGACGAAACTTAAAAAATGCTTCTCTGTGTATATTATTCTTCTTATGTTTTGCTTACACATAAAGTCTCTTATTTATAGTGGTATCCATAACAAAATAACCACTAACAAACTAACTACTAACAGATTAACAACTAACAGACTTTTGAATTAGTCAATCTTCAACAGATATATGACGCAGAGCAACCCAGGCTGGGGATTTGACAAGAAATACCATTTCATGGACAAGCTGGTTTGGGAGGTGTCTCACATTACACGTAACTTACTATGCATTTTCAAGCTTAAACATGGTGGGTTTTTAGGTATTCCACAATTTATCACTTTTCAAAAGTCTGAGTAAAATTATTATCCATTTGTTACAAAGACAAATATAATAATGTCTAGCAACGATGCTACAAGGTAACTATAATAGATTTTGTGAAATATTATTGTAGCCAAATATAATTATAATTAATAACAATGGAAATAGTTTATAATAGTAATAATAATAATTATAATGATAATAATATTGGTGGTAATATAAGCGAGAAATAAATTTTTATATTTAGATTTTAATTATAATAATAATTTTTTTCAATTACAATGCAAGAGTTATCGGCAAGGATTTTTATAAATATAAAATTTCATAAAATCTTATGTACAGTACAATCTTTTTAAACAAACTTAATAAAATTTAAATTACAAGATCTTAACGATAAAAATCTTTTAAAATAATTTTATAAATCATTATATTTTTATAAAATATTTTAAAATCATCACAACTTTTTAACGTTAAATTACAAAATCTAGAGCACGAAAATAAGTCTTCAAAGCTCGAAAGACACAAAGTGACAAAAATGTTACAAATTAAGAATGTTGGTAAATATTTTAATTTAATGAAAAAAAAAAACTAAGCAAGAGGACGAACGCCTAAAGCATAAGGACCAATGTAAGACTCGTTGTTTATTATGTGGCCCAAGTTATCATTTATCTAATTAATTGATCATTGACCTTATGAATACTCACGTATTTAATTGATAATTATTTGATGGACATAATTATCCTCATGACCTAATCAGGGTTTCCCCTTGGGTGTATATATAAAGAGATTATTAGGCAGAGGTAAAGAGAGACACACCAATCTTATTCTCTCCTCTGTCATCTCAACTCTACCATCATAACAATACACCCTAAACGGGAACTCGATCATCATCGAAATCATGGTCTCATCTCTCACTACATTCAGGGACTATCAGGTACACATGATCTAATCCCTGACTTATATTACATGTTAAAGAATTGTTCAACATCTGGTATCCGAGCATTATGTTGATTAATCAATTATGTTTTATTCTCTAAATATTGGAATTCAGATCTGAAACATGTTTTAGCCCTAACTAAAATTGATTTTGTGTTTCTCCACTCTGTTTCCGATTTGTTCGAGTATTATGGGTTTTAACAAAAGGGATATGTTTTCGATCAAAACATTATGGTTTTATGGTTTTACTGATTCTAAAAAAATATATATTCATATTATTCATCCTTATTTTGATGAAATCTTTGATTTATTCCTCTTGACTTGAATAATACTCTAGAGTACACTTCTGCCCAAAGGTGATGTGTTACATTTGTAAAAACTTATTCAAGTTTGATTAAACATTTTCACTTAGTGCATATCCTTAAGCAGATATTTGCATGACGTTCGCCTTAAATACATGATTTTCACTTCTGTCCAAAGATGATGTGCTATGATTGTGTATTGTGAACTAAGTATATATATGCATATGTGTGCATTAAAATTTGGATATCTCATTTCTGCCCAAAGGTGATGTGTTACATTCAAATTGCACGTTATAATTTTATTATTCATAATACTTAAATAATTGGTTATAACTAAAGTGAAAGCCATTTGTTTAAGCAGAATTTAATTTAGTCTATTGTTTTGGTGTTATAATAGACTCTTATCACAGCTTCATTAGAATATAATGGTCCTTATCTTCGTCTGCCTTAATTCATTACCCCTCAGATCACCATAAGTTCTTGTCTAATTAAGTGTCTTATTTCTCTCATCTAAATTCACTATCAACCCCAAATATGAGAATTAAAACTTTGAGTGGTGCGAACTTTTCTTCATGGAAGGATTCACTGATGCTAACTCTTGGCATGTTGGATTTTGATTATGCACTGAGAGAGGATGTCCCTCCTGCTCTCACTGATGAAAGTACTACTGAAGATAAAATAGTACATGAGAGATGGGAGAGATGCAACCGAATGACTCTTATGCTCATTAAAAATTCCATCAGCATAATCATCAGGGGAGCTATTCCAGATTCAACTAATGCTAAAACTTTTCTGGCTTCTGTGGAGGAACAATTCAAAGCAACTTCTAAGGCACATGCCAAGATTTTATTTTGAAGATGGTGACTACGAAATATGACGGGAATAGCGGCATTCGTGAGCACATCATGGTGATGAACGACATGGCCCGCAAAGCTTAAGGATTAGACATGGAGATCGGTGAGGTTTCTTAGTGCACTTCATCATGACTTCTCTTCCAACATCTTTTGAAGCTTTAAAGGTCAACTACAACACCCAACAGGTTAAGTGGTCGATGAATGAGTTGATTGCTATGTGCGTACAAGAAGAAGAGCATCTGAAGCTGGACAAACCGGATGTGGCTTATCTCATGACTGCTAATCCAAAGAAGTGGAAGGGCAATGTCGATAAGAAAGAAGTTTCTAAGGTCCAGAAACATGATGCAAGTGATGCTTCCAGCTCTAAGAACTCCAAAGGGAAGTCTTACTGCAAATTCTGTCGTAAGGAAGGACATAGACAGAAAGACTGTCAAGACTTTAAGGAGTGGCTGACTAAGAAAGGTAATCATCTTTACATGATACTTGAGTCCTTTAATTTAAATGTTCCAACTAATACATGGTGGTTTGACTCTGGTTCTATAGTTCATGTAACCAACTCACTCACTGATTCCTTACAATCCGTGCTGGAAAGAAATCGAAGAACGCTTAAATTGGGGAATGGAAATGAACTAGCTGTCGAAGCCGTGGGAACCTTAGAATTAATAATGAAAACTGGTTTGTGTATTAAACTTTATGATACCTTATATATTCCTGAGATTACTTGAAATTTAGTATCAGGGCCAAAGTTAGACATAGACGGTTTTGATGTTTCTCATGGTCATGACAGACTTACTATTAGTTTAAATTCTCAAGTGTTAGGTTGTGGTTATCTGGATGGTGGTCTCTATAAATTAGAACTAGATGATGATTTTTCCAAATCTTTGTTGTCGTATAATATCAACTAGACATTATCAAAGAGAAAACGAAAGCGAAACTTAGAAACTTCGTCCATGTTGTGGCATCAACGTTTAGGCCACATTTCACGAGAACGTTTGTCTAGACTCGTGAAGGATGAAGTGTTACCTTTCCTCGATTTCAATGATTTTGGAACATGTGTCAAATGCCTCAAAAGTAAAATGACATCAGTAAATAAAAAAGGTACCACCAGGAGTTCAAATTTATTGGAGTTCATCCACACTGACATTAGTGGTCCTTACTCTATCACTGGCATAACTGGACATAATTCATTTATCACTTATATTGATGATTATTCTCGTTATATGTACTTGCATCTTATTAAGGAAAAATCTGAGTCACTTACAACTTTCAAAGATTATAAAATTGAAGTTGAAAAACAACTTGATCGTCAAATAAAAGTTGTGAGATCAGATAGAGGAGGTGAATACTATGGTAGACATACTGATGTGGGTCAAGCTCCTGGTCCATTTTATGAGTTTTGTAAGGGCCAGGGGATCGTGAACCAATATACTATGCCTGGTACTCCTCAGCAGAACGGTGTTGCTGAGAGAAGAAATAGGACCCTGATGGACATGGTACGCAGTATGTTAGCCAACTCAGGTTTACCCCTATTCCTCTAGACCGAGGCCTTAAAAGCAAATTTCGTTCATATACTCAATAGGGTTCCTTCTAAAGTTGTCCCTAAAACTCCTTATGAACTCTGGACAGAAAGGAAACCGAGTCTAAAATATATGAAAGTATGGGGTTGTCTCACCGAGGCTAAACTTTATAATCCTTTCTTAAAGAAACTCGACATGAAAACTGTAACTTGTTACTTCATTGGTTATCCCTCTCACTCAAAGGGTTACAGATTTTATTGTCCTTCCCACGTCACTCGTATCGTAGAAACCAAAGATGCTCATTTCCTTGAGGACTTTAAGGTCAGTGGGAGCAGTGAAGACCCTTATGATGAATTGCAAGAAGTACAAGATGCGGGGGGGAGAGACTTGTCGATTATTTTACCTCCAATTACTCCTCTTGTACTCGACACCACTCCGTAGGACACTGCACCACCTTCCACTCCGAATGTACTTAGAAATGAAGGCACCTCAAATGACCATCATCAAGACAATGCTGACAATGCTCAACCTGATAATGCTCAACCCGATAATCTACTCAGGAGGTCCAAAAGGCCTACTAACTTTGATGATTATATTACCTACCTGACTGAAGAAGAAATGGATGCTGGAAAGTTTACTGATCCTACCTCTTATAATGAAGCCATTAGCAAGGATCGCTCCTGAATGGAATAAAGCCATGATTGACGAGCTTGACTCCATGAAGAAAAATGGTGTTTGAGATTTGGTTGAATTACCCAATGGCATAAAACCCATAGGATGTAAATGGGTCTTCAAAACAAAACTGGATCCAAATGGAAACATTGAACGATACAAAGCGAGATTGGTTGCAAAAGGCTACACTCAGAAAGAGAGAATTGACTATCAAGAGACCTTTTCTCCTGTCTCTCGTAAAGATTCCTTAAGGATCGTTATGGCCCTAGTAGCTCACTTTGACTTAGAACTACATCAGATGGATGTCAAAACAACTTTCCTAAATGGCGATTTGGATGAGGAAGTGTTCATGAAACAGCCTGAAGGTTTCAAATCAAGGTCAAGAACATCTAGTCCGTAAGTCGAAGAAATCCATATACGGGTTGAAGCAGGCATCACGTCAATGGTACCTAAAGTTGCATCAAGTCTTGAAGTCAGAAGGTTTCGTAAAAAAAAAAACCAAGTGGATCAATGTACCTACCTCAAGATGAGTGGGGGCAACTTTACTATACTTGTCCTTTACGTAGATGACATTCTATTGGCAAGTAATAGTTTAGACATGTTGCATGAGTCTAAGCGTTTACTCTCACGTAATTTTGACATGAAAGATCTCAGAGAGGCTTCTTATGTTATTGGCATCGAAATACACCGAGATAGAGTCAATGGGGTTTTAGGATTATCTCAAAAGACCTACATTGAGCGTGTTCTTACACGTTATAACATGCAACGTTGCTCTCCTTCTCGTAGCTCCAAAGTTAAAGGAGATGTTTTCGGTTTATTTCAATGTCCGAAAACAGAGATTAAAAAAGAACAGATGAGAATGATACCTTATGCGTTAGTGGTTGGAAGCCTTATGTATGCACAAGTCTGCACTCGTCCAGATATCGCTTATATTGCTGGAATGTTAAGTCGTTATCAGACTAATCCTGGTCTTGATCACGGAAAGCGCTAAGAAAGTTCTTCGATATCTACAAGGGACAAAAGACTATAAACCGACTTACAAAAGAAGTGATAATTTAGAAGTGGTTGGTTATTCGATTCTGATTTTACCAAGTGCAAAGATGACAAGAAATCCACTTGGGTATATCTTTATGTTAAGAAAGGACCTATCTCATGGAAGAGTCATAAGCAAGGGTTGATCAGAACTTCCACAATGATGGCGAATATATTGCATACTGTACAACGCAACCGTCATGGGATGTTGCTTAGAAATCTCATCACTGGACTCAAATTAGTTAATTCCATATCTCGACCATTGAAGCTTTACTTGTGATAATTCAGCCTATCGTTAGTTTCTCGAACGATATACTGATTAAAAGCTTGCTTTTATATCTTGATACAAAGTATTTGTTCGTACGTGAACGAGTTGAGGAAAATAAACTTTGTATTGAACATATAAGTACTAAAAATATGCTTGCGGATCCGATGACTAAAGGTCTCCCACCTAAAGTTTTCAAGAACATGTTTCAAGACGGGCTTTTCTAAAGACCTTATTTAATTGCATATTGTACTTGCTTACGTTTAATAGTAAAATTTCCTCATTATTTTGTTTTTTCTGTCTCTAAATATGTTTATGCATGCCTAAATACATATAGACAACAACTATACACAAATTATTGTTGAGGGCTTATTTGTCAATTTGATCCTTAGTC
Organism: Hylodesmum podocarpum; assembly: GCA_026586105.1. NCBI lineage: Eukaryota > Viridiplantae > Streptophyta > Magnoliopsida > Fabales > Fabaceae > Hylodesmum > Hylodesmum podocarpum. The sequence continues at coordinate 4,107,335 of JALJEV010000367.1, read as the reverse complement.
TACTTAAGTTTTAAATTTGGTATTGTAGTATGATTAATGGGGTCTTGAATTGAATATCGATTCAATGACTGTATTTCTCTACGCTTTCGGTTTAAAACTAAAATGAGTATTAAAATCTGATCGAGACTTACCTAATGCTCATCATAAATGATTACTCGAAAGTGGGAAAATGTAAGACTCGTTGTTTATTATGTGGCCCAAGTTATCATTTATCTAATTAATTGATCATTGACCTTATGAATACCCACGTATTTAATTGATAATTATTTGATGGACATAATTATCCTCATGACCTAATCAGGGTTTCCCCTTGGGTGTATATATAAAGAGATTATTAGGCAGAGGTAAAGAGAGACACACCAATCTTATTCTCTCATCTGTCATCTCAACTCTACCATCATAACAATACACCCTAAACGGGAACTCGATCATCATCGAAATCATGGTCTCATCTCTCACTACATTCACGGGACTATCAGGTACACATGATCTAATCTCTGACTTATATTACATGTTAAAGAATTGTTTAACAACCAAAGGACCACGTCACAAATGGAAGTAAAATTAGAAGATATCTTGTGCTGCTCAAGATTTGTAATATTTGTAATATCCACCAAAAATGATGCCAAGTGCCAATTTCATGAAAACATGAGTAGTTTGAATATAGGCCTCACAAGCATTGACACATTTTCAAAAAAGTTTCACCATCACCATTACTATTAGTTTATTTATTTATGGGACTATGACCTTCTTCAAGAGCTAGAACCACTCTTTAGAGCAGTTAATTTGTTGCTTGTATGGTTTGAAGTTAGGAAATTGATTTTGAGTATAAAATTAATTTTAGATAATTTTTAGCAAGTTTTATTTCATTTAGAAGGATTGATTGTAATTTTAGAATTTATTCTAATTTAGTTGGATTATCATGAGCATAAAATTTTCCTTTCAAATACTATTTTTTAATGAGGATTCAAATTCACGCCAAAACCACTGGTTAAATTAAAATAATTCTACGTATTAATTAATCTACTAATCATATATTGATTAATTATAGATTTAATCAATTATAAATTAAAACTATATCAGATCATTTTTACATTAGATCAAGCATTTTATACCAAATTTTACTATTAAATTTATTAATAAAAATATTCAAATATAAATTATATCACTTTAAAATAAGTTTTAACTGAAATTAATTTTATTTAAATTATTTTTATTAACATTAATCCAAACATACACCAGTCAAAAGCAAATTTCCAAAACCTCTTGCAACTAGAAAAGTCAAACTTTCTAATAATGGCACCTGAACCAATTTTAGGAGTATGTTCATAACAACTCCCATCTACATTTAGGTCAACATTGAATTTGATGTGCTTCTACTCATGTTTTACATTAATTATCACAAAATAAATTACATGGGCAACACGTAATTATGTTTTACTTGAGATTGAAATAATTATATAATTTACATATTATCAAGGATAATGTCAAGAAAATGAAAAATTAGTTTGAAGTTCATAAGGTAAATAAAAAGTAAATAATACGAGGTAAATATAAATCAATATCCAATCCAAGAGTTTAATATTTTTCTTATTTTTAATAAAACTGTTATAATTATGACATGGTCAATTGAGCTTACTTCTGTGATTTGTAAAGTACTTTTATATCAAATATTTTATGAGACTCATTTGTTTTTGTGAACGAGAAAGTAAACAAATTTCAAGACAGAGTCTTATTCGTTCTCACCCAAAAAGGGAAAAAAAAAGGACAAACATATTCATAAAGAAAAAAATTGTGCTAAAATAAAATCCCTGGAATCTTAAGAATAACACAATGTCTTTTTCGAAAGGAAAATTAAGTCCTATTTATAGCCTTATATGAATGTCTATAACTCCAATGTGTGAATCAACATATAAGTTCATATATACACTTTCAATTCAGTCCAATTTTGTCCTCCAAATAAAAAAAAAATAAAAATACAATAATATTTCAGTGAACGATCCAATCTTATTTAAAGATGATTTTTATCTATGCTTTTAATCATCTGATCAAACCTAAATATAATTTTTTTTGTTCACTCTAACGTATATATTGAAAACATCTCTTAACATATTTGTTCAGATTTTTAAACATATCTATATTACTATGAAAATTTATACAATAGGAACCACATGTCATTTTCTTATGCAATTCTACCCTGTTACAATTTTTACTTTTTATCCCTACAGCATCTTTCTTTTATTTCCCCTTTCTCTCTCTCTTTCTTTTTTAATCTATCTCACTAGTATACATGGCTAATATATGCCTCAGAAGCTTCACACAATGCAAGGCATGTTATTCATTTTTTTTATTGCACTATATCAGGGAAAATGACATAATAACTCTCCATTGAAAACAATTTATTAAATAGATTTTTTTACTTATCATGAATTGTAGGAAGTGAAGGCATATAGTTAACATTGTTATTTCTTGTTATTAACTAAGGTTATTATTATTAAGAACTGTATTACTTAAAAGTTATAAAAGTGAATCAGTTCTTCACACATAAGAATTATTCTTCTATTAAAATAATATAGAATTTAATTTTTTTAAATAAAAATTATTTAATTTATATTAAAAAATTAAAAATAAATAAAATTAAAAGAATAAGATTCATTGTGAGATATGTAAAAAATAATTCAAAAACTTCAATTTTATTTTTAACACTAAAATAAAAATGAAATCGTTTTTAATATTTAACGTGACATTATAAAATTCATTAAAAATTATTCAAAAAATTAAAATTAATTTTAACGACAAAGTTACTCTTACCATTACAAATAATTTTTCTGTTAAACTAACTTTTTCCTTTTATATTATTTAAAACTGACTTTTCCTCTTGAAAGCACTCAAGAACTATGTTATAAAAACTATTGTTACAGAGGTAGAAGAATTCTACAGGTTGAAGAACTCTTCTAACAAAGAACTCAATTTTTTAAATAAAAATAATTAAAAAAATAAAATTAAAAAATAAGATCCATTATAAGACATATTAAAAATAACTCAAGATTTCTAATTTTTTTCTTAACATTAAAAATATAATTCTTTAATATTTATCAGACTCATTAAAATTATTTAAAAATTAAAATTGATTTTAAAAGTAAAACTAGTCTTTGTCCTTGGGTGAATCTTGTGAAGGTATATGCACAATTGTTTATCTATCAATTATAATATTAATTAATTAATTAATTATTTTATGTATATATATATATATTTATTTTATTAATTTTTTATTTTTATTTTGCATTTATACAAAATAATTAACTGATTCATTTATATTACACCTGTGCCCCGTATTTCTTTCTTATATATGATTATCTGTGGGAGCGTCTTGCATAACATTTCATCCCTTCAACCTTTTTCTTTTCTTTTATTTTCTCATGTCTTCACACTTTTTTCCCTCTCACATTTATTATTTTTGTTTCAGTTAAAACTGAGCTGGACATCATGCAAAACACGAGGTTCTTGTTGTCTCTATTAAAACAATCATTCACAAATCACTCAAATAACTTACTTTTTTATATTTTGACAGACAATATCTTACTCAAATCATATACTTACTCAAATTCTTAACCATTTGATTTCTACATGCCACAAACATCTATATATTATCAACCAATAAAAAATTATACAAATTTAATTTTTTAAACAAAATAATAAAAAAAAATCAACTGACAAACCATATTAAAAATTCTCCTTGTTTTTGCATTTTACTAGTGATTCATCAAAGCCTGTCATTGTTGACATTAGTTGTCACTTGTCATTTTCAGTAAAGTTATAATTTACAAATAAAACATAAATAATAAAAATAATCATTAAACAAAAAATAAAAAAGAAGAGGGAAAAAACATTAAACAAGAAAAAAGAGGGAAAAGGGTAGGAGAGGAAAGAAAACAAAACAGGTAGAGTTAAGAGAGTAAGAGAGAGAGTGACAAGAGTGAAGAGAGAGAGTGAGAGAGAGAGTGAGAGAGAGAGAGAGGGAGAGTGAGTTAGAGAGAGAGAGAGTGAGTGAGTCTTCTTCTTCTCAGATCTTCCATGGAACAGGTTAGTGCTTACTCAATGCATCCTTGAGCTTTTCGATTTTCACTTTACATTACAATTTTTTTTTTTTTTTTTTTTTGTGAAATTGAGTTTTCGTTTTTTTGCAGTACGAGAAGGTGGAGAAGATAGGAGAGGGAACATACGGTGTCGTATACAAGGCTCGCGACCGCGTCACGAATGAGACCATCGCGCTCAAGAAGATTCGCCTCGAGCAAGAGGACGAAGGCGTTCCTAGCACCGCCATTCGCGAGATTTCTCTCCTCAAAGAGATGCAGCATAGGAACATTGTTAGGTATTCGAATGCAGTGTTTAATTATCATTGATGATGAAATTGGATGGTTAATAATGCTGTTGCTGTCTTTTATTTGTATGAATTTGTGTTTCTGGTTTAACCTTGGAATTTTTAGCCTCTGAAATTTGACAATGAATGAAGGACTTGTTATTCATAGGGTTTGGATAAGTGGAACAATTTATAACCTGTTTTTGATAATTTAATTGTGTTCAGTTGTTGTTTATGTTTGGTGAATGGATGTGCTATGTTTCTATGTCTCATCTGTGGTATTAGATTTTTACTATATTTTCATAGCTTTTTTCTAGACTTTCATTGATACTTCACAGATACGTATCTGAGAGTATTGGTATTGGATAGGGATATGTGTAGAAAAATGAAGTATTGGTGCTTCACAGTGGTTGTGGTATTTGAGAAACTGTTCAACTGTGAATTTGTATATGTTTGGTGAAATGGTTGTGCTACGTTTCTACGTCTCATCTGTGGTATTTGATTCTTATAATGTTTTCATAACATTTTTATAGACTTTCGTTGATACTTCACAGATACGTATCTGAGAGTATCAGTATCGGATATGTACTGGATACGGATACGTGAAGCAAAATGAAGTATCGGTGCTTTACAGTGGTTGTGGTATTTGAGAAACTATACAACGGTGAAATGTTCATGTTGGTGAGGTGACTGTAGGACATGTACATGATTAACACTTTCATTTTTGAGTCATGCTTTTGGTCTTACTAAATTCTTGTAATGTTTGTATGGATTTATATGTTGTAGGATGTTGGCAGCAAAAACATAATTCTAATTTAATGTTGCTTTGCTATGTGGTGTTCTTAATCCTACCCTGAATTTTAGTCAATTTGTTATTGATTTATTCTTGGTGGTTGTGTGGATGACAGGTTGCAGGATGTAGTACACAGTGAGAAGCGGTTGTATCTGGTTTTTGAGTATCTGGACTTGGATCTAAAGAAGCACATGGATTCATCTCCAGAGTTTGTGAAAGATCCGCGGCAAGTAAAAGTGAGTGGCCTGTGGTGTGATTTTCTTTTCTTGGATTATTCATGTTTGTAACTTGAGTTATGATTTTGAGTTGAACTAGAGATCTAATCTGGCAACCAGATGTATGGGTTCTTTTCCTTTGTCTTGTATTTCTATGAAGCAAATGAACACAATATGAAAGTCATTGATGATTAAATAACCTTGTGGTTGGCTACATAATTTTAGCTTGTCAAATGCAGGTATTACGTATTGTGTGTGTCTCATGAGTTTTGTCGATTAATTTCGGTTACTTGATTGGTATGATGTTGTCTTTTAAAGTTTTCCTGTTTCAAAAAATGAGTGATCAGTTGATGAAGTTTGGCCTTCATGATTTTGGTTGGAGCTGTCCAGTGTTTGCTAGCTTGTTGTTCAAAATTCAAATATTATCTCAAGTAGTTGGTTAAAAAACAGCTTTACTGTGTTGGTTCAGGTCAATGCTTCGTGGAAATCAAGATGCTGTACTGAGATGCAGCTATCATGCATTTCATTGGTTTTGACTTCCTTTCTTTTTGTCTGTGTGACTGCCACCCTCATTAATGTTCTATCCAAGTGTGATTAGTTATGATGTAATGTGTTATGTTCCCATTACCTTTCCTTTATGTCTGTAGGTTAGATTATGGTTCATTGTTTCCATCTTAGCATTCATCATCAATGTAAAATCTATTTTGTCATGGATTCTAGAAGGGAGATGCTAATTTTTGTGAAAATGCAGTTAGTTTGGATTTGAAATTTGAATTCTTCAATGATCTTTTCTGCAGATGTTCCTTTATCAAATTCTCTGTGGCATTGCTTACTGTCATTCACATAGAGTTCTTCACCGAGACTTGAAACCACAGAATTTGTTGATAGATCGCCGTACTAATTCACTAAAGCTTGCAGATTTTGGATTAGCTAGGGCATTTGGCATTCCTGTCAGGACATTTACTCATGAGGTTTGTGTGCTACCTTCTATGTGCTTCTAGTCATCCATACAGATGCTGAAAAGTGAAATGAATGAGCTTTTGCATGGGAATGATATGTCCTTATACTGCATTTGAAAGTCAAATCTTTTGATCTCCCAACAGTTGAAGATCTTACTACCGTGTAATGCTAAAGCTACATGGCTTATCTTCTAGACTATACTTGGTAGTTTGATATTTCTGCATCTGATTTGGTAGTTTGATATTTCTTCAAGACTAATGTTTCAGTCTTTGTTAATGAGTTACACTAAAATAAGTTATCAATCATGTTAGTAAGATTGCTCTATGATTTGGCATTTTGTTTACAATTTGCATATACCAGTTACATTATATATTGATCCAGTGAAGGTTTGTTCGTTGAGTTCAATTCTTCAGTGAAGGTTTGGATCATCCAAAAGGCCTTGAGTTCAATTCTTGCTAATGATCCTTCATTGCTAAGTCATGTGTATGTACTACTATAATAAGCCTGAAGTCTTGTGTCATGCCCTGACTCTTACCCTAAACTATTATTAACTTGAAAAAGTTGCATTTATGTTTTTTAATTAAAATAAATAAAATTATTTAATAGCAGATTAGATGCAAGTACAAAATTTTTTGGAAAGGTAATATGGTAGTCTGGTTGATGAACTTCAAAATAAATTAATATTCATTGCCATGTATGTGTTTATAGTCATTGGTGATTGTTTGTAGGTGGTAACTTTATGGTACAGAGCTCCAGAGATATTGCTTGGATCTCGCCATTATTCTACTCCAGTTGATATCTGGTCAGTGGGATGCATATTTGCAGAGATGGTAAACAAACGACCTCTATTCCCTGGGGACTCTGAGATTGATGAATTATTTAAAATATTCAGGTGAATATCAATATCTATAAGTTTTGCATTATTTGTAAATCTTAATATCTGTCAGATTTGAATGTCTCTGGACTTTTTAAAAAGGGCACAATTTTCAGTATTTATATGGTATTTGATCAAAGAATCTGAATCCTGTTTGGAACATTTTTTTTGGGGAAGAGGGGTAAGGTTATGTGCACGCATATATACATCTTGTTTATGTGTAATTTAAATGATTTTTGATGTGTCGGTGTCAGTTTGACTAGTGCCCTTTGGAAGTTAGTTTTCAGTTTTGGCCCTTTTGAAAGTTAGTTGAGTTTTGGTGGTTATTGAATTAGTGAACAAATTGTCTGCTTGGTCTCATAGTCTTGCTTCTCTGTCTGTTTGATTCCCCTTTTCTTTTCTTTCTCTGAATCTTAAAACTCTACCCTCTCCCAAATTTGAATAATCTATAAACTACTATAAGTTAACAGGGAAATAGTATGAGTATGGCATCTCTCTTTTGGATATTTAGTTATTAATGGTCTCAAGGGTCTTGTCCTCAAATTTGTCGACAACTTGACAAGCTTCTTGCTTGTGGTTAAGGGATAACTCACACACAAGCTTAAAGTTCCCATTTCAACCATGGAAAGAAAATATGGACATGTTCTCATATAGGTGATAGGGCATTACCACATTACATATATCATAACATTAGAACTTTAGTTATTACTTAGAATATATTTGTATGGTATACATTTGGCTGTGTATGGTTTACAGTTTCTCCATGTTGCAAGGACCTATTCTCTGTAGTTTGATTTTACTGCAAAATGAGAGGTTTGGATTATCAGCAACTTTGCTGGAGGGATAAAGCATAGTATGATAGCTTGTCTGCACTCGGTTCCTATTAATGATTTCTTTAAATTTTCTACTCATTACATTTGTTTTTAATGAAAAGGCAAGCTGACCAAGTGTTTCATGGATATAAATTTGAAAATACTGTGAAAGTTATGTTGTTAAGGAATTTCATTCTAATGTTGGAATGGTTTTCCTATACTTTGATATTGGTGGTCATAAAATAGTCGAATAAGTATATTCTTCCAGTTCCATTAAATGAATGATCATAGCTACAAATACATATTATTATACTAACATACATATATATGTATATATTGTTCATTGTATGAAGAATCTTGGGCACACCAAATGAAGACACATGGCCTGGAGTAACTTCATTGCCTGATTTTAAATCAACATTTCCCAAATGGCCACCTAAGGTAATTATGGCTATTTGTCTGTTAACCTGGAGTGATTGTTGAGTTCTTCATTCAGCAAGAACTTAACCTTATCTTCTACGTTGCAGGAACTAGCAACTGTGGTTCCAAATCTTGATGCAGCTGGCCTTAATCTTCTTTCTGTAAGTGCAATATGTGATGTAGTGTATTTTTTTTCCATGCCATTATTGAAATCCCAAAATGTTTGTACTTCTACTGCCCCCAGCCTGTCTCTGAGGCTGGGGTGTGGTGATGTCAAGATGTTCAATTCTCCGCTAGGTTCCCATCACCAAGTGCTTATGCCTCCAATGTGTCCATAAAAAATTTAATTGAGTCTATATAAATGGGATAACATGATTTTTGTGTGTGTATTTCATTAATAATTAAGATTTTGTTGAAAATAAAAATAAAAACTAGAGAAATTTATTTAGAAGCAATGATATGAAATGAAACATAAGTATTAGATAGTGATCACCCTACTAGGTTTTGCATTAACAATTGATAACTGATTGTGTGTAGCTCAGAAATCAAGGTATTTGGTAAGTAACCATGCAAAATGGTGATTCCTCTTTATTTTATTCACTAGTTTTTGCTATTAATGAGGCACTTCATTAACCTTAACCTTAAAATAATATTTGTTTGACCATTTGTAAGGTGTTTCAAGGCTTGATAGTTCCTTGGGAAAATATTGGTAGTGCCTTATAAATAGTAGTAACTGGTACAGTGCTTGTCAGTTCCAGCTATTAGTTTTATTTTATTATTTTTTTTTTTTGTGATCAACATGTTTTTTTTAATATTTAATTTTTATAATTTACTTGTTCATACAATACACTTCTGTTGAAAGTTGAAAGCCTTCAACACATGGGTGTTTCCTGGCATTCCCTTTGGTTACAACACTAAAGTTTGAGCTGAAAGCAGAGGAGAAATGAGAGAGCACATTCATTGTTTTTCTCGTTAATCTTAAAGAAAATGCTAGTACTTTGACTTGAATCTCTTGTTTATTTTTTAGCATGTCTGGATCCCAAGCTGGTTTACATATCGGCTTGGTGGTGGGATTATTGGATAACGAATGGATCCAGTATTTGATTTGTCATTTCATGACATTTGTCGATTAATTTTTTTCCCTCAATTCTTAATAACAATCCATTCTTGCATTTTTACTAGTTTTTTTCCTTAATTTTTTTTTTTTTTTTTTATTTTAGATAGCAATTACATCCGTTATGGTTCCTTGGGTACTTGTACTATAATTTTCTGTGGTGCTTTAATGCATGTTCTAAAATCTAATGTCTATTGTATTCCAGAGTATGCTTTGCTTGGATCCCAGCAAAAGAATTACGGCTAGGAGCGCTGTGGAGCATGAATACTTCAAAGACATTAAATTTGTACCCTGATTCCATATCTTTATGGAAAACTTGTTTATAGTAATATTGTGCAGAATTTATGGGTTTTGACTCTGCGAGAAATGCGTGCTTTCTTTGCTATTTTCTTTAGTGACTTGGGAGTTGGGACTGAGTCATACTTCCATTTTTTGTCCTTACAGAATATTTCAGATTCAAATTGAGTGTGATTATTCAAATTGAGTGTGATTATATTGCATATTACTTTCTTCCCTTGTCCAACTCTCAATACAATACACTAGGATAATTTTCAGTGTTCCTGACATGTGATAGTGCTGCATGATTCATGCAGAAGAAGCGCGTAACTACATTATTTCAAGATGCGAAGAATTTCTTTTTAATTAAAAAATTACTTTTAATTTGTTTGTTTTGCCAACCCAAGAACTTATGCAATAATTTTGCGCCAAAGTAACTAAAATAATATTCTCAGGTCCTGTTTAGTCATCATTAACTAAAAGGTGAACAAGGAAAAGCTGTGTGAAATAGTTTCAAATTATCAAGTTTTCCAAACTTCATTTTAATGTGATAATGAATTGATTAGTAGATAAATACAAAAAAGTAGTAAACACATAATCTAAAGTATATAATTAATGTGATAATACAAAAAATGGATAATACAAAAAAATAGCTATTCCTATTTTTTTTAAATGATTATAAAATAAATTAAATGAGATTTAAGTGATTATGAAAATTTTCACATTATTTTCCAACCAAAAACAATTAGACATAATTAAAAATCTATAAAGCTCTCCAGTCTCCACTGCACGCCCTGCAGTACAGTACGCTAAAATAAGTGAGTTAATGAATTTAGTGAAAAAGTTGGCAAATAGGTGATTCTGATATAATGGTAGAAGAGGAGCTAAAAGAGGTTCTGAAAAGGAAAGAATTTAGCATGCATTATGGTTATGAAAACCTCCTGTACTAGAATAATCAGAAACCTTTATTTACATGCACTTTGGTTCTTGTTCTTCACTCTGCTCTGGAATAATTTATTTGAACAGGATTTATTCTTAAGAGAGTAGTTATTTGAACATAGAAACTATGCAGATTGTGATGAGGGGCAATGCTGATGGATTTCGTCCAATATTGGACATTTTGAGCGTGGAAACTATTCAACGGATGTTTAATATCGTCCCGACAACGGGTGACCCAACATTTTCATCAATCCTAAGATAAGTTCTGATACCATCTAGAAATTGTGGGTTGTGTCTAACTCAACCCCATAAAACCGGTTTATAAAGTGAGGTTTGTACCTCACTTATATTCATGCAACGGACTGTATTTCTAGGTAATGCGGGACTTACATCTTCGAGATTTTATCAAATATTGGATTTCAAATATAAAGGATATGGAAAGAATACTAAAGACAATGAAATAGAGAATGGTCTATTCTCTCATCCTGCAATACTCGAGGCATCAGTTGTTGCAATGTCACCTTGTGCGGTTGTGACATTGAAGCCAGGAGTGGATAGTACTAATGACCAAAGTTTAGCTCAACACTCTAATTATATAGAGGCTGAAAACATATCTTGGGGACTATACTCAAAAATCACTCGTCTTTGGACCATTGCCAAATACAGCAACATGATATGTTCTTTCTTTGTTATTATAGTACATTATAACCAAGAGTATAACATGCTTCTCAACTCTCAAATCATCAAAGAAATATATTAAAGTTGTCAAAGGTGTATACTTCTCCCTATTATTAGTTTTGATGTTTTCTTTTAATAAAAACATCCACTGCTGTCAAAAGATTATTATTCTGTATTAAAAACGATTTGAAGTGTATATTCATATATAAAATAATTTACTCGTTTCTAGGCCCATAAATAAAAAATATAGTCCGTTAAACAATAACTATTTCATTTTACCCTAATGGTAAACGGGTTGAGCCCATAATAATTCGGCCCGTTTTAAACAGAACTCACCTAACACATGCACACACTCAATTTATGTAGACAACTTTTTTATTTTTAATTCCTTAAAAATACTAGTTTTCTTTTAGGTGAATTTTCAAATATACCAGTTGTTCCTTAAATTAGAAGAACCATCCCGTAACATGAAGATTGAGGCACATGTACAATTAAATGCAAATAGACAAAACATAAATACACGGTTTGCAAATTGTTCAAATTTATTATAACTACAAGATAAAATAATCCATTATGGGTATATTCATTTTAATTGTTATTGAAAAACTTTAATACTTGGCGTAGATCAAACTCTATAAACAAAACGGATTAAGTGTACGATTCAATTATAGAATCAAACCGTTCTCAAATTGGTCATGGTTTTAGTATTTCATATTACATTTTTCATAAATGAGTGTTGATCTCTCACTTGTAAATGGCACCCAAAAGTGGTAGCTTTATTTATTACAATCATGTTTCAGCTTGCCTTCAGACAACTGTACTAACATGTTAATTAAACAGTACATGCATTGGGATTGTGGCATTCTAGTTGGTAAATTCAAACTCAACAAACTTAGCTGCCACCCTTTTATAATGTTCCTTCCATTGTTTATTTGTTGTTTTGAAACAAGGTTTACTTGTATTTATATATATACACGTAGTGGTATTTTAAAATTTTAAGATAATATATTAATTGGTAGTTTCTTAGTTGCTCACATGTCAAGGAAGATACCAAAATAATGATATACTTGAAATACTAAAATTAAAGAAAGGGAAAAATTATTTATATGTATAGTAAAGAAATAGAAGAAGTATATTACTATGACAAATGTTAAGGGTACTCATTAAAGAAATAAAAATAAAAGCATTTATTACATTAAGAAAGGATGAAAATCACTTAAATCTTGATTTCAACTAAAAGTATTAATAACATTAAGCACACTGGCCATATAGTACAAATGTTTATGCATGAATTCAATACAAAATAGGATGGTTTTATTTGATTGGTTTAATAAAATATTTAAGGATGAAAAACGTTAAAATGTTTGTAGCATAATTTTTTTGTCTACTTGTTGTAAAAAAAAAAAAAAATTGTTTTGTTTATTTTACATCATATAATTTTAAATTTTCCTTTTAATAAGATGGACTATATGTTTTGGTTAATGTCTTTATATTCATTATGCAGTAACTTAATTAGCAAATTGTAAAATTAATCTTTACTCTTCTTTTATTAGACATAACTAGTAATATGTTCATTTCATCTGACATATCGTTAGGGAAAATTTTATCTCCTACAAAATATAACATGTTAAATGTATATAAATAAATAATTATTTTTATTTTATAAGCCAATTTTGCATAGTTAAAAATAATTGTCCACGTTAAATTTATGTTGTAAAACTCAACTAAAGTCTAGATATCTAGTCAGAGGACACTAGCAACAAGGTTACCAAAATTCAACCATTACTATTATGAGGTCTAAATTCTCTTAGTCGTGTGTGACAATATATAAAAGACAAAAGGCATGAAGAGATGTGAACAAAGACTATGTCCATATGTATGTGGCTTTTCTTGAACCTGAAATGCACTTAAAGGCTATGTGGCATAGGATCTCTAAATGAGTCCCCAAAATAAAGGGCAATGGATTGAACAAGCCATGCCCCTTGGAATTTAAGTCATTTAAGATAGCACATGGAAAATGGCCACGTGGCCCAGGACCCAAGGGCTTAATCCTGTTTTTCAGTTAATGTGTAATAATCAAGTTGGAACAAAAGATTATATAAAAATTAAATTAAAGATTTGTCACATGCAAGGGATCTTATTTTGCAACTCCCAATGTGCATCTCCTACATGCATTATTATGAAACTAACCAAGATCCTCATCTCTTCAGAAATGGGTCTATCGTCAATTGCTTGCTTTACCCTTTCCTTAAGTCTGTTAAATTGCGGGTCAAGTAAAGATAATTATTATTATTGCAACAATGATTAAAAAATCTACTAATGAAAAAACAATTATGGTGGGTAATGAAGCCAAATAACTATTATAATGCGATTGAGATACCAATAGATAATTGGTATAAGACATGAGTGTTGAAATATTTTATTACGAATTTAGTATAAATCAATGGTTTGAATATTATTTTATATTATTATTAATAATTGAGGATGTTATCTTTTGTAATATATAATTAAGTAAAAGATAAATAAGATTTTAATAAGGTTTATTTATAAATAATCCATTTAAAAGGTTATTACATGTTGGTAAGAAATTATAAATTTTTTATCCATTAAATAATTTGCATTATCAAATAATTCTCGTAAAATATGAGAAGGAAATTCTCAAATATAATTGAGTTTCTCTAGAACAAGGGCAACTCATAGAATTCAAACACGTTCAAGTTAGTAGTCAAATTCTATAAATATTATTAATTATTACGCTACAATCATATGGTATACTTATTATTTTTTCCCATCAATTAGCATCACCCATGCTAGATACATTTTATAGCTGATAATCTTAAACATAAAATGTGAATAAATGTTTTCCTTTTGTGATTTATAAGCAGGGTAATTATATACGAAGTTTTGACTTTTTTAAAATATTATAAAATTATTGAACTTTACAACATTTATTAGTTGCTCAATGTAATACTACATTTTGTAGTTATAAAATTATTGAACTCCAACATTTATTAGTTGCTCATTGTAATACTCCATTTTGTAGTTATATTCTAATTTACTAATTTTATTTATAACAGGAGTATATTTTACATCCTCATAGTCATAGTTATAGAGTTCTGTCTTTTGATATAGATATAATTTTTTTTTATTTTTCTCTCGATCAAAATATATTTATTTAAATTTATTTGAGATTTTATTTGGAATTTTAATATTCTATTCTCAAATTTGTTTACTTAACTTTTTCTGATATTCCCTTATAATATTAATAGTTTTCTAATATACCCTGTTATCGATAAAATTATGTTACAATTAAGGAATTGTTTTGAGGTTCTTTCGTTATTATTAAAAGTTATGCATAATACAAATATTATTACCTTATGTGCATAATTTTTTTCTCTTAATTTGCAATTAGAATTGTTGTAACTCGTTTATCGTATAATGCAATTATTTTGAACTTCTCTTTTACCTACAATTTTACATTTTGTTAGGTCACAGACATAAACCTTACAAATATGATGTTAGTACTTTTAATGAATATAACTTTTGTTCTATTAAAATACTCAGTAAATTCTATGCATGAAGTGTTGACCTTATGTATCTGTTTGTTATTAATGTTTTGTTGCCACATTATTCTATGATATTAGATTAATTGAATGTCAAATATTTTAGAGTATTTATTGATTAAGCCCATGTGTAACTATTTTTGTTGATCATGAGCTATTTAGAGTGCTTAGAAACATATGAAGTGTTCTTTGCAACATTGGCAGATCATTTAAACAAAGTCTTAATTGTCAGGATTTTTTCTAAAAATAAATAGTTCATATGATTTTAGTTAAGATTAATTTTGATATGATGAGTTAGTGAAAATCTGGTACTGTATTTTAAGAGACATGTTCTATTTGACGACACTTTATACTGTGTCTCTTATAGATTTTTTTGATGTCTAGACCTATGATATACGGTAAATTTTAATTATTGAATGATGTTTTGTATACTCTTTCCTTAAGATATGGTTTATCAGATATTAGTTTTTATTTTTAAAGAAACATTTATTTCTTATATCCTATTAAACATATGATCAAATTGTTATCATGACTTTGGTTTAAAATGATTCATAATCTAATCATTGGTTAATATTATTCAAGTGAAAGATTGTTGGAATATTTTATTATGGATTAATATAAATCAATAATCTAGATATTAACTTATAGTATTATCGATATATCATCTTCTATAATTTGTAATTATGGAAAAACAAATGATGATAAAATTTGGCTTAATAATGGATCAGATAAATTATTCATAAATAATTCATCTGAGAGGTCAATATATATTAATACCATTAGGAAATTATAAATTTAGTATGCCAATGAAAAAATTCTTCTAAAAAATTGTCAAGCATAGTAACAAGCGCGGGTCACATGGAATCCAAAGTAAGTTTAGGTTAATAGTCAATTTCTATAAATAAATATTGCAACCTTTTATACTTGTATCTATACTTGATCTCTTTTCTGGGCCAGTGGCATTTAATGTATACTAATTAATTGCTTCATAGATCAAATATTGACTAGTTTAGACATGGAAATAGACTTTTTACAACGTAATTCAGATCAATTATGAATTATTCATAATTCTAATATATCATTAGAGATTAATTGAGAGTATAATTCATTCTAATAATTTCTCCTCATAAAATCTACACCCTAATTATAATTAAGTCTTAAAATCCAGCTCTCCTAGATTTTATTCTCATAAAAAATGTTAATATAATATTGTGTATGGTGACCCCAACCACAGTTGTAGATGTGTACAGATAAGTCACAAATATATAACATAAGTTGTACAAATATTTTTTAGGGGAATTTAATGTAAGAGAATTAATGTACGTACGTGTGTGCTGATGGTCCATAACCTTCATAAAATTCTACAGCTAAGCCTAATAAGTAGGCACTGTGGTTGGTGGTCGGGTCCAAGAACCCCACCCTATCAGATATATAACTCACTTTGTCTTTTTCCTATTTCTTTTTAATTGTTTCTTATTATTTAAAAATATAGCTGACTTATTCATTCCAAAGTACAAATCACAGGATGAAGCAAAACAGCCACATATTTAATAAACTAGTACGTTCATCTAGCTACCAAATGCACAATACAAATTAATTAAAATTCACAAAGGAATTATGATATTAATACAAAATGTATGCTGTTATAAATAATATTTATTAATTTTATTGAAGACCTTAAACACACAATATACATATTTAATACAAATTTAATACTTAATTAAATGAAAAATAATTGGTAGGCAACTCCTAATTAATTAACTCACTAAACATACATGTACATATATTTTTTTATTAATTTTTTTTCTTTTTTCTTTACATTTTATAGGTAGTTAGCTAGTTAATTACGTATTGGAGTTGATCATTAAATATTTCTCTAATTAAGTTACTAGATTAAAGAATATAAAGTAGTTGTTGAAAAGTCTCATGTCACTTATAAATGAAACCTGTTACATGAATATAAGTGAGGTGTAAACCTCACCCTTCAAGTCGATTTTGTGAGATTGAGTTAGGCTCAACTTACAATTTTTAGATGATATCAGAACCTAACTTAAGTTGATAAAAATGTTGGATCGTCCATTGTAGGACTAATATTAAATTATCGTTTCTCAATATGAGAAGAGTGTGTTGAAAAGTGTCACGTGATCTAAAGATGAGATTTATTCTTTTGAATTGATTTTGTAGGTTGAATTAAGCTTTGATAATTTCTAGAATGGTTTCACCAAAATGAATGTGTATTTAATTTGCAATATTGTGGCCCTAGTTTGACGAAGAATAAGTGGTTGATTAATGAGAATGTGTTAGTCACTTCTTCAAAACCCCAAACAGGTGGTGAGCATGATCATAGCCGTCCATTTGAAGGGCCATGATATGGAAAATGAGGAAGTGACGTCTCAACGCGTCATGGGCTTTGTTCCCGCGTGGCGATGAACACCGTTGTCACAAAAACATTAATTTAGTGCATTTGCATTTGGGTGTTAAACATTTTCATTACTTTAATGGGGGAGTGGCAGTGATAAGCGAGTGTGAAAGGTTGGCATTTTAAGAGCCCTATGAGTCATTGTTTAATTTCATTAATAATAATAGTACTATATGATCTATATATTATAATTAATTGTACAAGAACACATGATATAATTAATTTTGATATGTATGAATAAATTAGAGGCCTGCTTCACATGGTAGGGTGATTCTTAGTGGGAAGACAAAAAGCTTGTTAGAGTATTGATGAAAGAATCCCAGTTTAATTTTGTTCTTTTGTGAGATTTGTGATTGGCCTGTCATGCAGGAACGTGTTTGTCTGAACTCAATCAATCCATAATTTTGATTTTACAAGATACATCTATTTATTTATGCTTGCGAGGGTTTTGTGGGATGCACTTCTATAAAATATTTGTATCTCTATTATATTATTATTATTTCATCCCTAGTTTTAAGAATCCTATTAAATCTCTTCTTTGAAGGACTTTGCCGCCTTCAATTACTATTTTGAATCAGTTGAAATCAATGCTTGGTATCTAAGTGAATGAATAGGATATGTGGATTAAGATTTTAATTAATTAGTATATACTTGTTTCAAGAGACGTATATATAGCTACCTACCTAGAATGAAAATTAGGATGTTGTTTCTTTGATGAATTATTTTTTATTGTCATTTTTGGGTGAAAATTGTGAAAACGGAATTATAATATTCTTTTATTTTCATTTATTTTTAAAAGTATTTTCATGAAAATATTTTTAAAAATTTAATAAACACGTTTTTATGTATATTTTTATTTTTATTTTTAGTAGAAGTGAAATTAATAAACATTTATACCAAGCAACATTTAGGTGCAATTGTTTTTGACTCACATCTTTGCCAAGAAAAAAAAAAGTGATACGTGCATTCATCTTTTTGTCTTTGTCTCTTTCTCTCAAGGAGGATAAATGTAAGAGAGGAACAACAAATTCAAGCATTCAATCAAATATTAAAACTATACATTTTAGTTTAAATTAAACTTATATGTGTATGTAATCTTGTTAGAAAGGATAATGCTAAGTGATAAGATGAGCATTACTAATATTTTAAAAACTTTTGTGAAAATATGCAAAAATATTACTTATTAATTTTGGTGACATTTTAATAAGTATATATGATTTATATCACAAAATATTATTAGAAATATTTTTGTATATCTTTAATAACATTTTCATCACATAAATGTTAAAGATATATGTAGTAACTTTTTTTCAATATTAATAAATAAATATTACTAAATATCAATGATATAATAGTTTAGGTCTGACTATTATTCAAGAAAATTTAACCATTATGGGTCATTATACTGATTTATGAGTAACGTGAATAAAATTTTTATTGTATTTATTATGTATTTGATATTATATTTAAAATATAGTTTTTTCAAGCAAAAAGAATATGACTAATTAATTCAATCCTACATGTTAATGATTCACAATAAAGTGGGAGTTTTAAGAAATTAATAATCAGTACATTTAAAAATAATTTATATTTTTTATGATTAGAACCAAAGGCAATAATACTTTATTCAAATAAATTATATAATTGAATATGAGAAATCGGTAAAAAAAGTTTTAGAAATATAGTAAAAAATTGCTTCACATCAAGTCAAAAGAATCTCTAATATATATATATATATATATATATATATATATATATATATATATATATATTTTTATAAATTACATACCATAAGAGTATTTAACACAATTGCATATACACAATTAATTCGAATTAGAGATCATTATTTGAAAATACACATTATATAATATAGAGTGAATTATATGAAAACATTCTTAAAGTTTTAAGAAATTATATAAGTACCATATTTACTTTTTTAAGTTTAATCTAATTCTAATGTTATTTAGATGCAAACGAATAGAGAACGAGATAAATAATTATAAATTTTAAAAAATAAAAAATTATTAAAAATAATATATATTTTAAAAATGAGTTAGCATATATTAGAGTTGACTGTCAAATAAAAATTATATTTTTCAAACCACTGGAAGATTTTATAAAATATAATAACAAAAAAAAACTTTTTTTTTTTTTTTTATAAAATCTCCCCAAAATATTAGAAAGTGTTAGTGTATTTACTGTGTTATATGTTTAGAAACTGTTTGGAGAGTATGGGTTACCTTTGTCCATCCAGCAATATATAAGAACATTTACATCCATAACTTTCCCAAAACTAGTTCAAACAACGATGCTGGACGAGAGGTGGTGAAAACCCTTGCCCTAACTCACATTCAAACCTGGATGCTGTGTACAAAAAATTACAATCCTACACCATTTGCCCACATGGCTGCAACTTGGCCAATATTTCTTTTGGCCTTTGCAATATGGCCATTTGAAAAAAGCCAATTCATGCTATATGATGTGTTAGTTTAATTAGAATAAAGGTATATATAAAACAAAAGCACGTGAGTAGAATTGTTCTAAAGCACAAGTGACAAGTTATATCTTCATGATAACGTTATCTTATGAACAAAATTTTTTCCAATCAAAATTTGAGTGATTATTATTATGTATATATATGGTGATGATGATGGCAAAATTTTGCAGACCTTGGCACAATAATATTGTTATTTGGGTTATTACATCACACGCAAGACACGTATTATATTAGAATCGTCAAATGACTTGTGTTCGTGTGAGAATTATTAATTTTAAGGGTAAAATGGAGTTTGAGTATTTTAATAATCTCGTGACAAATTCATATGATAGTGTTCATATATTACAAATGTTGTCTCCACTCATGATTATAATGGGGACTCAATTACAGCATGCTTTGAAGGCTAATGAAATTGTTAAAAGATGATGATGGGTAATGAACAGTTGGAGATGTAGTTGGCGTAATAGTGTCTGTTTTGGATCATATGATATGAAAATCAAAATTCATAGTGACAAGTTGAGAAGAGAGAGAAATATAGGGGGTAATAGTTGTCTTACCTATATATATGTAGTAGATTCTCAAAATGTCTCATCAAACATAAGGGGTCGGTGATTCTCTCCACGATCATTGGTCCATTGAAAACTTGAATCCTTCAAATTATAAACAAAACAAGGGCACCACTTTGTCCCCACAACATGCCCACATCATGGCTCATATAAAATTTTTACAAATAAGGGAGAAATAAATAAAATATAAAGGTGACAAGAGGAAGAAACGTTTCCAAACCTCTTTTTCTAAAAGTGAAAAAATCAGAGCCTTCAAAAGTGTCTTATCATGCTTGTATCATTTTATCAACAAAATGATTCTATAAGCATCATCTTTGAACGTCTTCACAAGACCATACATAATAACTTAGACTTAACTTTTGGATCCAAACAAACGGCATAGTCGACGTTAATATGACTATTTAAGGATAACACTATAAACCTAATAAATTATATGTATATAATACTTAGATTAGTTTTTTTTCAATTTTATAATCTTTGTCATTTATCTTTCCGACATACTATATTAGTTCCTAGTTAATTGCATTCTACAATCTCATCATAATCACTTTTTGATGTTTGATTATCCGCAAAAAGCCATCATTAATTAAGCACATCAAGATCAATTACTTGGAACTCTTATCATTCTATTAATTTCTAATACAAGCTTTCAAGTAGTGACCTAAGAAGATAACGAAAAGTGACCTTATTCCCATTAGCTTCTTAAATAGTTTATTTCCAAAATAGAATTAATCTCAACCAAGAGAAAATTCAAATCAATATACCATGTGGCCAAAAAGTCAGCTCATCTTGACTTTGAATGAACTAAGTGGACCCGAATGTTTTCAA
Organism: Hylodesmum podocarpum; assembly: GCA_026586105.1. NCBI lineage: Eukaryota > Viridiplantae > Streptophyta > Magnoliopsida > Fabales > Fabaceae > Hylodesmum > Hylodesmum podocarpum. The sequence continues at coordinate 4,086,021 of JALJEV010000367.1, read as the reverse complement.
GCTCAAAGAATTTACTGATTGGTGCTCTTCAATTTTTTATTTTTCCTCATTTCATTGTCTTTTTGTTCTACAAGCTTTGTTTGTAGATAATAATTTCAATATTAATTAAAATATATAGTTTTCTCATGACGTGTAAAATGATTCTTAATTGAATGGCGGTGATATGATCATTCACTGGCACTGCATGCAACACATTTTATAATTTTTGGTGATGTTTAAAAGAATTTACAAAAATATAAAAATATTATTACTAAATTAATAATATCTTGGTAAATATTATATCTGAATTATGTCACAACATGTTATCAGTAATATCTTTTATATTTGTAATAATATTTTTCATTAAATAAATATTACTAAAAATATATATAATAATTAATATTTATTGCGTTTTATTAAATATTAATAAATAAATATTACCAAATATTATTAGTGTGGAATCGGCATGAATAATCCACATCTGCAAGTCCATATAATTTATGTTTTGCATTTGTAAGCATGGAGTAGATATTTTTTCTCTTATTACATGCTAATATTACACTATGTTACTTTTATGCCAAAATATACAATCTAAAATATTTAATTTAATGCTGTTAAAATTAATTATTTTTATCGTGGTGCGAGATGCAAATCATTGCTTTCTTTTCTCTTATATTAAAAATTTCTAAAATATAAAATTTAGAATTTAATTTTTTAATAAGTACATATGATTTAGTAATAAAATTTTATATATTAAATTTATTTTAAAAATATTAATTTTGATAAATATATATTATAATTAAGTTTATTAAACTAGAAAATTAATTATATTTAATCAATATAATAATCAACATCTAAAATATCAGTCTATATAATTTACATCTTGCTAAAATTAATTAATGGATGTTCTTAATTCAAAAAATGTACTTAATACCAAATATGTGTTGCTAAAATTACACTATTCCATAGAGGTTAGGTTCTCTGATAAAAATGTTCTATTTATCATAACATTAAAATTAAATTCTATTCTTTATACATAAAATTGATAGAGAGAGAGAGAGACATCAGAGAAAGAAAACGATAGTGACCACATCATCATGCAACTGCAAAATTATTCAAAAGCCAGAAAGCGGATTTTAGTAAACATGACTTTGATAGTAATTGAACATTGGCATCACCCTAACCTTGCGTATGTATATAAGTTTCGTAGCACTTGGATTTATGTATTAACAATCATGATAATGTCTTCCATGAATCTGTATTTGAATTAATGTAGCTAGCTCTATTATGCATGTTTTTGAAAGTGACATATATATTTTACTACCAATTTATTTTGTTTTGGAATAGACTTTCAATACAGTGGTAAAAGTGAAACGTTTTTAGGGAGCTTGTAGAAAATTATTTAATTAAAGTAGTAGAGATGCAATGAAAATTTCATTCAAGAAGGAGAAGAAATGGTTTGTTTTTAATTATAGTAATATAAATGTCTAACAAATTTATGGAAATAGATTTGTTTATAAAAGTATTTAGGCAAACAGTGTAATTAGAAGGTATTTATAAGATATATTTTCTAAATATGAGACTAACCATTTATATGCAGAGTTTTGCGTATTTATATGCGCAAAGCCAACTTGTATATATTTATTGGGAAGGTGTGAAGCCACGCAATATAGATAAGTTTGATTAGCACATAATTAGTGATTATGATAGGCTTGTGTGACACAAGTTACATGTCCTATAGGATAGTTTGCACATATAACATTTATACTTAGTGGGGTTTCATGACTTTTCACTGTGTGGTGCCCCACTCACTATAGAAGAGGTTGGGGGAGTTATTTTCACTCGTGAATCTTTGACTGTTTAAACTTTAATCTTCTTTCCCTCTTCTATTTTTGGTTCTCTCTCCTAGCTTACTCTCTCATTGTATAGCTTTTGCATGTTTTCTTCTAATTAGGAAGTATATTCATGATACTTGTAAATTTTATATTATTTACTTAAATATATAAAATTTTTGTTTATTTGTTGTACGCAAGCAAAATTAGTATAGTTGGTTTATGGAACCAATTAAGAAGTTATATTTTGTTGATTAGAATTAGTATTGTTAATTCAGGGAAGTAATTAAGTAGTTAAATTTTGTTTAGCCAAACTAGTATTGTTAGTTGAGGGAACCAATTAAATAATTAAATGTATGTTAAGTAAAATTAGTATTGTTAGTTTAGGGATTTAAAGCAAGTAGTAAAATTTCATTAAGTAAATCAGTATTGTTAGTTCATAGAATAAAATTTTTACTTGTAAAGTTTTAATTGTAATTATATTTATTTAATTTTAAGCATTCATGTAATTTTACTCAAATAATTAATAACTATAAGATTTAATATTTCACTAGAAGATTTAATATTTCAACATGTTAACATGCATTGCATCAAAGTTAAGTTAAGACAAATGTGAAGTCTATTTCATTGGGTAATTTTTCATGTGTTAATCCCTTTACGTAAGTGGACATGAGTAATCAAAACTACTCTTAAGACAACTAATAATATATTTAGTTAATTTGAATTTAGACATTCTCACTGTTTAATGAATGTTCATAACATATTGATATTTAATTGATTTAAATTTAGACATTCTTACTGTTTAATGGATGTTCATAACATATTGTTTTGAAGTATTCTGCACTTTTTTTATTTTTTTATCAAACTCCAATTCAGCATATAACTCTAGTCCCATAATCCAATTTGAAAGAAACTTGTGTCTTATAACTATTTTGGGTAATTCTAATTTATATATGTATAACGAGACATGTCTCTCTAAAAAGAAAGGTAATTCCCCACGATACAAAATTAAGTTAAAATTTAATAGTCAGAGTGAGATATGTCTTTCTAAAAAGGAAGTTGATTTTCTCCAACACAAAATTAAGTTAAAATTTAATAGTCATTTAAATAAATGTTTGTTGCGCATACCTACTTTTTAGTCTTTCAACTAGTGTAATTAATTGTATTTCTAGGTCTATATGAGGTTCATGAGTCTTATCATCACCATTAGTTTAGAGAAATTTCCATCAATATTATTTTTATTAGATATTCATCTACATATGAATTAGAGATATGATATTTTAAGAGAAATTTTTATCAATGTTATTTTTATTAGATATTATCTACATATAAATTAGAGATGTGATAATTTTTATCATCGTCATCAGAATTTAAATTTATACTATCTCTATTATTAAATCTACCGACCTCGATATCTTTTACACAAAAATTATTATCATTTAATAATATAACGACAGAATTGTCAAATCTACTACATATATTAGTATTGCACTTGTGTTAGTATTATTGGTAATTGTCAATTATGATTTCCTTATCTTCATCTTTATATATTTGTAATGCAATATATTTTTTTTGAAATAAAAATTGTGCTTTATATATCTCACAGCGGAAAGAACATGTTTAATTATGCGGAAGCAGAACCAACCGCAGATTTGCGTGTTTTGACTCTGCTTTATGTGCAAGTCAAGTATAATTCCTAATTTTACAACTTTTCAAAAAATATACACATATCAATTCTACACATAAATTTTACACGCAAACCGATTCTAGGGAACTTGTAGAAAATTACTTAATTATAGTAGTACAAATAGAATGAAATTTCATTCAAGGAGGAGAACAAATGGTTTAATTAAGTTTTCATATTTTATTATGTTTCTCCATTGGTTTCAAACATTTCCACATTACTTTATATTTTAATTTAAGATGATTTTTTTAACAAATTAGTACAAGATGAATTATGATTAAATTAAAATGAGTTTAAATTTTATATATTATCTTACGTACATACATATTGCGTTTGGTAGAATTTTATTTTTAAAAAAATTATTTTTCACATATCGGGATTCTTGAGAATTAAAAACTTTAGAAATCATGATTTCTAAGGATGAAAAAAATTCTGTTTCATTGGTTGTAAATCTTATTGAGAATTAAAATTTTTACATTTTAGTTTTTATATAAATTTCCTTAACTTTAATTATATATTACATTACATAACTTAATAAAAATAATATGATATTTCTACATCAATAAAAAATAAATTTAATTAAAAAAGTAAGATTTCTATCATCCCTATAATATTTTTGGAAAAACAAGAGTAAAAACATTTCTGAAAAATAATATTTGTTGGCAATATTATTTCTTAACTACAAATAACACTTGAAAAGCAAAAATTTTAACCTCATATTTCTAAAAAAACTAATGTATTATATGATACATATGTAAAAAATTTCATATAATGTATATTTGAAAAAAAAATATTCGGCAAATATATACTAATTAAATTTAATTGAAATTTTCAACATAAAATAATATGCTCATTCTTTTTAGTATAAAATTAATGTGATTATTAGAGATCATAATGAGTCGTAACAAAAATATGAAAGTAATATATTGAAGTGATTAGACAATATACCCTATGCTTTAATTAAAATATTTTATTTCTTTTCAGCGGAAGAAGATTTTATGTGTTGCTATTGTCATGGATAATAATGAATGTATATTACAATCAATATTATGATAAAAATTTTAATGAAAAAATTGACATTTTTCATACGTCCTTTCAAAGTTCATAGACTTTATACCTAACGTAAGACAAGTATTATCAAATATCTAATCCTTTCTGATATAGGGCCACATATTTCATAAACGAAAGTATGACATGTTTTTTCGTGCAAATATATTCTAGTGTAAATATATTCAAGGACAAGAGAATATTATTTATTTATTTGTGGTAAAAAATATTCAAACTATAGTCTCAGAGTATGTGATTGGACCTTATATGATCGTGTTTAGGTAAATTTGGTATACCAAATTAAATAAGATCATATGGGTTGATAAAACCTTTCTTTTATGATTTTCTTCAAGATAAATTATGTTATTAAAATTTATATTTTTATAAAAATTGTCACCTAATTATTATAAAATTTTAGATTTTGTCATTTTATGTCAGTTAATTATCTAATAATATACTTACATGTTTTATAAAGATTTTACCCTTTCATTTCATTATAAATACCTTAAAAGATATATTCAAGTTTTATGAAATGAATATCCCACCAAATTTATGGTTATTCAAAATATTAATATAAAATAAAAAAGAAATTCAAAGGGAAAATAATAACTTTATTTATTATTTATTCACTTAAAAAATAAAATAAATCAAAAAAGTATATCTTATCAATGAACTGACTCATAACATGTTAATAAATCATTAACTATTTAACTAACATCAAAATAACAAATTTACCATTTTATTAATAATTAAATAATCAATTTCATAAATATAAAATTTTATTCACGTAGCACAACGTTAAAATTGATGTTATAAAACACCATTAAGTCAATAAAATATTGTTTCATTCTTCAATGATTACAATTGCTTTACTTAAACATTGATGATTGCATGTGTACATTTTAATATATTTCGAGATTTGTATAACGAGAGATTGAAAATAGGGGATGTTTAAGTATTTTTGTTATTAAAAAATATCAATTTCACATTAACGTTTACAATAATTAATATATAATAACGACTTTGAGTCAAAATGCAGTAAAACCTTTTCAATGCATATTTTGGCATGTTAAAATTACCATTATTTCAAATTAATCATTCTTAAATTATAATTACTATGATGTAAAATAATGTTTTTCAATGAAAAATACTCAAAAGATTAAAACAATATATTTTTAAAAAAAATATCACTAAAACTAAAAAATGAATTACATATTTTGATAGTTAAGCTAAGAATTGTTGAACACAGAAGCATAAAAAAGAGTTTAGAAGAAACAGGAGATGATAGAAAGGTGCCACGTTAAAACATTCCTTCCTTACGGAAAGAAACGGGAGAGAGAGTCTTATTTAATGGCTCGAAACGTTTCTCCGCCAAATGCGGCTACTTGCCGCCTCTTTTCTTTCTTGTCAATTGTTTTTCTTAAATACACCTTTCTTCATTCTTCATTCTTCCATCTTACTCTCTATCTCTCTACATTTCAACAGAGCTAGCTACTACATCAATTACATTATGCAATTATTTTCAGAGTTTAGAAATTATATATTCATTATAATTGTGGTCAGATTGTAAAACAATTTTGTTTAATCAATAATTTTTAATTAATTTTTTTTAAGATTTGTAGTGATTTTGTTATTAAAATTTCTAAATCTATTATAAATGATGAGTTGTATTTAATATTATTATGTTTCTCTTGTTTTAATTTACCCAATAATTTTAAGCTTAAAATTTTCTACTTAATTAGAACAAAGCATTCTCCCACAAAAATATTCGAATAATTCTGAATTTAAAACCTAAATATAAATTTCTCTTTAAAGTTATGAATTTAAAATTTAAAATTTTTATATAATAAATAAATTTAAATTTAAATTTTATTTCCTGTAAGAGATAATCCAGATTAAATTAAACAGAATAATTATAAATAATTAAATTTCAATATTTATTATAGCTACATATCTAGACTTTAAATTTAAAATTATTAATTAAGTTAAAATAATTTTACATTAGTTAATTCACACATTAAATAACAGATGCTTGTACAAATGAGAAAATTAATATTACTAAAATTATAATGATATAGAAAGGAGAATAATAAAGAATTAATAAGAAAAGAGTGACAGAAAATTGAGGGTTAGAAGGTGTTTGATAAATTTGGGAGCACTTGTGTTATTTAATTAGACGAAGCAGTTTTGGTGATTTAAAATTCCATCTCAGTCCTGATGGTTGCGTATAGAATGGAGCTCTTTTGTGTGAAAAGTCAGCGTCTCTGTCTCTCTCTTACTATAAACCCATTCTCTTTTGTTTGTTATTGACAAGAACAATCAGTTTCAACCTTTAAAAACCTGTTCCTTAATTTCCTTTTTCTTGCTTCTTATTAACACCCTAAAATCTCTTCTCCTCAAGACACAAAGAACAAAATCCTTTTCCTTCTCTCTTCTTAATCAACCAATTTGCATGTCTCTCTTCTCTTCACGTCTTTCTCTAATTATTGTCTCCAAATCATGTCTCTCACACACCCTTCTTCTCTCTTCTCCTACTTGAACAACAACAAAACAAGAGTTTGAAGCATGTGCAGCAGCATCACAATAATCATGGACAACTACCAAGGTGATTTAACTGACATACTTAGAGCAACTGGTGGAGCATCATATGGTAGCAGCAGCAGCACCACCACCACCACCAGTTACAGCACAACCACAGTTTCATCATCTGAATTACCGACCACATCTCATCATCATCATCATCACAATAATCATCATACCCTCTCTCATAATGATCATTGGCACCAACAACACTTTTCTTCCTCTTCTGATCCCTTGAGTTTCTCTTCCATCACCAACTTTGGTGACCCTTTCTCAACCATGAGAGATCCCTTCCTCCAAGAGCTTACCATGCCTTCAAGTTCTTCCTACTTCCCTGCCCCGGTCTTGGAAGAGAACACAGCGAGTTTTGGTACTAGCTGCGGTGGTAATGATAGTGGTGGTAGTACTAGTATCAATACTGATACTAATGCTAATAATAATGCTAGTACCACAACTAGTAGTGTTTTTTCTGGTCATTACAAGATTGTTGAGGAACATGAGATGATGAGAAGACCATGTAAAAACATATTCTCAAACATGATTCAGATCTCTCCAAATAATGCAAAGTTAGCAGTTTCACCCTATGATTCAACACCGATGGCACCTTCTCCAAGAGTAATTAAACCTCCTGCTGTTGTTTCACCCAACATGGTTAATGCAAACACCTCCAAAGATCAGTGCCTTGTGGACACAACACCAGTGCAGATCTCGTCTCCACGGAATCCGGGTCTTAAAAGAAGGTAAAACAATAACATATTACTTATTTATTAGTTAATTAATATATGCAGAGAATCAAATTTAATTTATGCTTGTGTTCATTAATTTCCTGGGAGGGCATCATCATCATCATCATCATCATCATAAACTCTGTGACAAAAATAAAATGAATTAATCACCAAAGGGTGTGAGGGGTGAATTAGTTTGCACTGTTTAGAGAAAGTAGGGTTTGGCATGAGTTAGGTACTTGTGTTCCTTTTCGTGTGCTTTCCAAATCGGTTTGCGTTGACTGGACCAGTTAAGGTGGCAGTTTCAGAAACAAGAAATAGTAGTTTTTTTCATTTTCACGACTCATGAGAGACTAAACATGGTTTATTCAATGAGGCTTTTCGTAGGCTTTACTCTATCATCTGAAAAAAGTAGAGTTATTACAATAACAGTCACACACTGAGCTTTCACCAAACTTATCTTAAACCACCTGAAAATTCCTATTCCTTTTAATTTGATCCTCATTCTTCTCATCACACTGACAGAACCGTATTCCAAAACTAAACGGCTTCATCTCAAACATAGTTAATTAACTATCTTGGAATATTCTATTTCTCCCCTATGTAATATTCTTAATTTCTTGCTTATATCACGCGTGTTTTTTTGTCAGAGTTAAGAGTGAATGAATGGGTAATTATAAACTGTGTAATTGTTGTTGCAGGAAGAACCAGGCGAAAAAGGTTGTTTGTATTCCTGCACCAGCAGCTGCAAATAGCAGACAAACTGGAGAGGTAGTTCCGTCAGATTTGTGGGCTTGGCGAAAATATGGTCAGAAACCAATTAAAGGTTCTCCTTATCCCAGGTTACCCTCTTCTTCTAGCCTCACCTACCTAGCTATCATTCACCTATTATCAAACAAAATTTAAATAAAGATTTTAAATTTTATCTGTACTGTTTTGCAATAAATTGAAGTTTTAAAATTGTATCAAATGATACTAAATATCAAATTAACAACACGAACAATTAAAAGAATTACCTAAGTTTTCTCCTATATTATTCTCTATAGTCTATAAGATATGATATTTTAGAAATAAACAATAGCTACACAAAGTATGTATCAGGATTTATCTTCCTATGAGCTCAATTTCTTGTTCCTTACTATATGGTATTAATTTCTTGAATCTTGACCATTGAATATGGACTGGTCACACTTTGAGGTTGTAAAAACAATTCTAGTCTAAAATCTTTCCCATTAAGAAAGCTCTCTAGCTAGCTAGCTTTACCACTTTTCTTGTTGCCTATACTAATTACTAAGCACACGTTTGGGTAAAGATTCATTGTTTTCTTTAAGTTATCTTAAAAAGCTGGCAAAAGAGACAAATATTTATTTTAAATAAGTTGAACCAAATGCGTCCAAGAGTTCTGATACACACTAGTCTTTTAGGCCAATAGTTGAACATGCAGTTTGGACATCACAAAATATTGTGAAGGAGATATAGTTTTGTGTAACATTATTATGATTATGTTATTGTAGGCGTTGGATTTCTTTCTCATTGGTCATGTTTCTTATTAAATATGACTCTCCTGTGTGGTTGTGTCAATCAGGGGTTACTACAGATGCAGCAGTTCAAAGGGTTGTTCTGCGAGGAAGCAAGTTGAGAGGAGCAGAACAGACCCAAACATGTTAGTTATCACATACACTTCAGAGCACAATCATCCATGGCCAACACAAAGAAATGCTCTGGCTGGTTCAACAAGAGCACAGCCATCCAAGAACAACAACAATGCATCTAATTCAAAGAATAATAACAATTCAGAAGGCTCAAACTCCCAAAAGGGTACATCAACAAAAGCAAAAGAAGAGCAGCAGCAAGAGAGTAACAACAGTGAGGGCAATGTGTCCCCAGTTGCAAACAGTGTGAAGGAAGAGAACATGGAAGACATAGAGAAACAGCTTGAGATGGATGAAGGAGAATTCAGTGATGGAATCCCTTACAAGCCTTCTTTGATGGATCATCATCAGAGTAATAATAATCAATCTGATCAGGACTTCTTTGCTGAGTTGGGAGAAATAGAGGTTGACCCTTTGGACCTTTTGTTCGCTCAAGGTTTTGGTGAAACTGATGATCATCAAAGGGAATCCAAAGCCTTAGATCCATTCCACTTGTTTGACTGGTCAGGAGACACCACCACATTTGAAGAACCTAATAATAAGAGAAGGTTATAACAAAGACCTAGAAAAAAAAAGGCATGCAACACCTCCCTCACATAGTATATTATTGGCATATTTGCACTTTTTCTCCTTAACTTTCACAGTCTAATTTTTTATTCCTCAATCTTTTTTTTTTCTCCAAATTTTACTTTCAAAATTTCATAATCTCATAATTTATGTTCTTACATGAAAAACCTTTACAATTAAGGAGAAAATTATTACAAAATAATTTAACTGTAATGATATTTTACCTATAACAAAAACTATGAGATTATAAAGTTTTGTAAGCAAAATTAAAACAAAATTTATTAAAAAAATTATGAGATTGTAAAAGCATGAGAATATAAAGTATATTACACCTATATTATTATATATCATCCTTTTGAGATTTATTTGGTGGTGCAAATATCATTGAAGGTCATGTTATGATCTTTTTCTCATTTATTTGGTCTGAAAATTTTGTCATGTGGGTGAGAAATTTCAAGTTTTTTCTGCTTACTGTCTTTCCTTTTTCTTTCTTGTTATTTACCAGAACAGTCAGGAAGATGAAATTAGTAGAGTGAAAAAAAGAGAGTGCTGGTTGATTGGAAGCAAACTCAAGGAGTCCCACATTCCTTTTGGAATATTGGTGGATGGGACAGAAAGCTGAGGAACAGAAGGTTGCAACAGTTAAAACAAGTACATTCACTATAGACATGACTCGAAAGCTCAGTGAGTAGATTGATGATGATAATGGGATGGGACTAGCCCTTTCATCTTTTCAAGTGGCAAAAATTATTTAAAAGAACCACACCCTTCTTCATGTGGGGGTTTTTGGTTTTCCATACAACAAAAGTGAAAAAAAAAAGGTGAGTGAGAGAGAGAAAGAAAGATTTGCTTACTGAGATGAAATTTATGAAAGAAGACAAAAGAATATATATTATAGGGTTAAAGTTAAGTTATATTATATTATAATATAGAGCTTGACTTTTCATATCAGTCATTTCTAGGTTGTGACGTGAGAGGGAAATGCATGCTTTGGTTCCTCGGCTTTCTGTTTCTTATTATCCACCAACTCATGTTCATTGTTTTGAATACCATGAGATTATTATTTATATGTTTCTTACACTAGTTATTAATTGCATTTTGATTCTATTCTTAATTTCATCATTAAAAAATTGTCATTCATATTGGTCTTATCTGTTAGTATCGGTAGTTTTCTGTTTACATATAATTAAATCCAGCAAAACGAGGTTGGCATTTAATCATTTCGCATGTGCATGCTCTCCTATTTGTCCATCTATACTTATAATTTATAATTTTACAAATGTATACAATCCTCGATTCGTTTAAATATAATAATATTAAGTTTGGAGAACGCTATAATATATATATATATATATATATATATATATATATATATATATATATATATATATATATATATACCTGTAAACCTGGATCACTAAGAATTTGACCGAGGATGCATGATGTTCAACCTTGATTTTATGTGAATGTATATTCTGTGAATATATAGTAAGTGCAAGGGTTTAAATTTTGCCTGACCATACAATATATATATACTAGTGGCCGGATATCTTAATTTAATTCTTACATAATGTACCTGAAAAAAATAAAAGAAAAGATGAGATGATGAAGAAAAGAAAGTTGAAATTATCTTATAGTTTGGAATGGTTATACATTTAGAAATAATTTAATATTTTCTATAGGATATTAGAGTTAAGAGTGTTGTAGTTAATCCTCTTATAGGGATGGGTGGGTTCATCTCTTCTAACCAACTTAATGAATCCAATTATTTAAATGAGAACAATTAGTTTTGATATTAGATTTGTGGTTTATAAATTTAAATAAATCGAAATCAAATAAAACATATATATTATATTTATTTTTTTAAGGAATTTTATGAAATAATCATGTATTTTTATTATTATTTAGTTGAGGTGAGTATGTTATAATAAAATGTGTTATTTGTATTTTTTTTTAATGATTGATTATGTGAGAATTTTTTTAAAAGTAAATTTTTCTTTAAGAAATAAAGAAATTTACATTTATAAACATCTTATATCAAATTAAATTAAGTTAACCGACCTGTTCTCGATATGGGCTTGTTTGGTTCGGATTCTATCAAGAAAATCTGAAAATTCAAAACAATCCATGTCAATGAAAATTGTTGGTTCGAATATAAATATTAATAGCACAGCATAATACATTACTGTAAAATAGAAAAAGTAATAAATTTACATAAATTTTAAAACCATAATTGATTTAAACGAACATCTTCACTTATCATAAGGAATTGATTAATTTATGCTTTCGTGGGTGTTTTTCTTATAGTAAGATAATTGTAAATGTTTCATTACGCTTGATAACTTTTACCGATGCTTCTCTTTGCTGAGTTAAACTTTAGTCCACATATTTTGCGACGTAGTTAACATTTATAGGTTGTTCGTTCATTAACCATATGGGTTTAGTTGTTATATATATTTTAAGTATAATTTTTTTACAATATTATCTAATTTGAGTATTTAGAGATTATAAATGTAGAGATTATCAAAGTAAGTTTTATCGCTAGAAAATAAACTCTTTTCTAAATACAGGAGCATGGTTAACATAGGCATATTTATGAAACTGTATAAGTATAAGTGTTGAAGAATTAGTGTATATTTAGCAGGACATGGAACTTAATTGTGTTAAGAATGACGAGTTAGTGGATAATATTGTTTCAGTGCTTCACATATTTTTCCATGCAATGATTAAAAGTGATATGCGACAATTGGTAGTAGTGGGGACTCTCAATGTTGTGGTGGAGGTAAGGTCCTGTACAAGGGCACTTTGATACTTAAATATTTTTCTTTAGCAAGTGTAATATCTGTAGTACGTAGATGCATATACAAGTGGCTCAAACTCTATTTATATAGAGGAAAGTGGCTCCTCAAGAAGTAATTAATCCATTTGAGATCTTATATATTCGTAATTGTGATTTTAGTGTGTTAGATCTCAGTGGTCGTGAATGGTGAGAATACCTAAAAAACATACTAATGCTTAAATTAGCAAAGAGATTTCACACGCAAGTGTATGAAGATAGAAGTGTCCTTTATGTAGTAATATGCCATGACAAAATAGGAAAATAGTATCTCACATAAATAGAGAAAGTTGCACCTAGCTTGTGATGAGATAAAAAAAGTGGTAAAGTAGGAAGAATTTATTCCTATGAGGGTTAAATCATGATCCATATTTTGCAAGGATCTTATTGTAATAAAGGCAAGGGGTTTAAGTCGTAATCTATGCAGATATGGAAATATGGTGTATGATTTTGTTCCAACAATGTCCCTCCAGCTGACAAGAAGGAGGAATATGTTAGATGATTTTTTGTGTGTGATCTCACCATTTTATAGTCATTGATATACAGTGATATGTTCGAAATAAATGTGGTTAATTAGTGAATTGTTGGCTCATTCTAAGTGGAATATTGACTTATCATAGTATGTTAATTAATTAGGAGATAAAAAGATAGGAGATCAAGATCTAAATTCTTCTAAAGTTAGCCAAAACTTTGGTGCGATTGATATGTACGAAAAAATAATATGGATGAGGAATTTGTATAAAATATTCTAACACTTATATGTCAATAATTATTAGAATGAATATATTAAAGAGGAAAGTATGTTTTTGGTTTTTCTAAAACTTTAAAAGTTTAATTTTAGTCTTTTTAAAAAAGTTTATTTAGTCCCTTTAATTTTAGAATAATGTTTAAATAATTTTCCCATATATAAAAAATTTATTTGAATTACTTTACAGACTGAAAAAATGCTATCTAAACAAGAGTGAGAACAGAAAATAATACATTTTTAAATTAGAGAAATTAAAATGGGATAAATTTTTTTAAAAAGACTAAAATTAAACTTTTAGAACTTCAAAATACTAAATAATGAATAACATCATACCGTTACCATTATTATGTAAATTAATTATTAATAATAATTATATATAATTTTTATATTTTTAAAAATTTTAAAAATGTAACTAAAATAAGTAAAATAATACAATCCATTGAGTAACCAACTAGACCAGCGCAAACAGCTACCAAATGTATGTTCCTTGTGTTAAATCATATTAAGATAATTTGATATATTCACTCTATATTTTAATACAATAAAGTGGGATTATTATTTGTTGAAATTAAAAGTTTTACATGATTTGATGTTTTAGAAAAGACTGTTCATGAAATATATACGTAGATATACATGAATAAACAGGTCATGTGCATGTTAATGTCAAATGCATGTTATAATTAGCAAAAGATATGTGTAGACCTATAGTGGAGGCTTCTCTTTGTATCTAAAATGTGACATTTTGGTATCAACACCTTCAAGCCACATATCTCCTTCATAATGGAGACAACTTTTATTTCTCTCAAGCTAAGTTATTGGCTTTAGTCTTGTCAAATCCATAAACTTTAGTGAAATCCATTCTCACCCTCTTACAAATGAAGTCACTTCAAAGGGTAGAGAAAACAATAGTCTATATATTTAATGCTTTTGCACACACAAGGCCTTTATCTCTACTAGTTGATTGACGGGTAAGAGTCATTCATTACGGATTTGAAGGAATAAGGATGCAACTTATCTTGTGGGAGTAACTGTTGTTCATGATTTTCAAGAAGGAAATGAGAGTTTTCAATCTATAACACACATAAAGCTTAATGATTTTATGCTCTTTTTTTTCAAAAAAAATAAAATTTCATAATAATTCCCTTTAGTCTTTTGATATATGTATATATATCAAGCCTAATATGATTTGCGCATGAAACATCATATCACATGTTTGAATTTGCCAAACAATTTCCTCAAACATGAATCATAATTGTGATCATTGCCTGGTTAAATCTTTCTTAACCTAAAATATTCCTTCCTAAATAATTTTTTTTCTAAAAAAAAACTCAAGACTATAATAATTTCTTTTGCAGAAAAAAGTTTAGCATTACATGTTAAAACAATAAAATGATTGAGGCGGGACTATTAGTAATACATGTATATATATATATTAGTTTCAAACACTAAAAACAATAACTTATTTTCAAAAGTATTATGAAAATAATTATAGTTACACATAATTCTTGACATGTATATATTTGGTTGATGACTCTAAGAATAATTTCATTAAATTGAGAACCCAGAAATGGAACAAAGCAGATCACAGTTACGGAGTTAATTAGGTTATTTTTTACTACAAATGATGCCTTATAATTAAATGAAAAAGAGAAGAAGACAAAGTTGAATCTCGATAACATCAATCACATCATGGTGATATAAAAACTATGATCGGTGTCACGTAAGCCGTTTACTGGATCAGTAATGACATTCATACGATGATTCAAAGTTCTTGTTTAGATCTTAAAGTCCAAATCCACTTTATTTGTTTTGAGTACCCCTGCTTATTCGATGGATTTGACGTTATATTGGCGTAGACCGTTCATGATGTATAAGATTTAGAAAATTCAAAGATTTTAATAACTTTTAATTTACTTTAATCATACTACTCATGCTTTTTGTTGAACTTTTGAATGGCCATGATATATATATATATATATATATATATATATATATATATATATATATATAGAGAGAGAGAGAGAGAGAGAGAGAGAGAGAGAGAGGTATAGATCATGTGCGAAAGATTATTTTTAGGTTATATATGAGTTTTTTTTTTGTCAAAAAAGTATTAGAAAGTTATATAATGTGTAGTACAAATGTCTTTTTTAATTAACTTTATTGATATTAATTCTGAGTGAAAGTATAATTTAAATCATAAAAATTAACAGACTTTTTCTTTCATATGTTTATCAGATAGTTCATTCAGGTTGTGATGGAAAATAGATAGTAAAAACTTTATTTTATATAAGCAGATAAAAAATATTTCAAACAACTATACTAGTGAAAGTATAGTTCAGATGATTTATGTGATTTTTGTTTTTATTTTTAGTACAAGTAGAAAAATAATATGATTAGTCATATTTAATCATGATTAAGTATATGTTTGATACATTGCATCCATTGAATGTATATTTATAATGGTCAAATTGTTTTTTGTCCTTCTATTAAAAAAATAATTTAGTCTAATTAAATATTTTTATCTTATATTAGTCCATCTAATTTAATAATACACTATTTTTAGTTTTTATAAAGTAACTTAAATAAATTTTATAATTCTTATAAAATGTTATTTAAATCATTTCAAGACTAAAAATTGATATATTAAAAACTAAATTTTTAGAATTTCAAAAAAATAAAAACATATTTTACCCTGTCTATTATGTATTATTCTTATCCTTGACAGTTATTTTTTCATAAATATCTACATGCATGAAGTATGTTATTATGCACGTAATCATCCTTAGAGACACTCGTATCCTCTATACTTTTGAACTTGTACATGCAAGTGTATCTGTTGTACCACTCTCAGAGTGGTAGCATCGCATTATAGTTGTTGGCAAAGAAATCACCACTAGATTTATGATTTATTTGCTTTGAAAAATACCAAGTTTTATTCTCCATTTTTTATACAAGTACCAGTGACATGTATAAATTACTTGTGTCTTTCCTAATACATATGTCTCATAATTAATCATTTTGTTATTGTTAAGAGAATTAATTACTAGACTAAGTAGCATGTTGCCTCCGGAAGAAATTTGGATGTTTTCTCCGGATTCTAAGAGTTTATAGTAAGGTTTATTTTGCTGTTTAATGGGATTTGAAATATAACACATATTTTCCTGTTTAATTTGCACAACTTTGCATCCACCATTAGCATGAGGTACCCTAACAAAAGCCACATTTCAGTTCTTGCACCTGGTCAATTGGTGAATCTTGTAGTTATATATTACCTAGTAGTAAAATTAATTTTTTTTTGAGATATTATCAAATAATTGAATTATGCATTAACATAAGTTTAAAAAGTCATTCTAAAATAACTGTTGGATGGTTTTATAACAATTTTTAAACGTCTTATAAAATCTAATTTACATGTAAAAAATTTTCATTGTCAATGCATAATCTTTAATCCTTAAACTTAAAGGATAACGATAAATCCATAGAAAAGAGCATCAAACATATAAATGAGTGGGGCTAGAAAAAACATTTTAATTTATTTTGTATTAAGAAAAGGTTAAAACAAATTTAATAAATATTTGAAAACTAAAAATAGAATTAATCCATGAGAAAATAAAAATTAAAAGAACAGACAGAATGTTAAAATACTTAACTTATGATCAGACCTACAAATTACAACATTGAATTTTGCAACTAACAATGTTGAATACTGGTTAGTGGTTGTATTGTGAATTGAGTTATTTTCTTGGTTGCTAAGCAGCCACGCTTCAAAGTGTTATGGACATCAAAAACAGAGTGACAAGGTTAGATAAAGAGCTTTCTTTTCTCATTCATCTCATGTTACAATGCTATTGTCCCCAACGCAACACACTTTGATCATGCCTTCACATTCGGTGCGCCTTTTATCACTCACCCGAAGGGCCTTTTCTTCTTCTTCTTCCTCTCACTCTCACGGAGGGGTTTCTCTGGTTCAAGGAGCTTCCAGAGGAATTGGCCTTGAATTTGTGAGATTTTTTTATTTTTTATTTCATTTTCGTTTGCTTTGCACATGATCGTTGTTTCCTTCCAATTTGGGCACTGCCCACATTGTCAAAATCAAATTTTTTATGATTGTCTGAATTGTAGTATCAGAAAGAGTAGTTTACTCTTATTTTTAGTGTTTTAGGCTTTGTGTTTTTATGCCTGAAGACCCGTGAAAGGAAAAATTAAGAAAAGAAAATTTAATTATCTAAATATTAAAATTAATAGCTAATTTCTAAAAAATCTCATATTTTTAAAAAGTTAAAAAGAGACTATTTCCATAAATTAGCTGAAAAATTATTTTTTACTATATATTTCATTTTTTACTTATTGTAAGTCCTCCAGAAGAAGTTAACTTTTTTCATCTTGTCTGTGCAGTGGTATTACAATAATTTCAGTCAATTTAGAGTAGTTTGTCCAATTTTTTTATTTGCCAAAGATCAACATATCCATTACAAGTTGATAATTCAGCAGGACTGTGCTGGCTGTTCTAGTGTCATGATTGGTTTTTGTACACAGATATTTGTTTGTTAATAAGGCTATGCAATTTGTTCTTCTGGCAAATATATGATGCATGGACACACTTTTATATTTGAATCTCATAATTCACCTGCATTGCTCCACATATGAAATGAGTCATTAAGAATCTTGATTGTGATATTCATCAAATAGTTTTGCCGAAATGGTTATAACACTGCTTTCAGTTGCTTCCATCTACAGGTAAAACAGATTTTAGAGAAAGATGATAAAGAGCATGTTATTGCTACTTGCCGTAATCCTAGTTCATCAACTGGACTTAACCATCTGAAAGATAAATTTGCTGATCGTCTTAGAATTTTGCCGTTGGATTTGACTGTTGAAAGTACAATTGAGGTTATCCTTCTTTCCCTCAGTTGTTTTCCTTTTCTGTCATTTACACCAACAGAAGCATGCATTTAGACACTAAGAGTAGGCTTGGTAATCCTTTTTGTTCTTCTCTTCTCCCTTTATGCCTAGTTACATTCCAAAACAAAATTATGAAATTCTTATTCCTTTCTAAGCATCAAGAAAGTTCACTGTTAGATTTAAACAATTCCAAACTGGTTAGTTTGTTAAGATTTGTGTATTTCATAATATTTCAGGCATCTGCATCGTCAATAAAAGAGACCTACGGTCGTCTAAACCTTCTCATTAATGCATCTGGCATTCTTTCAATACCTGAAGTAATTCATCCAGGTAAAGATTTTGTTTCATTCTTTGATAATGAACTTGTAATACCCACTTCCTATTGAAGCATAGCAGTAGTTTTAAGTAAGATCCTACAATCTCTGATAGCTGTATAAGTTTTTATTCTTGGAAACCCCCTCCTTAAAACACACACCCCAAAACCAAAACTAGAGGATAAAAGATGGTAAGATAAAGTGTGATGTAAAGGGGGCTAGTGATGGAAAACTGTGGGCTAAAGTGCCCTTATACATGTTTTTTACAATACAAGGCAGTTGATTATATTATTTCTCTATGCAATACAGAAACAACATTGAACAAAGTGGAGAAATCATCTTTAATGCTTGCATATGAGGTTAACGCAGTGGGTCCTATCTTAGTTATCAAGGTAACATCAATCTAATTTTCTCTACAAAAATTATTTATTTATCTATTTATGATAGTTCAGGATAACTAAAACTAATGCTTGTTTGCATGTAATCTGAGTTGATATAGTCACCTAGATTAAGATATTTGATGTCATCCTTTTTTATTTGTCAATTTATAATAATAGAGAATACCTATGCATTTCAATGGAATTGGAATGTTTATTTGATGTGGCTGTCGATGAGAACAGATGATGTCTGTCAATCTATTTTCCTACTTATGTGGAACACTAAGCTGATTATGGACAACAAATAGATGTAAATTATTTCAGTTGGTGAGACAGAAATCGCTATTGCTCTTAGTCCTGTCTACATACTCCTTGCCTTTTGCATTCTAAGTATTATGCATTTGAACTTCAAAGATTACCTTTGAATTTGTCACTTCAGACTTCTCTAAAATTGATCTACAATTTTACTATGGTGAGAGCAGTTTGATTTGTTGATTGCTCTTGCATCTAATGCATTCTTAGACTTAATCTAAATAAGATGGACTATGTATACACAAGGTTACCTAGTGGGATAGGTATGGCTTTCTTGTTGTTGTATGTGTACACAAGATGCAACTTCTTCAGAATACTATTTGTTTCAGCTCTTCTGAATCTGGCTAATCCTCCAATCCGTGTCATTTCCATAAAAGGCATGCGCCTCTTGCAATACCCCTCCTTGACATTCATCCAAAGATTGGAAAACTACCACCCTTGCTCCAGATCAATAGTTTCAGAGATATCACAGGTTCAATTGTATCTCAATCTCACTATCAGAAGGTGCCTTTCCATTTCTCTGCCATCAACTCCCTGGCTGTATCTCCGAGATCACATGTGTGGATCTACATGGATGAATGTGCAAACCAGTTTAAAATATCTCAGTAACTGACTACTGCGAATTCGAAGAGGATTATTCTGTACACAGTTCTGTGTGAGGATATACAGAGCACGGTTAAATTTGATATTGTATGCATTGTTAGTTTGTTACTTCTGACGAAATTCAACTTCTTAGAGTTTAGTTGGATTTGGAATTTTTTTTAAAAGAAAAAGAACTGCTATTGTAGCCACTGCGCAGTCAATAAATATTATTATGACTTAGTTTGAAATTGCACCTCTACCATATGGTTGTGTCAGGTTATAGCACACCATTTGTGTGTCTATGCATGTGGCATGCCCCCGGGACACTTATTCCAAGAGATGTGCCTGAGGAATTGTTGCTGAAAATTTCAACCAAGCTTTTCAGTTAACTGCTATAAATATATAGGAGCACACATATTTTTGCGAATCAGAAGAAACTACCTCACAAATCCTCATAAAGTTCCATGATCTCGTGCTTACTTTCATAAAATGGTTTTATTCATGATAAGAATCCTGTTAGACTCCCTACATAGATCCTGCCAGCTCCATTTGAATTTGAGTAATTCACTCAGTTTTGTAATTTATGCTAGAATGATTAGTTTTTCCCTTCCATTTCTATAATTTTGACAGTTTCATGCAATATTTACTACAATGCATTTATCATTGGTCCTGTCTAATTTTGTAAGTGTTCCTTTATCTTTGATTATATGTATGAATATGTTTTGAACTAATTGCGTCAATAATTTATATCTAATACTGCGAATGTTACAATCAGCATATGTGGCCTCTTCTAAAAGCAGGAGGCGGCATTGGGACTGAAAGAAGTGCTGCAGTTGTGGCTAGTTTGAGTGCAAGGGTTGGATCTATTGGAGACAATCGTCTTGGGGGCTGGCACTCTTATCGATCTTCAAAGGCTGCTCTTAATCAATGTATGACTTCATTAGTATTATTACTATTATTTTTTTTCTTCTGTCGTAAGATATTCAATATGATATGTCTAAGTGCCTCATTGAATCTTACATGTGGTGTCTGATTATGATACTACAAAACATATACTCGAGTCATGTACCAGTGTACTAGAACTACTACACATGACTCATCCACCCCATGTGCAAGGAAGGATCCAGCATGATCCAACTGAAAAATTCATCACAAGATTAAATATTGCAAATCTTCAGATTTCCACAACATTTTTCAATTCTGTAGAGAGTAAATGCATTTATCTCCTAAAACCATACTTTGTTCCGTTAGATTAGTCACTTCAGAATCCAGGTAACAAAGGCATTTCTTCAGTTGATAGTTATTGTATGAAACCATACTTGTCTTTTGATTTTCAATACCCAGTAACAATCTCAGTTCATTTTATAGTTGCTTGCAATTTTAATACATGCATGTCATGCATTTGGTGAAGCATAAATCAAATGATTCTGAAATTGTACAAAGTGTTTGAAATAGTAATCTTTGCAATCTTTTTTCCCTCTTAATTCTAACAGTGTCAAAGACTGTCTCTGTGGAATTTGCAAGAAAGAAGGATCCAATTGTGTGCATTTTACTGCATCCCGGTACAGTTGACACAGATCTCTCTAAGCCATTTCAAAGAAATGTTTCACCAGACAAGCTCTTCAGCAAAGAGTTCTCAGTCCAGAAGTTGCTAAGCATCATTAACAACGTGAAGATCCATGACAATGGCAAGTTCTTTGCCTGGGATGGTCAAGAAATTCCTTGGTAAACCTGTCAAAACATGCAAGGGATATATAAATAATAAGTGTTACAGCTGCTCTCAAGACAAATTTATTTAATACAATTCATTGATTCATTGATGTTTATGGAATATCAAAGAAACAGAAATACTTTTAAATATTTCCCGTGTTGATGTGGATAGGAATTCTACAGTTAGGTACTTACAAAGAATAGGTTTTATGAATTATATTTCCAATTACTAAAATAAATAAAATTATTCACTTTTTATGACCTCAACCATTTAGTGATCCATTGTGCGTTCTATTCATAAGGTTTTATATTGCCTTCTACTTTTAAGAAAACAGAGATAATAGATTTAAATTTATATTTTTATGTCATCATATTTTGCTGCACTATATCTTAATTTTTCAGCAATTTTATTCCTATGTCCTTCCGGTTTCACATTAGACAGCAGTGCTCATGCTTGATTCTGCATACCACAGTTCAATATGTATTTATGTATAAAGCTTTTGATATATTGAAATGCTAAAGTTTGTTATAGAAAATACAGAAGTAAAGCGATAAAACAAACTTGCAAGTGACAAGGGTGTGGGGTCTTCTAACTTTTCAAATTTTTGTGAGGCAGTAGTTTCATGCTACAATCAAATAATTTCTAGAAAGCAAAAGGAAGAACAAGACTTTAGTTTAAACTTTAAAGTACTTGTCATCAAATTTATAGATGAAGCTTTCTTTAAAATCGAGGGTGTTGTGACACCTTGCTAGGTGTAGTGCAACAGTAGCTAGGCTCAGCTGTGCAAGTGTAAGTACATGATTCTCTGCATGATTTAATCCAAAAAAATTCATAGGGGCCGTAGGTAATATGAAACCGGAGGCAGTGATCACTATTTTATATTCTTTATGACCAAGGTGGATTTAGATTAAATTAAAAAGCCTTTAATTTTGGTAACAGTAATCATATATTAGGATGGGCTAGTTTATGTGGAAGGTGGAAGAGTTCAACAAGAAATTAAATTAAGGTGTTCATGTGATCAATGGCACGGGAGAATCTGAATCATTTGAGTTTGTGATGACAAGGAATTGCAGGAATTGAGTATTGTTAGATTCTGTAAGATGTGACTCGAGTAGAAACTTTGCACTACGCTTACCAAATACCAATTTTCTTTTCAGTCAAATGGTCACAGGGATAGAATATGTGTAATATATATTATGATAGAATATGTGCATTACAGATTCAACAAACATTTCCACATCATATATCAAGAATTATCCAGCAAAACAGATAAGACAAGGACAAAAACATGTGGAAATCACTTTCCAAAGGATATTTAGTTAAAATTAACAAAAAATATATGGCACTTTGACATATTCAACGTATCACTTCGTCCATCAACAACTCTAATAATGGTCCTAATTTGACTGCATAGGGATGAAGAGGTCTTTCATCAAGATAATTCTTACTGTTTTGGGTTGAATAAACAGCATCAATGCTATGAAAAGTATAGCATTATCTTGTCCTTTAATTCCAGTTTAGTCTTTCAGTTAGAAGTCTATATACTTAGGTTGATTAATGTCCCATTGAACCATAGCCACTATTATAGGAAAAAATGCTGTGAGTTGTGGAAATGAGTTTTATTTGCTTTTCCTTCTGGTCATGGTCTTAAAAGGTTATGATAGCAAAATTTCTGGCTCCAGTGCATTTCACTTCCTACTTTTTCTTACCTCTGATTACTATGAGTATTCTGTAGCATGCATCCTGAGGCTACAAAAAGCCAATAAAAGTGATTAAGAAAAGGAAAAGAAAATTATTTCAAAAAAGGGACAAATTTATGTTGCTTGACTTGATTCAATTGAAAAAGGGACAAACTTCCATTTATTTCAAAGACGGAGCTTGAATAGTTAACTGAGTTTAACAAATTTATGCCTTAACTATGATTTATCTAATAAAAGTAAATGCAGCCTTAATAAAAAAAGAAAAACTAAATTGAAGGTTGTAATAGACTGCTAAAGAAATCGTCGAGTTGTCACAATAAAACGACCAGAATTAGCTTCTGATGTACTAAAAAATACTGGTAAAAGGATAAAGAAAAAAAAAGACTGTTAAAGAAACTTTGTTGGCATGAATAGCATAAAGGCATAACAAAACTTAAAAGAATGACAAGCTCATACAGTGTTTACTTTTGTTTTTTGGTACATAGTTTTTACTTTTAACATCATAATAACTCAACATGCACGCTATACTTTTAAGTGGTAATAGAAGCCTCATTAACGTGTAATATATATATTGTTTGAGGGAGTGTTGTTTTGTTTGCATTGGATTGGATTGCATGAATGGCGCATGAAATTTGGGACACTTTTGATGTACAAATGGTGACAGTATTGTGTTGTGCAGGATGGAACTCAAAGGTAACAGGTAATAAAAGAAGTTGTTATGGTAACAGTTGATAGTGGCAGATGATGACAGGCTTTGATTTGGGAAAGATAGAGATTCCTGTGCTGTGCAAGCACATGAAGATGAAGACGTTGATTTTTTAGTGAATCTCGAGTCTCTAATGAAATGTCATATGTGTTGCCATTTCACACCATCTTTTCAATTCACATCAAGACGTGCTAGGTGCATGTATACATTGAATCTTTATGTGAAGAAAACATGCATTTACACACACATTCAGTGTATCAGAAAATTTATCTTTTAGAAAAATAATATGTAATGATTTAAGTTCTCATATTCTTGATAAAGGTCTGCATGACATTTGAGGAGAAAAAGTTTCATCTTAGATTGCATATAAAGCATTATAAATAGTTTAATCATTCATAATTTTCTTTTTTAACTCAAACTTTATTTCATTAACAACTCCAATAACAGTTAACTAGCTAACTCACTCATGTATTTTTCTCTCTTCATACTTTATACATATTTTTCTCTTCACATTTTATAACTTATAACTGGTTGTCTGACTATTCTAATTGTCTACTAAATATTTTTCTTCCTAATTATGTAGTAATAAAATTCCTATAAATTATATAAAATATATAATAAGATAATATATAATGGAGAAGAGAAGGAATATGAAATTATAATTTGATTCTATGTTTTTTTTCTCGTTATTTATGTATCATATATCACATAATAATTATTCAATAACATTATCTTTAATAAGATTTTTATAAATTATGAAGAGATATTGAGAATGCAAATGACATCCTCACCCAGTATTTTCACCAAAATATGATTTATATTATAATTAGATATTGTGAATATGTTAAAAAGAGAAAAAAATTCCATCAAAATATAAAATATTTTAAACAGTCAATCAAAACAAATCATAACTCACTGATGGGTTTATTAATTTTGATAACAAAATTATATATTATCGGATTTATAACCAAATTTTTTTATATTGTTACTCATTTCAAAATATTCACAGTGACCACTTAGTCAATTGATGGTCTTTCTTTTTTTTTTTATTTTAATAGGAGAGACAGATTA
The DNA here is from genome assembly GCA_026586105.1 of Hylodesmum podocarpum. Taxonomy (NCBI): domain Eukaryota; kingdom Viridiplantae; phylum Streptophyta; class Magnoliopsida; order Fabales; family Fabaceae; genus Hylodesmum; species Hylodesmum podocarpum. The sequence continues at coordinate 4,060,696 of JALJEV010000367.1, read as the reverse complement.
AAGTTGGAAAACTATGAAATTGTAAAATGGGCTTTTAAGGGATACTTCAGCCCGTTTTAGAGTGAACCATTTTTTCAACTACTTCGTTGTACACCGTTCAAAATTCAACATACACCTGTTTTTTCCCTTCTAAATTGGGCTTTCCGGAAGCTAAAATGAGGGTGCAGGTTGATTTCTGCAGGAGTGTAAATAGAAAATACCCTTTTCTCTTGAATTGTCACATTGACATTCTTCATAAAATCAGCAACGTATCTAGAGATCGGTCCAGACATCAATGAAGGGCTTAGTATTATTTAAATAATGTTCCAATTATTTAAACAAATTGAAAATGAATTACTAAATCAAATAAAAAGAAAATTTTAGAAAGAAAAAAATCATTAATTTTTATAAATTTAAGAATATTATTTGACGAAAGTAAAAAAAAAATTAAAAGGAAAAAACAAAATATACTATTTTAAAGGTTATTTAATTTGATACTTGATTGTTGGTTATTCGAGTTCCACTTAAGGAAAATATTCCACCAATTCAATTTGTTATGATTTAATTTGAAATAAGAAATTTTTATGTTACTTTTGATTGATCTATTTAACGCTAAGTATGTTATTCATTTGTCAAAGCTTCTTTTACAATAACATTTTAAAGTTACTTTTATTAATTGACAATAACTGTTTATAATAACATATAATTTTTTTCCTTAAGGAAAGAATAACATATAGTTTAATTGCTATGAAAGTTATTTTTATTTCTGAAATAGTTACATTACATTTCTCTTCTATAAAATGGAAAATGGGACTAACTCTTTTGAACATATCCTTGCACTCAATAAAGATACAACATAAGACCAAATGGCTACTTCAATTGTTGTGAAAGATTCTTTTCCAATTGAAGATGCTGAAAATATCAAGAAGGCATGCAAAGGTTATCTTTCTCCAATTCTATTTTGTTTAAATAAGTTTTAAATATATAGTAGGTTTCTATAATTTTGCACTTTTTTTTTTTAATGTTTACTCACTTTCTTTGAGCTTTTGTTAAGCAATCTATGTCTTAGAATAAAATATTACAAAATTTAAAAGAAAATTTTATAACATTAGGGAATAGGACCCTTTTTATTCAATAATCACTTCTTTTACTGTCATTTTTTCAAAATCCCCAAATCTAAAAAGCTTCCCAGGGACACCACTTAATAGTGGCGACTACATGAATGTGAATATATATATATATATATATATATATATATATATATATATATATATATAATAAAATATTAAATAGACAATTTTTTAAAAATAAATAGATAGGATCTAAAATTAAAAAAAAAATTATTAAAACGAGAAATTACAGAAACCCAAGACTTTATTTAAGCTTATGTGCAAGTATCACTAAATACATCATAATATATGAGTGTAATAATGAAATAAATCAATATTAACCAATACATTTTATTATAAATATATGTTGTGTGAATTTTGTTTTAAAAATGATATGATGTTATGAAGTGATCATATGATTTTAGATGATTTTTCATCTTTTCACTTGAGTATATAAATTTTAATGCATTCATCTTTCATATTAGTATAATGTAATTTTAAGTTTTTAATATCATTGCTATATTTTTTAAATACCTTTGAATAATTTTTAAGTAATCATTACTATATTTATAACCATTTTTTTTAATAATGTATGATTTATAGGATTGGGGACAGATGAGGCAGCAATTATATCCATACTAGCACATCGAAATGTAGCTCAAAGGAAACTTGTGAGGCTTGCTTATGAAGAACTTTATCAGGAAGATCTTATCCAACAATTCAAAACTGAACTTTCTGGAAGCTTTGAGGTAAAAATATTTTAGTTCATAGCATTATTTTTCTATACATGTGCAAGATGAAATTACTTTCTCAATGTCTTTTTATTATTCTCACACTTGGATGGGATCATGAGAATGAATGTATACATCCAAATAAACTTTGGCCTTATTCTACTTCACATTACCTAGCCAATGGATGAAACTATGGAAAAAAACTTGGGTTGGAATCTTACATAAGAAGAATGTTAAATAAAAATATAAAATTGCCTAATCTCAGGAGAAACTAATGTGATCATCCTAAAATTGCCATTAATTTTTTTTTGAAGTATGTTCATCAATATAATAAATAAAAAATTAAGAGAACTTACTTAAAACACATTATTCAATTTTATGTAGAATTCATATCAAGTGACTTTTCTTTTCTACAACCAAAAAAATTTGGATACATCTATTGGATAATTAATTAACATTTTTATTGGAAAATATGATAACTATCATTCAAATTAGAGAGCTATTTGCTATTGGACGATGGATCCAGCTGAAAGAGATGCTGCATTTATCAATGAAGCATTAAAGAAGGAAACACCAGATTACAAAGTAATCATTGAAATTGCTTGCACCAGAACTTCAGAAGAGTTTCTTGCTGTAAAGAGTTCATACCAGTTCCTATACAAGCATTGCCTTGAAGAAGATTTGGCCTCCAAAACTAGTGGAGATATTCGCAGAGTAAGTGGATTACCAAGCTACTATATATGCTTTGTTTTCTGACAACACATTTCAGTTTATGAAGGAAAAAGAATAATAATCAATTAGAAACATATAGTGACAATCACATGATCTTTGTTGTGTTACTTGGATTTGAAAAACAATGGCAAGTAAACAAAACCACTTTGGAAACTAGTTAAGAATTAAGGAGAGTAAATTGTTTTCTTTGTTGATATGAATGCTGAAGATGAAAATTTAGCACAAATATATGCATTGCTAATCTTTCATTTACATGCATCAGTTCTATTGGTGCATATAGAAGTAATATTTTCTACTAACACAAGCCAGAACAACTTGCTAGAATACTAGTAAGAATGAACTCAATAAGATTAAACTATCAGAGAGATTTGAGTAATTTGCACTAAGTCCTAGATCCATTATTGTTAATGTACACCAAAAAATAATAAAAACCTTGTAAAAGGTATATATCTATAACCTTGAAACCTCTTTCTATTCCACTTTTTAATTACAATCCAGATGAATTTGAGGCTTATGATTCTTCATGCAGTTATTAGTTGCAGTGATAAGCACCTACAGGTATGATGGAGAGGAGTTTGATGAGAGTCTGGCCCATGTAGAAGCAAATATTCTCAATCAAGTGATCGAAAATAAGGCTTTTAATGACGATGAAATCATAAGAATTTTATGCACAAGAAGTAAGAAGCAGCTATCCGCAACTTTTGGTGCCTTTAGAAACATGTATGGCACTTCAATTACTAAGGTAATATAAGTATATATGTACGCTCTTCAACAAAATACGAGAAGGAAAAGACATCACCATTCATCAGAATTTTCTATGCTAGAAGAATTCTTAAATATATTCAATTAAAATTAAAAAATTTACATTTTGAATTATAACAGAAATCGCATAATCTTGTGAGACTGTGCTAAAGTTCTTTTTAAAGATAGTTAAAAATTTAGTTACATTCAATAATGGAGTGAGATATTTAAGAAATTTATACATTATAGGCTGCACCAGTTATGAATTAGTTGGAAAGAAGAGAATCAACACATTATGTTTGTTAATCCTAATGTCATGTTTTGGTTCATCATCCATTGTTGGCCTTAAGTTTATTCCATTCATGTTTGCTCCCAAGTAGCATGTTCGTGATTGGCAAATTGTTAATATGCATACAACTATTATTTTCAACATGGAAAAAGATAAAAGAAAAATAAATTACACAAATTAATGTGTCAAGATTTTAACATAAAAAAGGACATTGGACTTTCTCTCACCATGTATGGTTAGCAGTAATTTAATTGATCAAATCACCACTCATGCATTTTTGTCTGAATATTTTTGAACCAAGTAGTGCTACACTGGTATTTTTGCTAATTATAGGGACTAGCTAGCTCAAGTGATGAGTACATGGCAGCACTGCGTTCTGTCATTCGTTGCATTAAGAACCCCCAAAGATACTTGACCAAGGTAACTGAAATCATCAAAGTTTGTTACCCATTATTCTCTATTTTACAACTTATTTGTTTTATAACTTTTATTAAACATGTACATATTGACTTGACTTAGGTGCTATGCCACTCCTTGAATGATATAATAGCTGAGGAGCATGCTTTGAGCCGTGTTATCATCACTCGTGCAGAGAAGGATTTAAAAGAACTCAATGACCTTTACTTCAAGAGAAATGGTGACACACTTGATCATTCCGTGGCTAAGAAGACATCAGGAAATTATAAGAATTTAATTCTTGCTTTGTTAGGAAACAATTGAGTTTAACTAATTTGTGTCTTAAGGTTAACATGAGTACTATTTAACCAGTATCAGTTTACTATCTCTATATATTTGAGAAATATATAACCATTATCAGTTTACTATTTAACCAGTATCAGTTTACTATCTCTATATATTTGAGAAATGTATAAGTTTCAAAACCAATAAACTCAATTGGCTTCTGCCAACACAATAAAGTCATGACAGTTGATTCATGTTTATGCCATTTCATCAAAACTAGTTGCATGTGTTCGCGTGTGCCCCTCTTTCCCTTACTATTTCTCCCTCTCATTGTATAACTTTTCTTTCAATAACTGTGAAAATTGTGACAGTTAACATTAGTATATGGAGTCGTATTCCTCTGTTCTTCAAAAGACAGGAGTATTAAAAATAAGATTGCAACAATGATGATAACTTGAAAGAACACAAGGGATAAAAACCTCCAAGAACATTAAAATGAAGAGGACAAAAATAGCAAAATCTCACGAAATACTAATACCAATCAAATGTCATGTGGTTTTCCCAACTTATATTCTACAGAGCAGAGTTTATCTGTCTTTTGGATGTATATTATTATTCTTGGTAACTTAGCAAGATACCAAGGAAAGATAAAGGAGTTATTTCTACAATTTATTTAAGAGCATGCAGAAAAGGTAAAAGAAAAAGACTTGTCTGTCCGCAAGAGAGAACGATCAAAATTATTTTTTGTACCACTATTTGAACCATCCCTATATATCTGTGCAGTGTGCTCTAGTATTCATTAATGACCAGAATTCAAAATTTACTGTACAGGCAACAAGTACACTTTTGTCTGCTACAAGGGTATCATCAGAACTGCAAATGCTATTGAAGAAAGACACTCACCCAGTGTCAATGTTCCAAACAATTTCACTCTCCCAATGTCCCAAGCCTTCAGTGAATATACAGACCCAATAACTGACCATGCACCTTCACCAATGATCACCAAACACAAGTTTAAACCATTTACTACAAAAAAAAAAAAAAAAAAAATAACAAACTTGATTGAAATAAAGAATGTCATATAACAAAATCCATCAAAATATGATACAGTATAACACACAGATCCAAGGTAAACATGCTTATAATGACCACTTCAGCTGTGAGGCAGATCACAATTGCGCAGATTCAAGGGCAATGAAGAGGCTACATCTACAAAATGATAGCAGGGCAAGAATGATCAGGTTAGAAAAGGCTTGAAAACATGTAACTTGCCAAAGAATAAATACAATATTATAGTATGCTAACAAGTTCAGATACAAAGTAGAGTATAGTAGCATACTTAACCACACCACAAGCACAAAATATTTAAAACACTTAAAAATGAGCATGGTTGAAGAATTCAAGAGTTAATCAAGCTTTTATATTGAAACTAATTACAACTTGCCATCTCATGTCCCCTTTCATCCAGATCATTTGAATCTGTATCCAAGTTTGCATTAGAATTGGAAAATCGATTATTCACTCTTCTGCTCCTTAAAATCACTTTTGATTCCTTCATCAACTTAATGTATTTCTTCCTCACCCTCAACATAGGATGCTTCTCAATAGCTGATTCATTACTGTAAGCTTCTTTTAGAATGACTGTACAAGTTTTGTTCCCAAAAGATAGATAAAACATATAAGGATGCCGCTCAAACGCTCTATGCACTTTCTGTGGCAACCCAAAATACTTCTTGAGGCAAAACAACTTCTTCCTCTCAGCTGAATGCTCAACAAAAAGGGCAAGTAGTTCATGAAGAAATCCCACAAGTCTTTTCTCTGCTATATCACTATTTGAATCCAAGTTTGAAAAATCATCATAAGGTGAAATATAAGGAAGCTTCTGGAATTCTTGCAGCCAATTCTCAATCTTCCTCCTCAACCTGAAACCCTTGGATGGAAAAATTGGAAATTCAATAGCTTCCATTGGACCCGGAGAATACAAACCACTTTTCATGGCATTTTTCTCCAATAAAGAATAAACCTTTTCTCCACTATCAACAGCCAACCCCTTCAATCCATCTTCCATCTCTACAAACCTGAAAGATTCATCAAGATTCTGCTCTGGGTGCTGCAGAAAATCATTAGGCAATCCCAAATACCACTGCATCCCTTGAATTATCTTTAAAGGTAGAACATTTTCTCTACTCATCAATATCATCTTCCTCAACCTGGATCTCAAGTCCTCCCTGCATTCTTCATATACTTTCTTCTCATCCCTGTCAATCTCAGCAGCTTCCGGCGTCAACCTGAACCAAGGAAGATTGTATTTAGGGCCAGTAAACTCCTCAAAAATAGATGGATATTGCCTCAAAAATCTTGCAACCTTGATGGGCACATCCAACACTAATCCCCTCTTTGACACTGCAGAAATAGGAATACAACCATTGGGGTCCTGCAAAATGCAGTTTTTCAGCGCAATTATAGGCTTCAGCTGAATGGACTCATGGATGTGCTCAATTGAGTCATAGTATGAATCCTTTTTCCATTTCATATACACATTCACGTAACTGTAACTGTAACTCTGGATATGCAAGAAAGGAACACTCTGGATTTTGTATTTAAAGCACAGTTTCATTGTTTTGCCTGCGGAATTCTTAAATTTTAACATCATTGAGCAAAACAAATTCAAGTCACCACTTAATTTCCAGTGATTTCTCTATTCTTTGTGTGTGCGTCAGTTGGGTGTGGCAGCAATGTTAGGGATTCAAACATAACAGACATTAGTTCATTAGGATCGAGTTAAATTATTTTTTTTTTCATTTCTAACAAATATTCTTTTTTTCAAGGTTCAATATTCTTTAAAATGATGGTTCTTTTCATTTAATTTTTTTAAAATAAAAAAGGGATTGTGATGATAAATTTAATATTTCAGTTTCTTTATTTATTTTAAATATAATATAAAAATGTAATGTTCATATAAAAAAAATGTTTAGATTTTTATTAATTCATATACTTTTCTCCCATTTTATATAGCTCTCTTACAACCCCCTCCAAAATATCTTACTCTAAAAAGCAACTGCAAGGTACTGCAATCATCATCTAATGGTGTAGAATATTTTGAATTATATTTATTTAATTTATTTAATGTTGTATATAGTTTAATTTTAATAGGTAGAATTTGATCCAGTACGCGATTTCTTGGCCCAACTCATTAATACTGAGTTCCTGGACCTTTCTTTTAGAACTCTTGGGCCTAGGTTACAATCTGTAACATTAGCTGATTTCATTTTTCACAGATAACTTCTTTTTTGTTTCCACTCCCTACATTTGTTGTTATAATTAAAATTCCTAATCTGTTCTTCTCTTCACAAGCTTATCATTGGATCTGAATCACAATTAGAACATTGAGGGCTTCCCGTAGGCCTGTTTGCTTAATTTTTTTTGAAAGAAGTGTTTTTGTAAAAATTATTTTTAATAAATAGATAGGATTTGTTTATTTAGAAAAGTAGAAATTATTTTTTTTAAGTAAGAAATATTTAAATAAACACATCGCAGGAGTAAAAACTAAAAAAGAGTTTCATAATTTTTTAACAAACAAGTTTAGATTGTATGGCAGTATATCGCAAGGAGTAAGATTACAGAATGTTTGGTGTAGTTTGTGTTTTCACAGCAAGTGAATTAAGGAGCAGATACCTTGTCAGCATAATATTCTAATTCAAATAAAAACAAATGTCATATCCATAACAAAAAAAATTTTATGTACACAATGATTCAATGAAAGATAATGTCATGCTCTACATTCGTCTCCCTCTAGGTGCTGATAGTAATGCAAAAGAACAGGTTTTCAATTCAACCAAAAATGGACATTTTTCCTTTTGAAAAATTAACCACGGCCATGTTGCATTGAAATTCATCCTATAGAAACATGCCATTAACCGTATGTAATATTTAACATTACGACATTAATAGAATATGTCAGTCAAAACTAGTTCACCTTTAGTGTTAGGTTTGACAATCTGCCGGACATTATATAAGGAAGATATGGTGTTAGTCGAGTACATAACAAATGCTTTGTGATCTGTGATAATATCAAAACAAATGTAAGTTTCCAGAAGATAATAAAATGCCATTTCTCAGGTATTCATCAATGTTCACAACTGTAAAACTAGAGAAAACATACAAACTCAGTCCCGCAATCAAAACTTATAAAATACAGAAAAAGTGAGTAGGGGAAAACTAGGAGGCATAACAGTTAAAATTTGGATCAAGATCATGCGTCTGCAATGGTGACCTCAACCTCAACACCAGGTTCAATTGTGATTGAGGTAATCTGCTTAACCACATCTGGGGAACTGTAGAGGTCAATCACTCTCTTGTGCACACGGAGTTCAAACCTGTCCCATGTGTTGGTACCTACAAGGCAGAATATATCAAGAAACAACCTTCAGAAAAGTTTAGGCATTGAACAATACATCAGATATCAAGTCAGCAAAGTAAGAACCATAACAATATTACAATTCCATACACATGAAATATGAAACAGCACAAAATTCACGCACAAAATTCAAGCACAACACTTTTCAAGCCTTTATCCCCAAAGGCTGGCGGTCCATTTTCTGGCTGCAAGAATGCTTATGCCCACAAATCACAAATTCAATTGCATTATAACAAATGACACACAAGCCATGTGCATAGGAAAATCATTCAAGTATTCAACAAAAATGTAACAAGAAAAATATAGACATAGCTCACAAAATTTTCCTTGTACTTTAACTTAGAATAAAAATTGAAAAAACCATAATTTTCATCTCCAACTAAGTAGATTTAGAATGAAAGAATAGCTAATAAGTAATAACTAATAAATTATCAACGAAACCTTGCAATCTTCCCCTATTAATTTTTATGAGCACGATACACGATATACTCTTATACACAATATACTCTTAATTCAAAAAAAAAAAAAAAAAATCTTAATCCCTTTTCTCTCAAAACCCTCCACCCAACTTCCCCTGGAGCAGGACTCCTAGCAGTTAAATGCAGGGTACTGTAGTTATCATCCAATGGTGTACAATTTATGAATTATATTTTATTTGATTATTCAATGTATAAAGTTTAATTATAATGGCTAGGATTGCATGCAGTCACAGAAATGATACAGAACATCCCTTCCCAAATTTCCCTTAAGCACACTCCACACCTGGAAAACTAGGGAGATACATACCAAAACGCAAAAATGAACACAGATTTATGATCACTAAAAGGATACAACTAAACAGAATTTTTATTTTAGTTATATCCGAGACACAATTTATATCACAATTCTATTCCATTGAAATTTTAGTCCAATTCAGAACCTTATTTTGCATAAGCAAGTCATTTCGATCCCTACTCTCATCAAGAATTCTCTAAAAAATCTCAAAATAAACATGAATCAAAACACCAACATAATAAAGGGAGAATAAAAGGGACAAATTAACCACAGCATAAGCAGAAAAACAACTAAAAAAAGAGTGAAAAAAAATACCTTCACCACAAGGGGATTTCCTGGTAGTGATGAGAAGAACTTTAGTGGGCATTCTAACAGGTCCCTTAACCCTAAGCCTCTTATCCTTTGCACCGCGAACCAAGTCAGCACAAACTAACAGTAACACAAGAGTTGAAACATAAGCTTAAAGATAGGAAAAAGCGTAAAAACGAAAACTTGAATGAATGGATGGATACCCTTTTCGAGATTTTTGACGTGCTTGGAGGAAAGGGTGATCCTAATCTTGTGGATCTGTTCCTGGGACTCCTCCAACCCGGGCTTAGTGGGTTTCATCGCACCGTACGCCATTGTTCACACCAATATGGGCAAAGGAGTGAAGAAGAACAAGAACTAGCTGCTGCGCGTACCAAGGAATACAAAGGGTTTTGGTTTCTAGGGCAAATAAATGTGTTGAAATAGATCCCTAAATCCTGAATCTAATTATGGAGCTCCAGGTCCAGTACCCGATTTCTTGGCCCAACTCATCAACACTCACTTCCTGGACCTTTCTTTCAATAATCTCAAGGGCCCAATAACAAGGTTATTGTCTCTGTATCAGTACCCTCTTCATCTTCACACACCTATTTTTTAAGTGTTTCATAAAAAAAAATTAATAAATAGATAAGATTTGTTTATATAAAAAAAATAAATTAATGAACACATCAGAGAACTGACAGAAGTAAAAAAAAAAAATTATTTTATTAAAATAATAGTTTTTTTTTAACAAATAAGTTTAAGTTGCGTGCTGAAGTATGGCAAGGTAAGATTGCAAAGTGTTTGATGTGTATTTGTGTTTTCACAGAAAGTGCAGTGCAAGTGAATTAAGTGCAATACTTTGATCAGATATTCTAATTCAAATAAAAACAAATTGTGGTATAAAAAAAAAAAAAAAAAATATGTATGTATGTACACTGTCAAGCTTTATATTCATCCCTCTTTAGTGCTGATAGTAAAGCAAAAGAACTGGTTTTCAACTCTGAATGACCACTTTTAAGAGTAATGCTATCACAAAATTTGGCTAAGGAATATGAATGGAATAATTAATATAGTTTCACTTTCAAGTGCAGTTAGTTTCAATAATAAAAACAGATTCATTACGAAAGAAAATAGGATTGCATTCCATTGCTTACTAAAATGTCAATACATATCCATAAACTTATTGTGTAATGCAATTCATGTGCGGACGTTTAACTGAAGCTCGAATTTTCTAAACCATGTTACATTTATAAGAACGCTGGCCGAACATGCAAAGGTTAATCTGCTATACTTTACAAATAAAATTACTACACAATCAAATCAACTGGGATACAGGGTCAACATGACCTATCTTAAAATTGTATTTTTATAAAAATTCATGTATTTTGTTTTTTTTTTTTTTTTAATAAAAATACAGTTTAATGCCCCTTTACAAAACAAAAGTACTTGTTTCAAGTTACAAAACACAACAGACAAAGAGTTGATAAACACTTGGTCATTTTAGTTACACGAGTTTATTTCACATTCTTTGCAATTTTAATTAAAAAACTAATACAAGCACCAAAAGTTAAAAAACATTATTTCATCAAATAAACTAAAACGATAACCAAATAACTAAATGGATATAAGAGTAATGTTTATATAAAAGTATAACATCCATACCATTTTCAATAAAAGTACAATAGAAGTACATGCGTCACAAACTCAGTTAAAAATCAAGTCAATCCAACCTCAAGTTACATGCCTATTTGCCCTTGCTTTTCCAGATCAAACGGACGGGTATGCTTTTGGAACTGTCTGGTACTAAAGGTACTTGGGCACGGGCTATAAAAGGAGAATTACATGCAATCAAATCCAAGGCGTATGTGTACTGATAATTCTTTAAAGTAGTTGGAAAATTATTTCCAACTTTACATGGTTGAAAATTACAAGTTCACTGTCCAACTTGTAACTTCGCTAATCCCGTTTTATTCTAACTATCAATTGGATTTGTGGGACTGAATTGTCAGAAGCAGTTTGTAGTTTCCTCGATAGTAAATCTCATATAAGTTGAATTAAAGATGAATCTAATACCTTAATGTGTCAAACAGTTGTTTATGTGTTAACGTTCTACTCTCTCTACACATATTACATGTCAAATCATTTATGAACTATCAAATTTAACTAGCAATGAAGGTTGGCAGTCTCAAGTCTGAACTGATATTGTTGGAGTAAGATATTTTTATAATCATTTTTACTTGAAAAAAGTACAGTCATTCCATGAGGAACATTTTATGTATGTTGGTGTCGTGGCTTTGGATAATGCCATCCTTATTATATAGTAACCTTATCAGTGGTAAAAAAGAAAGGCCTTAACGAAGAAAGCACAAATTATTGGTGAGAATTTGTAATCTTAAAGCACACTTCTACCTGATCTCAATCTCCAGCTTGAATTCCTCTCCAATAAGAAGCGACAATTTTGAAACTTGTACATTAACAAACTGAGAGGAGCTATCAAATTGTGAGTTCACAACCGCCTTTTTCATTGAACTTGTTCCATTCACAATATTCAACTCATTCACTTCCATATCTATTCCATTAAATCTCTTATGCTTAGGTATCCCCAAGATAGTTACCTTGTCTATGATCCACCTTTGATCCAGAGCAAATCTTCCATTAGTGACCTTTGATGTAACAAAAACACTATTGTTGTGTAATGAACCATTAAAGCTTACCAATGTCCACTGATCTTTCACCCCTGCTATGTCAAGTGCCTCCCCATCATCCAAATACACTTGTCCATAACCATTTCCACTGCTACTGATAACCACCACAAGTTCAAATGCAGTTTTTCGAGCGGCTTCAGTTGTCATTGCTTCTCCTTGCAAGGCCAAAATATTACCTTCCCCAACATGCACATTTATGTGATCAGATGGTGCATCAAGAGTAACATGCTTGCCTAATTCTGCATTCACTGAATTTGAGACATTAAAGAGGTCAAACCAGCTTCCTTTAGGAAAGTATGCGTCAACAGTAGTTGCCCCAGATTGTAGCACAGGTGACACAAGAACCCCTTTGCCTAATAGAAATTGTGAGTTTATTTCATATGTTGTGACATCCTCAGGGAATGAAAAGAAAAGGGGTCTTGTAATTGGTGTCCCTTTTGTATGTGCTTCATACATTAATGTGTAGAAAAAAGGTAGAAGACGGTAACGCAGGCCAAGCACTTTCCTAGCTGATGCTGCTACTGAATCCCAAATGTAAAGCTCTTGCCTGATGGAGTTTTTTTCTGAATGATCTCTTGCAAAGGGGTAAAAAGCCCCCAACTACATTAAAGAAAATAATAAGTTAGATATGTATACTATGTCCGTAGTACTTTTCACATTTGACTGTTGTATATTTAAGCAAGGTAGCATCGAATATTTAATGAAATTTCACACAAATGAAAACATTACCCAATACTACTGATACTACTGCATTTGAGGATCAATGTTTACCTGGATCCAGCGCCGGCACAGTTCTTCAGTTGTATTTCCTCCGAAACCACATATATCTGCTCCAACCATTGGAATTCCGAAGATTCCAGAATTTAACATTGAGGGTATTGAGTATGCCAAATCATTCCATGTAGCAGCATTATCTCCGGTCCAGTGTGCAGTGTACTTACCCGAGCTGACAAAAGTTGATCTACTTAGAACGAATGGCCTTTTACCAGTTACATCCACTAATGCCTTGTTAGTTGCTTTGGCTTCTAGTAGTCCATACAAATTGTGAGCATTATACTCAGTGATATTACCATAGTGTAAAGATGTTGCTGGGACTGTTTTATCATTAATAGATCTTAGATCTCCACCATTGTTAATTTTGTAGGGAGGGTTATCAAGATTTGAAGATGGAAAGGGAGGAGAAGTAATGAAATTAGATAACTCATTCATGTCAATCCAAAGACCATCAAAAGGGAGAAGGTCCCTAAATAATTTTATTTCACCACCCCAAAATGCTTGGCTTCGGGGGTTTAAAAAATCAGGTTAGTAAACTGGTCCAGGCCAAACTACACCCTCGTAATTGGTTCCATTTCTCTTTATGTAGATATCAGCTTGCAAACCTCTAACATGTGTTGCATCTGTCTCATTTACACTGATACCTGCTTCCAAAATATTGCCTCAAACTATTAAAAAATGATGTAGAAATGCTTTGGTGAAGAGTATGTTTTGTTTGAATGAAATTCTGTGGTGTCAGAATTGGTTACCAGGATCCACGATAAGCACATATTTCTGACCATTTTGGTGAAGAGTGTCAACAAAACTTCTCATCTTATCCACAGGAAAGTTGATGGGATCAAATGTGAAATCCTTATATGCATCCATGTAATCTATATCTGTCCACATAACCTCAAGGGGTATACCCGCTTTTGCATAGTTGGCAACCACACCCTGGAGATCACTTACATTCTTGTAGCCCCATCTACATTGATGAAAACCTTTCCCAACCAAAAGAGATAACAACTATGTGAATCATCATGAATAGACAGACTATTAGAGTGTATTTAGACGATTCAAAGTCACATTGAAATAACGATTAATACGATTTTATATAAATATTCATATATTTGTTTTTATGTTCAAGAATTGTTTCTGGGTCCAAAACTGATTTTGTTTTTATTTAAGTTTTACTAGCAAGTTGTTTTTAGAATAAAAACATTCAAACATAAATTTCATCACTTTAAAATCAATATCAATATACTATCTAATAAAGAAATTTATTAGTTAGATTCTAATTTCTATGTACCAATCCAAAGGGAAAATTGAAGAAGTAACCAACCAAAGCACCATGGTGCATGTGACTTACCAAAAGACCAATAAGGCATGGGAGCAGGCCTGCCAATAAGATCAGTGTACTGTTCCATCACCAGCTGTGGAGAGGATCCAGCGAAGAAATAGAGATCAAAAACCCCACCAATGACCTTATAAGTGATGCGATCACCGTCATACACAATGTCCATTCCATTGCTGTTAAGTAACAACACTCCATGTGTGGTGCCACCCTTCACTGTTCCATCAGAGGAGGCTGATCTCACGTCCAAGTATAAAGGGTGAGACCCGTAAAGGTTCACGTCAGGGTTAGCACTTGCAATGTCTGCATTCCACAGCGTGAAGGTCTGATTCGGTCGCAACTTGAAGGAACTCTTTGTGTGCTCACCGAGGCCGTATAGGGAGGCTCTTTGTGATGGAAGAGATGAAGAAAGCTGCAGATACTGATCTTTGAAAACAAGAATAGTTTCTGCGTTGGAAGGGTCTGGTGTGGCGTTAAAGAGAACATCATTGGAGGACTTTCGTGAGACTGTGAAGCCAAATGGAGTGGTGTTGTAAAGAGTGAAGACAAGGTCTGAGTTTGGATGTGTAAGAGTAAGAATCTGTTTTGTCTGAATGGAAGAACCTTGTTTGCTATTGAGTGAATGAAGAAGGTCATAACTTTGGGAAGAGGATTCTCTAGGAATGACTTGTTGTGGAATTTCCCATCTTTGGTGGTTGGAGTCAGTGATTCTTACTCTCAATCTATCTTTGTTTTCAAAACTGCATTTCAGAAGAATTAATTAGATAGATAAATAGATAGATAGATGATGTGTCAAAATATATAACAGAATTATGTTTCTAGGAATGGACAGAAGTGAACAAGGTTAATTAATTGGTTACCTGGAAGTGAGGGAGAGGTGTGGGATGTCGGGTCCGAAAACAGAGGAGGGTTTGATGAGGTTAAGGTTTGCGGTCAAAGTGTTCATAACGGGAGAATTGGTAACAGTTGAGATGGTATAGCCATAACCAACTGTTGTTGGTTCAGATGAAGAAGTGTGAGAAAAGATGAAAGAAAGAAAGATAGAGAAGAAAAGAGGAAGTAGAGTGATGCTAGTCATTGTTTTAGTGTACAACTGGGTCTCAATAATAATCTTCATTTTATGTTAATTCACTCATCTCTTGGAGACAACGAAACCAAGTATGATGATTGAGTTGACTATGATATGACCATTTCTTCTTGGAGTCAACCAATAATATTTAGGCACGTGTATTTATTTGATTGGAAGATCGCCATGTCTGATAAGACATATTTGAGAGATAAAGCAATGATTGATAGGGAGAGAAAAGTAATATTAAATGCGAATAGAAATGCACCGTTGAAGCAATGTTTATAAGAGGGGATTAATTAATGGTGGTCCATCACTCACTGCATCGTATCTCCAATTGGCACCTGCAATTTACAGACTAGACTTTCCTTACCGGTGAAATTTTAAAAAATGGTAAACATGCATGATTGAAACTCAAGATTAAGTCCGCGGAAAAAATTGAGAGCAAAATTGATTTTTTTTAATAAAATATTTTGAAAATTTTAAAATAATTTTATTTAAAAAAAGAATTTTAATTAAAATTAAAGAATAAATAGACATTTTAATTTTTGCTGTGTATTTAAATTTTTTGAAAATTTTCAAATTCTCTGTACAAATACAATACAAGGTTAATGAATGTTTAAGTGTAGAGTTGTTTGTTAGAGAACAAGGTGGAAGAATGAGGTAAGAGAGAGTTCAAAGTGGAAAAGACCAATGAGTTAACATGAGTAATCTTTAATTTCATTGTTTTGTGTTCTAACGTAAACTTTAAATTGCTTCTGACAGGGATTAAAATGAAAATAAATTATAAAAACTCAATATTATAATATTAAAATAATAACATATTATAAAAAAAATTAGAATCATAATAAAAATAAAATATTTATTCTTTGTTCTTGACTATATATTCATCAGAGTTAAAAGTTATTTCATATTCATTATCACAAAATTGACTTATACTAAGCAGATTGAAGTTGAGACCTTTAACATAAGATACATTTTAGATAAGAGGATTGAATTTCTTACCAACAGTCCCAATACTTACGATTTTACCTTTCCTTGAACCATATGATACATACCCTTTACTTGGTCTGAGGTCTTGGAACATAGACAGGTCTCCCATCATGTGTCGTGAACACCCACTGTCCAGTACCAGCTTGAAGTCCTCTCTTTTCCTATTAAGGATGTCTGCAATAGGAATAATAAGTGACTTTGGTACCAAAATCGTTTTGGGTCCTCTTTTGTCAGTAGAAGAAGATTTCTTTTTGTTTAAGGTTCTTTTATCTTTTATATAGTTGTTTGGAACCTTGTTGTAATTTTTATTCTTCTTATGAGCAGACGAAACAAATTTATTTTTCTTTTTGTCTGACTCTTCAACATATCTAAGTTCACTCTTATTAGACGGAGACTTCCCATATTTTAAAATATTTTCTAGCATTGAGGATCCCTTAGTGAACTTGGTTAAGTCTTTGAGTAAGGATTCATTTTCTTTCTTCAATCTTTTGATTTCAGAAATAAGCATATCCTTTTCAGACTCAGATGATTTTTCATCTAATACTTCCTTTTGTAGCAACTCGTTTTCAGTTCTCAAAGTAGCATTTTCTTCCAAAGTTTGTTTCAACTTGGCTTTGCATACTTTGTATTGCTCAGCAATAAAATGTGAGTTAGCCAAAAGTGTATCATATGAAATTTCTTTTGATTCTGACTCAGACTCAGATGAAGAGGATGAAGAAGTTTCAGATTCAATTACCTATGATGAGACAGAATCTCCAGCCATGAGACAGATATTTGCAGTCTCTTCCTCTTCAGTGGATTCCTCTGAACTTTCGTTATCAAGGTCTTCCCAAGTCACCAGACTCTTCTTTCCCTTGTCTTTGCGAGGATTCAATCTTCTCTTTAACCTTGGACACTCTGATCTCATGTGTGCAAGTTTTCTACATTCGTAGCAGATAACTTCTGAGCTCTCCTCCTTACTCGAAGGTTTCAGTGAGCTTTTTTTCCTTCTTCTTGAAGAAACGTTGACCTCTCCCTTTTTTCATCATCATCTTCTCAAAGCGTCTGACCATGAGGGAAATCTCATCATCAGACGATCCGTCAGACGAATTGGACTCAGTAGTGTCAGGTTTCAGAACTTTGTGCTTATTCTTTCTTTCCTTCTTAGGACTTTCTTCCTTCGGCACGTTGTTGACAGTTAGAAGAGCTGTGGGCTCTTGAACTTTGATCTTGTCTCTCTTACACAGAAGTACCTCATGTACTCTCAAGGCTCCTATTAACTCATCAAGTGTTAATGTCTTCATATCGCGTCCAACTGAGATGGCAGTGGACATAGCTTCCCATGGAGGAGGAAGACTATCCAATATCTTCATGTTGTTCTGGGCCTTGGTGAAAGTAATGTCCAGCGAGTGAGTCCATTCAATATTGTTTGGAATCTTCCAAACATCATGTCAATGGATTCTCCTTTCTTCATTGAGAACATCTCATATTCTCTTTGAAGAGTGACGGTTTTTCTCATACGCACATCCTCAGTTCTTTCATATGAAATCTTGAGGGCATCCCAAAGCTCTTTAACGGTTTTGTAGGCACATAATCTGTTGTATTCTGTCCTTGATAATGCACACATGATGGCATATCTAGCTTTGTTGTTGAGTTCCATAAACGAGTATTCTTCATTTCCCCATTCAACCTCGGGTTTGACAATAGGGATGTCTCCTTGAGTTATGATGTTTCATAGTCTGTACTGGGTGGATTTGATGTACATCTCCATCCGATCAGCCCAGTAGGGATAGTCATCACCAGAGAACGTTGGCGGCTTGTTCATGGATGACCCTCTAGACAAAAAAGAAGGTCCTTGAGACTCCATTTAGGATCTTTTCCTCTAGTAGCTGTAAAGCGCTCAACCCTTAGAGGCTGAGCTCTGATACCAAACTGTAAAAGATAGAACACAAGAAGGGGGGTTGAGTTGTGTTGTTTAAAAAAATGTTTCTTTCGTCTATGTGTTTAAATATGTTCAGACGAAACAATCTTAATCTTCAAAGGTTGATTTTAATAAACAGACGTTATGGTTTAATTATCCCCGTTAGTCAAATACTTAATAACACAAATACACAAGTATTTTTATACTGGTTCGTCTATGCAAGACTACGTCCAGTTACCCAGTAACAATTGAGTTTTTCACTACAAACCGTGAAAGGGTTACAAGTATTATTTGCCCCCAGTCACTTCTGGCTATAACACGATATTCTTTGAACACAACCTTCACAGGCTAAACAACAAGGGTATTCTTTGAATAACCAGCCTCCTCAGGCTAAAACATCACACAAGTGGATTTGAAAGAGTTCTATAAAAAGAGAGTTTCCTCTTCGCAGAGAGGACTTTACAAGTGAAGAACAAAAGTAACAGAGAGCGAATTCACAATAAGGTAGAATATTGAAATGTGTTCGCCAACTGAACTTTGAAGAAGCGAAGTCTTTAAATAGGCAAAATCTTCAGATATCTGTTAGACACAGAAGAAAGTTGTTGAGCGTTTTCCAAGCAAAGTCCAAAAAGGTGTTAGAGAGTACTTGATTGATTGATGACGTGTGCAGCGGATATAGATAGTGTAAAAGATAAACACAAGAAGAGGGGTTGAATTGTGTTAATTAAAATTTTTATCTCTTTCGTCTGTGGGTTTCAAATGGGTTCAGACGAAACAATGTTTATATTGAAGAATTGATTTTAATATGCAAACGTTAAAGTATGATTATCCCCAGTTAGTTAAACAGACGAAACAAATAAACACGAGTGTTTTTATACTGGTTCGTCTATTCAAGACTACGTCCAGTTACCCAGCAACCACTGAGTTTTCACTACAAACCGTGAAAAGGTTTACAAGTATTGTTTGAACCCAGCCACTTCTGGCTATTACATGATATTCTTTGCTCCCAGCCTTCTCAGGCTAAACTAACAAGGTATTCTTTGAACCCACCTCCACAAGGCTAATACAAGAGGTATTCTTTGGAACACAACCTCCTCAGGCTAAAATGTCACACAAGTGGACTTGGAAAGATGTTTTAAAAACAAAGTTTTTCCTCTTCGCAGAGAGGGTTTTACAATGAAGTTCTTATATCAGACTTGAGCGAATTCTTAGATGAAGGATGGAGATAAGCGTATTTGCCAACTGATTCTTGAAGCTGTGAAGTCCTTTTATAGGCATCTTCTTCAAATTTGAATGCCGTTGAGAGACGTTGAGAGATCTTCTAGAGAGCTTTCCAAAAAGGTTGTCAGTTGTACTTGATTGATTGATAAGAGTCGTAGTGGATATAGCGGACTAGGTTGTGCGCAGTACTATTTCTGACTTGTACAGAGATGTGACAAAAAGGTGAAGACCTTTTTGACTTTGGTGTGTAAACTCGAATTCCTATACTGATCTTGGATGCTTCTCATGAGTGCTTCTTTAGATTTGAAACCTTGGCGCGAAGGACTCAATCTTGACTTCAGCTTTTGGATAGACGGTATGATTCTTCAGTCTTCAATTGTTGTTGTTTTGTCTCATCCTATCGTCTTAGACTTCACTCTTTGGACAGACGAAGGACTTAAGCTTGAATAGTCCTCTTCCGTCTGTGCATGTATCGTCTAATGACTTGACTTTTTGACAGACGCAGAAAATCTTCTTTGAAGGGTCTCGTTCCGTCTGTGCTAGTTTCGTTTTAGCAAGTCTTGGGTAGCTTGGTTTCGTCTTAGCAAGTCTTGGGTAGCTTGGTTTCGTCTGTCTGTAATTAATCAAAATCTTGAGACGTTAATCATCCTTATCTAACAGATAGCGTGTGCAGTACTTTTTCTGACTTGTACAAAGATTTGATAGAAAAAGGTCAAGATTTTTTCGAGTTGCATATGTAGGCGTGAATCCACATACTGATCTTGGATGCTTCTAAAGAGTACTTCTTAAGATTTGAAATCTTGACGCGAGTGACTCATACTTTGCTTCACTTCTTTGGCAAACGATGAACTTCAGTCATAAGAGTTTTCGTCTTAGCCTAGACTTGAGACAGACGAATGACTTCAACTTTGAGGGGTCATCTTCTGTCTGTGCTCGTTGCGTCTGACTTGATGTTCCGTCTGTAGATGTTTCATATGTTCCGTTTGTCTTATAATAATCAAAACTTTAAAGATATTAATCATCTTAATCTAACAAATGACATACCTTTTTTTTTATACATTAATTGGAAACAAATTTGAAATTTTCAATGCTTTGTTTTGTCCCTATTCGCTTTGAGAACGAAGTGAGGGAAAAAGGAAACATAATAGGTAACAAAAAAAATAAGAAATAAGCATCCGATTTGTAAAAGCTTTTGACACTTGATTAATTGCTTGATGTTAATAACCCTAAGAGATAATAGAGACAAAAGTAAAGTCACTGCCTAATTGACATCTTCACTAAGATTGGATTATGTGTCATATCGTGGTTCGACAAAAGACACGTAAAAATTTATTAAAGGAGTTTGCTACATATGAAAGATGTTATTAGCGCGACACTTTCTTTGTAGAGGGGAAGCGTCAAAGCCTATGGTATTTTTATTCTAACTACGGAGAAAACAACTAAGAGAGAGAAACAAAAGTTTTTACCATTCTTTCTCCACTTTTATCTATTTTTTATTTAATTTAATTAATAAAATAATTACTAAGTAAGTATGTTACTGCAATTTTAAATGTGTGTTTTCCTCTTCTTCCACTCTTATCTATTTTTGTATTTAATATAATTGATAAATTATAAAGCAATTACACTCCTATAATTTTAAATGTTGTGCTTTTTTCTCTTCTCCCACTTTTATCTATTATTTATTTAATTTAATTAAGAAAACCATAAAACAATTTCAAAGTAGTTACCCAATTTCAAACATATATCTTTTCTTCTTCCTCTACTTTTATCTATTTTTTATTTAATCTAATTAATAAAACTATAAAATAGTTACACAACTTTTACATGTCTAAAAGCACATTATTTCTCTTTCTTAACATTATTTGTTTTGTTATTTAAGAAACATGAAGGAAGAAAGCAATAAGGAATACAAAACTATCAATCAAAATTTTTAAGAGCAATTTTTTTTGGGGGTTGGAGGTGCTACCGCTTCTGTCACGTGATTGTAGGTGCTGAATGTTCTAACACTTCTATGAGAACTACTTGCGTTATGTACGTCACCTTACTCAGCGCCTTCGTTTCGTTAGGCTATGCTTTCCATATGACATGAGAGACTTTTCTTTTCGATCCACTTAGAAATTCTAGTGACACTGACTTCTTCCTGAAAACATACTTATTAATTTTATTTAATTTAAAACTAACATTATTTGTGTAATTATTTGACAAAATGGCCAATTACGTGAAATTTTGCCACAATGGAGCCCGGAGATTTTTATTTATTTTTATTAGGGCTCAATATCTATTACCTTATTTAAAAAGAAAAGAAATTATTTATATTTGAACTTCTCGTACATACAAATCTCACCCAAGGTTATGTCAGGCTGTGGACGGTGTAGAAAAAATTGGTAATAGAGAAACTAAAAGAAAATGAATGGATCAGGAAATGATAGTATATGGGATGCTACAAGTTACTAAACATAACTATATCAAATAAATAATAAAAGTTACAACATGACCAATATCACTAAAAAAGTATAATTATTACGTTTTTTTAAAATAAGATAATGCAAAATTTATAATGAAATTTTAATTATTTTTTAAATTAACCATCAATTATCATGAAATTTTGCAAAATCTGTAAAAACCTAATTACAAAGTTTAACAATCTAGGGTGGTGATATTATGTTCCTTTTTCAAAAACAAACCAACCAAGTTCTTTAGTAGCACAAAACCAAACTTGGACCCGAAAGGCTTTTCCCAAAGACATTGTAGGACCTCCAGTTCTATTATAGCCCACCACAGTGTTGTCCTGGTCCATAAAATTGCTCCATTAATGCATTTTGACATATGGATTCAATAATGCATTTGTTTCATCGAGCTATTGAAGGAGAGGTCCATTCAAGAAGTGGAACATACCCAATGCTTGTAGTATCAATTTCCAAACTTCACATGGGCTTAGATAAGCCCAAGGTTTTGATATTAATGGCGAAAAAATCATTGCTCATCCAACACTTCCTTATCCCTTAGCCTTTTTTGTGGTCCATTGTACTATTGCTACACATATATTCTATTTTTTTTTTTTTTAAAAAAAAACATAATTTAAGGTACCTAAGTTAATGTGACATTAGTCTCGATCATGAAGTGTTAACCTTATCAAATTGTGATTAGGGTGGAACCTAGATGAATAGATGTATGTGGATAATGTAAAGCAAGAAATAATGGTCTTTGGATCAATCATGAAAGTTGGATGTTAGTCATGTTAAGTGAACATCAAGTGTGAGTGTGCTGAAATTATCTCTATTTCTGAACGGATCATATTAAAAAAGATTCCTCCACCCCGGCCTTGCCTACGGTTTGTTTCATCAAGGTCATAACAACATCATGGTTTATATTCTTATATTTATAAATTTTAAATATTTAGTTTAAATATTTATTTATTTTTTTTTCAAATTATATCACTTATTATATTTATATTTTTTATTTTATTTTTGATGAAAGTGTGATATAGTTATATCCGGTGGCGGAGCCACGTTAGAAGGAAGAGGTTGCGGCCTCCAAAATTTTTCATTCTTTTTTATTTTATATATATATATATAATTTATATATAAATAATAATGATTTTAATTTTATAATTTTGAATAAATAATTATAATTATAATATTTTTTAAAATAATTATTTTAAATAATAATAATATATAAATAAAAATTTATAATAATAAATATAATAATAAATTTTTATTTTTGATGATTTTTTGTTTTTAATTTATAATTTTATACTCAATTTTAATAACATATAAATTCATGACTATTTTTAATTTTAAAATTTTTAATATTTATCTTTAGTTTTAAATTCCCATCTAAATAACTTTTAATTTTGAAACTTTTAATATTCATCTTTAGTTTTAAAATTTCGTCATATTGTATATTTATTTAAAAAATTCTGAATTATAATAATAATTTTTAACCATTAAATATATTTTTTATTACATTACCTAAAAATTATAACTATAATTTTTATATTCATTTTTAATTTTAAAATTTTACTGTCATATTATATATTTATTTAAGAAATTTTTGATTATAACAATAATTTTTAATCATTAATAATGTAATTTTTATTACTATACATAGAAATTATAATTAAATAAATTAAAATAACTTTAACTTATTTTTCATTCTCACTATCTCATTCTAAAAAGATTAAATAAAAAATAAATAAATAATAAATAAAATTAAAATTATAAAATTTCAACCTCTTCCACTAATAATTTCTAGCTCCTTCCCTGCATTTATCAAGAAATTAATAGTACAAGGCTAATTATATATAAATATAGTTGTAGATGCGTAAAAAAGTTGCGAAAGGGTAACATTGAGGGAGACTAGATAGATACTTCGACAACCGAATCCTATCTCCATTTTCTTTAACGTCACTCTCTATATCTCATGTGTGGAGAGGATTCATGCCCCTCAAGTCAATCTTGACCCCATTAAATTCATTCACTGTGGAAGAGAAAATATCTCTTTTCATTCTCTACTTTCTAATTTCTATTATTGTTTATGATAAGAGGTTTTATAATTGGCTATGCTATGTTGCTTTTCAATATGTCAAACATTTTGAGTGACTGAAGAGACTTGCGAGGGCCAACTTTACAAAGTATGACAACTTTTTGCAATTGTGTTAATTTCTAATCACCCATCAAGGATCATTGAAATTGAACAAACTTCTAGATATCATCTGATAGCAAGATTCAAAATCATATAATTTTCTCAACTTTAGCTAATCAATCAATGTATTGAAATTGAATCACATTAGAGTGTGGGATTTTGCTACTTGGTGTCAAATAGTTTATTATACCATCTTTTGGAATATGCAATACTATCATTTGGCTGACATGTGGAGTGATGAGGTGCATTGATCCTGAAAATATAATATGTTATGGAGTTGAATAAATAAGCAACAGATATTGTGTGATTTTTGTATGTGGATTTCATTTTGGTATTTGAAGACCAAAACAAGCACGGGTCAATGTCATGTCCAATTGTTTCACCCTATGATTTTTGAATGAATTATATTGGTCAAGCAGAATCTAGCACGATTTAGTGTGTTTTAAATTTTAGTCGGAGAAAGATACAAACATGGTTTCAAATAAAGTTAATTTATTTTACATCAATTTTACTCCGACATATAATTTTCTGTTTCCCCCGTAAAGGTTATTTGTTTTCGGCCATTATCACATTTTTTTCCCCCAAATATTTAACATATTAAGGGGCAGATTAGATTGAGAATTAAAGGATTTTAACAAAAAAAAAATTATATAAAAAGTTTCATGTATTTAATCTACATGTAAAAAAAATTTATGTGCTATTTAACGGCACCTAGATTTTGGTAATAGACTGTAAGAGTGCTTTTTACGTAAATATAAACATTTTATTTATTTCACTGTCGCAATCAAATCAATCAGAGTTTACAATATTTTCTTTTTCTTTCCTAGTTATTAGTTATTAGTCTGATCACATATATTAACAACGTATATTAACATTATTGATATCATTATCACGAATGATTATCATCATAATTCTATTATTATTATTAATATTATTATTATTATGGTATAAGTACTATTTCTACTATCTCTTTAAGCAACACTATAGTTATGATACCAATAGATAGTGATAAAATAATATAAAAATAGTAAAAAGAATGATAAAAATGACACCAATAATAATAATACAAATTTTTATAGTTTAATTTTAACTTTGATTATAAATTTTTAATTATAATTCAAAAATTATCATTAAATATTTTTATAAATTCATAAAATTCCTTAAAATTTTATCAATCTTTCCAAATCTTATAGATTTTTATAATATAAATTTAATAAAATTTAAAACTTAAAATTTTATCAATTATTATATTTTTATAAAATCATAAAAGTATTAAATATAAACCATTCCTGTAAAATCTTTAAAAATTGACAAAACTTTTTTATTTCAAAATTTAAATTGAATACACTCTTAATTATAACTACAAGGGAACTCGAATTTTGACAACTTAATATATCTTAATCTCTTAAATTTTTGTTAAAGTTAAATTAAATTTCTTAAATTTAAAATAATCTCTTTTAGTTTTTCAAAGCCAGTAAAAAGATTTAAAAAATAATTAGTTTGCAGGTGAAAAGTAATAAGTAATAACTAAAAGTTGAAAAGGCTACCTTTATTACAAACCATGATTATTTCAAATCATGTTTGTATCTTTGTCGGTGTACAAACTTATATATTATATATTTTATCTTAAAATATTTATAATTAAAGTCTAAAAATAAATTTTTTTCTTTATGTAAAATTCTCTTTTAATTAAAATGATACTACAAAAATTATTACATATTTTAAGAATAAAAAAGAAATAAAATGTAAAAAGTTAGAATCTAATGTTTTAGGAAATGTTTCAAGTTGTGTTTCAAAATATACTAGAAATTATTTAAATAAAATTTGTTTGGACATTATTTATTAGAAAATCAAGGATGGAAGTAAAGAAAAAGAATTGATATAAAAGAGGCTATTTATATATATAAAAAAAAACCCAAGAACTAAAATAAAAGTTTGGACAAATTATATAAATCAAAAATATATTTAAACCATAAAAAATAGCAGTTCAAAATAAAAGGATTTTTTTTTGGAATTCAACAAAAGGATTTTTAAAAGGAGAAGGGAAAGGAAATAAAAAAATTTAAAATGCAAAAAAATTAACAACAAAAGAGGATAATCAACTTTATTACTTTACTTAATAATAAATGGTAATATATAGTTAATCAATCAACTCATATATTTCTCTTTCTTCATATTTTATATATATATTTTACTTTTTTCATATTTTATAATTTAATATCTACATATTTTCTACTAAATATTTTTTTTCCATATTTTATAATTATTTATCTATGTTATTTATCAATTATTTTATCCAGATAATTAACTAAATGTAAAGAAGCATTGTCAACTTTTAAGGACTCCGAATGTCGTTAACTTCAACAATGGAAGAAAATTGTCACTTCAAAGGGAATGCCGACTATAAGGGAAAGAAAGAAAGTGTGAAGAAGAAAAAAATAAAAAGAAGAAATGAAAAAAGTAATACAAAATATTATTTTTCAATTAAAAAGAAAAAGGGTGAAAAAACGTGATATTTTAAATAATTTTATAAATAATTATTAATTTTATATTCACACAAAATAGGTAATATTAGAAATATAATATTTTTTCCACTTTCTTAATTTTTTATAATTCTTATAAAAAGAAAGATAAACATGTGAAATTTGTTAATTTTCTAAATATTTATTTATTTATTTAAATTACACAAAAAAAAAAACACTTTTTATACATTTCATTGCACCTATAAAACATAGGTTTAAATGGACTCAAAAGCCACATATAAGTTTTATGTCCCTGTGTTAATAATGGATTGATTAATTATTTCATTTTTTTTATTTTTAATATTGGCACACTCTATATGGTGCATTAACTAGATCATAATATGTATGTGGTCATAGTGTTTAGTTTAAATTGATGTTTGAATATGAATGGAATTTTGCAATAGGATTTGAATTATTGGGACCTTGCTTCTCTGTTTTCACTTTAGGGAACACAACAAGATAATGTAACTCTCTTGGGTCCTTTTTCTTGTAATATTGATGTTGCAAGCATAAATGCACCAATATATAGTGCGTTGGAAAAACCAAACAGCAGCACAAGATATAGACACTTCCTATATATATCTCTAATTCCTTCAATTCTCTATGAGAAAGATTGGCTCAAGTCGCTCCTTAGACCAAGTGCATGCCACCTTTCATTGTCCAGTATCCACACAACCTTTCATTGTCCAGTATCCACACAAAGAAAAAATGGAATTTCAGGTAGCTCATGTGTCTTAATTTGCCTCCATCATTTTCTTTGTTGGGGGTAAAGTTAATATGTTATTAGGTAAAAATACAAGGGATATCTTGAAAGTGCTAGGAAAAAATATAGTTAATATTAATTATTTCATATTATAAATGAATGAGAAGATTTCGTTATATTAAAAATTATGATAGGTTAAACGTATTTAAGTGAGAGATCATTCTCTCTTACACATAAATTGTATAAAGTTAATTAGATTCATAATCCATATTTTTAATATGATATCAAAATTTATAATAATATAATTTATTATATATACTAATAATACACTCGTGTTAATTTTTTTACTATATGTCTTCTATTTCTTAAATTTAGGGGTTTTCATTTTTAATACTATAAGTTTGTTACTTTTTAAATGGTTTGTAATATGTGAAAATGTTTTACTTTTTGTTCATGTAATTAATAATTATTACAAAAACATTAATAGTGATATAATTAGTATATTTGATGATATCAACATGATATTATATCAATAAAAATATTACTTTTTATTATAATAGAGAAATTAAAAATAAGAAAAAATATAGGTACAAAAAAAAAAAACATGTCTGAAGTAAAATAATCTTGTCGATTTTGTAATGGAAGTTAAAATAAAAATGTTAGAGACTATTTTAAAAAATTATTAGGACAAAAAATAAAAAGAAATACTAAATTACATGGAAAAAACATTGTTAAATTAAAAAGAAAGATCTAAACTCCATTGTAAATATTTTTATATTTATTTCATTCCAAAGAGACAGACAAGAACTCATTTTCTTTTTTAAAGCTGGGAAATGGTAACAACCATATATATAAAGTCTTTTACCATTGTTTTTATTTTCAAGGAATTATTTTGTAAATATAATTTTTTAAAATTATATTAAAATATAAAAAATTACATATATTTATTAATATTAATTGATGTAGACAATTAAAACACCATATAGTTTGTTTATACTTATCTTGAGAAATCAGCATGCTAAGTCGATAGCCACTAACAAATGAGTGTTAAATGTGTTTCTTAAATATCTGTTAGAAACACTTTAATGATTGAAATCTCGATATAAATATCAAAAGAATATTCGTGGTTGGAGTCAAACTACATAATAGAAGTAAAAATAGCAAAAGAATTTCAGCATGTATCAAATGTATGTTACCATAAATTTGTATGCGATTTGATTTGATACTTGTGATAGAATAGGATGAGATATGTTGATTAATTGAATCGTGTTGCAAACAATTATTTCACTGGAACAGAGGAAAAGTTGTCGGGAATCCTACACGAGACTTTCTGTATAAGGTGGACAATTGAATTGTTACTTTAATAATATTCGATTTTGCTTTGAAAAAAAAAATAAGAATATAAGAATATGTAAGTTATTTTTATTCTTTTTAATGTTTTAGATATAGTTTAAAGGTCGTGGTCAATTTATACAACTAATATGTACGTAGAAAAAATTTAATAAAATTAACTAAGTTCTTGTATCTAAGTATTTTTATTATTTCTTTTGTTGAGAAAAACAAAGTTATGCAGCGAAAAACTCATGTAAAATTCTAAAAGTATGTGAAAATTAAACTTTTTTATTTAGAGAAATAAAATGAATGTAATATGTGAATAATATTAAATTTTAAATTGAAAGATAAATGAAAAAGTAGAAGTAATTGGTTGGGAGAGATACAGTTGCATAGCGGACAAATTACACAAAAATTGAGAACGTATTGAATAATGCGAAGAATAAAAGTTAGTGGACTTAATTCAAAAAATCTCACCGTAGAAATGTAAGAATATAATAAAATAATTTCTACAAAAGAACTTATAAAAAAATTATTTAGAAATCACAATGGTATATTTGACACGTAATATTTAGAATCTAATACATCTATGTAATATTATATATAAATTGAGTGAATAAAATTTATTACTCCCTTTTTTATATATATCTTTTACTTTTTTTTCTTTAATATCTGTAAAAGTCGGACTTCAAATTAACACTATACATAATTATCATCGTCAATTTTTTTAAGATGCTTTTGCCTTCAATTTGTTTTTGGCTAATAACCCAACCCAAAGTTGAGGTGTCCAATTTGTTAGCATTGGGCCCAATTAATAAATATTGGAAGATCAAAGTGACAATATGAAATTGGGAAAGTAATGTTTCTCTTAAGAGACTAAAACTTTAATCAAAATTCGTTTTTGAACCTTAGCATATGTGCATATTTCTAGAGGACCATCATATACAAGAAGTTACACACTTCGAGGAAGTGCGTATTTCATGTGGAATTACGTCATAAGGCAAAAACAACAATTAATTACATTTAAGATTCATGTTTAGCGCAAAATTATGTCAAAATCAATGCAAAAGTAATATGTTTCCAAACACATTAGTTGAACCAGGACATATAGTATATGTTTGTTTGGTAGTTAAGTTTAACACCAATCAACTTCTAAACAAAAATTGCATGAAATTTTGCAATTAAAATGCATAATTTAACACCAACCTAAAAATGTAGGTAGAAAAGTTTTTTGGACTATTTGGCAAAATTCCACTATTATTGTGAGCTTTTTCTAATGTTTTGCAAAAGGTGCATAAAACAATGAGGGGAATTTTGAGGAGTTTTATGATGTACACTATTGCTCATGTGGCCTAATTGTCGTGAAGTTAACACATGATCTCTAGAAGGACTAGAAAATGTTTCTTTTCTTACTCTAATTGCTAAACTTTTTAACTTTCAAGATCATGGAAGTTAACTTGATTAATTATTCAATTAAGAATTGTGAATGAGTACAAACAAGCCACACAAGACTCCCACCGTAATATAAACACGCAAATACAACTCCCAAATATAGCTTAAACCCTAAATTTTAAATTCTAAAAACATAGAAGAAATAAGAAATTTACAAAATTAATCATGTAACATTGTAATATCATAAGAAGAAAGAAATTAAAAAAAAATTACAAGAAATCTAAAGTGTGTACTGTGTTGGACTATTTTGCGTATTAACTAACAAATCAACACTTTATCCCAAAACTTGGCAAAGGTGGCTAATGGAGTTGACAATTAAGTTAAAATCAGATCCATTAGTCAAGTGGCTCAAAACACTGGTTTAAGGTGTAGATTTGATTTGGGTTAAACAGTGATCGAATCCACATTGATAATGATAATAATTAAATAATATATGACATCATAAGTTAGATAATTAAAAATTAGAATAATAGTACATTATATACAGGAAAATATAAATTTAATATATAAACAACTAAATTATATATTTTATAAGATAAAAATCAATAATAGTTAATTATATAATTTGAATCAATGTATAATAACTTACTCAATATGTATTTTATTTATTGTAAAAAAAATTAAATTAATTATTTTTAAAAAATATTTATTTTAATAGGATCCATTCAAACCAATTTTATACTAATTTTATTAATTTTATCTCGATTAATGGATTTTTACACTAATTTAATTATTAATTAGTTTTAAAGATTAATTAACTCATATACAAAACCGATTCACGACTGATCATACTACTCTACACACAATCAAAACACCACCAGACTGTTATTTTGAGAATTTTTCTATTTTCAATTTTTCATTTAAAATAGTAAATAAGGTAAAAATGTGTTGGGTTCATTTTTCTTAAATATTTTTAAAATTACGTGAAAATAAAGGAATATTATGATTCTATTTTCACATTTTTCAGAAAATAAAAAATAAAAAATAAAAGTAGAAAAATAATTCCTCAAATAAAACCCCTCTTTAAATTTCTGAGTTTCTATATATATTCATCCCAAAAAATAATTGCTGATCAGAATTTATTCAATTTTAGAAGATTAATTTTAGATACTTTTTCAAGTAATTATTAATTAACGAGTTTGACAAAAAAAAAAAAAAACGATAGCTAATAAAAATATATTAATCAAAATTAAAAAAAAATAGATTTGTCAATCACTTAGTTAAAAACAGAGCTAGTGGAATGATTCCACATACACAGTGTACATTGATT
Source organism: Hylodesmum podocarpum (assembly GCA_026586105.1). Classification (NCBI taxonomy): domain Eukaryota; kingdom Viridiplantae; phylum Streptophyta; class Magnoliopsida; order Fabales; family Fabaceae; genus Hylodesmum; species Hylodesmum podocarpum. The sequence goes on along the minus strand of JALJEV010000367.1, from coordinate 4,029,037 downwards.
TGTAATTAGGTACAGAACAAAACAAAACATGGGAAAGGAAAGCCGGCCACCTCTATGTCTATGTTCTACTACTTTACACAATTTCATTTTAGCCACTCACTGCTGTCATCAAATTCCCTTTTTTTTTTTTATTTTTTTTTCCTTCACCTCCCTCTCTGTCCACACCTCTAACCCCATGTTTCCTTATAAATACACACAAAGAGAGTGAGTGAGTTGTGTGAGTTGAGTCACTTGTAGGTCACTGTAGCTTGAAGTTGAGTGAGTTAGTGAGTGAGTGATTATGATGATTGATATGGATTCCATGTGTGTGGTCCTTATTGTTACCATTGCTGGTTCTCTTTTAGTCCTAAGATCTATCATCAAGAATGTAAATTGGCTTCTCTATGAATCTAATTTGGGTGAGAAACAGTACTCTCTGCCCCCAGGTGACATGGGTTGGCCCTTCATTGGCAACATGTGGTCCTTCCTTAGAGCTTTCAAGTCCAAGGACCCTGATTCCTTCATCTCCTCCTTTGTCTCCAGGTAAATTATTCACTAATAATACAACAAAACTTACATGTAATTACTTAAATGTTATTTAGTCTTATTCTTATTCTTGGATCAGAATTAGAATTTGATAATCATATAATATATGATAGATGCAATTCATAATTTCATTGAATTTGATATGACAGCTTTATCTTGAATGTGTATATGAACTAAAAATGCACTAAATGTCATCAAGTTTTAATTAGAAAACGACACCAATATATCTGAAGAATTGCTTTGTACAAATGATTGTCACTTTCTTTATAATAATAATATATGTACATAGCTTTTTCATAACCCAATAAGCTAGATGGTTGTTTAGTGTTTACTAGCTCTAAGCTTGTTGGGTACTATTATGAGTCTTAAACGGTAAAAGTTGTGGCCAAATGCTTCTAATGATCCTCACCTCAGGCATCTGACACAACCCCTTAACAAAAGCTGCAACCGTTAGTGGTTCAACAGACCCAAGATAATGTACTTTTCTGCTTTATATCTACTTTGGCACAAAAAGCTGTTTGGCCTTTGTGAAAGTGAAATCACCCTAATGCTACCTTTTTAGTTTTTAGAATTCTAGCATCACCCTTTCCAAACTGAAACAAAATTCATTCAGAGAGAAGACCATAGAGCTGCACTTGTTTGTCATTTTCACTGTACTTAACCTTTCTCTTTCACACACAACACAACACTATGTGGCAGTGGCACAAAAGCCACAATTTTTGGACAGTGTGTTACTCCAACTTTCGTCGTTTCTGTTTTCTAGCCTTTAATTAACTAATCATACACTTTGAGAAATTTTATTCAGAAAAAGAATTGCAATTTTGCTTGAGTTTTTAATATGAAAAATATAGTTCTTTCATATTTTTGTTTCATGTAATGATAAGAAATTTACATCCCTTTTATTCTTTTTTAGTTTTAATTTTTTTATTTATTTGAAATATGAAAAGTATATTCACACTTTTTTACTGTCATAGACTTTTTATTTTAATAATAATACTAATAAGTACTTATGAAGTTTTTGTGTGTTTGTGACCTAATGTAACTAACAGCTAATTAATTTAACTGCTTTCCTATATCATTTAAATATTTTAAAACCAAATTCTTAATCATTAATGAATTCGTTGAGAGTTTTATTTTATTTTTTTATTTAAAATATTTAAAATTAATATTGAATATGCAAAGTGTTACTACTATTGACACGATATCTACTTTAAAACAAACTAAAATAAAGTAAACATTTACTCGATAAAATTGTATACATTTAAAAAAATCATACAAAATGTAAGATGTATACATTTTCAAAATAAATAATTTGTTTTTTTTTTTTTTTAACATTTAGTCAAATAAAAATGATCATACAATGCGTGCAACATAGAAGTTTTGATGTCCGGACACGTACGTCATGATGTGCAGTCCATGTCAGCGTGGGCCATCTTTGATTAAGATGCTTTACCACGTATTAATACATTTTGGATTTTTTCTTATGGTATATTCTAATCAAAATGGACGCATAATATTGTCAATGAATATGTATATTATATATATATATATATATTGATATAATTTAAAAAAATTATATTTATAAAAAAAATCTTAAAAATAAGAATGGTGCAATACCGTTAAATAACAATTTCATAAAAAAAAATATTTTTTTCAAACATAATTTTTAAGATAAAATTAATGGAATAAGTAAATTGATAATACTGCTTATATTGTATGGCATAGAAATATGGCCTAGTATTATTGGCTTATCTTATCTCCTAGAAATAAAGTGGAAGAGTCATAAATGGAAGTTCCAAGGAGAGCATAATTATCTTTTCAAGTAACTTGCTTTTCATGAGTTTGATTCTAATTCTCAATTCCAAACATAACTTTTGGTCGTGCACGTTTTGTCAACTATATCTCAATATTATGTCAATTGTTATTTCTCTTTTTGTCAAGAACGTTTGGAAGAAGTTTCACAGGCTACTAATTATGGTTAAAATATATGATGAAGGACAAAAGATGATGGACACACTTGATGCCATCTAGCTAGTTTAACAAGATAATAAATATTGTAACATTGATAGGTTGTATTTTGTTGTGTATTTGATGAATGCTTGAATTAATATTATCATAGGTTCTAGGCAAATACGTCAAATGTCATTAGATCATTATAAAACTTTAAATGATCTTATTTTGTATCTTTTATTGTCAGTTCAGTTTAGCAAATAATTTAATGAAAATGTGAAGTTTCACAAATGAGTAAGAATCATGCCATATCTGATCCTCTATGAAATACTGATGCATGTATTTGCTTTGCTTCCAATAGATATGCATAAGTTATAAAAATTTATAAGATTTTGTTTGGTGGTTAAAGAGAGAATAGAAACGAAGAGAAAAGAAGAAATATAAGGTTGGAATTATTTTTAAGAAAAATAATTCAGTAGACAACTGAAATATACAAACTATCTGTTATAAAATGTGAAGAGAAAGAAATACGAAATACGTATATGTATAGAATATGAAGAAATATATATATATATATATATATATATATATATATATATATATATATATATATTTTTTATGAGTGAATTGACTAGTTTAATTGTTTATGAAATAAAGTTATTATTATAAAGAAAATTATATATATAAACACAACAGTGGTTCGTCAATTAAAAAAATAATATTATTTCAAAGGGGTATTTAGTGAAAGGGGTATTTAGTGTAGTATTGAGTGTTAGATACCTCAACTGCTTAAAGATTAATTTTAAAGTGGGTCACTATTTTTTATGATACATATTTTGTTGTCTAGGTGTGCAGACAAACATATTCTCTTAGTGGATCAAACGTGATAAAAGTTCCCCCGTTAGGAGGAAATAATATTTATACTTTTCCTATTTTTTAGGTAATAGATAATATTTTATAATTTTTATTTTGCAGAAGTATAATTATATATATATAAAGTTTAGTAGGCATACATTGAAAGTGTGTATCAATCAATCAATTTTTCTTTTTGGTATGTATTTAAGTATTTTAAATTAAGTATCATAAAAGTTAAGTGCATGAATTGATGAATGGACCAAGAGTAAAAGTGTGATCAGTTCTTTGTTCATTTATTTATTAATTTAAAATTTTGTAGTCATATCTATCATGTACTATATATGTAAATCCTATATATATATATATATTATATCATATTTGTGCATCATAGTTGATAATGATACTAAACTTTTTGATTGAATCAATAAAAAACTATGAAGATATGGAAGAACTGGAATGTACAAGGCATTGATGTTTGGAAACCCAAGTGTGATTGTGACAACACCTGAAACATGCAAAAGGGTGCTTACAGATGATGAAAAATTCACAACTGGTTGGCCTAGTTCTACAATAGAGCTCATTGGAAAGAGGTCATTTATTTCAATGTCTTATGAAGAACACAAACGCCTCAGGCGTTTGACATCCTCTTCAATTAATGGAATGGAGGCACTGTCCCTATACTTGACATACATTGAACAAAACGTGGAAAGTTCATTGGAGAAATGGTCTAACTTGGAACAGATTGAGTTTTTAACTGAGATCAGGAAGCTTACTTTCAAAATCATTATGCATATTTTCCTTAGCTCAGAAAGTGAACCTGTTATGGAGGCTTTGGAGAGGGAATACACAGCACTTAATCATGGAGTTAGAGCCATGAGAATTAACATTCCTGGATTTGCATACCACAAAGCATTCAAGGTAACTTGACCATCATGTGTGTGAAATGATATAACTTAGATTAAGTTCCTTATGTCCTTATCATTAAGTTCTCAAATCAAATAATGACACACAAATACCTTTTTTCTAAGTCAACAACATAGTCTTAATGGGGGCTACTTAGTGTTGGTTAAAAATCTACATGTGGTGTTTGATTTGAAAACTTGATAACAAGGATATAAAGAACTTGATCTAAGTTTTTCCTTGTATGAAAAAGAAAATAGAAAGTTTAATTAGCATTTATTTACTTTTAACTTGACTGAAAGGCAGAGTAGTGTTTTTCTTGAAGCATTAACGCCAAAAGTATGAGGAAAGTTACTTCTCATTATATGAGAAAATGGTTATTGATATTCTTATCCTTCAATTGTTTGATTGTGACAACATGATTTGTTGTTGATGCAAATTTGAAACCATTTAAAGCAAATGTTGGGTCAGGATAGATAATTAGTTTAAAGATTTTAATGATATAAAATAATTTTATTTAATTATTTAATCATAAAGTAAATTTTATATAATTTATAAGAATTTTATTATTATCATCACCAAATTAATTCACCGTCTAAAGTAAATTACGATTGTATAAAATATTTTATAAGATTAATACATAAAATTTTTCTCGATAAATAAAATGGAAATTCATGTCTCAAAAAAAGTAGGCAAATTTTGTAGTTATCTTAGGTACAAGTTATGACTTGATGCATATATTTCAGGCAAGGAAGAATCTAGTGGCGATATTTCAGTCAATTGTGGATGAGAGAAGAAACATAAGGAAGGGAAATATGGCTGGAAAATCCAAAGATATGATGGATGCATTGATAGATGTTGAAGATGATGATGGAAGAAAGTTGAGTGACGAGGACATCATTGATATCATGTTGATGTACTTGAATGCGGGCCATGAGTCTTCAGGACATATTACCATGTGGTCAACCTTCTTTCTGCAAAAGCACCAAGAATATTTCCAGAAGGCTAAGGTATCATACAAATTCATAATTACCAATATGTACAATTATTTTTCTATGATGTTCTTTTTTTTTTTTTTTTTTTTTTTGCATAACTACACATTCATCTTAACATTTTTAATTCTATTACTTCTAGTTTTTTTTTTCTTGCTATTCCTTTAAAGTCCATTCTAACTATATGAACACTTTTCCTAGCAGAGATTCAAATTTTAAATATTCTCATGTTGTGGGAGACAATAATCTTAGTTGGTTTAATAGACAATAAGCTTTCACATTAATCATAATAATCCTAACAATTAACTTAAACTTCCTAATAGTGTTTACTCCTTTGAATAGGCAGAGCAAGAAGAAATAATAAGGAAAAGGCCTCCAACACAAAAAGGGTTGACACTTAAAGAAATCCGAGAGATGGACTTTCTTTACAAGGTGTGTATATGTTGATCTCAAATTAATCAATTTCAATTTATTTAGTAAAAAAGTATTTATTTCTTAAAAACTAAGTCATTTTATATTTTTCGATATTATTGTTTAAGTTATTTTTGTTTTAAAAAGAATAGATTTCTATTTTAAAATAAGTAAATTATTTCTATTTTTTAAATATTAAATAAGTATTTTTTTTAAGACAAACATGTCTATTATCAACTGATACTTCACCAATTATGCTTATACATGTTTCCATATTCCACATTGCTTAGGTGATTGATGAAACAATGCGTGTGATTACATTTTCATTGGTGGTCTTTCGAGAGGCAAAATCTGATGTCAATATAAATGGTTAGTCCATGTTCTGCCTATTTATTTCTTCTCACTATCAGAATATTTTATTCAGAAGATGCATCAAGACTTTAATGCATCCTCAATATCAGAATATTATATCAATTCCTTGCTTGGTATCTATGATCAAAGAAGTGAACAAAAACTTAGATTTGTAGAGGGTACAAATGATGGCCACAGCTAGAATATCATTTTTTTTTATTTATAATAACAACAATAAAATTCAAACTTAGGACATTATTTATTTCAACTCCTAATTGAATGTAATATGTTATTCATGATAGAAAAAAGTACTAATTGAATATGGGATGATACAAATACAGGGTACACAATTCCAAAAGGTTGGAAAGCCCTTGTGTGGTTCAGATCAGTTCACCTTGATCCTGAACTATATCCTAATCCAAAGGAATTTAATCCGTATAGGTGGAATGTAAGTTACCGAGCTTTACTTTTTACTAATTTGGATTGACTCAACTTATTTTGCAATTGTATCTAAGCATTAAGATTTAATTTTCAATTTGGTGATGCTTAATTACTCATAGAAAGAACACAAAGCTGGAGAATTCCTTCCCTTTGGAGCAGGAAGTAGATTATGTCCTGGGAACGATCTTGCAAAGATTGAAATAGCAGTTTTTCTTCACTATTTCCTTCTCAATTACCGGTAACCATTCTTCTTCTCCCATGTTATTTACTCTAAGGAAAAAACATTAACAACATTCTTTCAATGACTAAAAGTGAGACCAGGATTTTTTCCCCTACTGATTATATAACTATCTTTAAACAATTTTGCTTATCCATTAAAAAGAATAGCTATTTATTAATTCTATAAAATCTTCTATTAATGAGGTTTTATGTTACTATTTGAATGAGCAGGTTTGAACAGCGTAACCCTGATTGCCCTGTGAGATACTTACCACATACAAGGCCCATAGACAATTGCTTGGGAAGGGTTAAGAAATGTTCATCTAAATCAACCTAAGAAGAGCACATGCCTATGTTTTCTTTTTCTTCTTCTACTTTCTTTTTGTGAATTTGAAAAGCCATGTCCATGTTTTCCTCATATAAATGCACAAGCCCGTATCAACTTTGAGCTACGTTGTCAGCTTGAAAAGAAAGTTTTCACAGTAATATAAATAAGTATATCTCATTTTTTTTTATTCTTTTCCTTAAATCACATTTTATTTGATAATTAAATATAATTTTTTTAATATTTCTGTTAGTTACCAGGAGGGTTTCACATAAGGCCTTATATCAACGAAGGTGATGCGTAATTTTGATTATATTCCAATAATGATTAGATAAAATATAATAAGGGGTTAAATTGTATTAATTAAAAATTTTAATTATCATATCATGTGAATTTTGGTCTTAAGATTTTAAAGAGAGGAGACATAACAAGTTTTTAGTTAAAAGATTAATTTTAGAAATTGATTATTATAAAGAATAAAACACAAGAAGGGGAGTTTAATTGTGATTTTGATAAAATTTTATCCTATCTTCTGTTGTTTTGAAATCAGTACAGACGATTCAAAATTATCTTTAAAACGCTTGATTTAAGAAGTTAAGTTATTCTTTAATTATCCCCGTTAGTCACAAGATATAATCCAGAAAACATAAAGTTTTTATATTGGTTCGTTTATATTAGACTACGTCCAGTTACTCAGCAAAAACTGAGTTTTCACTATCAATCGTGAAAAGGTTACAAGTATTGTTCGAGCACAGCCACTTCTGGCTAATACAAGATATTCTTTGATCACAGTCTTCTCAAGCTAACCCACCAAGTATTGTTTGAACCACAGCCTCTTCAGGCTAAAGAAAAAGGGTATTCTTTGCAAGCACAGTCTCCTCAGGCTAAAATAGCACAAACATGGATTTAAAAGAGTTTAAAGCAGTTAAATTTTCCTCTTCGCAGAGAGGGTTTATACAATGAAGAGTAATATCAAGAGCGAGTTCAAATAATCAGCTTGTAATAGCGTTTTTTGCCAACTTGAAATGGTGAGGTGAAGACCTTTATATAGGCAACAGTCTGAAGAGATCCGTTAGACTCAAGAGATATGACCGTTGTCCTTTTTCTTGAAACTTTCCATCAGTGATAGGGATCAATCAAAATAATTAATTATTCGCAGCGGAGTCAGCGCATGTTCAGCACATTTTTCTGACTTGATCAGTTTGGATAACGAAAGAGTGATCTACTTTTCGTGTAGCAGATTTTTGCACAATATCCAATAGTCTTTTTGCAAGCTTCTAAGAGTAACGATTGAAAGAGACATTTTGCACGCGTTACTTCGTCTGTCTTCATTTTTCTTCTAGTAGACGTTGGGTCTTTAACAGAGCATAAGACGTTCAGCTAACGCTCTACATTGATGTCGTCTTCATTCGTGATTACATCGTCTGTTCTTTGTGATGAGACATCTTTGAGGAAGCATGGAATAAGTCTTATCAGATTGAGGAGTCTTCTTTCGTCTATAGTCCTCACATCGTCTACACTTGTATCGTCTGTCTTGTAATTATCAAATCTTAAGAGTGTTAATTCCCTTGATCTAACAATTATTTAAGATTATTAATTCTTTTTTCAAGATAAGATAGATGCAAATGGTGTTAGGAGTGTGTAGTTTGATTTTAGTCCCACATCGTATAAACGATGAGAGAGATTGCTCTTATGTCTTGTTGAGTCAAAATGACTTAGCATCTTAATTTTGATAATTACAAGACATACGAATGTATTAACAGACGCAGAGGGAAGAATGATCAGACAGATCATCATCAACATAGACGAAAGATGCACCCTCAAACAGAAGATGCAACAGACGAAAGGTTCAAGTCATCATGCTTCAAAGCAACCTCATCAAATGAAGAACCTTCAAAAATCAAGACTGAGAGCTCGCCTCAACTTCAAGTCCTGTGCTCAAGAACGAAGATATGAAGACTGAAGTTGAAGATGAAAAAAGAAGACAGACGAATGAATTCAACACACAACTCATCTATTTGTTCATTCATTTATCTGCTTAATGAAGTTCAGACGCTGGGTAACACGTTCATTCGTTTCAAATCAAGTCGTTACTCAAAAACTTCTAAAGGTGGAAAGAGATTTCAAAATAAACCTCTGCAACACGAAAAACAATTGCACGTTTCTGTGAAATCTCTGAGCAAATCAGTCAAAGGCCGATCTCACGCTGACATCCGCTGACTTTGCATTTATTGTTCTGATTGCTCACTCTGTCAGATGTGAAAGTACCCAAGACAAAGGACTAACGTTCAAATCTACAGTCTAACAGATACTTCACGAAGACGTATATAAAATAACTTCATTTCAACGAGTTTAAGTTAGCAAACTACACTGCAAATATCATATTCAACTACTTGCTCAAGCTCTCAGATAAAAGTTCACTCGCCACAAACTTAGAATATATTTCATTGTAAAATTCCTCTATGCGAAGAAGATAATTTTTATTTAATCTTAATTGTAAACCATTATTGTGGTAATTTCTAGCCTGAGAAAGCTAATTGTTTAAAGAATACCTTGAGTTTAGCCTGAGGAGGTTAAGTGTTGAAAAAATACCTTTGGTTAGCCTGAGGAGGCTGGGTTCAAAGAATACCTAGGTTTAGCCTGCGAAGGCTGGGGGTTAAAGAATACCGGTTTAGCCTGAGAAGGTTGTGTTAAAAGAATATCTGTATTTTAGCCAAGAGTGGCTGGGTTCAAAGAATACTCTTGGTAAAACCTCAGCAAGTTACTGGTAACTAGACGTAGTCTTAAATAGACGAATCAGTATAAAAATATTATTGCTTTGATTATTTTTTATCTGCTTACTAACAGGGGATAATAACTTGAACTGAATCTTTAATTAAAATCAATCTTTGAAAGAAAAGTATAAGTTTGCTTCTGATCAAACATTTCAATAGACGCAAAACACATCGTCTGTAAAAGTTTTAACTAATAAATACAATTCAACCCCCTTTCTTGTTGGGAAAGGCGCAGTGAAAAAACTATACACAGAACTTAAAAGCCTGCGTGTAAAATAAAAACCTTTTCCTTGAGGGGGAAACAAGAGAACTGTAATATACGGCAATATAAAATCCCAAGGGAGCAAGGAAAATAAAATGTAAGAGTAAAAGGAACACCAAAATTTTAACGTGGAAACCCCAAATGAGAGGGACAAAAACCACAGGACCTAATTCAGAAAAATATCCACTATGAGTCAAAGAGTACAGCAAAATATTCTACAAAAGAACTCACAGAAACTCTATACTCAGGACCTAATAGTGAAAATACACCGGTGGACACACACTCTAAGGTATGGTGTGAGTGAATAAAATAATCACTCTCTCTTATATAAGTGTTCAACTCCTCTCTCTTTCTAAAAGTGGGACTTTGAATTAACAAAATACTCAACAAATCCTCCCTTAATTCAAAGTCTAACACTATTACAAATTCTACAAAATGTGGGACTTTGTTTGAATCCCAACATTTCTTGTGTATTTATATTTTACATGTCTCTATGTAAACAACTTTTTGTAAAGTTTCTATGTTCACAACAAAAGGCAATACATATTGTGTGCTCGTGGACGTAGGCAATTTGCTGAATCACGTTAAATTCTTGAGTCTCATTTCTCTCTCTCTTCCTTATTCTCTTCTTTTATTATTGCAATATCTTAGTATGCTCTATGATTGCATTATTTCTTTGTTCTTAACAATTGGTATCAGAGCCAATATCTTAGTATGCTATTTGGTTGTAGCTTTATCTGATCTTTTACATCAGAAAAGATTTGGTTTATCCTCAGGGTAGAGAAACAGTGAGAGCTTTCCTAAGAAAGTAGCCAGAACAATGACATTGAAAGAAGTGTGTGTGAAGTCTTCCCTGGGTTACCCAACAAATGGCTCACATCAACAACACTCGCAATCTGGTCACTAGACATACCTTGTATAGCCTCACTTGTCAAGAAGACTTTCGATATAAGGAATCCCTTCAAGATAAGATATGTCCACTTGACTTTCATTTAAATCTATCTCTAATTATTGCTTCACTCATCTAATTCAATTGCAAACGAATCACACCTTGCATAGCCCTTGCCATCAGGAAGACTATCGATATAAAAGATCCCTTCAAGATAAGATAGATCACTTGACCTTCATTTAAATTTATCTCCAATTATTGTTTCACTCGTCTAAATCAATTACAAAGTCGAATCATCAACTTTGATACCACTTATTAGTAATCGAAGAGAAAAATTCACATAAATATATCTTCACATTGATAAAATATTTTCCATTTTACACCTTCGCCCTCACGATTTTATCTTTTACATCTTCGCCCTCACAATTTTATCTTTATATACTTCTTTTAAAAGATTTCTTACCAAATATTATAAGTATTTATAAGCCTATCACTTTTTACTATCACTTTTTATTCTTCCTATTTGTGACTTTTATTGTTTTCCAATAATTTCTTATTTACGTCCGTTCCTCACTCTTTCACCTCATTTCTTTATCCATTTGTATTATAATTTTTTTGTCATTACTCAAACATGTTATCGGCTATTGATTCATACTAGTTCGTTGTAAGAGCCTCAAAGCAACATCCTTACCATGATATCTAAACATTCATTCCTATGTGATGTATCACTGAAAATTATTATTAAGGTATTTATAATAATTTTAAACCTTCTTTCTTTGTTATTGGTTCAGACAATGTCTTCTACTCCCAACTCAGACTTTTTTTTTCGCCACCAACTCAAACCCTCAACCTTTGTCACTTCACTCTTGTCATCTAATATCTTAGTACATTTTAGAAAATATTTTTGAGAGCATAATTTCTATTTTATAAAACATTTTATGGAATCATTCGAGACAATACTTTTGTTAATAATTTTCTATTGTAGAATATATTTTATAAAATAGATAATTTATTCTTAAAAGTATTTTTCAAGATATATTAAAATACCATCAATATGTCTTACCATTGCAGAAACTTTTATTTTTAATGACAATGTTGCAAATAATTAACACCATAAAATTAATTATTATATTTGATGGCGATAAAAGTAATAGTAGATGAAAATACATGATAAAATATATAATATATCAAAATATTATGTATAATCCAAAATTTTTGTGAAAAATAAGATTAAAGAATGATAAAAATAAGAGAGTAGGAATAGGATCTAGAGAATAATAAAATGAATATAAAATAAAAGTTTAAAAGAAAATGAAAAATGTGAAAATATATTTTATTTTTTAAAGATATTTTAATAATAGAAAATAATTAAAAAGAAATTGAAATATTATATTAATTATAATTGAAAACATAATTTCTAAAGCTTCATCTACCGCCCTCTGAGCACTAGTAAAGTCATCCATCTAGTTCAAGTGTGTTCTAAAGAGAAAGACAAAAATACTTTATTTCATTAGGTACTTGTTGAAAGGAAGAAATAGTTTATTTTTTTTCGCTAAAAAAAATTAAAGGTAAGTTATTAATATAATCATTCTGTATATTTTATTTATTCAATTCAGTTCTATTTTAAAAAAGTTTAATTAGTTTCGTATTTGGTTCAATTTAACTTTATTATTGTTGAAAAGTTTAATATGGTCCTTCAATTTTAAAAACCTTATTATTATTGAAAAGTTTAATATACATAGTCCTTCAATTTATAAAATCTCTTTAACTTAATTGTTTTTGTCAGAATAATTTTCTTCTTAATAATTATAATATTAATAAAATAAATTTTAGTGACAGCTTTATTCCGTCAGTAAATGTAAATTCAGAAATTAATAATCTCGATATTTAACATATGAAAAGGATTAAACTGAAACAATTTTAAAATGAAGCGATTATATTAAACTTTTTGATAATAATATAATTAAATTGAACCAAATAAATAAGATCATAAAATTAATTTTTAATAACAAATGAATTAAAATGAGTAAAATAAATAAATTGAGGCACTAATTTAATAATTTACCCAAACTTAAATATTTACTAGATGGTGTGTGGACACTAATAATGAAATATCCTCCTAAGTATAAGAACAAATATATACTTGCCATCATCATGGGGATATCATATTGGAACTTGTTTGGGGGAGAGGATATCATATGATCATATTAATTGTTTATGGTTTTACGTAACAAGTTCTGAAACCAAAGGGCATGTGAGAAATCATTACGTAGTTTTTGAATTATTACTGTCACTGTTGATCTTTATGAAACAAATTAAGTGAGCTTTTGTTCATAGATTCTGGGTTTTAATTTTTATATTGAAAACAAAAAATGACACTAAAATTAAACAAAAAATTTAAAAGGGATTAAATTCAAAATCTAAGATTTTACAAGGATTAAAAACTTATTCTATATTTAAATATTTTTTTTACTTGTAAATTAAAAATTCGGACTATTTCTCACATCAAAATTGATCTCGATCAATAACATATGGTAACTAATTAATTGGCTATCCAAATAGCAAAATAGTGTTGTGCAATTAAAATTAGAATTGAGAAAATAAGGATTAATATGGTAACTAATTAATTGGCTATCCAAATAGCAAAAATTGTATTGTGCAATTAAAATTAGAATTGAGAAAATAAGGATTGATAGGGAAAGCCCTTTCTGATAAGGAAAATAATATTACAAGGGGATCAAAGAAATAATTTTACTGATGTAAGATATTTTAGGTTGTGTTGGGATAATTTGGTGAAATAATTTATTTGTTCTAATTAATTGAATTATTATTAAATTAATTAATTTATTTAGATAAAATATTATGAAGAATTTAAAATGATGTCATCTTGAGAAGGAATTTTAATCGAGTAAAATTAGAGAAATTAAAATTTTATGTAAAATTGACGCATTCCAATTTAATCTCAATCCTTCTCACTTTCTCTCACGTCTCTTTGAATAAAATTGGAGAATATAAAAATGATTAATATTTATTTTTATTCAATATTAAAAATTTAATTTTCAAATAAATATTTAAAAATGAAATTTTGAATTTTTTTGAAAGAATTACTTTATCTAAATAAGAAAATTAAAATATAAGAAATTGAATTAAAAAATCCAAACAAAATAGATACAAAATAAACAGAATTCAAGACAATTAAAATACTAAGTATTTAAATTTCTTAAAAGTTTTCAAATTTTTTATCAGAGCAATTCATTTTTTTGTTTGAAATTGAATTTGTCAATTCAATTCACTTGTTTAAATAAATTATTTTGAAGAATTTAAAATGATGTCATTTTGAGAAGAAATTACAAATAGTAAATTTTGAAAATTTCAAATTCCTTATAAAAGTGAGACATTTCAACTCCTGTTGAGTCTTTTTACAATTCTCTCTCAATTATTCAGTATCTCACACTTTTTTTAATAATTTAAAATGATTTCACGCTTATCAAGTTACGTAATTATTTATTTCTAATAATTTTAAAAATTAGTGAGAAACTAAGCAATTCAATTTTTTTAATTAAGTTACATTTAATTATTTATTATGTTTTTAATTATTTAATATTAAAAAATTAATTATTAAATATTTTGAAACATTAAAATTCATCATGTAACATTAAAATTATTTTAAATATTTAAGTATTTAAAAATGATTAATATTTATTTTTATTCAATATTAAAAATTTAATTTTTAAATAAATATTTTAAAATAAAAATTTGAATTTCTTGAAAATTAGATTGCTTTATGCAAACAAGGAAATTAAAACACAAGAAATTGAATTGATTCATTCAAATAAGATAGATACAAAATTAAAGAAATTTAAATCAAGACAATTGAAATGCTGAGTATTTAAATTTTTTAGAAATTTTAAAATTCTTCATCCAAACTCTACCTTTTTTTTTCTGAATAATTGAATTACTATCAAATTAATTGACTTGTTTAGATAAAACATTTTGAAGAATATAAAATGATGTCATTTTGAGAAGAAATTTCAATTGAATAAAATTAGAGAATTTAAAATTCTACCTAAAACTGAGACATTTTAATTTCTTATCTATCATTCTCAGTTTTCTCATATAAAACTGTAAAATTTAAAAATGATTAATATTTATTTTTATTAAATATTAAAATTTAATTTTTAAATAAATATTTAAATTTAAATTTCTTAGAAGTTAAATTACTTTATCCAAACAAAGAAATTAAAATATAAAAAATTAAATTAATTCATCTAAATAAAATAAATATAAAACAAAAAAAATTTAAATCAAGACAATTAAAATATTAAATATTTAAATTTCTTAAAAAAATTTAAATTCTCCATCCAAACACAACCTTAAAATACATCTCTCAATAAAAGAATTTAGTAGGATATTTTATGTTTCCTAAAATATGCTAAATTCTTACGTTTATTATGATCAATTTAAAAAAAGTTATCAAGAATTTCATAATATTAAAATCTAGAATAAATGTCTACAGAAACCGGTCCACTACAAAAAATAAAATAAAATTGAATCCATATAGTTTATAAAAGGCTAGATTGATCCAACCTTTTAAAAAAAGTGATTTAGTTTGAATTTTTTAAAATGATTTATTTTTTTATCTCTGCATAACCGAATCATTCAATTAAATTTTTTCTCAAATGATTCAGATTGATTTTTGGATCTGTTCGCTTCAAACTAATTTTGTTCATGTATCCTAGCTTCATGTGTTTAACTATAATAACATGGACCGTGACAATCAGGATCAGGATAATAAAAGTAATAGTCATAATGATGATGTGATAATTAAGATAATTTAAAGATATTTTTTTGTAAAATTTTTCATTTTAAAGTTTTGATAAAGTATTTTAATTTAATAGTTGAAATTAATTCATCTTAACTTAGTGTGATAATAATTTAATCTTGTGATTTTCCACACAAAATTAGTTCTAGTGCAGTGGCTTTTATAAAATCTAATTGATACACTGTTGCTTCTAAAATTAAATTACACAAACTCAAACACTTCAGTCTCTCTTCCCTCTCATTTGAAAGTATGAACTAATCACCAATTCCATCAACCCAGCAAGATAGATCAGAAAAAAAGTGAAGGGTCTAAAAAAAATGAGTTGGAAATTATTTAAATATTTATTTTTTAATAAATAATTATTAATAATGATATTTTTATAGAAAGTAATTACTAATTTAATGTATAAAATTATTTTAAGAAGAAAATTAAAAACAAGATTTGTTGTATTAAAAAAATTAATTAAATATTATCACAATATTTTTATTTTTTATTACATATTCAAATGATCTTGGGAGGAGGGGTCAGGCTCTAAGTCACCCCTTAAACCTTCCTACATGCATCACCCTGATAAATGTAATTATTATTTTTGTAAATATAAATTACCATAATTTATATTTATATAATTTAAAAAAATCTAAAGATATTAAGTTTAACTTGTTCTATTTTTTTATGTGTACTTTGATTGAATAAATGATAATAATAATAAAAATTATATATAATATTATATAATAGAAATAGAATTTTTAATTATATTTTCAGTTACCCATTATTTGTTTCATGTAATAAAATTAGTTTGTTTAATTAATATTTTTTTTTTTTACCACCAATTAACTTTAGAATGGAAGTATGAAGTAAGTAACATTGTTAGGTGGCAGGTAGTGTTGTCCTTTAAACATGTAGTAAAATGTTCCATTCTCTTGTCCATGTAGTTATCTCCTTCCTTAAGAACACCATTTATGTTAGATTGGTGGTTGAAAAATTGTTAATATGAGATATGGTATGTTTTTCCTTAATTTGTGGATAATAATTAAAGAGAAAAAGTTCATGCACTATCTAACAGTATAAAATATTTTATATCATATATAATAAATTTGTTAATTTTGATGTTAAATTTTTTATAATTAGTATAAAATTTCATTTATAATTCAATATAATAATTTTGACCTTATTAATTAATTTTTTTTCGAAACTTTGGAATTAGTACTTATTTCAGAAATGCATGAATTTTACTACTTTATAAAAAAATTAATGATGAGTTTATTAGCATGTTTTTCTACATTTCTCCATTCCATTTTATATAACATAATAGGTATTAATAAATGAAAGTTATTAAATTAATTAATTTTCTAAAGGAAAAATTATGAATTTAATTATTTTCTAAAATGAAAAATTATGAATTTAATTAATTTTTAGACATTTTTTATAAATATTTTTATATTATCGTTTAATTAAAACGTTTTTTGAATTCAATTTTTCAAGTGATAATTGAAAATTTAAATTTTATAAACTTATAATACCTGATAGTATATATAGAACTGGTTGGTGATTTAAAATAACATTAATATTAATATCACAATTAAATTCAAATTCTTTAAAATACGAATTAAGTCCATTAGTAATAAAAAATAATTATTAGTTATTTTAATGTAAAAAGCTTCTAGAATTCTCTTATACTCTCCTAAAAAATAATCGTTATTAATTCTTTAAAGTTAAATTTTTAAAACAATATATTATAAATCTCACTAGTTATTGGATAGGTCCTTTACCACACTGTAACTATGGCTTGTCTTCACACAACACAACTTTTTGAGTGCATAAATTAAGTAAATTACATTGATATTTTATTTCCGATATTTCACAAACACCCACAAACATGTTTGGCTTTTTTTTTCTTGTATAATTTTTTTAATTGTTTAAAAAATATTATATTTAATATATTATATTGATTTCTCAATTTAGAAAAATATTATCATTCTTCCATTTTTAAAGAAATATAAAAATAATGGTAAAAAATAAAAAATAAACAATATGACAAAAATACATGCACGTTATAATTTTATTCAAATTAAAAATACTACTTTTTCTATGTGATAAATTAAAAACATTAATCACATGGTCATAAAAAAAAATTGATATGATTATAGATAGACCCATGAATGGAATAAAATCATGCAATAATATCTATTTATTAATTGCTTCTATAACAGTTTTTAATTTTTTTTTCTAAACAGTTTTTAAGTTTTTCTACCCCACTTGATTTCATTATTAATGATATTTTTTTCTTGTTAGCCGAGTGAATTTTGCCTATAAATAGAGAGAAAGAGAGTGAGAGAGTGAGTGAGTGAGTGTGTGGCTGTTACAGTTTGAGTTCAGTAGTAAGAATGGAGGGTGGTTCTAAGTTGTTACTCTATGTGGCTGGTGCCCTTGTTATCCTAAGATTCATACTGAAGAACATAAATTGGTTCTTCTATGAATTCAAATTAGGTGGCAAGCAATACTTTCTACCCCCAGGTGACATGGGATGGCCCTTAATCGGTAACATGTGGTCCTTTCTTAGTGCTTTCAAGACCAATGACCCTGATACCTTCATGAATTCCTTTTACTCCAGGTATATATACATAATATATATGTTATTCAACACTCTTTCATTTACAATTTTTTTTTTTTGTTTTATTTTAAGCATTCATGCATCCATCAATTTCTAGTTTGCAACCTTGCATCTGCTTATATATTTCACTTGCATAGCATCATCCCTTGCTAGATCTTTTGTCAAAACACACATGCAAACAAGTTTTTTCTAAGATCACCATTTTGGAAAATGGATAAAAAATTGATTCGGTTTGTATGAACAAGAATCTGTATGTATGGATCTTTGTAATCACAAGAATCTGTAAAAAAAAAATGCTCTTTTTCTTCTGATGTTTAGGAGATTATCGGTTGCAGCATTGAATTTGTATCGTTTTAGTCACATAAACTGTCATTTTTCTATTGCTAATCATACACTTGACAAGTTTAATTTGATGTAGATCGAAATGATTACTTCTCAATGTTTTTTTTATTACAGTCCATACATAGATTTTTTTGATTTTTTATGAGAAATTATTAAGTGAATATATAATAAAAAAATGAATAATTAATATTTACACAATTAATATTTTCATAAATTAAAAATGAATATATAACGTGCTTGTAAGAATAATTAATTTTTACATAATTAATATTTTCATAAATATAAAATGAATATATAAAATGTTTGTTAGAATAATTAATTTTTACATAATTAATTATTTTATAAATTAATTTTTACATAATTAATTATTTCATTAATGGAAAGTGAATTCATTGATTATGTATCTGTTTTAAAATTGTTAATTATTATAAGTCAAATAGTATATGATGGATCTTTAGAGTGATTATTATCTTAGTTAACAAACTTAATAACGAATATGGTGCTCTGGTCAATAGATATATAATTTTAAAAAAAATATTTTTACAACGTTATGTTACATAGATAATCAAAACTTATTATATATAATAAATTTATAATTTTAATAATAATTTTTTTTAGAATCTAATATTATAAAATTATAAATTCATAATTTTTAAATTTATTTTAAAACCTTTTATAAATATTATATAGAGATTTTTTTTCTCTTAAAAATCTTTTATGAACATATTAATTGCAATTATTAAAATCATATTCATATAATAATCATTGGTTATTTAATAATTTTTCGGTTTTCTCTCAACACAATAAACGACAAAGTGGAACACTTTTTAATGTTGGCATCTTTTCATCTCGTGATCATCTGGATGGACCAGTTCACCACCTGTAACATTGTTAGACTGATTTGGTGGCTTCAAGTGCATGCTGGTTCATCCTGCTACTTGAAAATTGACACCTTCCTTTTATGACATGATACATATTAATTTAAACCCTTTTATTATTTTGTTGATTTTAGTATTAGTTATTTCACTCTTAACAAATAGGTTTAAATATTTTAAAAAAAGGTTTAAAGATGTTTTTAATTTCTATAATATACTTCCTTTTTAGTTTTGATCTTGCAAAATTTTTTTAGAAAGTTATTCTTATAAAAAATATATTTTCTGTTTTGGTTTTTCTTAATTTTTTAATATTATTCAATCAATTGAGGTAAAACTGTTTTATTCAAACTGTTGGGATATATACAAACCATTTTAATGTTTTGAGCATTCACTATTAGTAACATTTTATTATAAAAATTATAAAAGAAAATGGTAAAAAAAATAATCTTAAATGCCTGACTTTTGACTAATAATAACTATAATAGAGATATATTGATGATAGCATTATCTCATGTATTGAAGAGCTTTTGGATTAAAATAAAAATGAATGAAATTAACAAGAATGCATGCAGGTATGGAAAGACTGGGATATACAAGGTGTTGATGTTTGGAAAGCCAAGTGTGATTGTGACAACAGCAGAAGCATGCAAAAAGGTGTTGACAGATGATGATAAATTCACTCTTGGATGGCCTCCTTCCACTGTGGAGCTAATGGGTGAAAAGTCTTTCATTTCAATTCCTTATGAAGAACATAGACGCCTTAGACGTTTAACATCTGCTTCAATCAATGGCTATGAAGCACTTTCTGTTTACTTGAAATATATTGAACAAGTTGTCATAGCTTCATTGGAGAAATGGACCACCATGGGGGAGATTGAGTTTCTAACTCAAATGCGCAAACTCACTTTCAAAATCATTATGCATATTTTCCTTGGCAGTGAAAGTGAATCTGTCATGGAGACTTTGGAGAGAGAATACACCAAACTTAACTATGGAGTTAGAGCCTTGCGTATTAACCTTCCTGGATTTGCATTCCATACAGCATTCAAGGTATGTATACCAACTTTATTTATTTAAGGTTAATAAATACATTAATAATTAAGAGGTTCTGTATGCTTAGAAAAATTTGATTTTTATTTAACTATCTTACAAGACATACATATTATAAATTTGAAGTTTTAGCATGTGAAAACCATCAGGTTCTAGCTTCTTAAGATGAAATATCTTGTTATATGTTTTATCTTTTGATTTTAGGCCAGGAAAAATCTATTGGCTGCATTCCAAACTATTGTGGATAAACGAAGAAACGAAAGGAGGGAAAGAGTACCCGGGAAAAAGGCCAAAGATATGATGGATGCTCTCATAGATGTTGAAGATGAAAATGGAAGAAAATTGGGTGATGATGATGTCATTGATATCATGTTGATGTATTTGAATGCTGGTCATGAATCCTCAGGACATATTACCATGTGGGCAACCTATTACCTCCAAAGGCATCCAGAATATTTCAAGAAGGCTAAGGTCTAAATTTTATATAACATTTATATGTATTGAATTAAAATTTCAATTAATATATTGAATTATGACTAACTTAAATATCAAATAAACTATATTAGAATGCAAATACTCATTATATGAAGTTAGTCACGTTTTCTAGTTATACATATTCCATATCAATTCTATTATACTTTTTTTATAAAAAGAAAAAAACATTTCTACTGTTAATACAAATTAAACATGTAACCTTGAATAGGTGACATGTTTCCATGTCTTACACTGACTACAACAAAAGATGTTTTAGGCATCGATGTACAAATGTTGTCAAATGTATAGCAGTGTCTATTAACCCAAAAATCCAACTTATCTTCTAAAACAATATAGGAAGAACAAGAAGAAATTGTAAGGAAGAGGCCTCCAACACAGAAAGGATTGATACTTGAGGAAGTTCGGAAGATGGAATATCTTTCCAAGGTAGAGATATATTGATTTCTTGATTTAAGGTTAATTAGTTTCAACTTATAATTGATGATGATATTGAGATTATATATCTATCTATTTTGATTTGTTTACATTACATGCATATATAGGTGATTGATGAAACACTAAGGATTGTCACATTCTCACTAATGGTCTTTCGGGAGGCAAAATCTGATGTCAATATCAATGGTTAGTGATCTCTATTAAGATAATTAATTAATCTATCTCTTCCACATGCACCAATATTTAATTTATTCATGGCACTGTGTTTCAGGCTACTTGATTCCAAAAGGTTGGAAAGTAATGACTTGGTTCAGGTCGGTTCACCTTGATCCTGAGATATATCCTAATCCAAAGGAGTTTAATCCTGAGAGATGGAATGTAAGTTGCAAAGATTTAGTTGACACATTTCAATTTAACAAATTAATGTATGATTCTATGTATATAACATGCATTAGAACTTAATATATGATATAGTATTTTGATAATTTGATTGATGATCATTGTTCATAAATCATATATAGGAGGTGCACAAGGCTGGAGAATTTCTTCCCTTTGGAGCAGGAACTAGATTGTGTCCCGGGAATGATCTTGCTAAGCTTGAAATCTCAGTTTTCCTTCATCATTTTCTCCTCAATTATGAGTAAACATTTTCTACTCAATTAGTCAATCACATCTTTTAGTTTCATTTTCTCCATTTCCCTTAAATGAATGGTGTGTAAACACCTTGAGTCAAATATTATTTTGAGAAAAATATGCTTCTAACGCCTAACAATTTTGAAATATTCTTTTTAAAATATTTTATCCAATTTTAGTCCTAATAATTTAAACGTTCATGTTATGTGGTGTTGTGACAGGCTTGAACAGCTTAATCCCAACGCTCCTCTGAGATTCTTACCTCACACAAGGCCCTTGGACAATTGCTTGGCAAGGATCAAGAAAATCAAGTAATTTCAGTTGGCAAGATGCTGAGATGGGAAAGGAGACTATCACTCTTAGCATAAGAAACTATTTTCAAGTTTTCAATCAAAAGAAACCAGAGAAGATTGATTATGAGAATTATTCCATGTATCAAACTTTAATCACTAGCTACTGTCTAGTGAGATATCTGGTTGAATAAATTAAGAATTAGTCCAATAAAATTTGTGCATGCAATGCAACCTTATTCTAGCTTAAGTATTGATCATAGCTTAAGTATTTAAAATAGTTTTCTGTTATTCTAGCTGCTTATTGAATATTTATTTTATAAGTATTTATATTAATTTCAAACAAACTAGTCTTGTATCCATGTAGTAACTAGTGTTAACAAAGCCGGTTGATGTGATCAACTAATAAAACTAATCCATAGTTAAACTACTGTAAAAATTGGTGAATTAGTACAGAACCGATTAAATCAACCGAAATCTAGAACTAATCCTTTTAAAAAAAATCTTTTTAAAAGATATATTATAAATTTTTTGAAATAATAAAATACATATTTAATAAGGATTGTACATCGATTTAAATTTTTTTATCAGCTGTTATTAATTTTTATCTTATAAAACATGTAATTTGGTATTTGCATATAATTTGGATTTTTATATGTTTTGTGAATGTTAAGTGTGTATAAAACAATATTGTTTTAATTTTTTTTGTCTTATATAATTATAAGATTATATTTTGTTTAATATTATTTTATATATTACTTAATTATTATTATGATTTTATGAATACCAATTCAACCATAGTTTGACTGTAACTGAGTTAGAATATTCATTAACTCGTTCGATTATCTGAAGCTTGGCAGTTAATTAAAGGCATGACTTAGGATAATATGTCATACTAAAGTGGAGACTAGTCCCTTACTATCCTAAGTTCAACTCCTCTCCAATCACTGAACACTTTTAATAAGACAGAGAAAGATTCAATGGAGTATTTGAGTCCCATCAACAAATTTTGTTAATGATTTATCTTTATGGAAAAATCTGGCTAGCCACCTTTACTGGAGTCTCCCTCCTAACCTTAAAGAATCTAAACTCAACTTACTGGTTTGTTTCCTAGACTTTTGATATCAAACAACTTTTCCCTAAAAAGGGTTTCATTATATTCCTGCTCAAGAGTCTGCTCATAGCAAATTATGGTTAAAAAGTCCACAAATGTTCCCAAAAAATTCCAAATTAAATATGAAAGAATTCATACTCTTATTTTCAAGAACCAATATTTTTTTTTTGATGATATTAATTTTAAAAATTGTGATCAAGATATTTTCAAAGAATTCTTTTTCATACTCATATTTTTATGTAAACATTTTCATTTTTTACTTTCAAATTTTTATCACTCCTCTTGCTCCCAATGTCACATCTTTTTCTGTTCTTACTCTCTTTAGCACTATTAGAAAAGAATAAAAAAAAATAAATTAAACTTTTTATAAGCTAAAATCAACTTATGCATTTTTCATAAAATTCTATCATTTGTTTTTTTTTATAAAAAATTGATATGCATAAATTAATTTTAATTAGTAAAAAAAACTATTTTACCTTCTTGTTTTCTTCTAGTCAAATATTTATGAGAAAACTTATTCCTTCGACCTAAATCTATAAATAACTTTGCTTAATAACCAACTGCAATACGCAATCTACCAACCAATTTACTCATAGAATATATACATATACGTATTTTTCTCCCTTCATTTTATAACTAGTTGTCCGATTGTCTGCGTATTGCAGTTATCTACTAAATATTTTTCATCTAAAAATGAAAAAGGACCGGGTTCCTCCGCATGACATAAAACTTCTAACACTTTCTAACACATGAAAAGGATACACAGTTAAAGCTGTATGCTTCAGAAGAACTTTGAACGAATTCCCATTCATCTAAACATCTACCCTCTATAAATAAGTACATGGACAGAGCGCTCAGGTAACAACAGCTCTAAAAGAAATTACAACAAAGATTTAAACAATGTTTCTATCTACAAGAAGGATATTTCAAGATCCAAGAATTCAGAATAATATCCTAATAACGGTGAATCCTGCATAGTCATAAGAAGAGCCTCCAATAGTAATATGTAACATATTGACGCTGCCAGCAAGCAAATGATATGTAGCTGGTTTGTCTGTCCTACTCAATACCACATTTCATCTCTCCTCATGTCTAATTCTTCAATCTTCTATCAAGCATGGATCTAGACATTCAAAAATGCCAAAAAAAATTAGAATACTACATTATTTGATAGAGATAACAGGGAATCAGCTAGCAACCAAATGGAATGTCTCCATAATGAGAAACTGGAGTGCTCCTGGTCCTCATGACTACGTTATATGACTAAAAAAAAACATTTACTAAGCATATTTGATGATAAACATCTGGTTCTTTCATTTTACCTCTAAGTTGCATAAAACAGAAATTTCTACCAGCCCTACAGATGCAGTACAGTATCATGAATGAAAACAGGGGTGGATCGAAGAGTTTTTACCCTCCTTGGGGATCTTCTCCCTTTCCCTGATTTCGTCGTAGCTTCTGCAAAAGCTTGTGCTGCCTCTGCATCAGCTTCTGCTGCCTCTGCCTCCTTTGCTGCCTCCTCTGCTTCTGCTATGGCGGCTTCTGCTTCAGCAACTGCTCGCGAAGCATATGCAGCTGCCTCTGCTGCAGTCATGGACCTGATCTTTGCTAACTCTAAATCTATCTGAGATTTAGTAATGATGTTGGTATCATCCCTGTCAATTTTCATTGAGGCTCTATGCCTCCCATCCAAGAATAACATGGATGAGTTTCTTCTTCTGTCAGAATATGCTGACACTGGAGCAATCCTATACTTGCGATTTACCTGAAATATCAAAGTCAAACCAAAAGTAAGATTTCTAACAGAAGCAACTTAACATAACCACCACAAAATGAGAATATCTAGAATGATTGTCAAGTTCACATAAAACCAAATGTATAAAAACACTAAATCAAGACAATGGATTCCCAAAAATTACAACAACAAAGCTTTATCTCACTAGATGAGGTTGGCCAAATGGATCGGATTCATACAAATTATATTATAAAAAATGTTTTTAATTCAAACCAAATAAACATACACTATGTACAAATCTTATGTATGAGTTCATTGTTAAAAAATGTAAAGCTGTATACTATAACCATGACCAATACCCACAAACAACATCTGTGTAAAGTGCATGAAATAAAACATGAATAATACCAGCAGCAACAACAATTGACTTCAATTACCTATACGATTATGAAATTACGAATCCTGAACAAAACGTTGATTATAATTGTTTCTTACTAGTCAAAAATCACTATTTTCAATTGTTTCACCTACATCTCTAATTATTCCTTTCAGCCATCTCACCTAATCCTCTTGTGCTGGCACCACCCCCACACACTTCATCATAGTCTTATAATTATTAACTTAAGAGTTTGTCTAATCAAACAGTTTGTCTAATCAAACAGACTTCGAGTAAATGAAAGTATTTGTACATGAAATAGTTAAATCCATGTCCACTCCTTTAAATGACAGTTGCATGTTTCAATCTCATTCAATATTCACGCTCCTACATTTAACCCATAAGGATGTAAAAAGCAAGCCATCAACACCAGTGAATGTACAAACTGCTTTTGATACCACTCAATTTAGAGGAAATCCCATTCCTAAGGGCCACGCAGACTAGGAAGGAGAGCCTAGTCCTCTATAAATAGGTTCCATTTCTCACATGCAACCAATTCAAGCCTGCACAAAGACTCATTTTGGATCCATTTCTTGAGATCATTCATCAAAAGTGAAATGCACCAACAATTTTATTGTATGTTTGCATCAGAAGATATGAGCTTTGACATAATTAAACATGTAGAAATATACCTTAATCAGTTTTCCATTTGCCGTCAAAAACTTCAATTTTGCAGACAACACCTTTTTTAAGCCTGGAAATGCCCAATATTGATCCTACAGATTTCAAAGCAATGAAATTCAACTGATACTGAATGTAGAAACAATATTACATATAGCATATGAAATATGTACTGTACCAAATGGAAAATTCACCAGTAACAGATAAATATAATGTGATTCCACAATTTGTTATTTGAAAGTTTTAGCATCACCACAGTTTTAAGAATCATTACCATATGAAGTTTATCCATGTTTGGAGGTGGGGGACAAGATCATTCAGTCATTGAAAGATCATAGAATAGACCAAATGTACACTCCAGATTAAAGACTGTGATGTTGACAACATTGTATTGACGCATTGAACTAAAATCTCCATCTATATTGGCAACATTTCAAAACAATTATGCTTTCCTTTGACTTAAGTGTTCAGGGGCTTTTCTTTTTAGTTAGCCACCTTCAACTGATCTAAAATCTAAAAGGCCTTCTACGCTTCCAGAAAGCAAGTTCTATGTGTATTGGACAATTAAGTTTTACTATTTTATCAATTTATCTAGGACTTTTAATTATGCAATTCCGGTTTTAAATTTTGGATTATTTAGGGTTTTGTATTTACAGACCCATAAAATCCTAACACCCTAATTAGCTTTTCCTATTCTAAGTTGAAAAATAAAATGGTAAATAAAACAATATCCCTAAATAACAGTTAACACACGTTGATTATTATATGATATTGAATTTCCTTCCTTCAGAGAATGTGTGATATTTCAGTTGAAGGAGCAGTCCAACCAAGAAAAGGACCTCTGGTAATTAATAACAAACCTCATATAAGTTATAACCATTTGGAGCATATTAATCGGGCAGTTATCTAGACTTTAGAGTGAATGAAAAGCAAAACAAAGAGAATTTAGGCTTAAAACTTGGAATTGTACCTCTATGAAAGCTGCAATAGCTGTCTTCTTAGAACCACCATTCTCCCTCAAGGTAGTGATTGCTTCCATTATAAGTTTATCCATACTGCATAATGTAAACAGGATAAAACATATACTGTCATGATAGAGTGATAGACACAAACCAACTATACCAAAAAAATAAAGACAAACCAATTTCAAGGAAATCAAAGCTTTTTAGGATGCATGCAACAAAAGAAATGAAATCAGGCAACAGGCCAGCAATTAGATCAATGAAACCAGGTGGATATAAGATAATAAAATAAAATACCATATCAAAACAAATCAAGAGAGCCCAACCTTAAATTAGACCTCTTTGGACCAGGATTTGGCACCATATCTCTAGCAACTTGAAGAGGCTTAACATCAACAATTTCTTCATCACTTGGAACAACAGTAGTGATAGCCATAGAGTTCTCATCATGTCTCGGGGCATGATGCACCCTTCTGACTGCTAACCTAGATTTTTCTCTAGAGCTCCATCCATTTGCCATCACACTCAGATTTCTCCATTTATCCTATCCAATACCCCATATCAGAATCACACAAACAAGTTATGCATAGTAATTTAGATGGACCAACACTAATTCATTACAATCTAAGGAAAATGAAATAATAAACCCCAACAGAAGAAACAAAGCATCAAAAAACACAACTACCAAGATGACCGCACCTTGAGATCCACATTCGACCGCAGGTATAAGACACTGCTAAACTCTGGATCCTTCAGTATGGTGCGCCATTTACCAACACCATGCTTGACAACTCCAGCTTTCAGAGCTGCTTCCTCTTCTGAAGTCCATTTCTGCTTCGGAGCACCCATTAGAAATAGCACAAGATCGCTCTAGTCTGGCAATCAATAGTAAATTACATAAGCATTGAATCTACCTCTAAATACATAATCACAGGTTTTGCAGTCGTAAGACATAAGAAGCCCTTCCAATTACTCTAAATCATATGTCATTCAAATACAGAGTTTTATAAATTCTTAACTCAAAACTCATCATACGAATTACTTATCAAAAAAATCAACTTTGGGCTTGTTTTGATTTTTAAAGACCACCTACAATCCAATAATTGAATAAATCACGCCACCTTTGTAATAAAAATTGTTCAATTTACAACTTCCATTCTTAATCCATTGATTCCAGATACCAAATAGTTCAAGGAGGCGTTTATAACTTGAACTAAGGGAACGGAATCTACAGAAACATGCAAACCACTGTCCAAACAAATACCAAGCATTGTAATTCAACATCAAAAGAAAATCTAATCAGAATTGTCCATCCAACAAAAAAATTACTGATCCCAATTTCGAACCTAGAACAATTGAATTTTGGTTCGTTCTACGAAACCCTAGGAGCAGAATTGGAGAGATATTGGTTAAGGGAATAAACCTTAGTTTGAATTGGAGGAAAATAAATTGATTGGGATTGGTTGGTGAGAAATTGGTGATTTAGGATACCCAGTTTCGATTGCATCCCGCGCCAAATGCCCTAACCAGACCACAGACCCAATTGTATGCATTCAACAACTACGGAAAATAACAAAAACAATATCGCCCTAAATAAAGTCTTCTTAATTACATTCAAAAGGCCTTAATTAAAATAAGATTTATTGTGCTTTTTAGTTCGTATTTTCTTTATTTTTTTAATTTTTATTCTTTAAAAAATAAATTGATTCTTTTTTATTAATTATATTATTTAATATTATAAAAAAAGATTTATCTTCTCTTTAATAAAATACACCCTTATCCATTAATTAAGAAATCAATTATTCATATTTATAATAAAATCCAATATATTAATATGTATATATGTATATAATAAAATATGATAATATTAATGATTGATATCTAAATCTTAGCGTCACATTTTATTAAATTCTCCGTCAACATTTTACACATTCATATCAATTATATAATTTAATATCTAATACTTTTTTACTGAACTATGTATCTATTTTTTAAGAAAATAAATGCTGATGATCAACATATTACACATACATATAAATACAACCGTCCAACATTTGTATTTTTTTTTTAAATACTCAATGCTCTTATTGGGTTTCGGGCCAAACATAATGGATGGTTTTTCTAAGTCATCATCACCAGGATAATTTGATAAAAGAGGCTTGTACAGTTATTAATCCGAATATATTTAAAAAAAAAAAAAAACTTAGACAGTGTTTAAGTATAATTTGAAAAAAAATTCACAGTGTAGTTTGAGTATATTTCATGAAAAGATTAGTTAATTTGAGTATAATTTAATAAAAGACTCAAACAACTGATAAATTTTTTAAAAAAAATAGTTGTTAGTTCGAGTATAATTTGAAAAGAGGGCTTAAATAGTAGTTATCTTGAATATATTTTAAGAAAAATTTTGAAATTAATGATAAATTTAAATATATTTTATGAAAAAGCTTAAATAGTGATTAATCCGAGTATAATTTGAAAAAATATTAGAACAATAGTTAATCAGAGTATAATATATATATATATATATATATATATATATATATATATATATAAAGTTAGTTTAAGTATAATTTAAATAAAGGTTCGGTTTCGTTAGTCTAGTTTAAGTGTAATTTGAGAAAAAAAACATGGACAATGGTTAGTCTAAAAATTAATGAGTGCTCTAATGATGATTATCGTAATGTTCTCAATATGATGTGTCTTTTTTATTTTTTATGATTTTGTTTGTTATGCATTTAATGTTTTTGTGCGTTAGAAACTTTCATCACATGTTTATGCATGATGTATTTAATGTTTTTATTATTATTATTTTGATAGTGCTTGTTTTCAATACTCGGTTGACCCTTTGACTCTAACATTTATTAATAGTCTTCTTCTCCTGCTATCTCTTTACTTTATTTTAAGAACTCTTGTTTTCAATACTATGTTGACCCTTTGACTCTAATATCTATAAATAGTCTTCTTCTCATGCTATCTCTTCCCATCCATATTCTTGTATTTCTCTACGATTTCTTTTCTTATGACAATGGATTTCTCTATTTTTCCATGAATTCCAATGGACGGTCACACTTGCGTGAGATGTTTTTTCATTGGGGTCTGTGTTTTTCCTTCGAAAGTCGTAACTATTGTTTTTTCATCCTTTGTTTATAGGGAGTGGTATTTCTGTATAGGACTCCCCTTCTTTGGGGGTCATGATTTGATTATTCAAGTTTTGACTATGATAGGGTATTTGGCTTCATGTTGCCTCGAAATGATATTGTGTAAAAGATAAAACACAAGAAGAGAGGTTGAATTGCGATAATTAAAATTTTACTTATCGAACGATATGATTTTTGCGTCTTAAGATTTTAAAGAAAAAAGGTTTTCAGTTGAAGGATTGATTTTAGAAAAGATTATTTAAGATTATTAACACCCCTGATAGTCAAAAAGCAAAGCAGATAAGACACAATATTTTTATACTATTTCATCTTAAAGATTATGTCCAATTTCTTAGCAACTTGCTAAGATTTCAATATCACAGTGAAACAACCCTTACAAGTATTTTTTGCACCCAACCACTTCTGGATATACAAGGGTATTCTCTGGTCTTAACCTTCTTAAACTAATACAGGTAGTATTCTTTGGACACAACTTCCATAGGCTAATACAAACTGATATTCTTTGAATACAGCTTCCTCAGGCTAATACAAACTGATATTCTTTGAACACAACTTTCTTAGGCTAAGCACCACAAAAATAGATTTGAAAAGGGTTTTGAAAAGATTTGAAGTTTATCCTCTTCGCAAAAAGGGGTATACAATGAAGAATAGAGAGCTTTAAGATTGTAGAGAAAAACTTGAATGAATAGCTTGTGTAGCGTAAGTTTCGCCAATCTTCAAATGTTGAAGTTGAAGTCTTTTTATAGCTGAGCTTCTTGAAGTATCTGTTCGACAAAGATGATTTGAACGTTGTCGTTTTTTATTGATATCTCAGAGATGGTAGATGAGAGCAATCAGAACATTTAATGATTTCACAACGGAAGTCGACGCATATCAGGGCTTTGTTTGATTTGCTCATAAGTAACCCCAAAAAGTACCTTTTACTTTCATGTAGCAGCAATTTGAGTCAGGAAAAGGTTTTCACCTTTAGAAGTTTTTGAGTAACAACTTTATCTTAACTTTGGTGTGAGTTACTTTGTGGATTGAAAGAACTTCCCTTAAGTTCATAGACGATAGAGATAAAAGTCTTAAACTTGTCTTTTCTGATAGCATCGTCTGCTCTTTCTTTCTTCAACTTGAACTTTATTCTATTCTTCGTTGCTTTTACTTGAGCTTCTGTCTAAGCTTCATTACTTCCAATGAAGTTTTCGTTTAGCTCATCTTTTGATTGTATTCGTCTTTTGCAATCGTCTTATCTTGTGAATTCTTTTCGTCTTTTATTCTGAAACTAGACCGTCTGTACTTGAGATGCTTCTTCTAAATGTTTTCATCTTAGACTGTTCCATTAACTCTTCGTCTGATGTATATTCCATATGTACTGTGATCATCAAAACACTTAGAGATTTAATGATCTTGACTTGACATATTGATTGAGCAGAAAATAGTTACTCCACGAAGTTGAAGCTATGAGATAGAACGAGGGTTTTATCTAAGACTTTTGGAGTCATTAGTTATGGCTTTAAACCTATGCTTCAGCCTTTTAACTGCTCGTTGGAGTTTATGCTTCAGGCAAATGCACTTGGTCGCTGTCCCATGTGCTTTTTAGGTCAAGCATGTTGGGCATTAGGCCATGCCGAGGTGATTCTTGTCTTGGAGTTTAGGTATCCAAGCAGGATTGTTGCTCAATGAGAAGAGTGATGGAAGAGATGATGAAAGTCGGATAGATTTTCAAGCCCCTTCTCTTCATGTTTTCCTTTTTCTCTTTGATTCACGTTGTAAATAATTAGTTAAATAATACTTATCCATTGTACTCTTTCTTGGTGAGATGTTAGTGTATTTTTTCCACATTTTTTAGTTGTTCGTTACTTTTCCTTGTTTCTCTAAAAGACGGCTTGTTGCCTTGATATCTCTATAAAATAACGATTAGAGGGATATCTTTTTGAACACTTTTTGAGATGCGATACATAACTGCCTGTGATCTGAGGTATTCTTTTGGGATTCTTGGTTTTCCCCAAAGAAATTTAACTAAGGTCCACTTTAGGCCTTTGGAGATCATCTGGATCTTTCCAAACTCGTTGAACCTACTTCCTAAACTCATTAAACTAAGGTTGCCTTGGTACCTTTGGGGATCATTTCTGGATCTTTCCAAACTCGTTAAACCGAGGTCGCCTTAGGTTGTCTAGCGTCATCAACTCTACATACTTTGAAGAAACTTTAACTTTCTCTAACCTTATCAGGTATTTCTTTTTCTTGAAAATGTTGTTAGCCTTTCTTGACCTTTACAGTTTTTTTAAAAGGATTTAAGTGTTCATGATGAGATATGTCTCACGCACCGCCATTTTGTCTTAGAAAGAAACGTATCATTAAATGTTGCGTCCCTCGAGAACTGTCGTGTCGCTACGTTTTTAAGCGTTATCTCATATAACCCTTTTTTTCACCTATAAATATTTTCGTTTTCATTTCCCTTTTCTGCTTACTCCAACTTTCTTCTAAGACTGTTATGATCAACCTTGTTTTTCAATCGAGGTTCTTCCTGAAACTTTTGAAGGTAGTGATTTCAACCGCATATGTTTCAGCAGAAGGTGTTCCTTCTTCTCCCGCATTTGTGAACGCTTTCACTTCCGTTGGTCATACGGGGGGTTCTCACGGGTGCCAAAGCTTCTGAGTCTAAGGACAAACATTCTCTTCCTTCTTCTAAGACCATGGATAACCCTCATTTTTCAACTAAGGTTCTTCCTAAAACTTTTGAGGGTAGTGATTTCCCTCAAGGGGCACCCGCTCCACCTAGAATCGTTTCATCGACAGGACGGTCTCTTCCTCCTGGAGTTTTTGTTTGGGAAAAAGGGTTTGTGTTGACTAAATCGACACTACTGCTCCTTTTTTGGGATCTTTGTGGGACATGTACATGTCTCCACCACGTTTTGAAAAAAGATTGGGGTAATTTTTGGTCTGATATGATGCCGACTTGCTTAACTCTATTGGCACTTATGCTTGTTTGGAAGGAGTGGAAATGATGTTGATCAAATCCATGACCACTTTTTGGCATTACCGAGAGGTTTACTTTTGTGCGGTAAAGCTGTTAGGAGTATATGTAATTTGATTAGTCCCACATCATGTAAAAAGATGCATTTAGACTTTAGTCCTGCATCGTATAGAAAAGTGAGAGAGACCGTCTTTTGTCTCTATATAAAGAACTCCCTGTAAAGCTTGAAATGCACACCAAGAGTAAATTGTTCCTAGTGTAGTCGTAGACATAGGCAAATTGCTGAACCACATTAAATTCTTGTGTCTTTTTCTCTCTTCTTTATTTCCTTATTTATTTTATTTATTGCTTTGTTCTTAACAATTGGTATCAAGAGCCAATTTCTTAGTCTGCTCTATGTGTGCGGCTCTGTCTGATCTTCCACATCAGAAAAGATTGGTTTACCCTTAAGGTAGAGAAGCAGTAGGAGCTTTCTTGGAAAGCGGCAAGAACATGGCATTGGAAGAAGGAAAGGTGAAGATCGAGAAGTTTGATGGCAGAGACTTCGGATTCTGGAAGATGCAGATAGAAGACTACCTGTATCAGAAGAAGTTGTATCAGCCCTTGACGGGTGAGAAGCCAGAAGACATGGAACAGTTAGACTAGGAGCTGCTAGATTGACTTTAGCCAAAAATGTCGCATTCAACATTATGAACGAGAAGACAATTGTAGGTCTGATGAATTCATTATCAAACATGTACGAGAAGCCATCTGCAACCAACAAAGTGTATCTGATACGGAGACTAGTTAACCTTAAAATGGGTGAAGGTAATTCTGTTACTAATCCCATTAATGAATTTAATGCAATCCTTGCTTAGTTGGCCTCAGTGCAGATCAACTTTGATGATGAGGTGAAAGCATTGATTCTATTATCATCCCTTCCGGAAAGTTGGAGTGCAACTGTTACTACAGTTAGTAGTTCTGCCAGTAATAAAAAATTGAAGCTTGATGACATACGAGACTTGATCCTAAGCGAAGAAGTTTGCAGGAAAGGTTCAGGTGAGTGTTCTAATTCTGATTCCAGTTCTGCGTTGAGTATCGAAACTAGAGGAAGAAGTAGCCAGAAAGGTCAGAATCAAGGACGGGGCAGATCAAAATCCAGAAGGAGACAGGAAAAATTTGCTTGTTGGAACTACCAGAAAAATGGTCATCTTGCTCATCAATGTAGGGCTCCAAAATGGAAGAACAAAAAGAAGAAAGATGATGATGAATATGCAAATGCTGCATCAGATGAGACTGGACATGCATTAATATGCAGTTTAGATAGTCCTGTTGATTTATGGATTATGGACTCAGGTGCGTCATTCCACACTACACCTTCCTTAGAACTATTCTATAACTATGTTTCAGGAGAATTTAGGAAGGTTTACCTTGCAGATGGAAAATCCCTTGATATTGTGGAAAGAGGTGATGTTGACATCCGAACCTCTAATGGTGCCCTATTGGACTCTGCACAATGTCAGACATATTCCCGCCTTAAAGAGAAATTTACTATATGTGGGACAGTTGGACAACGAGGGGCATTACACTACTTTTGGGGATGGATCTTGGAAGATAATGAAAGGCAATTTGGTTGTTGCTCGTGGACAGAAGCGAGGGTCTCTTTATATGCTTGCATATGAGGATGTGGTAACCGTCGCAGAGGCTACCAATAGTTCCAGCCTATGGCATCAGAGACTTGGGCATATTAGTGAAAATGGGATCAAGCTCATGGTGTCAAGAGGTAAGTTATCTGACATAAAGCATATTGATATTGGACCTTGTGAACACTGTATTTTTGGAAAGCATAAAAATGTCAGTTTTTCTAGGCCGAGAATGAGATCTAAAGTTGAAAGGCTAGAATTGGTGCATACAGACATTTGGGGCACACTCCAGTGAAATCCATTGGAGGCTCACAATATTATGTAACCTTCATTGATGAATCTACAAGAAAGGTATGGGTCTATTTCCTTAAAAATAAATCTGACGTGCTTTTTGTGTTCAAAAGGTGGAAAAGGGAGGTTGAAAATCAAACAGGTCTAACAATGAAAAGTCTGAAATCTGATAATGGTGGAGAGTATGATAGGAGAGAATTCAGGAAATTTTGTTTAGAGAATGGGATCAGAATGATCAAGACAGTGTCGGGGACACCAGAGCAAAACGGTGTGGCGGAAAGAATAAACAGAACCTTGAATGAGAGAGCTAGATGCATGAGAATCCAGTCAGGCCTACCTAAGGTGTTTTGGGCAGAGGCGATAAACACAGCCGCTTATCTCAAAAACAGAGGTCTGACAGTTCCTTTAGACTATCAGTTACCCGAAGAAGTATGGTTTGGAAAGGAGGTAAATTTTTCACATTTGAAAGTCTTTGGTTGTGCCTCATATATTCTGATAGACTCTAATAATAGAGATAAATTAGACTCCAAGGAAAAATTATGTTATTTCATTAGTTATGGATCTGACATGTATGGCTACAAATTCTAGGATGACAAAAACAAGAAAATCATCAGAAGTAGAAATATTACTTTTAATGAAGGACAGGTCTACAGAATCCGCAAGTGTAAACAAACAGTCAGTTGCCTGTGAGAAAGTAGCACTAGAAGAAATCTCAGAAAGGGACATGGTCAGCAAAAGGCAGGATACAGAGTCTGAGTCTGAACCAGAACCAATAACAGAACCAGAACCAACAACAGAGGTGGAACCTTTTGAAACCCAAGTAAGAAGGTCAAGAAGAACGATAGTAGCACCATAAAGGTATTCCCTTTCATTACATTATCTGTTGTTGACTGATGCTGGTGAGCCAGAGCATTTTGCTGAAGCTATGCAGGGAGATAATTCCGTCAAGTGGGAGCCAGCAATGGAAGATGAGATGAAATCCCTCCAAAAGAACAAAACTTGGTCTCTAACCAAGCTACCAGAAGGGAAAAAGGCTTTGCAGAACAGGTGGGTCTATAGGATAAAGAAAGAACCAGATAGAAGTAAAAGATATAAGGCGAGACTCGTAGTGAAAGGATTTCAGCAGAAACAAGGAATTAACATCACAGAGATCTTCTCCCCTGTTGTGAAGATGACTACCATTAGATTTATCTTGAGTATTGTAGTTGCATAAAATCTTCATCTCGAGCAGTTAGATGTTAAAACTGCATTTCTGCATGGGGATCTAGAGGAGGACATCTTTATGAAACAACTAGAAGGTTTTGAAGTACAAGGCAAGGAGAATCTTGTATGTAAGCTTCATAAAAGTCTGTATGGCCTGAAACAAGCACCGAGACAGTGGTACAAAAAGTTCAATGAATTTATGAGCATCGCAGGGTTTCATAAATGTGAAGAAGACTACTGTTGTTGTGTTAAGAAATGTGTTAGCTGTTATATTATTCTTGTTTTATATGTTGATGACATGTTAATTGCAGGGTCTAGTATGACAGAAATTAACAAGTTGAAAAAACAGTTAGTAGGAAATTTTGAGATGAAGGATCTTGGTCCAGCCAAACAAATTCTTGGCATGAGAATCTCTAGAGACATATCAGAAGGTACTTTGAAGTTGTCTTAGGAGAATCATATTAAAAAATTGCTTGACAGGTTCAATGTTGGAGATGCAAAGACCAGGAATACCCCTTTGGAAACACACCTAAAACTTTCAAAAAGGCAATCTCCTCATATTGATGAAGAAAAAGATTACATGTCTAAAATACCATACCTTTCTACATTAGGGAGCTTGATGTATGCTATGGTGTGTACCAGACTAGACATAACACATGCAGTGGAAGTTGTGAGCAGGTTTTTATCTAGTCCAGGAAAGGAGCATTGGGAGGCTATGAAGTGGATATTGAGATATTTGAAGGGTACTTCAAGGGTGCACTTGTGTTTTAAAAGAAGTAATCTCACTTTACAGGGTTTTTCTGATGCACACTTAGGAGGAGATCTAGATGGTAGAAAGAGCACAACAGGCTACATATCTTTGTTGGGCGGTACTGCTATCAGTTGGAAGTCTAGACTTCAAGGTAGAGTTTCTCTTTCAACCACTGAAGCTGAATATGTGGCGATTTCAGAAGCAGCCAAGGAGATGATATGGCTGAAAAATCTTCTTAGAGGACTAGGAAAAGAACAAGATAATGTTTCATTATTCAATGATAGCCAGAGTGCAGTATACCTTGTTAAAAATCCAATCCTTCATTCTAAATGCAAGCATATTGAGATAAAGTATCATTTTATCAGAGACTTGATCAGTAATCGAAAGTTATCTTTGTTAAAGATCCCTGGGTCAGAGAATCCAGCAGATATGTTGACCAAGACAGTTACAATTGATAAGTTGAGGTTTTGTGTTACCTCAACTGGCCTTCGAGAGTGATTGATGATGAAGGCACTACACTAGGTTGTGATGTGAATCAAACTCCAAGTGGGAGAATTTTTAGGAGTATATGTAGTTTGATTAGTCCCACATCATGTAAAAAGATGCATTTAGACTTTAGTCCCGCATCGTATAGAAAAGTGAGAGAGACCGTCTTTTGTCTCTATATAAAGAACTCCTTGTAAAGCTTGAAATGCACACCAAGAGTAAATTGTTCCTAGTGTAGTCGTGGACGTAGGCAAATTGCTTAACCACGTTAAATTCTTGTGTCTTTTTCTCTCTTCTTTATTTCCTTATTTATCGTTTTATTCTTAAAAAAATTGACACGCCATCGTCAAGGATCTCGAGGTAAAGAATCATGAATTATTGAAGGCCAAAGCTAAGTCGGATTTGATCTTGGATATCCTATTTGTCGAGGTTAACGAGTACCGTGCACATTGTAATGTTGCCTCGGGTGAGCTAGACTCCATTTGGGGCACCTTGGGGGAGGCCATGATGCTTCCGACCGGGCTGAAAATGAGCTGGAAGAAGCTCGTCGAGAGCTTCTATCATCCAAGGTCCGGGAAGACGCACTTTAGAAATGGCTTAAAGAATCCAAGGAAGTTGTTGACGGGTTAAGGGTAGAGATCCGAGAGACATCTAAGTAGGCACTTAAGGGTTTTAAAGTGGGCTTTTCCTGGGCAGCTCAGCAAGCTTAGTTGCAATTTCCGGGTTTTGATTTTTCCTTTGATGTAAATAAAAGGGTTGTCGATGGTCAGTTGGTCAATGATGACTAACCATACTCCTTTGTATTTTGTATTTAATTTCTTAGTTTAATGCAACTATTTTTCTTTTCCGCTCTTTCCGAGTTATTGTTTGGAATGGATTATTTTCACAAATCTTTTGTAAAGTCGTCGTTATATAAAAGATAAATTAAGTGTAGGTCGTCTTTGGACCTTTAGTCATAAGGCTTTAGCCTTATTTTATTGCCTAAGCTCGCACTTATAAACAATTTAAACACCACAATATAACAATCATGGCCTTGTTTGAGATTGTAAACATTTACTTAAAATGAGCAATGAAAAAGGGTTTTGTACCTTCGAAGGTTTAAGATGTTATTTCCTCGTATCGTTATGTTCGAGGGTGAGTGCAATAAGATCTGGTTGTTTTTCTTATCCTTATCTTAACCTCGAGTAGTTTGTTGATTCAACATTAGATAGGGTGTGGTTAGTTTTTTTTATCTAACCTTGTACATGGATAGTGG
Organism: Hylodesmum podocarpum; assembly: GCA_026586105.1. Lineage (NCBI taxonomy): Eukaryota > Viridiplantae > Streptophyta > Magnoliopsida > Fabales > Fabaceae > Hylodesmum > Hylodesmum podocarpum. Next base: position 3,989,991 of record JALJEV010000367.1, on the reverse strand, counting down.
TTAATCTAAGGTTCTTGTTGAAGAGGTATGGGCAGTCTTTGACCCAACCTTATACTCGGATAATGATTAATCTGAAGTTCTTGCTGAAGAGATATGGATAGTTTTTGACACAACCTTGTACTAGGATAGTGGTTAATCTGGTATTCTTGTTGAGGAGGTTTGTGTAGTCTTTGACCTAACCTTGTACTTGGATAGTGGTTAATCTTGAGGTTCCTGCTGAAGAGGTATGGGTAGATTTCGACCCAACCTTGTAGTCGGGTAATGGTTAATTTGAGGTTCTTGCTAAAGAGGTATGGGTAGTCTTTGACCCAACCTTGTGTTGAGTATAAAGTGGTATGTCCGCGATCCAAGTCATTATGGAATCAATTTTAATTTTAAAGTATTTTTTTATTATCAATAGCTTATATGATAATGTCCACGATTAAAATTAAAGACTTGTTATTACGATAGAGATTATAATAATGAGAAACAAGTTTGTTTTTAATTTTAATATAAATTGTTCTTAATCATAGAATTATTGAAAATAGGACATCAATAATCCGGATAGATTAATATATATGTGATGATATTTATTGGATAAATATTAATAGATCTCATTTATTAATTCACATGTATAGATAAGTCACATGTCAACGTGATCATTGAACTAACTCAATCGAAATTTTCTAATGGTTAATATTTATCATAAACTGTCAATAGAAATTTTTTAAGAAGAGGTTAAATAGTTTTCTTTTACCTAAAATTGTCATAGTAATTAACAAGTTATTTATTGTATTTTGATTCCAGGCACCTAGTGCTTTAGAGCACTTGTTAAATGGATATTAGATACAATTAAATTCATGTAGAATTAATGATTAATCAAGAAGGGATCCATCAACTCTTGATAATGAGTTTGAGCTCTATGAATAAAATTATATCCTAACCAGGAAAAATTAAATGAATGAAGAAATGAGTTTCATAGGTCATAATAAATTAACTCAAAAGAGTTTGACAGTAATACCATACTATAGAATTAATCCAAAGCTGTAAAGATGGAAGAAAATATTATACTACTCTTCTAATGGTTCTTGAAAGTAAAATGTTACTTCATGTTATCTGAATGTAAAAGAGTATCGCTACATGCCTACCTTGATTAATATATTAATTTGATTGATATATTACCGGCTTAGTATTGAACCTACGGGGTCACACACAAACGAGTGTTCTAATCTCTGTTGCAGAAATTATTCTAATATTTGATTATTAATTAAACTAGAGAATTTAATTAATTAATTTCTTAAGTGGATTATTATTATATTTTTGCTAGCACTAGAAATATGAATAATATGAAAGATTTGGTAAAAAAATAAAAACAAACATGAAAGATTTTCTGTTTGGAATTTGGGTTGAAAATTTGAATCGCTAATCGGTTAGTAATAAAATATTTGTTATCTTTTAACTTTGATCAATTACTTCAAATTCAAATTGCTAATCGGTTAGCAATAAAAGATAAAAGATTTGTTATCTTTTAACTTGATGACACACACGCCGAACGTGTGTCAAATAATACCAAAGTCTAGTTACTAATTTGCAGTAATAATGGACTCGGATTGTTTCCCTACGGATTATTTTGTTACTTCTCTGTAGCCGAAATTTTAAATGCAATTTTTGGGGGTTTTTGTGTAGAGGAAAAATTAAAGGCACTTAAATAGTAAAAATTAACCAATGACATTAATTAAACAATAATTAAAAAGCAATTAACAAATGATTAAAAAGCACCAATTGATTTCTATTAAATCCTAATTTCCCTCGTCGGTTCAACAAAATAAAGGCACTCATCTATGCAGTGCATTGAAACCTAGATCTCTGCATGTCAACACTGAACTAACACTCTAAGATCTTAGAGAATTATCATCGAACACTTAGTAGCCTTTAAACTCACACAATCGCATGAGAGCACACAACTTGGTTTCGAATCATATAATTAGTTCTTTGCATTCATTATCAATTAATAATGACAGAATCAACAATCTCAATCCAAAATATTAATCAACATAATGGAATCAAAATTATAAAATCCAAAACGAGTACTCATGTAATTAAAAACGGAGAACATAAGGAAATTACGGATCCTATTGAGATCAAATTGGTTGAAGAAATTATTTGCGCATAATTGAAATTAGAATAAGCATAAATCGGGGTTGCATATTAGAAGAATTAAATTGCAAGAAGGGAGAGAGAACGAGAATTGGAATGGCAAACCTGAAAACCCTAGCAGAGCGACTTGAAAGGAAAAGAGTAATGCTGAAAATTGAAATTGATTGAAAGGTAAAATAGTGTGTTACAATTTTCTGAATTAGGGGTATTTATAATAAGTGAGTCATGTGCTAGTCACATGACTTTAAGTGACTTAGGGTGCAGGGTTGAAAGCCCACTCAATGCAAACATTTAAATGGTCCAATTACATGATTTGAAATGGGCCTACACTAATTCTTCACGCTGGAATTCCTGCATCAGTTTCGTGCGTCACTTTCAAGGCAATTTTCACCCTAGATACAGTCCGAATTGCCTCTTCGTGTCTTCATAGCTTTTGTAGGTCTTTAAGTCCTCTTTAATTTGACATAAAACGGAGCTCAAATAGAGTTCTGTAGTGAAAGTTATGCCTTTTTTGGTGAACCTTGTCAAAACTGGAAATTTTAGCGAATTAGAACAAAAATAAGCACTTAAGGCCCAAATGAGCCCAAACTCATAAATGCACTAAATCATGCTAATTGACCATTAATATTGTTGTAATATGATGTATTAAATGCAGAGAAATTGATCAAAATAATGACTCATCAAATTCCCCCACACTTATCCTTTTGCACTCCTGGGCAAAACTAAGTCCTAATGAAAATGTTAAATTGGATGCAAAATTCCATCTAGTCTAAGTTATTTCATACTCCCCAAAATAGTAATCAATGCATTAGAATTGAACATAGCGATCAGAGCAAAATCAATCTAATGATTACATATTATAGTGTTAAACAATTCCTGCTTCAGATAGGACCAATCAGACGATGAATTAATCATGCAAGTCAATTATAAACAATGACATCACCAGAAGTATATCACTCAAACTCTCAAGTGTATCAGGCAAGTGTTTACTCTCAAACCATTAAAATGAACATTATTTTACCATAGGCTTGCAATCATTATAGCTCTTTACCACTAACAATCACAATCATGCATGATTCAAGAGAACTTGCAAAGGATGTAATGAGACCAAGGATAAAGGTTTGATAAATTTGGTCAAGTGACTACTATTTCACAGATATTGAAATCAACATCAACAGATTACAAAAGATATCAAAATTGCATAATAAATCTGCAAAGTTGTTATTTCAACAATTGCTTAAGTACTCAACTCATTTTGCACACTTATTCAGATTAAAATTTTACTATTTTGCTCTTATTTCTTTTTCTTTTTTCATATATTATTTCCAATTTTTTCTTTTCTTTTTTTTCAATTTTTTTAATACCACTTTTGGTATTTATATTTTTTTTTCATTTGTATCAGACTCAAATAGCAAAATAGCACTAAGATAACATTTACACAAGTGTGTTGGTCAAAAAACAACCAAAATGTATCAGTTTTAAAACTCAGACCCAAATCATACTAATTGTAATATTCCACCCCACACTTATTTTTCTGCATGTCCCGAGCAGACACCCCCACACTTATTTGCTACACATAACCAAAAGGTGAACAATTAACTCAATATCTGTGAAATCAAGATAACATTGTTTTACTCTTAAGGCTTGTAATGCAGGTAGTGAAAGAAAAGGTTTCAAGCGCAAAAGGGCTAGCAAGGGATATGTCAGGTAGGCTATCTTGTCAAGTGGGGAAAATAGAAATGAATGTCTCAATCATGATTATGCACTAAATGATAAAATGCAGCTTTGAAAAGAATAAAAGCAAGTTCTGAAAAATAACATCTATAAATGACATATATCATACTGAAAGAAAGAGAATGACATGTAGATTAATCCATTCAAAACAGGTCCAAGAACTCACATGTTCAATATTTTCAAATATTTATCAAAAACAGTACATGACCAATTCATACAAACTAGTCCAAAATTTATCAGAGGAATATATCAACACTACAAAATAATACAAAAATTAACTCAGCTCAAATTCTAGTTCAGATTCCTAACATGTAAACCATAGTACAAATGTACTAATAACCAGACATGAATCACAAAATCTCCAATTTATAAAAATCAAATAATATAAAGCACAGGAATCCTAATTACTCCTAATTACAGAAGGTGGATAGACAGGAAGTGAATGAAAACAAAACGGAAAAGAGTGGAAGGAGAAGAGAAAACTCCCTTGGTCGCTTAAAGCAGTAGTGTATCTGCTAGTGTCACAAATTTTTGCTTTGCGGGCTGCTCAATGGAGCTCTCATGATAACGCTTTAAACGCTGCCCGTTTACCACGAATGTATCCTTAGTACCTACTACAAGAAACAAATACTCACCTGGGTCAAATATCACAAAATCATCTACAATAATATGTAAGTCATTTTTTATCAGTGCAAATGATTCAGAGTGTAGGTATGTTTTTGTGCTATAATCAGTGCATGGTGGTGGTAGGAATAAGTTGAATGCCATAATTATAATTCTTCATTTGTTCATTTTAATCTTGGCATCTAAATTAAACAATTCACATGTTTCATTTACTGTCAAATCAATGAACATGGAATAATGAACTCTAACATCAATAACACAATTTAAAAGAGAGTAAAGAATTAAAGTGTTTCAAGGTAGCATGGTTATTCTCTACTCCATCTATAATGTGTTTAGACATTAGTTCGCCAATAAGTGTAGAAGTTTGCACTCAACTCTCCCTTATTAACTTCTCTAACGACCTATAAGAATATGCAACATCATGAGAATAAAAGTCATTAGGAACAACTAAGAGGTTCAAATCAGCAAACTCAATGATAGTCCAGGCTTTAATTCGTCTAAAGTGAAACATTTAGCGTTGTTAATACTGCAATTATAAAGAATATCAAATGATGAAGAAATCTCCTCTAGTGGTTGCTCTGATTTCTTGGATGTTTCACTCTTTCCACAGTGTTTGCTCCAAGGAAACTTTATGGACAATTCTCCACTAGGTACCAAAATATGAGGATTTTTGTAAGGAGGAGGGTCACAAACAGCTTCACCGTGTGCTTTAAGTTCTTTCTTTTCTGCATAAACATCTTCACACAAAAAGTTGTTATCTTGTATTTCTCCCTTAGGACTCACTCCTACATCACCTATCAAAAGAGAATCAACATAAACAAAGGAAGGATGAGTATAAACAATTAAATCATCACATGTTTCCTTCTCTTGTATATCTGTCACTTTTTCTTCCATGTCTTGTTCTTTCAAGTCGGTGTTTACATGATTTTGGAGGGTAATTGACCCACTTGGTGCAGTTCCGCAAACTAATTACGGAAAGAGGGCTAGTTACAAACATTTTACAATTTTGGTGTTGTTTTAAGAAGTTTCAAACAAGACTGTGACCGTGAAGTCGCAACAGACCATGCGACCCAATCAGGTGTTGACATGTGACACGTTTTGTATAGTTGACATGCTAACCTGGAAACTGGTCGCAGAACATCTTGTAACTTCATCAGAGGGCGACACGTGTCAACCCAGGGCTTGCGTGGCCCGAAATATGGCTTGCTAACTATGCGAGCAGTGACACGTGGCACGGTCGCAGCCTCTGTTGCGACTTCACCTGCACGTGCCACTTATTGCATCGTGATTGGCTCAAAGTCACAAATTGACTCCCTCCTGGTCGCAAGCAATTCTGCGACTCCCTCCTGCAGGAAAACAAATAATTTTTCCAAAATAAATCGAATCCATAACCAAACGAAAATGAATGGAAAGCTAGAAATAGAAAATCTTCATTGCAATTTTCTTAGCCAAAGCGTGAAAAGTCTTAAATGTATCTTTCGAGAATAGTGTGTTGTGTCTCTGTAAATACATTTAGTGTTCTATATCAATTAAAGACTTGCACTGTCGTGTCTTCTTTGTTATCTGTTGTAAGGTATGCAATTCCACGCTCTACATCATTGTATCTCAATATCTCATATTCACGACCTTTTTCGATTACACGCTTAGTTTCTTGGTCACATGAACTAAGTGTTCATGATTTTCATCCACCTATCATAGTTTCTCTGTTTCATATATAACCCACATTTTAATTTGTTGATGTCAAATTAAACTTTTTCACCTTTTTATCAAGCCTTTACTTTTCTGTAGCTTTTGTAATTTTTTAATATAAGTTGCAGAACTACTTGGGGGGGGGGGAGTCGCAGAATCATTTGTATCAACCATGGTGATGTCGCAACAGAGGTTGCGATCGTGCCACGTGTCACTACTTGCACATTCCAAGCCCTAGGTTGACACGTGTCGCCCTCTGGTGAAGTCGCAAGATGCTCTGGGACCAGCTTCTAGGTTAGCCTGCCAATTGTGCAAAATGTGCCGGATTTTTGACCATATTAGTGTTTTTAGGAAAAAAAATTTATTGAAATGGAGTTGGTTAGAAAGTTTTTACCGAATTGGTGTTGTTTTATGAAACCGTAAACTAGTTTGCGGAACCAAAACGCAAAAAAACCTTGCGGAACCACCAGCTTGAGACACTTGTCCAGAAAAATTCGAGTTGGCATCGAAACCGCAAAACAAGATGCGGTTTCCCCACAAGATGACACATGTCTCATTTAGGGCTCACGTGGAAGCAGAGCTGGATTTGTGCATGACACGTGGCGAAACCGCAAAGTTTTTTACGGTTTCACCAGGACGCGCCACCTGTCAGCACAATGTTGGACGCGCCTCTGACTATACTTGAAACCGCAAGACAGATTGCGGTTTCATTGAAACCGCAAATCCCATTGCGGTTTCATTGAAATCGCAAATCTGTTTGCGATTTCCTCTTCATTTTTTACGCTTCCCCTCCTTCCCAGGACCACTATAAGTAGCGAAGGAAGTAAAAAAAAATTTACTTTCCTTCGTTTCCGGTTTCCTTTCTTCATTTACAGTAGCCTCTTTTGCATTTTTTATTCAAAATGGTTTCCTCCTCTTCATCAAGTGGTGCAAAAATTGAATGTGGGCCAGTGGAAAACTGGGATTTAAACAAGTAAGAGGACCTCCCCATTGCGTGACTTTCCATGTTTGTGTTCTCTTAGATTGAATAGCTCGCATATAAAAAGGACATGCCACACTTGTATTACCTTCATGGCAACGAACAACAAAAGTATTCGGTATGGATTCCACGACTTTGGCTGTTTGGTGTACATTCATCAAATACTGTTTCAGACCCTTTTGCACACCTTTCTTATTTTAAAATTCCAAACCAACATATAATTTCTGACCATCATCCTAGTTTGAATGCGTATTTACACCCTACATATCTTCTTCATCAGGGTAATCTCAATTGATGCCAGTGTAATGTGGTGTATTATGTCAAAATGGTATTTGAGCTAAACATGCAACAAATTATATCAGTTAAAGTTCTATTTTTTAAAATTCATGCAACTTATAAATGAAATATATATAACATAAATTAATTTATCACCTGTTTCTGACTGAGCTACTGCAACTGGTTGAACGTTCACACTTAAACTGTTAATATCAGCATTTAATTCATCATCCTATTCAGGTAAATGACCTTCAAAATCTTTAGAGTCGGATGATGAATCTACGTACGAATCTGATACCATATAGGTTTCATCATCATCGCTTGAATTTATTCCACTACATCCTCTATCATACGAACTACGACTATTTGGCTGAAATCTTCGACCTTCATTATATGAAGACGCACTACTAGTAGTAACGACTTCTACACATAATTCTATATGACTCATGTCAGGTTGTTCAAAATGTGTTATCATCAAATTCACATCATCATCATCAACTAATTGAAATGCTGCATATTTATTTTCTATAAAATATCTAGTTGTAATAGATCCTATTACTTGATTTCCTTGTAACTTAAATTTATGACGAATTGTTTTCTTTAACCATTTAAAATTAATATTTCTTTCAATTTGCATAATCTTTCTTGATCTTTCAAACTTGATTCCTTCTTCCCCCTCGATGATTCTATCATTAATGTATACAACGATCACAATTGTTGACGTCATTTCTTGTTAATTTTACTACAAACACAACAAACATATAATCCAAATGTACACTATAAAATTTATTTGATGCTGAAAAAACAAAAATATACTACCTACAAACAAGATTATAGCAATATCACATACCTGATAATGAAATTACTCGTTCAATTCTGGTGTGCACTATGCGTTGGGGCTGAGGGGTTATTTATAGACAGATGAAACCGCAAACTGTAGTATCGGGAAGGGATGTGATTGGCTGCCAAAACAAACCGCAATCAGATTTGCGGTAACAATGAAACCACAGCCAGATTTGTGGTTTCACTGAAACCGCAATCTGTCTTGCGGTTTCAAGTCCAAGCAGAGACGCGACCAACAATGTGCTGACACATGGCGCGCCCTGGTAAAAGCGCAAATAGTTTTGCGGTTTCACCACATGTCCTGCACAAATTCAGCTCTGCTTCCACGTGAGTCCTAAATGGGACACGTGTCAGCTTGTAGAGAAACCGCAATGTGTTTTACGGTTTCATTGCCAACTCAGATTTTTATTGGACAGGTGTCTCAAGCTGGTGGTTCCGCAAGGTTTTTTGCGATTTCAGTCCCGCAAAACTAGTTTGCGGTTTACAAAACAACACCAATTCCGTAAATACTTTCTAACCAACTCCATTTCAGTAAATTTTTTTCCTAAAAACACTAATATGGTCAAAAAGCCAAATGTGCCACGTGTCAACACCTAATTGGGTCATAAGGTCTGTTGTGACTTCACGGTCGTAATCCTATTTGCGACTTCTCAAAATAACACCAAAACCATAAAATGTTTGTAACTAGCACTCTTTCCATAATTAGTTTACGGAACTGCACCAAATGGGTCAATTACTCGATTTTGGAGGAAACAAACTCCTCCTTTTCATTTTGGATAATTTTCTTCCCAAGCTTATTCTAACCCTCCTCATAATGAAGGTCAAGATCTCATCTTTATAGTGCTTAGGGTTACATGGTGGACGCCAAATGTTCTTATCGGTATTCAAGTTGAACATAATCGAGAGGTTTTTCTGCATTATCATGAGATATGGAGTGATTGAGAGAGCTAGGGAATCTTTTGGAAGTGCCATCCTTTAAGGGGTCGACCTCCTTGCAGGGGGAGTGTGCCTGCAAAGGTACGGTCAAGTTAGTGTGCACCAATAGGTTACATAAAAAGATAGTACAAACGAGTGAAGTATATGGTTTAGTTGTTTAGTCCGTGTGGTTAAGCATATATATATAGAAAGGGGGTTGCATGTTGATGTAGGAACATCTCAAAGGCCCAACAAACTCTCCAAGTCAAAGTTAGAGGAGGAGGTCAACGCTCAAATCAAAGTCAAAGAAGAATGGGGACCTTACTCTTTTAAATTGGGCTTGAAATAAATTCATTGTTATTTTTTTGTGTCTGACATGGTTCAGTATTTCAAGCATAACTTTGGCTACACAACTCCAATTATGTTCATCTTGGTGGCTTTTTAAAACTGACTTAAAGGGCTACAAAAGCTATGAAGACACCAAATCCCAGTTCGGAATGAATCTTGGAGAAAATTGGGCTTGAATTTAACGTTTGGATGCTGCCAAGATTTTCCAGCGAATTGTTTAAATTGTAAGGCCTTGTAAGTGAGCCCAAAGCTCACGGCCAAAAAAATTATTTATTACTTTTGAATATTTTGTTTAGTGTTTTAGAATAATTGGGTCAATATTAGATTAGATTTCATATAGATTTAGATTAAACTTGGCGTCCAAGATTAGATTAGATTTCATTTAGATTTAGATTAAAATTGGAGCCCAAGTTTAGATTAGATTTTATTTGGATTTAGATTAAACTTGGTACCCAAGTTAGGATAACTTGGATCCCAAGTAGCTTAGGTCTATAAAAACATATGAATCAAAATTGTATAGACCCTTTTTGACGAAATTGAATGAAATAAGCTTTGAGCTTTTGAGAGAGGATTCTCTTGTCTTCCTTAGGAAGGTTTCTTGGATCTTATCAATGGATTCTTGTCACCATTGTGGCGGTTCCTCCTAGGCTTATTGGATCTTCCATGGCGCCATTCTTTTCATTTTCTTCCTCCCTCCACCTTTTCCTTTTTCGTTTTGTTTGAGTTCTTTTTATTAGGTCTTGACCGAAACCCCCCTAGGGTTTCCATTGAATGATCATTGAAGAAGCTAGATCGGGAACTTCAAGGCTTTGTTATAAAATTATCTAAGGAGGCCTTTGTCATGTGTCGACAAAGTTATGATGTTCCTTATTGAGACTGAACAGAATCAGGTGATGAGACCTGACTCTGCTGCTCTAAAGATGTAGTTGACGGAGACATCAGCTTCTCCACATATCTTGTTCCGATTGACCTACTTGTTCGACATGACCTGATATTGTTGGACTTAAAGCTTGAGGATGCTTGGAGTTTCTCTCTTGCTGTTTTGATTTTGATGATATGTAATTTTGGTTTTCTTAGAAGGATTGTAACTAGGAGTTTCTTGTGTATTGGATGTTTTAGTTTAGGCTTGTTTGTGTGCTTGTTCTTTGTTTGTATGTCATGGAAAGCTAAGTTGATTTTGTGTGTTCTCTCATAATTCAAATTATTGAAATTCCCTCTAAGTTTTCTTTTCAAAAATAAAATGTGATAATCAATTACCAACAAAGGTAATAGATTAAATCAGTTTTTTGGTAACCAATTGAGGTAATAGATTACCTGAAAATGGTAATCAACTACCAAAAGTGGGTAACAAAGTGGAACTTCACATTTGTCTCTGAGGTAATCGATTACCACCTCGTGTTAATTGATTTCCATGGCTAAGAATCACCTAGAATTAACTTTGTTCTCTGGTGTAATCGATAACCTACCTGCTGTAATCGATTATCACCATCATAAAGTCAATAGATTGCTTAATAGGGGTTTCTAGTTTCAAATATAAATACACCTCTTTTGAAATTTTTTAAAACAATCTTGGAATACACGTTTTGGAACAATTCTAACTTCTCATATTCTCTCAATTTGAGTTTTATCTTTCTCTCCAAGAAACCTATAAAGAACTTCAAAGTTCTTCAAGAAAAGTTTATCAAAAGGCAATCTTGATTGAATGTTCTAATTAGTTGACATTCATAGTTCTTATATGTGATTAGAATCTACACACCCAGGTGTTTTTTAACTGATCTTTCTGTTAATTTGGTTTTGGGTTGATTACTCTATAAGAGAGGTCTCTCTATATAGAGTAAGTCTCTTTGAGAAAGGTTTTCTCAAAGGTTTGACCTTGGGGTGCCAAGATCAAGGAGAACGGTTCTTTGAGTTAAAGAATTGGTTGTGTTGGGTGTTTTTGATTTCCTTTTGTGTTACTTGTGTAGAGTGAATGTAAAGAAGACAAAGAGATCATAGTGGAAAACCAATTGCGACAGTTATTGGGTTGAAACTAGATGTAGGCAGTTGGCCGAACCAATATAAATCACTGTGCAATCTTCTTACGTTGATCGGTAACATTCATTAAACATTATTTTCGTTTGGTAATTGATTCAGTAATCTACTAAAATCTAGTATAATTAGATACTGATATTAGTTTCTCAAGTATATTGATTACTAACAAATTTCTTTTGTTATTTTCGTTGTACATTTTATATCTATTTTGTTTTTTTTTAATCAAGAGTAATATTTGGTTGATTAAAAAAAAAAAAAACGTGCGAATTTGAATTATCTAAGAATTAGAATCTATTCACCCATCAAGATTCAAATGTAGGGACCATCAAATACGACGTGACAATTCAAACATTAAATAATACACTAAATTAAACTATTAAGATAGTGAAAATTCATTTTTTATTTTTAAAATTCAAATTTTTTGAATAATAACTACAAGATAACCAATAAAATAGTAATGATTATTTATTATTGTAATTATGTTAACAGCAATACCTAATCAAATGATAAAGATCGTCGTGCGATTTTTTCTTTATTTTTTTATCTTAATTTATTTTTTAATCACTACTGTTTTTCAATTTCATTTTTATCCGTCTCTCACGATTAATTCCCACGAACATGAAAAAAAAAAAAATCAAACTCCTACACTTTTAAATTTTAATTATTATAAAACATTCGTCACCTCTTATTTTTATTTATCTCTCACGTATGTAACAAAATATAACACATTTTTTCATGAACAATTTACATTGGTTAAAGTGAGATAAAGACGAATAAAAGAAACATTAGAATAAATTCATTTCTATCTTTATTTATCCTAAAATTTGATTAAACTATTTATTCGAACTTCAAAGACAAATTAGAATAAATTCCTTTCTATCTTTAATTATTCTAAAATTTTGATCAAATTATTTATTTGAATTTTAACCTATCCTTAAATCCAGTTAGAACATAAAATATTGCGACAAAATGTGTTAACTTGACTTTTCAATGTAAAAACATAAAATATCACGACAAAAATATGTTAACTTTATATTTAATCTTTTAAATTTAAATAATTTTAAATTTGATCTTTCTAAAAGTTTTATCTCAATCATTTTATATTTCTGAAATATACATTTTAAGCTTCCAAATATTTTTCTATTAAAAATTATTTTACATTAATATCATTATAATTTAAATTTTATAATTATTAATTTAAAATTGTAATTTTTTTAATTACTATTTTATTTTAAAAAATAATGTTGGGACAATAAAATCATAATATGTGATACCTTTCTATTACTATTTAAACACGTACAAAAACCTGTGATTATTTTAAAAAAATTAATCTTTTTAATGAAAAAATAAATACTTAAATGAATCAAAATTATACATTTCTAAAAATGAAAAAGACCGAACTATAACTCTTTAAACTTAAAAGATAAAAAAATAAAAACATTCCAAACTCAATCGACTAAAAGTTTAAACTTTTCAGACCAATGAAAAGTTTGGCTTGGCAAGGATGATAGCTGCTTCTATATCAATTAACAAAAACATATAAAGTACAAAATCCAACAAAACAATAACAAATGGAAAGATAAGAACCTATCCAATCCAAGACAAAAGTGCTACTTAAACCAACATGATCATACTATACAAACCCTATCACTTTCAGAATATATTTCGTAGAAAAAATTTAGAAAACTAGCTTGTATTCGCCAGCTAATACATGAATGCAATAAAATGATCAGAATCAATCATTTCAGCATCATACACTTATCCTTGAATCATATTCTCATTATATTTCTAAAAGCTAATGTATTAGTCTTTCCGTTTTGCTTTTGATTGAACCTTATCAGGTATGCATGATGACCAAAAAGTTGGCAATATAGTGCATACAGCTTGTATCAGAAGTCCAAGTGGAAGTCCTGAAAAGTCACTTGCTGTTACCTTAATATATGATGCAAGTGCAACACCAAGGTATCCACTCACAATGAATGCAAGGGCTACACAAGACATAAGAAATGCCATTATAGACCCTTCACATCCTGGTGGACACATCTGTGCTATTAGGACACTGAATGGCAATATCTTAAAGAAGAATAAAACCTCCAAGAATCCTGAGAAGATCACAACATAGAGTGAGTCTGGCACGCCCATTTGTCTATAAAAACCTCCCACAAACAAGAAATCTGAAATCATCAAGATTGCCATTGTAACTTGAATGGCTGATATCAGTTTCCTTGGCGGGACAGATTTCAAGTATTGATTGTATATGATTCCCCATAAGAGCATTGTTGCCTGGCCAAACACCTTGGAGATACCCAGTACTGATGAGTCTATCTTCAAATACTGTGTCTGGTAAAAGAACATGGTGCCTGTAAGCACAGGAATAATGGCATAAGATGCTGTGAACCATGATATTGAATATGCAATCTCCGGCTTTCTTAGAGCAATCAATAGCTCTGAAAGTTGTTTCTTCATTCCACCAGATGGACTTTTGGGGAGCCCAAGAGAACTCTCCCGAACCGAAATGGTTATAAAAAATTGGAGAGCAACAAGAAGGCCAAAATATAAAAACATGGATTGTGAGGAGAATCGGCCAATAAAAATGCCAGCAAGAAGGTTTCCAAGGACTCCTCCTGCAGAGGAAGCTATCCAAACAAATGATTGAAGGTTGCCAGAGGAGGATTGCCGGGCATGTTTGGTTGAGGAAGGAGTCTGCTTAGCCATCTCTGCAACGATGGCATCATTTGCAACCTCGGCTATTGAAGCACCTAGATTACTAAGGAGGAGGTATATGGAGATAGTGAAAATAGACATGTTTGATGGAGAGATTGCTATGGCTAACCATGACAGTGCCTGCAAGAAAGCTGCATAAACAGATTCAAAGAAATAGGAATTAGTTATATCACTGGTAGAAAATAGAAATGCCATAAAATAATGAACATTGGTATCATGAACCAATTATCCCAAAAGCTTAACCTAACAGGTGAAGACAAATGAATGATTTTATATTGTATCTACATCAGAAGATAATGAGAAGAGATAAGGGTCGAACTCTAGACTACTTGCTCATGGAGGCTTCGATACCATGTCATAAAATAACTATTACAGAAGCTTGATTTGAGTCATGAGGTGAAAACACATGAATGGTATTATATTATATCTTCTATTTTTCAGTGAATCGGATTATATTATATATCTAAAACTGGAAATGACTTCAAAATTCATGACAGGTGTGATTCTCTTTGAAACTTTACTAGTTGTTTTCCTTGATATAACTGAAGACTATCTCTAAAAAGTTCTTAGAATGAGGCTGCTTGCTCAAATAAAAATTGCCATAAAAGCTGTCCTCATGAGAACCTAAATTGAGAAACTGCGGTACCAATACAATGTTAGAAACCAAGAAAGTAAGTAGGAAATTTCCACCCAAAAAAACAAAGCAGGGCTTTCTTTAGTTTAGTTGAAGACTATCAAGATCCAAGAATGTGACTACTTGCACAAAAGCAAAAACTGCCATACTAGCTGCTCTTATAGATGAGAACTTGAATGGGGAAACTTCCATACCAATTCCAATTTTAGTAACAAAGAAACTACAGAGGAAATTTCCACCAATAGAAGGAAGGGAAAGTTCCTGAAGAGTCGAGCCAAGCAAAACGTTGAACCCAGAGGTCTTTGATTCATGCTAAGTTATTAATTAAACCATACAATTTGTTAACTATTTGCCCCTACATGAGGTAAGGGATCATTATCATTCACCAATTCCCTATAGGTCAATATTTTAACTAGGATTCAGGGATTCTCAGAAATTAGAGAGGAGGATGGAATCTAGCTTCTAAGTAAAATGGTTTGAAAGTTCCAAATGCTAAGTTTATTTTCTCTAGTTCTTGGAAACAGTGCCAAAAATGGTTTGACTTTTGATTTATTGTTGTTATCCGTTTCTTATATTACAAGCCCCAAGTTCAACAACTTTTTATATTAAATATTGTCAATACTCAATATCTAGCTTCCATATGATAGAGAATCATAGACTCACAGCTTAAAGGGAATATAAGATGGGGAAATGTTCTTCGGATGTTTGATCAACATGCTGCTATTCCTTGCATTTTGACTTTCCTTAGTCACATTCTGACACATAAAAGGCTGTTTACTGCCCTCTATGCAGTGTGATCAGTACACGGTTTCGTTCTAGGAGACATCTTAGTAAATTTGTAGATGAATGGGAGGGCTGGCCATTTTGAATATATTTTTGTTTGGGTTTAACTTTGTCTCTGATTGACAGCTAATGAAATCTCTTCTGTTGAAAATATAAACAGAGAAACGAAATCCATTTTTGAACCATTCTCTATTTCCTAGAAAGAATTGTGATCTTCCCACATTTCCTTCAGAAGGGAGCTTACAAAGTATTTAGTTGTCCTGTCTCTACATTCAAACAACAATAACATCAATTCATTTTGCAGTCCCTATACAAGAATTTTGTTAGTTTTAGTTTTAGGAAGTCTGTCATAGTGAAGTCTTAACCAAGTTTCAGTCTGAGGCAAGGATGTGTTATGTTTTTCTTGGTTTCTTAGGAGTGATGACTGGCCAAGATCCCAGAGATCCCTTTTCTGCTTTTTGGTTTGATGCAAGGAAAAATAGATAGTGTTTTACCACTTACCCAGTGAAGCTTGGGTATCAGAACATACCATCTACAATATACATCCAATTTAACAAATCTATAAATAGAAAACTTCAGAGTCAAGAGATTATGCCTTCTTTGGATAAACTTCTCTCCAATGATTTATAGGGGAGAAAAAAGAAGGTAAAATGAATTGAGTTTCTAGATTTATACCACTCAACTTCTGGAGAAGTTATAGAAGAAAAAGTCAAGAATTTAACTTACCATGGAAGTTACTCTATTCATTATAATTTCTTCTTCTACAAGTGTTTAGAGAGAGAAGTTAGTCTATACATAAGTTTCTATAAAAAGCACAAAAGTAAGATAGCAATTCTACCTCATCCACAATTTCGATCCTACTTTTTTTTACATCTTTCCTTTTTCTTTATGCTTTATTCAATTAAAGCAGCCCACGTTCAATTCATAGTTTATACTTTATACACAGATAATTCATTTATTTACAATTCATCTATTCTAATAATTTATTTCAAAGAAGAAGCAACCCAACAAGAAATTCTCAATTCCTAACATCATGGAATGGAATCAACAACCAACTGATGAAGGATGCAAAAGTGCTAAGCTAGGAAAAGGGTAGGAAGAGTGAGTGCATATGAGTTTACCTCCAAAAGCAATATAAGGAACTCGGTGTTGGCCATTGATGTAGATGGAATCAGAAACAAGGCCATAGAGGGGCTTGCCAACCATAGGAAGATTAGCAGAATTCTGAAGAAGTTGAAGAGTTGAAGGGTCCACATTGAGTCCATCTTTGAGGTAGAAAAACACTGCCAACCATGGAAAACATCTGAATCCTTGCATCCAATACCCCAAACCCAACACCTTCTTCATCAATTTCCCACCACCGCCACCATCTGATGCCACCATTTTTGTTTCTCTTTCGTAACCGTTAAGGAAAAAAGAGAAAAAAGAAAGAAAGAGAGAGAGAGTGTAACAATTGTTTGATAACTAATACGGAGTAGATGAATTTTAACTGGAATTGTTTTTGTAACAAAAGAGGTTTCGGGATTTTTAAGGAAAAGAAAGAGTGCAGCCAGGTGGTGCTATGTTACGTGTCTCTGATCTGTGTTGGAGCACTACTGAGTAGGGACAACATGTTGTGTATGGATGACACGTGTTGCCTTTTGGTGCTGCCACCATTCTTTCTTTTCTTGCATCCCTTTAACTTTTTCTTAAAGAATAACGTTTGATTACATGTGTATTTTGTTTTTCTCGTAGTTTTTCCTTATTTAATAATTCTGTCACTACCAGATTCTCCAGAATATTCTTGTAAATAGTCCTGATCAGATCTATCTTGGTTGGTTCTTTTTATTTATTTTTGCTAATTTAGTTATGTGTATGACATGCCAGAAACAGCAATACCACCAAGTTTGTGTACGTGGCACTTCTTTGGTTATTGGCAAACTTTTCCATGCCGTTATAATGGGAGGGTTTTGATGTCGTCACGTAGGTTAAAGTTAGTTTTGTACATTTTTGATATATAATGAAAGCAATGAGATGCACGTTTAATATTTGATATAAATTTTATGTAAAACTTTTAGATAATTCATTCTTTGTAAATTTTAATTCATAGTGAAAAGAAAAATTTGTTTAAAATTTTGTTTGAATAAACTTTAAATCACTTTTAAAATATTTAGAAAATGAAATTATTTTAAACAACACTTAATCCATCAATTAAGGAAGGCGCAGAAGTAGTCAGTGTGTGTGTATAAGCATGGAAACCAACACTTTTCAACACAATTTTTTATTAGAAAATTGACATTCATGTGAATATTATTAAAATTTTGATGAATGTTTTGGAAAAAGAATTTCGTAAATAATATATTACCATTTCTTCGTACAATGAAGTACATCATGATGTCGGTGGTAATCAAACATGCAGAGGACTCCAAAGATGTCCCACCAGTTTTGGATTGGAAAGATAGAGAACAGAGACTTCTTTAATAATTTAGTATAGTAAATTTCAAAATTACTAAATTATTACAGTGTTTTTTAAAAAGGAATAGTAATATAAAATTATGTAATATGAGTATGGCATTATATTTGTGACCGTTTATAACTGTCAGATATTACTGTTATAAATATAGACTACAATAAATTATTTTAAGCATAAAAAATGGGTTATACATAAGAGATACTACTTATATTATTAATCAAATCATACGAAATTCCAACCCTTATTTCTCAGTATTCTGAAAGAAGCCTGGAAGAACTAAACACAAAAAGACCATAAAATTATAAAAGGAGGCATAATATTTCATAAGCAGTCCACTATAGGCACCAGTCGCAGTCGAAACAGAAGACTAACTAGTTTAGTATATCAACAGCAAGAATCTCAAATAATTGAAAGGAAATTCCATAGAATAACTTTCCCTACGATTCCAGAAATATTTCATTTGGAAGAAAAGATGTGACCGGAGGATAGGCAAAAAGAGTGTTAAAAATGTCAAACCAACACAGCAGTTACAAGTGATACAGTCATTCACCAGAAAACTCAACTAAGAAAAAGTTGATTCAGATAGATTATTCAACAATTGGTTCTTAACCCCTAAAACTGTTTTGCGCCTTTAGAATTTTCTTCCAACATTCATTTAACATGTGTGTGGTAATTTAAAAACATGTTTGATACTAAGCAGAAATTGTGATCTCAAACAACAATCAAAATACTACTCCATGACTGCAACACCTCCAGCAGCTTTTATTTTTTCTATAATGTCATTTGCCTCCTCTTTTGTGATTCCTTGTTTTAATACAACTGGAACCTTTTCAACAAGATCTTTAGCCTCTTTCAATCCCAGGTTAGTAAATGCTCTTACCTCTTTAATCACCTTGATCTTTGCAGAAGCATCAAATTTCTCCAACTTCACATCAAAAGCTGTTTTTTCTGCCTTTTTCTCCTCAACCTTTGGTCCAGCAGCACCACCTTCTGCACCCAAGTCCATGCCTTCTGTGGAAATTGGCTGCAACTTTGGAAGCTTCAATTTTTCTGCTAATGTAGGCATAATTTGACTGCGTTCTTCGTCAGATAGTGTTCCAATTCGTTCAGCAAGCTGAATGATTTTTTCTGAGGGTGGAGGTCTGGGGCCATAGGGATCATAGAACTGAGGAATTTTGTACTTTCTTGGCCTAGCCTGAGAATCTTTAGGAACGAAATCAGTCTGTAAGGCACGAGACTGCAAAGGTCCACATTTATCCAGCTGAGGGAGACGACAAATTAATCTAGAAAGGGGGGTAAACCTCATATCTTCGTTCAATCAAAATAGCAACTCATGAAATCAAGATGTTGAAAAAGTTGCTCTTTCAACAAACAAGTAGCATCTCCCCTGAAACAATTTCACAACATGCTAAGGTTGAGCCACAAACTATATGATAACAAACACAATTTTAGATATTCATCCACATTCTCACCCCAGTCACTTCAAACAGAATATATCACCATAACAGAAGGCAGAAAATGCTAAATACATAAAACATTGCCTTCAATACTTCCAATTTCAAAAATCAATGATATATACAAACTCCATCACTCCAAAGACCTCATAACACCCATCATCTCTCCCTCTCTAGCTATTACATTATATCACCTATCATACATACAATTCTCTCTCTTTATCCCTCTAAGCAATGTTGGCAATAACCTGAACCACTCCAATATAATTTGAGACTCAATTCAACAATTGATTTGTTAAGCTTGTTACATAAACAAAATGAGTAGAAGACTCATTTCCAGCTCTACCTCCAAGATTCAACAAGCATTTAAGTGTCTACTCATCATTTTCCTTTTAATAACCGTCAAGTTATCATTACATTCATACACTCAGCTTCTCTTACAACTCCACTTCACGTCTTTTTTCTCCCTATCTCTATCACCATTTCCCATCACATTTATCAGTATCCTTCACTGCTCTTATTCTCTCTCTCTCTCTCTCTCTCTCTCTCTCTCTCTCTCCCTCCACCCATACACTCCAAATTTGAGGTGCCCATTGAACTTTTTCCATAAACAGCACCAAACCCATGAGTGTAACAGTGCCTCACAGGGTCCATAAACTCAGCCAATATATCTAAGTGCGTTCAAAACTAGAATAAAAATATTCCCCAAGTATGTGCCAAAACACTATTGTTACAATCCAAATGCAAAACATCAAATACTCATCTCACTGAAGAAAAAAATGCATTTTTCACAAATCATACATTATAACAAGACAGGAACTGTAATTGAATCACAACCAGCGCGCAACAAAAAAAACAAAGGAAACAGAGCGTAACATTTTCTTCAATTAAAGAGAAAAAGGAAAGGAAGAAAGCATGAGTTACCTGCAGGAAGCAAGTGTTGGACTTGGCGAGGTGAAATGGTGAACGAAGAGGGATTAGGGATTGCGGTGCTGTCAAGAACGGAGCAGATTCAGGAATCGGCTTGCAACGTTGTTGGGCCAGATTAACCCATCAAATTCTTCAATGGGCTCAGTTGAAAATTAATACAATTCTTTTAAACATACCTCCCTTGATTACTTGTCTTACCCCCTTTCACTTCTTTTTTTTTTCTTTTTTAAAACACCCTTTTTTTAGTGCACGCCACTGGATGTAATGTGGGTAATAATGAAAATATTTGGTCCTTTTAGCAAAAAAAAAAAAATAGTTAAAAAGAGTGAAAAAAGGTCTATAATAAAATAGTGGAGGGGAGGTATATTTATCACTGACCCTCTAATAAGTTCTTCAAGCCCATGCTAACCCTTATTTATTAGTTTTCACTTGTTTTTCCTATTTTGCTTTTTTTTTTTTACATGAATGATTATAAATTGAGGGAAAATGTGGAATATTTATATTTGACATGGAAAGAAAACTTATACTTTAATATAAGAGAAGAAAATTATAATTCTTATATTTGTTATGGGTGGTAGTGTAAAAGGTATTTTTGAATTTTATTTTTTTTATATAAAAGAAGTCAAACATCACAAACTGATATCTATCAGGGAGACTGAATGTTTTAATATAAGGGGGAAAGGTGGTATAATATGGACGGCTGTCACAAGATGAAAGTGTAGTTTACTCTAATATTTTTAATCGTGTATTTTACTTTATTTCCATCATATTATTCATTCTTAGGTATAAATTCACACCCACTAACATACTTAAAAACAACAATTAGTTAATTTTACAATTATACAAGAAAAAAATTTAAAAAAAATTAATTATTTCAAGAAAAAGAAAAAAAGATCAGGTATTAAAATTTGAAAAATAACTAAAAGAATTTAAAAAGAACATTTCAAATAAACCCATTAGAAAGTCAAGATGTCTGCCACTATGTTAACCTTATAAGTTGGGTGAACTAGCATGTTAAGTGGTTGAAGCATAGACTAATAATGTTGGAGTTTTAGTTTAATCTTTATTGTTGTTACTAATTCAATTCTGGACGATGAATAGATTTAATAGCTGAGATATTGTTATTTGTAATATAAATCTGATTTGATATTATTAAAATAAAATTTATTTCATTATTGAATTTTTATCATTTCTACGGGATTAAATTTTAAATTTTTTTATTGAAAATTTAAGAGAAATAAAACATAATAGAGATTATATAAGTAAATATTTTCATATGGACTGTTTATTCTAGTTTTTAAAGTGAGTGATGTGGAGTGTTTAGTTAAGGAAGAGATAAGCGGTGTTTAGGAAGTTGATCTTCCCCGTGAGAATAGAAGAGTATATTTTTAATGACACTCTGATACAAGTTGAGAAGAATAAGGATTGAGAGAATTTATGTGTAAATAAAGAATACTATCAAAAGGAAAAGAGGTATTCTTCGAGAATATTTTTAGGTGAAAATATGCAAAGTGGGAGGAACTTAAAATTTTTTTATTTCAATTTTACTTTTTTTAAGTTATTTTTTTAAAAACAGTTAGGAGCAAGTTTATTAATCATACAATAATTTATTTTTTGTTTGAGTTTGAGATTAAAATAAATTTAAAATAAATTAAAATTTATTATTAATATATATATATATATAAATAAATAAAATTGGATAATCACAATCCTCCTAAATTACAACCAGCTCCGCTCCCATTTGTCCAGATGCAACTTATTCAGATTAATATGTGAATTTCAGCTGAGTCTTGTCTTTTCAGTGATTAATGTATACAAACCGAGATTAAAGAATAATAAGGAGTATGTTATATTTACTATGTGATGGAATTAATATGTTTTGCAATTATATGCGCTGTGCATTGTAATTCTTGTGATCCTGTCACAAAGACATAGCTGGTTAACACATTTCTTTTAAAGCATTATTTATTATTTGTTACAATTAATAAAAAAAACTGCAAACTTATATGTGAGACTTATTGAGTAAGAAGTGATATATATATACACAATTTTTTGTGACACCAAACAAAAAGTTATCAAATAGTAAAGAGTGCATTTAAATTTAAATAATATGTTAAAATATATATTGCTAATATTGCTATTTTCACAAGTTGATCGTAAAATTGTGTTTGTCCAAAAATTTCAGTTAAGTTTTCTATGAAAAAATGGTTTAGAATGGCTGATTAGATAAGTTTCCCCTTGATTAAACTATTCACGGAGTAAATTAGAGTGACACTGTATGCCATGGGTCCGTTTGTTCAAATATATTTATTAAAAATTAATTTTTATTCAAATTTTTAATTTTCAGTTTTTAAAAATAATTGTCCGAGACTATATAAACGGAATAATAGTATTTCTTTATTTTCATCTAATTTTAATAATATTTTTATGAAAATATTTTTAAAAAATAAACAAACACATTTTCATTTCTATTTTTTTATTTTCAGTAAAATGAGAATAAAAACACTCAAATAAAATACTATCTAACATTTTTCATAGTTTTATTTGCATTGATTATGCTCAAAAGAAGCAGATTGTTTTTCTAATAAACAAAACATATTTACTTCTTAAAAATCATTCATTTAATTGAAACAAATGCTTTCTTAATAGAATAAAATGGATTATTTGATTAAAAAGCGTGATCTAACCGGTAGATTTACAGGATGTAGCGGCTGGATATATGTACCAATTAATACTTTAGAAAAATATATGATGTGTTCTAAGAGTGAAATTAACATTTATTAATATTATTGATCAATTTACATTGAGAAACCTAGTTACCATTAATACATTTAATGACTAAACTATACTGAGAAACATAATTGATCAACCATCTTTATAATGTAATATAAAGAGAGAAAGGAAAGATATTGCCAATGTCTTTTAAATAAATTAACTAAGTGAATAAAAGTATAACGGAGGAAAAATATATAGTTGTTTTCTGCCATTACCAGAGAAAAATTGCTACATTCAGAAGAGAGAGAACACTGCTTTCACTTGTATTCGATTATGCTTTTGTTTTTTTAGTTTTTAAAAGTAATGATTCAAATATTAAAATATAATAAATATTTTTATAAATTTAAAAGAATAAAATAATTTAATAAAAACGAAGAAAAAATAGTTATCGGAATGAAAATTCTTTTATTAATAATTATAGATATAAAGAGAGAAATTAAGGAAAGATATTTCCAATGTCTTTTAAATAAATTAATTAAGAAAATAAAAAATATACGGTGGAGAAATATTTATTTTGGCCATGACCAGGGAAAACATTGCTCACTTGTATTTGATTATACTTTTATTTTTTAGTTTTTAAAAATTATTTTAGAAAAAAATATTTAGATAATAGAAATAAGGGAAGAAAATGAGATAAAACAAAAATCAAAGCATAAGAGAGCTGGAAATGGAAAACCAAAACCTTTTAAATATGAGGAAAAATAAATTTAAAAAAAAAAAGTAAGAGTAAATTTATTTTTCACACGCCAAAGAAAATAATTTTATAATGTAAAACAAAAGTTTTCAATAATAATTAACCATATAACGTTTCTCAAATATTGTTTCACGCACAGAGGATATATATTCTTCTAAGAAAACAAACAGCTAAATAAATTTCATGCAGAGCAAACCCTAAATTTATAGAGTCATAAAACAAGCAGCAATATGTATAAATAGTTTTGAAACAAAATCCCACGCATTCATTGTTCATACAATATATATGCATGCATGCATGAATTCTTACCTTTCTAGGTTGCTGCTAGATGAAAACAAACAACATATTGTTCAATCTTTTTAACAAAGGTCTATGCATATGCAAACACAAATATAAACAAACATAGTTTAATCTTTTTAACAAAGGTCTATGCAGATTTAAACACAGATATACCAGGTTCCTCTAAGCCCTAGAGGATGTAGATGGTCCCTCACCAGATGGTGCAGATGGTCCCTCACCAGATGGTGTAGCAGCAGTGACATTAGGAGTAATCTTAAACCTCACCCTGAAACATCCTCCACGAGAAAATCTCCGTCTTGTAATGTAAAAAGTCGCTATATCTAATGATAGCATAGGATGACCTAACTGGTCTGTTTCATCAGCGGTTTTCACAGAAGTTGGGGGCAGTAAAACTTCTTTTGTTTTCATCTTAATCACTTCATAGAGAATTTCTTCAGGGAGCAACATGCTAGGTCCAATGTGACGAAGAGACACATGATTTCCACGCACCCCAATTTGACTATGGACAAGAAACAACTTTTCATCTGATGATGATGCTTGAAGAAAAATAAACCTCTGGCTGCTCCTTAAGGTCACATTGAAAAACTTTCCATATTGGAATCGTATTATCTTCTTTGCATGGTCATGGCTTAAGTGATAGGGTAATTGGTTGAGGCTTGATGACCAGTTGCATGTTGGCATTGGACAATTAAGTTGCGAAAAGCCGCATGTCTTCTCATGTTCACACTTCTTGCTGTACAGCATTCTCTCCCTGCAACCAAATTTTGCGTTGCCGCATATGCTATTCATAGATTCTAAAGCTGTCTCCATTGCTCGGCAACGATTTTCCCCCATGTACCCTGAGCAAAATGGACAGTTTCTCTCTATCTTGGAAAAGCAGGGACCACAAACAACGTGCCCATTGACGCACTGAATTTGAAGACACAGTCAAGAAGAAATGGTTAAGTGATGATCATACTACAATATTGGTTATCTATGCATGGTAAAGAAAAGTAAAAGAGTCATCAAAGAGTTTAAGGAACGAGAAACTAGATACAAAGATATAATAAACAAGTGAAATGAAAAATGGAACAATATTTTTTTTATCAACTAGCTCAAGAATATGGAAGAAATTGAAATGGTTCTAGAAACAATCAAGCAGGTATAAATGCCCTATTCTATATATCCATCCACCCTTCTCAGTTCTAATCAGATTACATTAAAGTGATAATAAATTTTGTATGTGGTTTGAATTTGATTAGCATGTTCTCATTGTATATGTTCTTTCAATAGAATTTATCAAACATAATGAAAGCAAATTTATTTGCAAACTATATCTACCTATGATTTGAGTTCATCAAGATTGTACATTGAATACAAGGGTTTAAAGAGATATTACTACTCGTTCTAATTATAGTTTTAAGAAAAACAATAAAAGCACAATCTTCTCTATATAGTTTATCATCCTAGATCTCCTAATAAATACAATTAAAACACATCACACACTTGTACAAAGTATATATATGGAACTTAGATTGTGCAAGTATATATAATGATTTCATTTGTGCAAGTATATATATTTTGTGCAAACAGTCGTAAACTTCAGTCCATATATAACAAGATATTATTTGACAAGCAACAACAATATGGAAAACATTTGAAGTGTAGTTGCTATTGATAGGAATGGTGAGGATGGAGTTGGTTAATTATAGTTAAAAGAATAAAAGAGAGGATTGAGGGAGGAATAAGAGAATTGACTGTTCAAAACCACTGTTGTCAAAGGTTAATTATCCATTATATAATGCAAATCACTATAAGAAGAAAACCAATTAAGGTAAATCACATTACTACATTCCTAACAAACTAATCAATAAAAAAGGAGAGAAAAGAGAGAATTTAACATACCTGGTATATTGGAATGCTTAGTGTGTCATAACACACTTGACAGTCAAAAGCACCAGGGTTGGTGAGGTAGATAGGAACGACATTAGTTATACCATCATTTGGCAAACATTGAGCGATTGCAGAAAGGCAAGAAAGGCTTTCAGGTACGAGAATTCCTCTACGAACAGAAGGTAAGGAGGGAGCAGCAGGTGCATCTTCTGCATCTTGTGTTCCTTGTTCTTCATTTTCTGCCTCACCAGTCTCCTCACCAGTCTCGTCACTAGTCTCCAAATCTTCATCACTGAGTTCTTCTTCACTGTCTGTTAGCTCATCAAGCATATCAAGTTCCTCTATCGGATTGCGAGGCTTATATCCCGGCGGGTATTCTCTTCTTGGACGCTTGTTCCTTGACCTTAGAACAGGTGCCATGCTGAATGATCTGCATGATCACTAAGTAATGAGAGAAAATAATGCAAAACAATAATAATATTAAGATAACATCAAAAGATAATAATAACTATAATTGAGTTTAATTGTTGTATGTTTTTCGGTGAAATTTTTATACACTAGTTCAATTAAAATTCATGGTTAGATATGATTTTTAATATATATATATATATATATATATATATATATATTAAATAATAATTTATAATTAAATATTTATCAATTAAATTTATAATAATAATAAGAATAATAAATATTTATATTTATGTTCATTTGTATTAACGTGGTTTGTTACGGTTATTGAGCCCAACATAAGGTACAGGAGCAACATATAAGTCTAAACATATATATTATTCTTATTCAGCTTTATAAATTTTTTTTTACTTCACTCAATTTTAATGTTATATCATCAAATTTTATATTTACGAAATTTATGATTTAAATATACTAAAAGTTATGAATTTTACCGTCTCATTAGACGTCATTAAATTAATTAAGAATTTGTTGATATGTTTTATAATTAAGATGAATTAATTCGCTAATGAGATGTGATTTTTTTAATTTATTTTACTTTTTAAGTGAATAAATTATGAATAAAATTATTAATTTTCCACTTAATATCTTTTCTCTTTTATATTAAGATTTCAAATAATAATAAACTTAACGAGAGATTGATTTTATACGAAACTTAGAAAGTTTATTTTATTATGTTTGCAATGAAAGGAGAAAATGAAATTTTTATAAAACACATGAATTTATAGCTTTATCATTATTTAGTGGCAGTATTAAATCTTAAACTTGGCAAAAATATAATTATCCTTAAATTTGTCAAAGGTCTTCAACTACATATAAGAAAAAATAAAGGATATATAATCTTCCAAAGAATATATTGTAATTGTAATAATATTAATTTGAAGTTAATGAAATTTTCTATTTACAAAATAAAAATTAATAATATAATAATCATATTAGTGTATTAAAATAATTATCAATTATAAGCTGGAAAGTTGTATGATGATATTTTTTATTTCGTTTAAAAAAATTTATTTTAGACCTTATTCTTTATTAATTATTTTCAAATTTGTTTTAGGACATTTATTATTTTTTAGTAAGTTCATAACTATAATTACATTTTTCATAAAAATAATATACTAACACTACATTGAATTCAACCCTCAAATAAAACAGAACAGTTGAATAATTAATAATAATAATCAAATAATTAATTATAGTAGAAAATATATTAATAAATTAAACCAAAATAAGAAAAATATTAAAACTTGTAAGAAGAAAAAAATCATTCTATAATAATAAAAAATATTGAACCATGACTACAATTTTAGGAGAGGAAGGTAGGTACAATTGACTTTGAGCTTTGGAGTATGACATTCTTTGGACATTGAAAGATAAATAAGTCCATGGAGTCAATTTGTGCGATCAAAATAATTTCTTTAGGGTTGATTGGCTACCTTAACCCGCCTAAACCTCGACTGCTAAGAAATTAGACTATTTATTAGCCTAGTTTTTAGAGTATAACATGCTATTATCTTTAGGTAAAGAGAATAAAGAAATTCATAACATCCACTTTATGTGACCAGGGAAAACCTTTGGAGGTGATTGTCCGCCATTAGAATTCATTCAAAAAGACTAATAACTTATTGTTGGCTCATCAAACTTGCCTTAAACATGAAATTTGGTGTCATAGAAAACCTTCTATTGAGGGATTAGTTCACACTAATACAAATGAATCCTATAAAGGAGACTTTTTCCAACCACTTATGTGATCTCTTAGAGGATTCTAGGAAAGGTGGATAAAGTAAGTTTGCTAAATTGCTAAGAGATACATCGGTTTAGCAATGGAACTTTGAGAAGTCTAAAAGTCTTAAACTTGTCCCTTATAGAGTAATTACTTACATTGAGATCCATATGGTATCTCAAACAATTACTAAGTGTCTTTCTAGCAATAAGAAGAGTGTGTTATAAACTAAAGTCGGGTTCGAACTAAGAAGAAGAACAACAAAAAATAAAGAAGATGATGAATAAGAAGAGAAAGAAGAAAATGATAAAGCAAAGAAGAAGGATATGATTAGAAGGTATGTGATTTCCTTCTCTTGATTTTATTGTTGTAGGTTTATTAGGGTTTATGCCCCGATATCTACTAATTTCTTTGTAGTCTCTCTAGTTTTTGACCTGTTTGATGTAAAAATAATGTTTTTTTAAACCAAATTAATCACATATTTTTTTTTCTAATAACTTGCCTTTACCTTAACCCATAACCAAAATTCTAACATCTCATTAATTTTTTGACAACCTTCTTCTGCCTCATTCTTCTATCTCATACTAAATCCCTAATTTTTTTCATCAACTTTCTATTTCTTTGCTTCTTTGTCTCAAACCCTAGCCCTAATTTTTTTAATTAATGTTTTACTTTATTTCTCTATCTCAAAACCTTAATCTTCCGTTTTCTTAACTACCCATTTTTACCCTAATTCTATATCTTAAAACTTAAACCCTAATTTTTTCTCATCCACCTTCTCGATCTCTCTTTCTTACCTCAAACATCACTCGTCATTTTTTCACCAATCTCTTCTTCCTCACTCTCCGATCCTAAAACCCCAACCTCATTTTTGGTTCACCTTTTGGTTAAAAAATGCAAACCAAAAATAATTGCAACAAAACCTTTTCCATCTGCAGATCTATGCGAAATACATAAAACTGTGATGGATTATTTACCTTAAATAATTTGAGAATCCTTTTTCTGTAAAATCGCGTAATTCGACAATAGGACTCAGATCCCTAAGAAATCGACCTCAATCATCTCAAGATTAAAGATAGAGAGAGCAATTCTAGCTAGGGTTTCTCGCACAATTGGGAATGTAGGGTTTCTAATGCAATCAAGAGAATAGGATATAACTATTGACAATAGTACGTGACCCTCAGGATTTTAGGTTCCCTTATATAGCTAAATAGTTTAATATTTCATTTTCTTTTGTTTATTCACATGAAAAAAATATATGAAATGATCAAGGTGTCTCTTGTGTGTTACAGACTTCAAGGCTTAAAGTGTTTAATTAATTGATGTAAAGACAAAAATACAAGAAAGTTTATACTGGTTTTTCTCAATCCCGATGCTCTGTCCAATTCTTTAACAGCTAGTAAAATTCTATTATAACTCAAGAATTACAAGTATTCTTTTCTTAAATCACTTTTAGCTCAACAAGTAATATTTTAATTATCTTCATAAGCAAATTTACATTATTCTTTTATTACAGTCTCTTCAAGTTTTACACAAAGTATTTAAACACAATCTCATCATGCTATACATAACACAAAGTAAGGATTTGAAAAAGGGTAAAACTAACTATTTACCAACCTCTATGTAAAGAGAGATTTATAATGAAATGTAGAAAACTCTAAAACAAAGCTATAAAATATTAGAAAAAAACTTTAAGTTTCACACTAACAATGTTTATTTACTTCAACTTTTTTCTTATTTTCAAATATTCAAACTCTATTCTTTACGTAAAATTCCATTTGAAGTTTCAGTTGAGAATCATCTTAAGTTCCTTTGTCTTTAGGAGGAAAATTATATGTTAGAGCATTTGATGTCCTACGTAGGATGTTTCCATCAAAATTGATAAAACAATTAATTTATCTCTGTACATATACCTTACGTACTAATTAAAAAAAGTATTGTTTTGTATCGGAAAAAATTATTGAGCAACTTCTTACCTCTTTTAAGATTATGATCAATATTAGATAACTCTTTGTATTTTAGATTTTGAAGATCCCTTCTAAAATGTGTCAAAGTTAAAAGAAAAATATATTCAAAATGTAAGATAATGCAAAAATTTAATTTTAACTATCAAACTTTATTTCATTACACAGACACCATATGTTATTAAGCATACCACATTCAAGTTCATATACTTAGTATTTACAAAATAATCCACCTTCTAAGCGAAATATGAAGCAAAATCATATTTGACATTTTAAATTGATCATCAAAACTTTTATTATTAGAGAGATTGAGATAAATGTGGGAAAAAAATAAGGTTTTATCAAAAGAAAAATGTTTAAGAAAAGATAGATATACAAAACCTTGTAATGGTTAGTAAAAATTTATTTTTCTATGAAATCTTATAGAAGAATAGTTAAAAAAGTGCAAACAACATTAATTACTTACAACAACAGTTCAAAGAAAAAAAACTAATTTAAAAACAGAATAAGTTTTATCATCGGAGTAAAATATGATAAGAGATTTTAAATCTTACATGACATTGAGGGATTAAAAAAATAATTTAAGAATTAATCTAAAATGATTTCTACCACCAAAAATTACTTTAAGGAATTTAATTAATTTTTTTATTTTTAAAGAAAAGTTTTCAAAAAGTAAAATTATTTAAATTATATTTGAAACCAGTCATATTATAACATACATGGACTGAATTAATGATATCAATTAAAAATATTAGAACTATTTCATTATTTATAATAAATAAATTTATCCTTACTTAGTTTGTAAGATAAAATTTAATTTCATCAAAAATCTCTAACTACGAAAACTTTTATTTATAATAAAAATCACACTCTCCTCTTAGATTTCTCACTAATTTGGATAGAAGATTATGAATATATACGCTGCATTAACGGAAACTCTCTCTTTCATGTATTCTCATGATTACAAATAATTAAGCTACATTGAAATTTGAGGATGTTATTTAGTCTGTTCTTCATTATAAATTTTATTTTGGACAAAATTTAGATATTGTTAATTATATGTATGATTCTCTAATTAAAATTGATAATCCATGTAATGAAGATTTGTGTTACAAGAGCATGCCGATTAAATATAATCAAATATACCTATTAATAAATCTTATCATATAATTTTAATTACTTTAAAAATACATAAAAGTGATTTTTAATTTTAATATAAGAACATTGAATAATTATTTAGCACCGGAATATTTCACTCTCTATATGTTGTCACGTTCACTCTTATTTTAGTGTTTTTTCTCTCTTAAGAGTTGAATTAAATTTTTCAATTGATGAAATTGTTAATGAGAAAGAAACCTGAATATATGGGTATTCATTTGGGAAATTTGCCCTTATCTTTCCCACATTTGAAACCTGTAATACTTAAAGTTTTATGATTAAATTTTTTATTTTTTATTTTGACATATTATTTAATTTAAAATACAATAAACAATTTAATATATCATGTTTATAAAAACATATAAAGAAGGTTTTTCTTTTTAAAACATTCATTTCCGGAGCTTTCTCTTTTTATCTTTTTAAGAATTGAATTAGCTAAGTGATCATAACAAATAAACTATAAATACAACTATAATAGATTTTTTTTTTTTTTTTTTTTTTTTTTTTTTTTTTTTTTTTATGAAAGACATCCATTAGTTGTTCTCTTATATAGCAGGAATAAAAATGAAGATTCTCTGTAGTCTTAATCACAAAGAAAGAGCTTTAATTGTTGAAATAAGGAGAAAAACTGTTCCACATGTGTCCCCATGTAGATCTTACAAGAATGAAACCTTATCTCCATCCAACCATAATATTCAGAGGCCGCAATCAATTTAGACACAATATTTCTTTCTTGATTAATTAATTACTACACACAATCTATACTAAATTTCAAGCTTCCAACAAGGGGAAAATATAAACAACACACACTTTGAATATTAACATCCTATGTCCAATTAATTCAATCAACGAAAAGAAAGTTTTAAATTGAAAAACCCCGCATGAATCACATCTTTGACTTTTCGTTAATTATTTTATCAAAAATGTCACATTTTTTAAAAAGTTAAAAAGAAGATTTCTCCTAAAAGATATTGTAAAAAAAACTCATCAAATTGATCCTAATTCATTGATGGGGTAAAACCTCTTGCATAATTGTCCCATGTTTGTATAAGTCTTCCTTAACTATCCATTTTTAATGTCCTTGGAAAATATAAAATCCATTCAATAATTACCATTTTACTATCCATTTTAACGTCCTTTAAATATAAAATGCATTCAATAATTACCGTAAAAAAAAAAAAACTAAGAGATTTAGTAGGTGCATGACATAATAAATAATGAGTTGAGTGTCTATTTTTCAATCATAGTTTAGAATTTTAAAATTTTTAAACTCTCCACCACATGTACTTGTCACTTCCTAAAACCTTATTAGATGTAAGATATGATTACAAATAAAAAAAATTACTCTTGTCCCGGTAAACAAATATCGTACATAAAAAATTTATTAATTTTTACAAATTCTTTTTAAAAGTAATATTTGCCATAATCTGTAATTGTTTTACAATGTAAAAAAAAATCTATATTATCCATGCATAATTATTTAATCCTTTCAAATATGTATATAATAATCCTCATAAATTAATACTATTTAGGATTAAGTGAAAACATTAAGATATAAATGTACTTTATTAACTGTGTTAAATTATTTTAAAAATAAATATACTCTTAATATTTTTATTTCGAATAAAAATATTTTTTTTAAAAATGAATCCATGTCCATGGTATCTAGAGAAACAGATTAAATTCGTTGGAGGCAAAAACATAAATAAACAAATAAAATAAAACAAAATCTGTTCATTGGTATGATTATCCAAGTGTTGTAGTTCTAGTCTTTTAGAGGAAAGATAAACAGAGGGAATTCAAAAGCAGCAATGAAAATTCAAACACTATTTCAAGTTAAATCAGATTACATGTAAAGAACAAAACATGTCAGTTTTTAAGAATCAATGGCTATGTCTTTCTCTCAGTCAATCCCTTTTCTCCAAGTTGCTTCCCAGAACAACCTTTGCATCAGTGAAACCCCCAAGACTATGCCCTGTTTGGTGTCATTCAGTAGCTCGTGCCACCAATGTGCTCTCTTCTTCAGGTTCTTCATTTTTCCTTGTTTTTCTTCTCTCATGATACCCTTTTCCCCTATTTTTAGTGTTATTGGTTTGAATTTTCTGGGAAGCCAAATGGATTCATTTTATTTTTGTTTACTGTGAAAAAAAATTCATTTTTTAACCAATCAGAATGTGATTTTTAAGGTTGTTATTGTAAAAGTTAGTAAATTTACCAGAGATGGCAATGTAATCCTTTATATTGTTGGTGTATATGCTATGCAATCTTGTTTTATAAGAAAAAAATATTATTCCTTGGATTTCTCTCACATGATTGTTTGTGTTATTTCTGAAGGTGGGGTGGAGCAGGTTGTGGACAATACCCTTGATGCACCTAAAGTGAAAATATTGAGGCAGAAAATGGAAGTTCTTGGCATCAACATGGAAAACTCTTGTTTGCCTGGGCAGTTCCATAACTTGTTTTGTCCAAAAGTATATTTTTTTTTTTCTATGTGTAATCAATTTTCTGTACCAAATCTTTTGTATGTTTTGGTTTTTAAGAAAGTTTCTGAATCTTGTTTGTTTTGGTATGTTAGTGCAAAGGTGGGCATTTAAAGGAGAGGAGTTTGTCTTTTCACATTATCTCTGATGGGTATGCTTCATCTATTTGCTTTGTGGGTGTGGTGATAATTATGTGTGTTTTGATGTGATGCGTTCTGGCAAATGTGTGATGTAGTGAATTTGCAATGTGGAGGTGTTTTCGAGCTAAGTGTGGTTGGGCTGGCCAGGTAACATAACATGGCTTCAAAAATTTGTGTCTCATTTCAAACATAAAACTTGAAATAGGGTATCAAAGTCATACTGCTTCTGCATGATTATTTGGTTATAGGTTTTTGCAGATGGCAAGGAATTGTTTGGTGGAGTTGGTGCTAATGCCAAGTCTTATATACAAATAGCTGAGCAGAGCTTAGGATTGGAACCTCTTAGTCCTAAGGTATTCAAAATGTTTTTGCAATTCCAGTGGCTGATAGTAGTAGAATAATAGCTGAATTCTCAGAATGAGCTCTCTTTCTCTCGTTTTGTTGGTATTTGTTGTTATGCTAGATGTCTTCTAAAGGTCTCATGTTCTAGTGAAATTGTTAGACATTACGATAGACAAGATAGATTTAAGCCCCTCAAAGTGTATTTATTATAGGAAAAGGAGTAAAAATAGGAATTAAACCTATTTTATCTCTTAGCCTATTAGTTAGGATTTCTGTTATTAAGGAGTTAGTTTCTTTTTGAGAGGGGCTAACTTATGTTTGCTTGTGTCAGAAGTTGGTCACCCCAACCTTCTACAAATAGACCCTTTGCTAGTAGAGACGACATCTTTTGGAGTTAGACATTAAACTGGTAAAATACCAGTGTGAAAGGAGTAGTCTCCTTTGTTTACTTGTTTATTTTCAAAAATTTAATGAAATCAGGATGAGTAAAGCCCTTTTCCTTTTTTACAATCCCATGACCTTTGTACATCAAGGAAAACCCATAATGCCCCAGGGAGACCCCAGCCTATCCAAGGAAGTAATCACCACTAAAGCTATGAGGAAACTGGACCGTAGAGAGGTGGAATCCATGGCCATGCTCTGGATGGGAGAAAGACATCATGACAGACCCCAGAAACTTCCTGCTAGCCAAGAAGAACAGTTACAGCAAGTGCTGACAAACTTCATCCAAGTGTTTTCAAAGCCAAGGGGTCTATTGCCACACCGGGACATTGACCACAGGATCTCCATCAAATTCGGGGCGGATCCTATCAATGTGAGACCATACTGATACCCCTACCTGCAAAAAAATAAAATAGAGAGCCAGGTCGATGAAATTTTGGCTGCAGGACTAATCAGGTCAAGCAATAGTCCATACTCGAGCCCGTTATATTGGTAAAGAAAAAGGATGGCAGTTGGAAATTCTGCATAGATTACTGGGCCCTCAACAAAGCTACAATTCTGGAGAAATTTCCCATTCCGATGATCAAAGAGTTGCTGGACGAACTTGAGGGAGCAATTATTTCTGTAATATTGATCTGCAAGCTGGATATCACCAAATCAGGATGTATGAACTTGACATCCCAAAGACATCGTTAGAGTCCACCAAGGCCACTATGAATCTTTGGTAATTCCACTTGGCTTAACCAACACACTCCAGTGCGTGATGAATTCTACAGTGAAACCCTTCCCTCACAGCTTTGTTTTAGTGTTTTTTGGAGATATTTTAATTTACAGTTACACAGGAAAATCACTTACTGCACTTATAGGCTGTACTAAAAAAGTTGCAGGAACAACATTTATTTGCTAAATAAAATAAATGTAGATTTGGACAAACAAAAGTGGCTTATTTAGGTCACATTATTGCCAAATATGTGGTATCTATGGACCCGCTAAAGATTGATACTATTTTACAATGGCCAATCCTGAAAAATGTCAGGGCTCTAAGAGGTTTCGTGGGTCTCATCGGCTACTATCAACGCTTCATGTGTGACTATGGTAAGATTGCTAGGCCGCTCACTAAACCTACTAAAAAAGGGCACTTTGAGTGGACTGAGGACAGCACTACCGCCTTCAAACTATTACAGCACGCAATCACCACAACCCCGTTTTGGCAATGCCTGACTTTTCAAAACCATTTGCAATCGAGTGTGATGCATCCAGAAGAGGAGTTGGGACAGTTTTGACAGAAGACAAGAAACCTGTAGCGTTTTTCAGCATGGGCCCAGCAGACTCGAGCCTCACAAAATCTGTTTATGAGAAAGAATTAATGGCTTTAGTTCTAGCCATCTAGCATTTGCGCCCTTGCCTTTTGGGAAGGAAATTCACAAACTACACCAATCAAAAGAGCCTACGATATCTGTTAGAACAATGCATCACCACCCAAAACCAGCAAAACTAGCTCGCCAAGCTTCTTGGGTATGAATTTGACATTGTTTACAAGGTTGGGGCTTCAAACAAAGTTGATGATGCATTGTCCAGAATTACAGAGGACAAAGAATTGTAAGGAATTTCTTGGCACTTTTGGCAGGACAATTTATAACCTCATTGCGGAGGTCTGCTGTGATCCAACTTTAGAAAAAATCAGAACTGCTTTACTATAGGACCCCAACTCACATCAGCACTTCAACCTGGAAAATGACAGGTTATACTACAAAGGATGGTTAGTTCTATTTTCCATTTCTTCATGGATCCCCAAACTGTTACATGAGTTCCGTGCTTCCCCTGTTGGAGGACATTTCGGCATCTACAGAACCTACAGGTGGCTGGCTCAATCCTTTTATTGTATTGGCATGAAGAACACGGTTACCCTGTACATTGCCTCTTGTCATGTATGTCAATGCAACAAGTATCTGGCTGGCTTATTACAACCGCTTCCCATTCCTAATGGGAAGAAATCAACATGAATTTCATTGTGGGCTTGCCACAATCAAAGGGTTTCGATGCTGTCATTGTAGTGATGTACAGATTGAGCAAATACGGGCACTTTGTACTGATAAAACACCCCTACTCTGCCAAATCAATTGTGGACATCTTTGCAAAAGAAATTATAAGGCTGCACGGTATTCCTTTGTCCATTGTGAGTGATAGGGACCCAACCTTGGCACTCAACTAAAAATGTCTACAGTGGACCACCTGGAGACTGACGGGCAAACAAAAGTCTTAAACAAAACACTTGAAACTTACCTCGGATATTTCAGCTCCAAACAACCCAAGGCCTGGGTAGAATTCATTCCCTGGGCAGAATACTGGTATAATACCAGTTTTCAAGCATCAACCCAATTTACTCGTTTTGAGGTTGTCTATGGCCGACCTCCACCATCATTGGCTCGATTTCTGGGTGAAACTATGGTAGAAGTTGTGGCACAAGATCTTAGAGATAAGGATGAAGCTCTTACACAACTGAAGTTCAACTTACAAAAAGCTCAAGACCAGATGGCCAACTATGCAAATGCTCACAGGAAACCTATGGAGTTTCAACCAAGAGACTGTGTTTACCTAATATCAGACCACATCGACAAACCTCCATGCAGACCAAAATACACCCCAAGCTTTCTGCTAGGTATTATGGCCCTTATCAAATCCTTACGAGGATTGGAGCTGTAGCGTACAGATTACAATTACCTGAAGAAGCACAAATACCACCCGGTGTTCCACATATCTCACCTAAAAAAAGTGATAGGCAGCCTCACAGTGGAGACAACTCTACCACCAGAACTATAAGGAACATAGGAACTACACCAACCCACTACAGTACGGAGCCATAGAGTCATCACTCATGAAGGGAAAATTGTCCCTCAAGTTCTCATTCAATGGCAAGGAATGCAACGTGAAGATGCTACATGGAAAGACTTGGCCAACATACAGATCCAATTTCTAGACTTTAATCTTAAGGACGAGGTTGTTCCAGAAGGGGAGGTATTGTTAGACATCAGGAAAGACAGGATAGATTTAAGCCCCTAAAAGTGTATTATAGGAAAAGGGGTGAAAATAGGAATTAAACCTATTTTACCTCTTAGCCTATTAGTTAGGATTTCTGTTATTAGGGAGTTAGGTTCTTTTTGAGAGGGGCTAAGAATTTATGTTTGTTTGTATTAGAAGTTGGTCACCCCAACCTTCTACGCATAGACCCTTTGCTAATAGAGATGACATCTTTTGGATTTAGACATTAAACTGGTAAAATACCAGTGCGAAAGGAGTAGTCTCCTTCGTGTACTTGTTTCTTTTCAAAAATCTAATAAAACCAGGGATAAATAAAGCCTTTTTCCTTTTTTACCATCTTAGAAATGCTGATAAAAATAGTGAAAATTGATTATCTTATTAAGTTTACAGATCTTCTCATTGTTCTCTAGTTACGAAGTAAGCACTCTTAAAATAAGGTTCACTTGACAGAGGTCAAATTGACTCCAATGACATGCCATTTTGTCTTGATAACAGAGGATCCACTTGAATCGTCCTCTACTTATGTTCAAACGTCAAATTGATTCGAATGGCATGCTACTTTTTCTCCCTATATGGCCCTCAAGTACCTAGTATAAACCATAGAGTATCTCTGCCAATTTTCATAACCTATGGATTGTTAGTTTATATCTCAATATTGAATGTCCGATAGAGGTCTAGAAAAATCATGTCATGATTGACAGTTTGGATGTAGAAGCTCCACTTTTCAATCATTCTACCAAGTGAATCTGGTTAATAACTTTGGTGTGGCCTAGTGTGAGCGAGGGAGATATATCTACTATCTCAATGAGTATCAATGTATTGCCTTATCAAGTTATCAAAGCCTGTTTTTATCTACGTGCTTGTGTCAATATATTCCAATTTTCAAGTATTAGTCAGATTATTTACTTATTTATGGATTTTCTTTTTGCCTATTGTAGCTTGTTGCTTACTTTAGCGAGAGACTGATATCAGAGAAAACCCTAAGCAGAAATGCTGTAAGACAATTGTCAGACAATAAGGTATTTTCTACAGTTTTGTTATAGAACTTCCTAATTCTTGTTTTATGATTGTAAAATTTATTCTTTTAAATTGCTAGAAAAAACAGAATCCTGGTCTCCAATTGGTGTTTGCTGTCCTGTACTCTGTGGTATTCATAGCTGCTTTTTTAATGGTTATATATCATTTAACAAGGGAACATCTTCAGTGATCTTGGCATCATGAGCCTCGTCTTGAAAACTTAAGTGCATAACCTGAAGACAGTGGCTTTAGGTTTTGAGTATAGTTGATGACAATATAGAAATGGCTGAATAAGTTTACGTTGATATCGGGTCAATAAATTTAGCTTTGGAATTGGAGTTCTGTTGGCAATATTAATTATTCTCAATTGAATGGAATGAATACTTTCATGACATAATAATACCAAAAGAGACATCCAGCATATGTATGGTATGTATGTATCACTGCTTACAAATTTGTGACATCAAGGGTATAAACATGTGCACACATTTAGGGATATAGTACTGCAGACAAGTGACTTGAATATATAGTGTTCGGGAAGTAAAGGTGTTTAACGGAAAATTGTGTTTATATTTTAGCAAGGCAATGCTAAAAAAAAGTTCACAACCTTCTTTCATATTGCAGTGAATGTTTATCCTTTTCCCTGCTAGTCTTAGTTACTGCAATGTAACCTTAGAGGTTCAATAGTTAAAGACATTATAAATCCTTTTACCTCTCCTGTAGAAACAAACTTTTCTCTAGTTTTCATGGCTTCATGTTCATGAAGAGGATTTTGCCAATGATCTTAATTTTTTCTTTCTTTCTCTTTGCTATCTTTATTGTTTTTTACTTGGTTTTTTGTAAACATTTCTATACATGCTTTACTTATTTAGAACTTAACTAGTTACTTCTCAATTTCATTGTCTATTGCAAAATTTGTGCAGACCGTCATTGCTTTTACTTATAAACAAAATGGGTTGCTTGTTGGATGCAAGTACAGAACAATGGACAAAAGATTTTGGCAGGTATTTTTTGTCAATTTGAACCATGTTAGGACGTTAATATGGTGCTTTAAACTTGTCATCCATTAGTCCTCTATGTTTGATCGAGATGAAAAGGTGAGAAAGGAATGGTAATTTATAAAAATTTTACATAGGTCCCACCATATTACACTCTACTTTAATTCAAATATTTCCATTCCATTCTTTTCTACTATACCAAACGAACCCCTAGAGTTTTTGTTGTCAAATTAGTACTTAAAAAATCCAATACTTCACCATACTTATCCTTGTAGAGGACTAAACTGGTGACAAAAAAGGGATAATATGGTAATTATTTTGTATTTTTGAGGGACTTTTTCCTTGAAAATATTCTTTGGAGGATTAGTGTGGTGATAACTAGTTTATAAGGGACTAATTTGGTGACAAATCTTTGGAGAACCAAGTGAAATACCCCCTGTCACCTAACACTTCTAACACCAGAATATCATAGTAGCAAATAGGATAGAATAAGAAAGCATAGCATAGTAGAATATAGATTCCGAGGTATGTATCTTCCGTAAGCAATAACAGAAAAGTAAAAGCAACAATTGAATAACAAATTGGCTTTCGAGAGGCTAATCTTTCTCCCTATTCACTACTCACTTCTTTTTTTCTCCTCCCCTCTTGTTCCCCCCCTCCCCCATTCCTATATATACTTCTTACTCTATGTAATTACTTCCCTACAATTCCCGTGCTTCCCCTACTAGTTTGTTATTAATTTTTTTTATTTCCCTATCCTACTGTAAGTATAATGGAATGGTGTGATTTTCCTTGGCTGCCCTTGATTGTTGTGATTTGTTACAATACCCCCCTTGAACATCAATGGAACGTGAGCTGGGTTTTAGACCGTCATGAGACAGGTTAGTTTTACCCTACGGATGACAGTGTCACAATAGTAATTCAACCTAGTACGAGAGGAACCGTTGATTCACACAATTGGCCATCGCGCTTGTTTGAAAAGCCAATGGCGCGAAGCTACCGTGCGTTGGATTATGACTGAACGCCTCTAAGTCAAAATCCGGGCTAGAAGTGATGCGTGCGTTTGCCGTCAGTTTGTGGACTAGCAGTACGGGGTCTCGTCCCCCAGAGGCACATGCCCTTAGCGATCCCTGCAAGGCAGATCAGCATTGCGGGACGCCTCGAAGCACAATTCCCATCGAGCGGTGGGAAGCCACCTTGTCCTCAAGGTGAAAGAAGGGAAAAGTCAACTTTAACCAAGTTGCTAGCTCCCAGGTGCTCTCAAATTCTGGTAAATTCACCCATTTTACCAGCAGCAGCGCTCTGCCAGTCTCTCAGGTTTCACCACTAACTCACTCCTCAAATAATGCAGTCGGAAATGGTTGTGGTTGCATAGAAGGTCCTAAGCATTTTTTTAGAAGAGAGACATGAAAAACAGGGTGAATCCTTGTTGTCATTGGAAGCTTCAACCGGTATGCAACATATCCAATTTTCTCCAATATCTCAAAAGGGCCATGGTACCTTGCAGCTAACTTCTGGTTTGGCCTATACGCCAAAGATTTCAGCCGATAAGGCTGCAATTTAAGATATACTGGATCCCCGACATCAAAAACCATGTCCCTTCTGTGCTTGTTAGCTGCTTGTTTCATCCTGTTTTGGGCCTTATTGAGCTGAAATTGCAGCTCCTCCAACATCTGATTCCTTTCCTCGAACAAGAGTCTAACATTCTCCACTGTGGATTCGGCTCCTTCTCTAAGTTGTGTAGGAGGTTCCCTACCGTAGAGAGCTCTAAATGGGTCATTTTAATGGAACCATGGTAGGGCGTATTATACCAATACTCGGCCCAAGTTAACCAAGATGGTCACTGTTTCGGCTTAGAGCTCATAAGGCAGTGCAATTAAGACTCAATACACTTGTTGACAACCTATGTTTTGCCATCAGTTTGAGGATGGTATGCAGAGGACATTTTTAGAATTGTGCCAGATTGTTTGAATAGCTCAAACCAGAAATTGCTCATGAATATTTTGTCCTGATCGGAGACAATTAAAGCAAGAAATCCATGGAGTCGGACAACCTATTTAACAAATAGTGACGCCATTTCCTTGGCTGTGAAAGGATGGGGAAGGGAAAAAAAATGAGCATACTTGGTCATTCTATCCACTACAACAAAGATTGTCTCAATTCCCTTTACCTTTGGCAACCTTCCAATGAAATCCATGGAGATGTCAGCCCATACATTCGTGGGGATTGGTAAGGGTTGTAGTAAGCCAGCTGGTTGGAGGGTGGAATATTTGTGCTATTGGCAAACCTCACACTATTTCATGAATTCTTGTACACTCCCAATACAAGACAGCTGAAATCCTTTTGTAGGTTCCTGAATGCCCTCTATTTTAGAAGCATGAAACTCCAACAATATCTTCAGAATCTAGTTCGAGTTTTTAGCTATCACCAACCTTCCTTTGTATCTGAGCCTCCCATTTACCAGCTCAAACCCTTCAGTAGTTTCTAACCCCAATAACAACTTTTGCATGATGTCGTTCAGCCGGATATCAGCCCTTACTTCCTCCTCTATGTTTGCCCACTCAGTTGCCAGAGAGAAGGAGATGGAATAGAAATAAAACTTTCTAGAGAGTGCATCTGCCACCCTGTTCTACAGAAATAAAATCATACCTGAGTAATTTGGAAAGCCATCGTTGTTGTCCCTCCTCAGCCACCCTTTGATCCATTAAGAATTTTAATGACTTTTGATCAGTAAACACAGTGAATCTTTTTCCCACCAAGTAGTGTCTCCACTTCTGAATTGCGAGTACAATGGCCATTAGTTCCCTTTCGTAAACTGATTTCAGTAGTTTCTAACCCCAATAACAACTTTTGCATGATGTCGTTCAGCCGGATATCAGCCCTTACTTCCTCCTCTATGTTTGCCCACTCAGTTGCCAGAGAGAAGGAGATGGAATAGAAATAAAACTTTCTAGAGAGTGCATCTGCCACCCTGTTCTACAGAAATAAAATCATACCCGAGTAATTTGGAAAGCCATCGTTGTTGTCCCTCCTCAGCCACCCTTTGATCCATTAAGAATTTTAATGACTTTTGATCATTAAACATAGTGAATCTTTTACCCACCAAGTAGTGTCTCCACTTCTGAATTGCGAGTACAATGGCCATTAGTTCCCTTTCGTAAACTGATTTCCGTTGAGTCATGTTGGACAACTTCTGGCTTATAAACGTTATCATTCGTCCCTTCTATACCAATAGTGCCCCACCCCCTTCCCATAGGCGTCTGTCTCTAATTGAAAGGGCTTGGAGAAACAAGGAACCGCTAAGACTGGTACAGAAACCATGGCCGTTTTTGAGCTTCTAAAAGGCCGCATCCGCTTTTGAACTCCATTGGAAGCTATCGTTTTTCAGTAATTCAATAAATGGCCATGCAATGTCCCTATAGCCCCTCACAAACCAACGATAATGGCCTGTGAACCCTTAAAAATCCTTGCAGCCCTTTTATGTCTGTGGGAGTGGGTCAGTCCATCATATCACTGACCTTTTTAGGATCCGCTGTTAACCCTTGGACTGAAAAGATGTGACCCAAATATTCTACGCTTCAGCATTCAAAACTGCACTTATGATTTACCAATAAGCTGTTTTGGCGTAACAATTCAAACACTTGTTGCAAATGTCGCCTATGAGCTTCCACATCTTTGCTGTATATCAGGATATCGTCAAAGAACACCAAGGTGAATTTCCAAAGAAAGGGTCTGAGCACTAAATTCATGAGGGCCTGGAAGGTCGAGGGTGCATTTGTGAGCCCAAAAGGCATAACCAAAAACTTGAAGTGACCCTCGTGTATGCGGAAAGCCGTTTTGTGGACATCTTCCTCTTTCATCCTAATCTGGTGAGTGCCTCCCCATAGAGAGCCAAGACTGCAAAATCCAAATTCTCCCCCACTGGAATGTTCGAGATGCAGAAGAAATGATCCATCCTCACGAGCCACTCACTAGCATCAGATTCGTCAAAGGGGGAACGTCGAAATGATGGTGGTTATCACCTCGTAACGGAGTGGGATTGCAACGACGCCCTCCACCAGGATCACGATGTGAGAAACATGATCGTCTTGACGGTGGCCTGGGTGATGCTGCAGCTGGTTATGGTGCACCACCAGATCCTCCATGCGCTTCATCATCACTTCCATCAACCTACTCTGTTCCGCCAGTTGACATTCTATCCCTTCCTCCTGTTCTTCCATTGCTGTCGAATTCTGAGTACTAACCATAACCCAGTCACGGAGAAAAAAAACATGCAATCCCAAGATTGGATCCAAATACCAATTTGTAATACCCCTGTCACCTAACACTTCTAACACTAGAATATCAAAGTAGCAAATAGGATAGAATAAGAAAGCATAGCACTGCAGAATATAGATTCCAAAGTATGCATCTTCCGTAAGCAAACAGAAAAGTAAAAGCAACAATCAATAACAAATTGGCTTTCGAGAGGGAAATCTCTCTCCCTATTCACTACTCATTTTTTTTTTCCCTCCCATCTTGTTTCCTTCCCCATTCCTATATATACTTCTTACTCTCTGTAACTAATTCCATACAATTTCCGTGCTTTCCCCACTAGTTTGTTATATTTTTTTTTGTTTCCCTCTCCTACTGTGAGTATAATGGAATGGTGTGATTTTCCTTGGCTGACCTTGATTGTTGTGGTTTGTTACACCAAGTTGAGGGTTTACTTTAAACTTGCATATTTAGATATGAAATATAGTTGATCTTTATACTAAATAGCCTCATGTTTATTCAAATGCTAAATTTGGTTTTCAGGGAAAAGGCACAGACAAGATACTATATGGAATTGATGACATTAGTCAAGCATCTGAAATCATCATTGTAAATTTTGTTCACTTACTTTCCCATCCTTATCTATTGTCA
Organism: Hylodesmum podocarpum; assembly: GCA_026586105.1. Classification (NCBI taxonomy): domain Eukaryota; kingdom Viridiplantae; phylum Streptophyta; class Magnoliopsida; order Fabales; family Fabaceae; genus Hylodesmum; species Hylodesmum podocarpum. The sequence continues at coordinate 3,945,120 of JALJEV010000367.1, read as the reverse complement.
TCAATTTCCAAATGAAATCTGAGGGAAAAAAGAGTCAAATATATTCTTACATTTTAATGATGATAATAGGTTGAAGGGGAAATTGATAAGCTTTCACTGGAGGAGGCTGGCTTTCAGAATTGTGTTAGTGTTCCAGTGGGTGCACCAGGAAAGGTTTCTTTAAGAGATTTGCCACCAATAGAAAAGGTTTGTGCTATTAATAAAATTTGTTTCCACTTCTCTTCTAAGGCTGAGTGAATATTGAATGTAATGCCTTATGGATGCAAACATCAATAATACTTGTCTTCTTTTTCTTCATTAAAATTATTTATCTTTCTGGTTTATCTATCCATCTTTCTAATGAAATGGATTAGCTGTGGACTACCGTCTTAAGTTTCTAATGAAATTTAGTTGACCGCTAATGTGTTCATAATGATTTATGAATTGCCTGAAAGAAGTTATGTCTGTGACTTACCCTTTCTCACTTCTTCAGGGTCAGTCATTTAAAAACCTAGTATAATTTGCTCTTCTATTTTTTCATGTTTGTTCTGCTTTGGTACAAGGATCTTGTTGTTATTGTTATTATTCTGCTTTTATATTTGAAAATATAATAACAAAGAGTCTAGGGACAAATCATTTGGTGATATAATACTAACTGTTTCAAGGGAGATCTTTGTGTTTTGAGACCACTTTCATTCTAAGAAATATTACGAGTTATAATTCTTAATTTTGAAAAGAAAAATCTATCTCAAAGATTTCTGATTTTTCCTATTTCCTATACGTTTACTTGCAAAATTTGCCACATATAGAGTGGTTATTCTTTGAAAATCTGTTAAACTGTCACTATGTATTATTTTGTTTATGCTGGCTTTACCTTTTAAAAAAAAAGGTTTATAATCACATATAATTTTTGAAAGATTAATATGAGAGCAGAAAATAAAAATTGCATTCTGTAATTTTTTTTCTGACCTACGATCTGATTCTTGTTTATCTTTCTGCATTCTTAAAATGTGTTTCAATCAATTTATTGATCTTTAATTTACTAATATGTGCATGTTTGTCTTTGTGAAGTCAGGACACTGCATATCAATACTTGTGGAACTGCAAAGATTACTTGGATAAGGTACATGCATTTGGTATCTTTCCATTCAGTTAGATCTTTCCATCACAGAAGAAATGAATTGCTTAGTGCTTAGTAGTTTGGTTTCCTCTCTGTTCTTTTAGGCAGTTCGCATTATCTTGGCAACTGATAATGATTCACCAGGTCAAGCTTTAGCCGAAGAGCTGGCACGACGCCTTGGGCGAGAAAGGTTATATATCCTGCCATTTATTTTTCATGTTATAATGAGTATGTACCGAATATAAACATAAAACTTAAGACTTGGATCATGTGCACATAGCATGTTGCATGGGTAGCTTGCATGTTGATAGGAACCCAGAATTTAAGTGAGAAAGTAAAGAGAGATCTTATTGAATAGAATGAAAAAGAACAACAAATAGGAGAGAAACTCTCCTTGAAGGGTTTCTGTTAGGATATAAGGAGAAGGGACAGTTAGCTAAGGCAGTTAGAACATTAGTAGGTTAAAGAGGTTAATTAGATATAAATAAGGGAAGAGAGTTGAAAGGGGAGTAGACTTAATCATTTTGTAAATTGAGCTTTAGCTCTTTGTGAAAGGAGAAATCCTTTCTGAAGGGGAAACCCTTGGAGGAGAGCTTTCTCTCTTATTTTCTTTGTTCTTTTTATCCTATTCAATAAAATTCTCTCTTCTCTATCTCTTTCAAACTGTGGGTTCCTAACAATTTCCCCTTCACAAAGGATTTCCCCTTTCACAAAGTGTTGATGCTTAATTTACAAAATGATAAACTGACTCCCCTTGTAACTTTCTTCCCTTATCTATATCAAATGAACCCTTTAACTAACTAATATCCCAATTGCCTTAGCTAACTCTCTTTTCTCCTTTTATCCTAACAATTTACCCCTCCTTAAAAACAACCTTGTTCTCAAGGTTGGAATCTGAAAACTAGAAAAAATGATACATCCTGTAAGGGTTTGAGAGAAAGTTGAGAGAAATCATGTGAGGAAGAGAGAAAAATAATTATTATTCTAACCCAAAGAATGACAGATATACAAGTCTTAAGCTTGTTGGACAAGCAACTGAAAACTGAAAACAAAATACAACTTCTTGTATCTAACTAACTCAAGTTAGTTAGAGTGAATCTAAACTAACAACTAATCTATACAAAGAGAAAAAGAAAGCTAACTATTACAATAATAGCCTAAGTGAAACTTAGTAAAGTGTTACTCCTTATACTCTCCCGTAAGCTCCAGAACGGGGAATAATGTTCACAACTCTGAGTTTTGAGTGCAGTTCACAAAAGCGAAGACAAGATAGTGCCTTGGTTAGGATATCAACATACTGAACGGAGGTAGGAACATGGAGAACCTGCAGAGAATTGCCAATAACTTTCTCACAAAGAAAAAATAAGTCCAGCTCCATGTGTTTTGTTCTAGAGTGAAGAATAAGATTATGGGCCAAAGCAACTGTGCTGAGGTTGTCACACAGTATGGAGGGAGCAAAGTGTGGAACTCGCTGTTCAGACATAAGAGTTTGTATCCATGTAGTTTCAGCTGTAGCATGAACTAGGCTACGATACTCAGCTTCAGTGTTGGACCGAGCTACTACAGTTTGTTTCTTTGACCACCAGGATATTAAATTTAGGCCGAAGAACACAACAACACATGAGGTGGATCTTTTATCATTTGGATCTGATGCCTAGTTAGCATCAAAATAGGCTTGGAGCTGCAAAGGACAGTTAGGTGGAGCTGGTAGAAGGAGGAGACCAAACTGCATAGTACCCTTAAGATAGCGAAGAATTCTCTCAACAGCAATCAAGTGATGCTCAAGAGGTAAAGCCATGAATTGGTAGACTTTGTTCACTGAAAACTCAGTTCAGGACGAGTAACAGTGATATATTGAAGAACACCCACGACTGACCTGTACAAAGTGGGGTTTGAACATGCTTCAGTACCTTTTGGTGAGTTTGCAACCCCCAACCATGGGAGAAGATATGGAAGCAGCAACCCCATGTTAGTCTTAGAGAGTAGATCTCTGATGTACTTGGACTGAGTGAGAAGCAAAGAGCCATTATTAGGGTTTTAAATCAATTCCCAGAAAGTAGTCAAGAGTGCCTAAATCTTTCAGTGCAAAAGTGGAGTTGGGCTGAGAAATGAGGTGTTGGAGCAGGTTGGAATTGTTTCCAGTAATGATTATATCATCAACATACACTAGTACATAAACAGTGTTGTCATTATGGGAGTAAACAAATAAAGAGGGGCCACATTTACTGGCATAAGACTAAAGGTGAAATAAGGTAGTTTTAAGTTTCTTAAACCAAGCTCAAGGAGCTTGTTTGAGACCATAGATCGCTTTATTAAGTTTGCATGCTAAGGACTTGTCAGAAGCTTCAAATCCAGGGGGTTAATGCATGAAAACCTCTTTGTCAAGGGAACCATTTAGAAAGGCGTTATTAACATCCAACTGTCAGATGGCCCAATTCATGTGAGAGCTAGAGTGAGGATCAAGCAAATACTCATTGGTTTGATAACCGGTGAGAAGGTTCCATTATAGTGAAGTTCGAGTTTTTTATTGAAGCCTTTGGCAACAATACAAGTTTTGTACTTATGAACAAAACCATCAGGATTTTCTTTGATACGAAAGACCCCTTTGCAGCCTATAGTTATATGATTAGAAGGAAGAGGCACAAGAAACCAAGTACTTTTTTTGGTGAAATCTGTAAATTCATCTTGCTTGGCTGACCTCCAAGTGGAGTCAGAAAGAACCCATTGACTGTTTTGGGTTCTAAATGAGTGAGTTGTAAAGGGGACGGATGTGTGGCTGAACAATGCCAGATTTGGCTCTAGTTTTCATTGGGTGAGTATTATTTGGGTGAACAAGGGTTGGAGGAACATTAGAGACAGTTTGGTTTGGAGTTGTAGATGTTCTGGAGATGTGGATGGCGAGGTGGGATTGATTGGAGTTGAATTTGTGGGAACAGAAATAAGGGGGTTAGGTGAAGATGGAGTAGTAATGATGGGTTATGGAGGAGGATTAGAGGCTGCAGTAATGTTGGAATATGGTGTGGGGTTAGAATATGAAAATGAGGGAATAGTGATGGGTGTGTGAACATAGTTGGAGTTTTCTTCCTTGTAGGAAAATAGAGCAGAGAATGAAAATTTCTGTTCAATGAAAATAACATCTTTTGAGATGTACAATTTGCCATTAGGGGCTAAACAGTGGTAACCGCTGTGGGACATTGAGTAGCCAAGAAAAACGCATTCCTGGGAACGAAACTGAAGTTTATTTTTGTTGTATAGCTGTAAGAGGGAAAAGCAGGAACATCGAAAAGTTCGTAGAAAGTTATAATCTTGAGCCTTGTGAAATAACCTCTCATATGGTAAAGACAAGTTGGGGTTGATTGGAGTTGAACTTGTGGGAACAAAAATAAGGGGGTTAGGTGAAGATGGAGCAATAACAACAGGTTGTGGATGAGGATTAGAGGGTGTAGTAGTGTTGGAACATTGTATGGGTTTAGAATATGAGAATAAGGGAATAGTGATGGATATGTGAATGTAGTCAGAGTTTTCTTCCTTGTTTCTGGAATATAGAGCAGAGAATGGAAATTTTTGTTCATCGAAAATAACATCTTTTGAGATATACATTTTTAATCGCAGTGGAAGGGAGTCAGTTAATGAGATACACACTTGTCAAAAAGGCATAATCCCAATATGATGGGAATGCCAGTTTGAGCCAGTAGAGTGAGGCCCAGCTCAGTGACATGCTTATGTTTTCGCTTAACCACCACATTTTGATGAGGGGTGTGAGGGCAGATGAATCTATGCTGAATACGATTAGCGGTGAGGTAAGAGGTGAAGGATTGAAATTCTACTCCCCCAATCAGTTTGAATAGCCTTGATGGGCAATTGAAATTGATTTGTTACCATAGCATGAAACTGCTCAAAGATAGTTAAGGTGTCTGATTTTTTCTTAAGGAGATAGATCCATGAGAACTTGGTACAAGCATCAACAAACGTAACATAGTATAGATTTCCATAAGAGGAAGTGGAAGGTGAAGGACCCTATGAATCACTATAGATCAGTTCAAAAGGAGTGGAGTAAGTAGTAGTAGTAGAAAGAGTAGAGGGCAATCTATGAGATTTACCAAGACAGCAAGAATTGCAAAAATCAAGAGAACTTTTATTGACATTTGGAAATTTACATTGCTGGAAAATCGGATTCATTACATCAAGATTTGGATGCCCTAATTTACAATGCCAAACGGCTACAGAGGCACATTATTCCTAACAATATTATGAACTTGAGAACTAGAAACATTTTGGGAACTAGATGAATGCTGTTTTGAAGGATATGACTCTGGAAAGCAGATTCGAAACCTGATAGAGACCATCTAAGCCCACAAAGCCTTTTAAGAGCACACCTCATTGGTATCTTGTGATTTAACCAAACAAAAGTTTGGGCGAAATTCATAGAGAATAGAGTTTATTCCTACAAAACTGACTCACACTAAGCATATTTTTAGTGATGGTAGGAACATAGAGAAGTTGTTTAAGAGATAAATGAATATTAGAGTTACATGGAGACTGAAAAGTAGTGATTCCTACATAAGTAATGGGGATGCCCTTCCTCCATCTCTAATGCTAGCTCTCCCTCAAAGATCTGGCAGGTCAGATCAATTTATAGGAACCCAGAGTTTAAGTGAGAAAGAAAAGAGAGATTTTATTTAATAGAATGAAGAAGTACCAGGAATAGGAGAGAAACTTTCCTCCAAGGATTTCCCCTTCACAAAAAGCTAATGCTCAATTTATAAAATTATAAACTGACTCCCCTTTAACCTTCTTCCCCTATTTATATCTAGTGAACCCCTTTAACTAACTAATATCCTCACTGCCTTAGCTAACTTTCTCTTCTCCATATATCCTAACACATGTAAACACTACTGATCAGTGGTCAAGGTTCAAGACACATTCATGGTTTAAATTTCATGCAAGCAAAGCCTACCTCAACTACTTAATGCATTTGGTTTAAATTTCATGTATGCAAAGCTGTCCATACCAACCTACATAAATGAAGATGCTTCCCCAATCTGGCATTGTAATAATAGTTCAAAAAGTTAATCGGATCTGAGGATAGGTTATGCATTCTGTTCTGTTTCCAGAACTTGAGGCGTGTGAAATTATAAACACTCACTTTTGCTTTATTCTCAATTGTATCAAGTACTTTGTATTTGCCATTCATTTTCCTTCTTATTTTTTGTTGGCATCAGGTGTTGGCAAGTCAACTGGCCTAAGAAAGATGAATTCAGCTCTTTCAAAGATGCAAATGAGGTATAACTCCAGATTTTTGAAACTATCCACATTTTATTCCCTTTGTAGGGTACTTGAAAATTCAATTCGTTAATGGCTTTTGGAGCTTCTGATAAAATGAACTTTTCATGGAGTTTGAAATACTAGCAACGAACTAAAATTTATTGAAAATTACAAAATTTTGTTGGTTCCGTTTTTCATTTAATGAATCACACTCATGATTTTATAGTTTCTACTATATTTTAACTAATAGCAGATAGTATATACAAAGAAGTACGAGCTTTACTCAACATGGCATATTAAAATATTATTATGCTAATATTTGTGTGCCTTTCAAATGCAATATATACCATCACATTATAATTATTCAATTATGGTTTATGAACCTAGGTTCTCAAATACATGGGAGCTGATGCTTTGAAGAATATAATTGAAAATGCAGAGCCATATACAAATGCCAACTAGGTAATTCCATCTGTGTATGAACAATGGATATAGATTTCAGCGCTCGTGAAAACCCTGCATATGCCTGGATTACTACAAAAATTTAGTCGTAGCAGAAAGTGTAAAGAAATTTGCAGTGTGACCATATTCATATTTGCAGTGTAAAGCAATTATTTGATTTCTAATGTTAGTTTAGTTATTAAGAGGTAATTTATTTTGTATGTCTTTCATTGGCACCGGAACAATGAAAAATACTGAGCAACATGCGCCAGTGTATTCATACTTATCTATATATATCCAATTTTATTATTTAATGCTTTCTTGAATTTTTTATTCAAGAAATTGATTGATGTATCTTTTTTCAAAATTATAAGAAATATAAACACACTTATAAATGAATTAATTGTTAATTTTCTTAAATTTTTAATATTGAATAAAAATAAATATTAATCATTGAAATGTGAATGAAAGAAGTATAATTTTAAATTCTTCACTTTTATACTATTAAAATTCCTTTTTGACATGATTTCGAATTCTCCTACGTTGTCCAAATAAATTAATTAAAAAGATAGTAATTCAAATTCATAGAATAAATGAATTGTTTCATAAAATTGACTCATTCAAACACATTCACTTCTTATGCAAGTAGACTAAGAAAAACCATTTCTTAAATTATATGTAAGTGTCATTAAATATAATTCTTATTTAAATAATTAATTTTTATGGAAATTTTTAGAATGAAACTTAAATTTATTATATTAATTAAAATTAAATAACTTAACTACTCTTATTAATCTTAATAAATTAATTATGTATTTCTTATATTCTGACAAAAAATTTAAACTTATAGACATGTACTCATTTATTTATCTTACAAATTTGTAAAATAAGAGACTATTTGTTTAAGTGTTTATTTATTTTTTAAAACCTTTGAGAAAGAGACTATTTATCGGGCCGGGTAAAACACAATGGCCCACCATCTTTTACTTTACATTCGAATTTTTTTGAAATCAGTGTCTTCTAATGCCACTCTCTTTGACAAAGCAAAATTTGACCGTTGCAATCTCGCTATTCAATTTTCCTTCCTTCTTTCTTTCTTCTTCTTCTTCTCTTCGGTTCTTCCGAATTCAAATTCGTAACTCACTTATTATTCGTCTGAATTTCGCGATGCGTAAATCAAAGAAAGCAGAATCCTCATCCGACGCCGTTTCTTCGGAACGCAGGAACTGGAGCAACATCTTCAAATCGTTGGTTCAGATGGTGCGTACCCAGCAGAACCAGCTTCACTCCTTCGCCACCCAGAAGAAGTTTCTCGAAGACCGTCTTCGAATGCAGCACGAAGGGTGGGTCTCCGATGTTCGATTTCACAAAGATCAAATTTCTCAGGTAATTGGTCTTTTAGGGTTTCCACAAAAAAGAAATTAAAAAAATTAGTTTTTTATGTTTTGATCGGAACTGTTTGTGCAGATAAATGGGATTTTGATGTTTGAGGAGAAGAAACGGTCGCTTGAGGCAGCGAAGGCGGATTTGGCGCTGGGTTTGAAGCACAGAGAGGCTGCTGTGTTGAAATGGATTTTGGGTCAGTGGTTTTTCTGATTTCTTGTAGGAAGTTTTAATTTTTGTGCTGGTTTTAGAGGAACGATGTTTCGTTTTGTTTCTTGATGTTAGATTTGGAATTTGATGTTTTATTCCTTTATGTTTTGCCTTTCAAAGAGTAGAAAGTTTGTTTTGTAAGTTGTTTGTTACTACCACTTTTTTGTTATGGATAGTTTCTTGTTATGGTGTAGGTTTTTGTTAATTTATATGTTTCAGTTGAATTTTGGGGGACACTTCAGAGCAATAACATGTTTGTGAAATGATTATTTTGGAAAAGAGTGTCTTTTTTGTCAAAAAGTCTTTCAGGAAGCTTTTGATTGAAAGATAATCCAAAACAAGTACTACATAAACCTAGACATACATTCTCTCTAACACAAGACTGGGATTATTTGCATAGAAGCAGAGTTAAAAATTAATTATTTCTTGGATGGGAACAAGTTTATGTGGACTGTGACTAGATGAAATGGCTTATATGATGGATTTCTATTGTCAATCTGTTAAAAGACCCCCCAATTGACTCTAGTAATATATTTAGTTTGGGATTATTTGCATCTCCCAAGCATGATACGTGACCCTAAGAGTTGGCTTAGGGTGGTTAGGTATGTGATTGGCTGGATTTATGCCCATTTTTGAAAGTTCCTGGATGTTGAATCACTCCTAGCATGCTATAGTTTTGTTAAGATGCTTTAGATTATCTGTATCTTTGATTTTTTCAACTCAAGGAAATTTTTGGCAAATTTTGAAATATAGGGGTTGGGATGATTTTTTATTTGAAATTATTCTAATTGTATTGTTTGACTTAATATTCATTTATCTTTGGATTGCAGAGCATACAGAGGATGAGTTGGCAGATTTTAAGGCATGGTTTGAATTCTTTTCTTGTAAATCCTCTAGTGCAGAAGTACGTTAGCTGTCAGTCAGCCTTGCTTATTTGTTGAGTTTTCCTATATTTTTTATGCAGTTCATTATGCTGAGCAGTCACTTTACTTTTGTAACAGGATCAAGGAACAGCATCTAGGTATGACTTGAGGAAGAGAGGAACAACAGATAGAGGGAACACTGCAGAAAAAGAGAAGTTTTCCGGTGATATCAAAGATGAATTGAGAAGGTTAAGAGGTGAACATGAGAAGCTTAGTTTAGAAAAATATTCGGAGGTTACAACACTCTTGGCAGAAAAGAAGTTTGTGTGGAATCAATATAATATAATGGAGAAGGAATATGCTGATAAATTAAGGACCAAGGAAGCTGAAGTAGAAAAGGCAAATGAAAAGATAAAGGTACTTGTTTCCAGCATGGACCAACTAGAGTCTGAAAATTCTGAAAAGGATAATAAAATTTCAGAATTAGAAAGTAAAATGGCTGGGATGGAAGCTGAGACAAAAAGATTAAATGAAGAAATATCTGGACTCTCAGTGGAGTTGGAATCTTTAAGAAAGTTCAGGAACAGCCAAGTTACACCCATTTTAAATCATTCCACAGAAGGAACTAAAGCATCTGAGTCGGGAGTTGTTAAGAGCAACAGCAATAGAAGAAATATTACTTTGAAGAAAGAAATTTGTGCTCCTGATGCACCAGTTTCAGCAAAATCTTCTGGAAAGGTATGGCCTGATCTTTTTACTATTTGCTTATCATTCATGCACTTTGCTGGTGGTACCATTACTTAGGGCTCAGAATTTTGTTCTTGGAACATGGTGAATGTAAATGGTAGAACTGCCTGCTTCAAAAATAATGTAGGGCTGACTGCTAAAAACATAATATATTCATTTCAATAAAAATTTGTATTCATTGTATGAGTTCCCATTCATCATGGTTTGCCTTTTATTGTCTGCAAATAATGCCTTTCTGCTTTATTAGCAATTCGTTTCTATTATCTGCAACTGGATGCATTTCAGCACAATGACTTGTCAACCTGATGCACACAGTTTACCATATTTACTGCTCATTGATATTGGCTATCTGAAAATAGCTTTAGTCGAATAATAATGTTTCATTAGTTTGGATGGTATTCATCAATATCACCTCCTGGTAGTTCCTGTATGTCATTTTGAGTGATTATATGATGTGAAGTTTGATTTTGTTTTATAATTGAGAAAGTGAACGCTTTCCTTATTGTTTTATTCTTTTTCCCTAACTTCAATTTTAATGTCCAGGGAACAAAAGGCATGAAGAGGAAAGAAGCTCCAGTTATTCCCACACCTGAGACTCCAAAACTATTCTCTTCCAGCTTCAAGGTTCCAAAACTGAAGTCCTCTGTAAGGGTCAGATGACATAAGACATCTTTCCGATAACTTTAGTGTTAGGATATGGTAGTCTTGTATTTGTATTATATGCCCTCATGTATACTATCTATTATGTATAAACCTTCCATTAATGAGAATATTTGATGTAAGTTTAGAATAGAGTCTACTTTTCAGGTAGACTATGTAAACGGACTTTAGTTTGGTCATGTTTCATGCTTAAACTTCCCGCTAATCTTGTTATCATTTTAATGAAGTAAATTTAATAAAAAATACAGGGCTAAATTGTTAGTTTTTGTCCACTTCATAATTTTTAATCCATAGTTCACCTGGTTCTGCTAAAGGTGTTGTAGTGGCTGAAAAGGTAAGATTTGCAAATTTGAATCTTTCTCATGTTAGTAAATAATTCAGTAACTTACTAGTGTACATAGACAAAGTCAATATTTTGAGTTGTGTATATATATCTCTGTTAAAGTTTTAAATTTTATAATAATAGAATATAAATATAAAATAGTACTCCCTTTTTGTTCTTCCATAGATTCTTTTATCACTTCCCCTCTTGTGGTGTCAAGAGTTTTAAGATCAAAGATGATAATCAAAAGTGGCGAAAGATAATAGCGGAACCTTGCTCGAAAATATACCAATGTTGGATAGTAAGAACTTGAATAGTTATGATCCTAGTGCGTTAAAATGAAGGTAATTTTTGGTTTTCAGGAGGTTCTTGACATTATTCTAAGCGGTTACATTGAACTCCCAGCTTTATGCACAATAAGCTGCACATCGCAATGTGAACTCCCAGCTTTATGCACAATAAGCTGCACATCGCAATGTAAAATGTCGTGACTGCAAAGTCCTTTTTTACATTCATCAATACATTGATGAAGGGAATTTCGAGAAAATTTCTTCATCAACAACAGCAAATGAGGTTTATGATATTTTGGCTTAGAGTTAAGCCGGAGTGGAGCAATTAAAGACGGTTTGATTACGGACCTTGCACAGGCCATACGAGCTATTGTAGATGAGTCAATACACACTTACTTTCTCTTATGAATTTGATTAAGTCATGTGAAGAGGAATTAAAAGAATGTGTTGTTGAAAAAGTGTTGTGCAATCTTAATTCAAGATTTGACATGATTTGTGCTGTAATTGAAGAATCAAAGAACTTGGATTCCTTGAAGTTAGAAGAATTGCAAGGCTCTTTAAAGGCTCATGCATAAAGATTATGTGAGATAGATGGCCAGAAAACAACCTCAAAATGAGTCTTATTGACAAAATAAACAAAGAAGAATAATGGTAAAAGAGGGAAATTTAATAAAAAAAAAAAAGGTCGTGAAAGAGGCTTTCAAGGAGAAGACCGTAATGGAGATCATGAAAACTCTGAAAGAGGTGACCAATATGACAATAACTTGACATGGAAAGGAGGTCGTGACAATAATTCTCAATGGGAAGGAGGAAGAAGAACTGGAAATTCATAGTGGAAAAGTAGTAAATTAGGGTCAGGTTCTAGCTATGATAATAGTAGTGTACAATGTTATAATTGCAACAAATATGACCATTATGTTGTTGATTGTTGAAATAAAACAAGTGGTAAAGAAGAATAAGCTAATGTAGCTCAAAAAGAAGGTTTTATTAACAGTGGCTACTACAAAGCCAGGAAGAACTTTTGATAAATCCTAGTACTTAGACATAGGTTGTTCAAACCATGTATCTTTTCAAGAAAGCTAGTTCATTGAACTGAATGAGAGGTTCAAGACCAAAGTGAAGTTTGACAACAATTCCATTGTGCAATGTGAAGGAAAGGGAAAAAATATTGATCAAAAGGAAAGATGGTAAAACTACAATCATTTCATAAGTCTTTCACATTCCTGTCATGAGACACAATCTGTGGAGTATTATTGGCTAGCTCTTAGAAAAAGGTTACAAAATTGATTGGAAGGATCCATTGTTGATAATTCTTGATAAAAACAACATGCCAATTTTGAAGGCTCTTCTCAACAACAATAAAATCTTCAGAGTTGATATCTCAATGCCCTATCACATTTGTTATGCAGCTGCAATTTTTATAATAATGGTGAATTTCTAAATTTCTACAAAAGAGAAGGTATTATACATGAAACTGTGGCTCCTTATACACCACAACATAATGATGTTACTAGGAGAAGGAATAGAACCATAGTTAACATGGCCAGAAGCATGATAAAGAACAAAGGGTTGTCACATTCTTTTTCGGGTGAAGTTGTTATCATTGCAACTTACATGCTAAACGTGTGTCCAACCGAAAAAATTAAAGATAAAACACCTGAAGAGGTGTAGTCAGGAAAGAAGTCTAATGTGAAGCATCTAAGAGTATTTAGATCAATTTGTTGGAAACATATCCCTGATGAGAGAAGAAAAAAGCTTGATGTTAAGAGCATGAAGTTGATTCTAGTTAGATATCATCCAACAGGAACATATAAGTTGCATGTATGACCCTATCTCGGAGAAGATAATTATAAGTAGGGATGTAGTAATTGATGAGAAGACATCCTAAACTTGGAACTCAGGTAAAAAAAATATAAAGAGTATATTAGAGTTGCCATTGGAAGATACAAGTGATAATGTTGATTGGATAGTGCCTTGTAACAAAAGAAGTTAACAGAAGAAGTGAACAAGTAACGGGCGCAAGAAGTAGATTTACAAGAACAATAAAAGCATCACCAAGATTAAAAGGTTATGAGAACTAATTGGAGAAACAGAAGACAAGAATGATTTTATTCATATGGTCTTGTATGCTAAAATAGAACTTAGACTGTGTGTTTTTGAAGATGAAATTTGGGATCCAAGGTGGTTTGAAACAACGAAAGAAGAAATACTTGCAATTTAGAATATTCAAACTTGGGAGTTATCTAGTCTCCTAAGAAACCAAAGACCAATTGATGTTAAGTGGGTATATAAAACAAAGTCTTTTGTTGTTAGAATGGGGATTATGAGAACTGTTGTGGCTTTTGCAAGCTACAAAGGCCGAGAAATGCACCAAATGGATGTCAAATATGTTTTCTTGAATGGTGAATTGGAAGAGGAAGTATATGTGATGCAATCATTAGATTTCATTGTTATTGGAAAGGAAGATAAAGTTCGCAGATTAAAGAATACATTATGTGGTCTTAAACAAGCTCCAAGAGCTTGGAACAATAAAATTGACAGCTCTTTTGTGCAACAAGCTTCATTAAGTGTGAAATAGAATTGGAATTTTTTCCAAAATTGAGAATGATGAAGTGTTGATAGTGTGCTTATATGTTTATGCCCTTTTGGTGACTGGTAGCAATATTGAGTTGATTGAAAATTTTAACAGAGGGATGAAAGATAAACTTGAAATGTGTGATCTTGGGAAGCTATCTTACTTCCTTGGTATGGAACTCACTGAAAGTAAGAAAGACATTCTGTTGCATCAAAGAAAATATGGTAGAGAGGTGTGTTGGGAATAAATGTTTATGCCCATGATCCAAGTCATCATGTAATTAATTCCAATTGTTAATAATAAAGTATTATTTTATTATCATTTGATTAAATAGTTTATTTGATAATGTCCTCGATTAAAATTAAAGACTTGTTATTATAATAGAGATTATAATAATGAGAAACAAGTTTGATTTTAATTTTAATCTAAATCGTTCTTGATCATAGGATTGTTGAAATAGGACATCAATAATCCGGATAGATTAATATATATGTGATAGTATTTATTGGATAAATATTAATAGATCTCATTTATTAATTCACATGTATAGATGAATCACATGTTGATGTAATCATTGAACAGACCCAATTGAAATTTTTTTAATGGTTAATATTTACCATAAACTGTCAATAGAGAATTTTCAAGAAGATGTTAAATAGTTTCCTTTGACCTGAGATTGTCATAGTAATTAACGAGTTATTTATTGTATTTTGATTCCGGACACCTAGTGCTTCAGAGCACTTGTTGAATGGATATTGGATATGATTAAATACTTGTAGAATTAATGATTAATCAAGAAGGGATCCATCAACTCTTGGTAATGAGTTTGAGCTCTATGAATAAAATTATATCCTGGCCAGGAAAAATTAAATGAGGGAAGAAATGAGTTTCTTAAGTCATTATAAATTAACTCAAAGAGAGTTTGACATTAATACTATACTCTAGAGTTAATCTAGAGCTGTAAGGATGGAAGAAAATATTATACTACTCTTCTACTGGTTCTTGAAAGTAAAAATGCTACTTCATGCTATCCGGACGGTAAGGAGTATTACTAGATGCCTACCTTGATTAATATATTAATTTGATTGATATATTACCGGCTTAATATTGAACCTACATGGTCACACACAAACGAGTGTTCTAATCTCTGTTGGAGAAATTATTCTAATATTTGATTATTAATTAAATTAGAGAATTTAATTAATTAATTTCTTAAGTGGAATATTATCATATTTTTGCTAGCACTAGAAATATGAATAATATGAAAGATTTGGTGAAATAATAAAAACAAACATGAAAGATTTTCTGTTTGGAATTTGGGTTGAAAATTTGAATATCTAATCGGTTAGAAATAAAAGATAAGGGATTTGTTATTTTGATTTGATCAAATTATTTGAATTTTGAATCGCTAATCAGTTAGCAATAAAAGATAAAAGATTAGTTATCTTTTAACAGATCAAATATTTCAAAATTCGAATCGCTAATCAGTTAGCAATAAAAGATAACCTTTTAACTTAATTGATCAAATATTTCAAATTTTGAATTTGATGAGAGGTTTGTTATCTTCGGTGTGCTATAAATACGGCCATAGGCTGCATGCCGAAGACACAACAACAGACAACAACAAAAAAAAAACCCTACCATCAACTTTTCTCCCGGATCACCAATCATTATTCCGCCTATCAAAGTTGTTGGCAAATAGAGGTCAGTCTCGGTGTGGATACACGTAGAGTCTTCACATTATTGAAGAATTTTTTTGGCTTAAGTGTTCGTCAACAGGTACACATTTGCTATTTCTTCTATTTAAATATAATTTAGATGCAAAATTAGATTCTTTTATTCCGCAATGTGTGTTAGCGAACACCAAAGTTCCTTCAAGGTGTTGGAAAAATTCAGAATGGGTGATTATAATGCAGCAGCAACACCGTTGAACCAAACCTTGAAACTTGTCAAGGATGGAGATGGAAGGCCTGTGGATGCTACACTTTACAGGCAAATGGTTGGTTGTCTGAGATACCTTTACTATAGTAGGCCAGATATTTTCCTTTGGTGTAGGTCTACTAAGCAGATTCATGGAGAAACCAAAGGCATCTTTCTTTGTAGCTGTTAGAAGAGTTTTGAGGTACATCAAAAGAGCAGTTGAATATGACATCTTGCTACTTAATGTTGCACATCTAAATGAGGGGCATTATTAGGATATTCAAATTTCAGATTGGGCTAGAGATAAAGATGAATGCAAAATTAGAACAAGTTATATGTTTTTAATGAGAAAATTACCAATCTCTTAGTGTTCTTAAACTAAAGCTTGTAGTAGCACTCTCCTCCTGAGAAACATAATACATTTTTTGCTGCTTATACAACCTACTTTGACTTGAGAGCTTGATAAATCAAATAATTGAAAGGTCTGACTATGACACCAAAGATTGACAACAAATATGCTATCAACTTGGCGAGAAATTCAATTCTCCATGAAAGGAGCAAACATATTGAAACAAGGTTTCATTTCATAGAGAGTAAGTCACAAAGAATAAGGTAAGGCTAGAGTATTGTGGAACAATGAAGTAACTAGCTGATATTATGACAAAACCTAGAATTAAGAAAAAGTTTGAATATTAAATTAGTTACAAAATTAGGGGGTTGTATCAGTAAATAATTCAGTAACATATTGAATAAGGCCTAATGTACATAGACCCATAATCATCAATTTTTGAGTTTTTAATAATATAATAGATACACAGTAGTGTCCCTTCTTATTTTTTTTATATACTCTTTTGTCACTTTTCCTCTTACATTTCACTGGTAAAAAAAAAATAATTATTAATAACTAATATTTATCCATTAAAACAAATAATTTCAATTACCTAATTTTTTAAATTATATAAAGTTTAGCCATTAAATATGAACAATTTAAATATTCATATTAACATTCGAAAAACACAAATAAGCTAAATTATTTTTACCAATAGATTAGAGTCCTTTTTTTACATTTATTCTACTTTTACCAGTTAGATTTATTTTAACATGTGTGAATAATATTTACAATTAAAATTTAATCATGCATGTGATAATACATGTGATGCTTATATGAATCATGACTTTTATTTAAAAAGTAATAAAAAGGTGATAAAAATAGGATTAAAAGTCGTAGTTACTTTCTTTTTTATTTAATACTTAAAACATAAGTCAAATGATTTATTTAAGTTATAATCAACTAAGTCATATGGTATATTTAAACTATAATGTAGTCTGATAAACATAATTTATTTGGCTAGAGATTTAAGTTGGCGAAACTCATTATTTTATTGGTTAAAATTTGATTTGATTTGGTGAAATTGACATCTAGAATTTTGTATCTTGTTGTGTTAGTGTTGTTGGATGAATTCTAAACTAGCTTGGCAAAAATAACAAACAATGGACTCTTTATTTTTTATTTTTTCTTTGTGAATGTATTACTAATTATCTTACTTAAACGATAATCCTTTTCATATATTTATTTAAAAGTTAGAGAATTTTTTTTAAAGGAAAAATTAAGAAGTTAGTAGTTGTGAATATGATTTATTTGGTGCTATTTAATTGATCATACTAAGCTCATGATGATGATATTTAATTTATAATTTTAAGGTAATGTGATATTAATGATGTTAAATGCATGATGATAGAATTAATGGTGTGGAGTTTGATGATAGTGACTTAAAATATTGAGTGAGATACGTTGTATTGATAATATTGTATTAAGATTATTGATGTGACATTGAAAGTCCATAAAAGAAACTTTCCTTTTTATTAAAATCTTTTGAATGAGTCTTAAGGGACTTGAAAATCTCTACGAAGTCCAGTTTGCACTACATTATATGACCATTATAAGGTTGTTAATTGCATATGATGTTTGAATCATTAGTTACACTGAATTATTAGTTGGGAAGTTGAAATTTGAAATAATTGATATGATCATGAAATTAAGAATCAATGAATATTCCTCGAAATAAAGTTGTTTTTTGCGCAAACAATTTTTATTGTTGCACTTTAAATGAGTTAACATCAATGATATATGATCATGTGATAATATTTTAAATGGATGCAGCCTTGTGGTTATTATAGATAACTTGTATTTATATTTTTAAGTATAATATTTTTTAAGCTTATCCTTCCATTTTAAATGGAAATGTGAGAAGAATATTTTCTTGGGAGCTTCATGGACTACATGCATGAATTTAAAGATACATGTTATTCTATTTTTAGTTTTGTTTATTTTTTTTAGTCGACTAGTTATTTAAGTTATTATATATATATATATTATTTTCATTTTTTATTATATATATATATATTATTTTCATTTTAAGGGATTTTGAATAGTTGTTGTGGTGAATATTTTAATGTATCATGTTGAGAAATTAACAATAAGTTATAATATAAGTAAAAAGAATAATATAAGTAAAAAGTCTAGTATAAGTTTAGTTAGAGATAGATTGTTTCTTAAGACGAAAATAAAATTTAAATTTATAGAGAAGACGAAAATATATATTTTGACTTCCTAAAATATGACATGTGATTAATAAATCTATTATGATGGTAGAGATACGTGACGATTTGTGAGATACGTGACGATTTGTAAGAAAGTCAAATCATTCAGAAAATGCCACGTGTCATGCTCCAACAAACTTAAAAAGTTTCTTTAACTTCCTCACAAATCATCACATATCTCCATCACAACAGATTTATTAGCCACTTATCAATATTTTAAGATGTCAAAAATATTTTTTATCTTCTTTATAAATAAAGGTCAAAATTTTATTTTTCATTTTCAAAAACTAACCTCTTCCAATAAATAATTTCTAACTAACTTTATTAACTAAATTTATTTATTAAATTGCCTTACACAAGACTTTTTATCTATAATATATTATTATGTGATCTACCATTTATTTAGTTTTTTATTTTTTTATGTTATGCAGTTTTCTTGACATATTGGTGGCACAATCTCTTCTTATAAAGTTGGGTATTACAATAAAAATAAATCATTCTTATTTTTTATTTTTTTAACCTGGTGCGAAATTTGTGCGACAATGAATAACTTCGTTAGTGACTTTTAACATATAAATTAACTAAAATTTGTCAACAGTGAAAATCAATAAATTAATCAAAATTTTGGATTATTTATTAAAAAAGTATTTTTCAATAAAACAAATACTTTTCTACTTCTCTAATACATTTATTTAAACAGCCTTCACTTTCAAAAAAAATAATTTTTTACTTTTTCTTTTTTGAAAAAAAAATTCATAATCACTTATTAAAATGTTGTTTTGTTAAGAAAATACTATGACCTTCTAAAAAAAGTACTTTTTTTTAAAAATACATTTATTTATCAATTCTACCCTACAGCAACGGCAATAATTTGCTGTGCGGTTTCTCATTAGACTTCATCACACTTCAAATCCTTAAACCAAAATCCCTCTTTGGTTTTTGCCACTTGCTCTGCTCACTAGTCACTGATACCACAGCATGAAACCCTGTTAGAGAAAACCCCACAAAAACAAACACTCTCTGCAACAAGTTAACAACAACTATGCACCTTCGTTATCCCCACACACTACGTCCCTTATTCACTTCTTCAAAACTCACCACCATGACCACTCAAACCCTTTTCCACTCTTCACTCTCTTCTCCATTCCCAAGCCTCAAATACTATTTCCCCTCTCAACGACACCGTTTTTCTACCCACAGACCCTTCTTCACTGTGTTCTGTTCGAAACCCATTTCAAGGAACCCTTCATCGCCACTCAGAACCAACGGTTACCATGGTGCCTCACACGCTAGCATCCCTAGGCCAGGTAGTAAGGTGCCCTTTTATGTTGGGAACAGGACAACCTTATATGTGTGTAAAGTTGCTAACTTTTTTTCTTGTTGGTTTTGGTTTTTGAAGTTCAATTGGAGAAAACCCCTGAGGAGAAGAGCGAGGAGTTTCTGTTCACTAATTTGAAGAAGAGGTTGACGGCTGTTGGGATGGACACTGATATATGTATGCCAGGGCAGTACAATCACTTGCTTTGTCCACAGGTTTTTCATCTTTTTCTTCAAAGTTAAATGCTTTTTTAACATTAGAGGCCTTTCATGTTGGACTTGTTAACTGTGATGTTTTGATGCTTTGGAATGTTTTGCAATTTTTTTAGACATGGTCTCCTAGTAGCTGTTTCCCTTCAGACATAAAAGTTTGTATCTCTGTCTTAGTTACTGATCATGTTTCAGGTGTTGAGTTTTGTAAAATTTTTGTTTTGGTAGTTTGGCATGAGGTGATTATTTGAAGGGGCAATTTGAGTTGAGGGAGTGTATAATTCTGTTAAATATGAGAATCTTCATAGTAATGAATTGAAGTGTGTTTATTATGTATTTCTAACCAATGCATTTAACTTGTTTGTGTTTTTTATTCTCTATTTTCCTCTACATAGTCTTACTATGCAATGAGAGTACTTCATTCTCTTTGCATGGATCCCATTTTATATCCCAATGAGATATAAACATGTTTTTTTGTGCTAAGTTTTGTATATGCCGTTTATTATTATTTTTTTGTTAGTGCCAAGGTGGCGACCAGGAAGAAAAGAGCTTATCTCTTTACATTGCACCAGATGGGTACGGTACTTCTCATTTTTTTCTTAACATTTCTGATTCTCTCTCTTACATGATTGTACATCTGCTTTGTTTTAATTTTGCCAATTTTTGAGTAGGGGATCTGCTGCATGGGTATGTTTTCGCGGGAAGTGTGGGTGGAAAGGCAGCACACAGGTTAGATATTTTTCATTTTCAAGCAGGTCAGGTCCTGATTAACATGTGCAAATGTGATATTTGGTTCATTTTTTTACCTTCTGCTGTAGGCTTTTGCTGGTAACAGTTCTGCAGCAAGTCAAGTAATCCCAGTTAAAAAGAAAAGAGAAATTACAGAGGAGGAATTGCAACTAGAACCACTTTGTAATGAGGTAATTAAACTTTACCTTACCTAATTCTGCCCTGCTCTTTATGAATTTTAGATGTGCTATATGACTAGCGGGTTGGACAGCTATTCGTCATGACAAAATCCTTTCCTCCATTTCTTAGTGTATGTTTGCAATCTTGATTTTAGATGATCTTTATTTTTGCATAATTGGTTGTGGTTAAAATTAGTTTGAAGTGATGTGATTTTTGTTTGGAAGCTTTTATTTCAAAAACAAGATTGTGGTGAATCAGAGTTGCTTTTGCTAGAATAAGTCAATCAGAGTTGGAAACATTTTCACATTTGAAATAGTAGCAAAATGTGAAACCAAACTTGTGAATAACGCATTATGTATTAAAATAAAGTGGTGCAGTAAAGTATCAGAAATTTTTTAAATGGTGGACATGATTAATTTCATAAGAACGTTCACTACAATCACTGGATTGATAAAATTTATGTTTAATTACTTATTTGATCCCTATATATAGTTTAAAAGTAGTTTTTTACTCCTTATGCTTTATATTTTAATTCTCTTTTAGTGCTACCGACAAAATTTATGTAACAATATTAAGTAATTTGGTGACACGTTCATTGATTGATTGAATAAAAAGGATTTGCTTAACATTGTTACTTAACTTTTGATGACAAATATTAAAAATGAATTATAATGTAAAGTATGAGGACTAAAAGAGAACTAAAATGTAAAATATAAGGAATAAAAATCTCACTTTTGAACTACAGGGACTAAAAAGACTACATTTAAACTATAAGGACTAAAATGTAAAGTTTGTGAAAGTATAGAGACAAAATCCAAATGGATAATTAAACCTAAAATTTAATGTTTGTTAAAACTTATTAGAAGTGTAATTTTGCGATGTTTAACACTTAGTGTCAATTGATTCTGATCATGTCTCCCGTTAGAATTTTGTTTTTATTGAATAAAATAATATGGATTACTAATTTCTTGTCCCTGCTATGATATATGATTGTTTGGCAATTTTGTGTATAACACTCCATGCATGATTATTTATCTAAAATCAATTCTACAGTGTTGCACGCACACATCCTAATGTGTAAACTGTGTTAAGAACTTAAGATTAATTTGGAGATACCTCCTGACAATGTAAATCAGTTTCAAAATCATTTCTACCAAACTTCAAAATAAACGGGCACTTACTATGCCTTTTTCCTTTTGCCTATGCAAGGTAATTGTCAACTGTTTTGAGTTTTGACAAGCCATTAGAATTGAGTGCTAATGCCTAACTGCTTTGTGTGTACTCTTGTACTCTGCACTCAATAAATTTATTCTTTGTCTTAGCAGCAGAGCCATTGTTTTCTTAGATTGGTTCTCTTCTCCGCGTTTAGTTGTGACCTATTTATTCTGGATATGCATGAAAATAAAAATATATTTATTGAAAGTAACAACACTGAGTGGTGGATTATCGCTCACTATAAACAGAAATAATACAAGCCTTTGGTGATTAGAATTTATATCTGATGTTTTCACGCTTTGTATGTTTTGTGCTTATCTTATAGTTTCAATTGTATCTGTAATATTTTTTTGTTGATTTCCAATTGATGTGGTTTATATGGTTTTGTTTGCGCTGTTTCAGCTGCTTGCGTATTTTTCAGAACGCTTAATTTCAAAAAAGACTCTGGATAGAAATGGTGTCAAGCAGAGAAAATATGACGATCAGGTACGGTTAACCACTAAACTATGAGCTTAATTTGAGTGACATAAACTATTACATTTTAAGATAATAATGATCCAGTTAGTAAACAATGTAAATTTGATGGTACTGTTATCAAGCCAGAACATATTTTACATACTTCTTCGAATGATAAAAGAATTAGGGATATAATATTCTGAATATGTATCTTCCCATGTATTGATAGTACATACATTAACATTCCATACAATTGTTTGGTTGAAAGAGAGATTCAAGAGCAAATATTTGAGGTTGGTTTTGGTTCTATTTACTAGAAAGTGCCTCTTGCTGTATATTATTAACATTGAATTTGATGATATGACTAATATCAGTTACACCTACTAGCTGCTTATTAAAATGGTAGTGCTAAAAATGACAATTTTCTATTTAATATTACCCTGAAATAACATATTTTATTTATGGATTAATTAGGCAAGGATTTCCGTTGTTTTTTATTTGATGAAGATGATACCTTGAAACTTCTACTATTTCCAACGGCAATATATACACATTTACTATCTTAATGTAGCTAGTGTCCCATTTTCACTCTTACTTTACAAGTTACTGAACTGTTACTAATTGTTCTGTAACATTTGTATGTTTGGTAGATTGTGATTGCATTCGCATATCATCGTAATGGAGCGCTTGTTAGTTGCAAGTATCGAGACGTACACAAGAAGTTTTGGCAGGTATAGCAAATAGCAATTACTGACGCTGTTCATATTTAAATTGAGTGTCAAAATCGATATGCTGTGAATTAATTAGTATTAAAAGTTGAAAAACAGTGATAGAAAACATCTGTATATATTGTTTTCATAGTTAACCTCCCTGGCATAAACCAAACTGTTTTTCCTTAGTCTTACTGTCCATGAGTGTGGCTTGTGAGCTTTTCTTTGTTGTTTTCACAATTTTGGATGTCTGCTTTGTCCTTATAAACAAGGACTAGAGTGCTTTTCCTTCATTCATCTGCCATTTCCTTGGACTTGATCATCTCGTTGAACAATTTTGTAGGCTAGGTTGTGCCTCTCCCATTTTGACTTCTATTCATAAAGAATAACAGAGGATCCAACTTCTTGGTTCATATTATATTATTATTACCTATTACCTTTTTGCTCTTACTTTCTTGTTTCTCTTTCCTTATCTTGTTCTGAAATCAGCCTTATTACATTGCCTTTGATCAGAGTTTCTAATACCATGTCATCAACTAACTATCCCAGAAGCTTAAATTGTTAAACGAAGACGTATGGATGGTTTTATATTATGCCTGTAACAGTATAATTTGATTATGCTGGAACCTGGAATATATTTTTTCATATTATCTTAAACCTTAACATATGTTTTCTGCCAGTAATCAACTCCTGTTTTTATGCAAGTATTATATTTTTCTGATTTTATGACAATTACATCTTTCCCCAAATATCTTTTTCTTTCAGGAAGAAAATACGGAAAAGATCTTTTATGGATTGGATGACATAGCTGGGCAGAGTGATATAATCATTGTATGTATTCTGCTCTCTGTAGAAAGTATGTAAAGCTTAAAGCTTCGTTTTATGCATAGTATGTTGTTTTAACCAAGGCTATCAGTGGAGGATAGCAGCATATGACGGAAGGCCAAAATTCTGCCATATAAACATGTGAATCTTTGATTGTGGTCTATGACACCACCATAATGGTCCTCCTTCACAAATTGCCTATGATGAAGTGGTTAAAAAAAGCCATTGTTATTTAACATCATTGGATTTAACACTGTAGGTTGAAGGTGAAATGGACAAGCTGGCAATGGAAGAAGCTGGCTTCTTCAATTGCGTCAGTGTTCCTGATGGTGCACCTGCATCAGTCTCCTCAAAGGAGTTGCCACCCCCAGACAAGGTCTTTTTTTATTCTTAATATACTGTATGTGTAATATCACACGTGTGTAAATTTTCATTCTTATCTGTTGTCAGTCTTTAATGTGGTTGCATATGTTATGTTATGATCTAATGCTCTTGTCATATTTCTAATTCTGTAAAGCTAGGACAAAAAGTATCAGTATCTGTGGAACTGCAAAGATGAAATAAAGCAGGTTTGTTAACTGTCATTATTCCTTTTCTTTTGAATGTGCAGAAAGAAACAGCTTTTATACCTCATTTGTTTTCTCAATGTTCATATTGACAGGCAACTCGGATTATTATTGCCACTGATGGGGATCCACCTGGTCAAGCCTTGGCTGAGGAGCTTGCACGCCGCATTGGGAAAGAAAAGTAGAGTGTTTTTGCCTTGATTTTAGTATAGTACTTATATAAATTTTCATTATTGATCTATTTGGGAAAATCTCAAGCATTTATACTTTCAATTAGCAGATTATACCAATATTTCAGCAGTAGTTTCATTTAGTTTTTTATATGTGCTGTGTATTCATTCTATTTGGGTGTGTAAATTTTAAAGCAAGAAAATGGCTAAAACATTTTAGAGATAAACTAGTTGAGTTGCTTTTGCATGTTTTGTTAGAAGAATTACTTATTAAGATAAAGGGTGTCCCTATGAATCTTTTATATGATGTGGTTGTTGATATTGTTTTATGAAACATCATGTTTACACCAGACAGAATGGTTGTTTTCAGTGTTCTATGTATTTAGTTTATTCATTTTCTCCCTTTTTTAAAATAATAACGGGTGTATTGTTTTCCTCTTTCTATGCTTGTTTCACATTTTCTTTAACCTTTCTTTCTTGGGTGTTTGCAGATGCTGGCGGGTCAGGTGGCCTAAAAAAGGGAAGTCTGACAATTGCAAAGATGCAAATGAGGTCAGTTATCAATATCCGTGCCCAAGTTCCCCTTTACCTGCACCTTTCCTCTCATCCATGTCCCCTAAAAGATAAACCCCAAATTTTTTTTAACTTTTCTCTTGACAACTCTTGTCTGGATTTACTGAACAATGTCAAGTGACAATGAACTATATGATGCATGTAACAGACAGAACTGTGCTGGTTACTCTTGATCAACTACATGTCTACATGCATTGTCTGTGAATTTATTATTCATCAATACATGGTTGTTATTTTTAATGTTTATAATAGTAGTCTAGTTCTTGGAAACTTAGGACTGGAGACTCTAGGTTAGAATTATACATTTTACTGTCTGGTGTATGCCATTCATGTTGGTCTAGGATGTATGGTTTAAATAAAAATCCATGTATGGAAGGGGTTATTTCCTATTATGTGTTTCCAAACACCTACATAATTTCCCCCCTCTTCTGGTCAGTGTATGTCACTTATCACGCAGAGTTATTTTAAGTTGTTTGTATGTAATTCACAGGTTCTCATGTATTTGGGCCCTGATGCACTGAAGGAAGCAATTGAGAATGCAGAATTATATCCAATACGTGGATTGTTTAACTTCAGCGATTACTTTGATGAGATTGATGCATATTACCATCGAACCTTAGGATATGAAATTGGTGTCCCAACTGGGTGGAATAATCTGAATGACTTATACAATGTAAGGGCGGTTTATTACATTCCTATATCTTAAACATTTTGTTGTATATTTGTTTAATTTATTTAAGGATAATAATAAATTAAACAACATAAGGAACCACTGGGAATGCAGATTGCTCTATTAACGTGACTAGATTAATACCCATGTGTATGGAATTGGAGATTCTGATATTGTTCTATTAAATTACTTCAGGTTGTACCAGGAGAACTGACCATAGTAACTGGAGTTCCTAATTCTGGGAAGAGTGAATGGATTGATGCTCTTCTTTGCAATCTTAATGAAATTGCCGGCTGGAAATTTGCACTTTGTTCTATGGAGAACAAGGTTAGATTTTTCATTGGTGATGTTCGAAATTAAGTTTTTATTCGCACCAAAAAGTGTTTGCATTTATAACTTGCAACTGGAATAAGATCATGCCTTTATGTGCTTGTTCAGGATATTTGTTGGAAACTTATAGGTGATTATGAATGGTGGATCATGTTTTGATATTTGTGGTTATTGTATGATAATACCTGTGCTTACTCATTTATTCCACTCTGATTCTATATTTCGTTTCTGTTATTCAGAGATCTTTTTCTCAAATAAGAAAGTAAACAAATTATTTATCTTCTTCCCTTTAGTTTTAAGTTATTTGTACCATTTCAGAAACCATTGATTTACATAACTGATTCTGGATTCTCAATTTTGTATAAACATCAATAGGTGAAAGTGATTAAAACTATTCTATTTTTCCAATGTCCACATATTTCTTAACATTGACTGTAAATTATAAACAAAATCCCTTTTCTATTTGATGGGTTGGCTACTTTGATTAAATGTCTAAGAGTTGGAGTTGTGTTTTGTCAAAAACACCATAGTTCATGTTAACTATGGAGTTATCGAAGTGTTTGGGAACACATAACTCTCTAGAGTAGAGTATAAATTACATTAGAGAATGGTTGGAGGCAACACCACAATAATTTTGTTGTACATACACCCCTGAAACTTTATCTAAAATGGTTCCTTACCAAAGCCTCTTTTGTCAAGTGTCAAGAGTATGTTAAATGCCACCCCTATTCTGGACTTCAAAAAATCAGTACAAGGTGAATGGGCTTGTGCTCTGTTCACACCTCAAGCTCAAATGGCTGTCTGCAGTAGATGTTCACTTTTAGGAGTTATCTATGGAAAAAGCCAACATACACAGGGAAATTTTAAACCTGGTGTCCACCTGTATATGTCTTTAATTATATGTATAAATAAGGTTAACTTTGCCTCAAAAGTGGTTAAAAGTAAATGAATGTGATTGTGTGCATATATCAATATTTGATTAACAGTGTTATGAGGTTATTGAAATATTTAATAGTGGTTCATTTTTCCCACAAGCTATGAAGCCTGGATACTTAGTATGACGTGGGTATGATACAGTATGATGTTATGTTAATATTTTAAAAATTTAGGATACAATATGTTTTGGATACGTTAGCAGAAAATCTGAAAAAATATTATATAGATGCAAGATATTGTTAAAAGAAATGGACATTTATCATTTCTTGGCTAACTATAGTTATGTTCATCAAGTAAATCATATATTTTTATATCTCTACTAAAGTTCCACAACCTTGTCTCTTTTTTTCATACTCTTTCACTTTTCTAGATGAAATTTGAATGTTTGAATGTTCGTAAACCAGGTCTATTACCCTTTTTTAGTCCATTATGTTTCTCTTTGAAGAATGAATGGAAGAGTATGTACTCCAAATTCTCTTACAACTTGAGGAAGAATATGGTTGCTAAAGAAGCTTTAAGGCAAGCTTGACGCATACTTTTTATCCAAGTAGTATACTACAAAATACAAATATCATAGAAAATGATTGGGTACTTTTAGGATTTGTATCCAGGAGTACCTGAGGAGTATCGATATTCGACGTGGGTATGATACTGACACTTTTCCATTTTTGAAGTATCTGGGCTTCATAGCTCGCAAGTTGTTAATAATGTCATGATGCTATTGACTATCACATGTGATAAACTGCACGTGTGAATATGGTTAATTTTCCTCATTAGTGGTCAAGAGTAAATGAAAGTGATTGTATGCAATTATCAATATATAGTTAATAGTGTCATGAGGTTTTTGAAATGTGTAATAGTGGTTGACTTAGGAGTTTATAGATTATCACAGATGGTTAACTAAATATGTTGTCTCACAAATAGGTAAAAGTAAATGAACATAACTGTATCCATTATTGATATGGGGACCACAAGTGAAAGTGGTTAATAGTATCATGAGATTATTGAAATTCCAATGATGGTTAACCACTTCCGAAACAAAGTCAACCATGTTTGTCTGTGTGAGTAACCATGTACTGGCCTGCTGGGTGGACACTGGGTGTATGTCAATCAGTCTTGTTGTCTGTATATCAGATATGCAAAGAGATTGGAAATCTCTTACATCTGTTTCTGTTTTTCTTATTTTAAAATCACTTTTTTTTCCATTGCTTGGTCATCCCAAAATATCTTAAAAATTGAGTGTTGGTTGTTTTAGGATTACAGTTTCAGTGCTGAGTGGTTGCTCTGTAATCTTCATTGAATTGTTTTGCTAACAGTTCATGCAGGTTGAACCTGTGTTAGATTATGTGTCATTTTCTCTTATTTTATTCATCGTGTCTGGTTTTAACATATTTGTTATGCCAACAATGATCACTTTTTAAATCACTGTCTCTTACATTCATGTCAGTTTTGTGCATTTTTTCTGACCCTTTTTTTAACTACCCTATAGGTTAGAGAGCATGCTCGGAAACTTCTGGAGAAACATGTGAAGAAGCCTTTCTTTAATGAACGGTGAGCTTTGCATATTATATTTATGATTTCTCCTATTGGTCATCTTTTGTTAGGCCTTTGTTTATCCCAAATACCTTCAATAATTTCTTCTTAAAAGTTATGTTTATTACACTTGAATTTGAATTTGTAACTTATCATGTTTCCTTTTGTACCTCTTAAAAAGAATATCAAGGATTAAGACCATATGTTGTGTACTGTGTGGTAATACTCTGAAAATCACCTTGCAATTCTTTCTAGCTCTTTTATCAGAGTGCCTTACTAAAAAGAAACCAATCTATGAACTTGAATTCCACTCTTATAAGTGATTATTGCTTTATTGTTGTTCTTTAAAATTTTAGCTTTAATGTGCCATGTTTTCTTGGTTATCATCATTCACTTTATGTAGACACTGGGTCTGGAGGATTTGGTTATAGCCCCTCTGATCTTGTCCATCTCATGGCATGATATTGTGTAAGGTGAAAAGAAGTAATTCAGAACATATAAAATTGTATATACTCATGTTTTGTGGGCACGAAATTACTGATTATTGATAGGTGAATATATAGTTGAATATAAGAGAGATGGATATGTTCCCAGACAATTTAACTCTTTTCTTTTTTTTTACTTAGAAGTTGTGTATATATATTTGATTTGAATGCGGTTATAATAGCTTATGTGACCCAACTTTTTTCATGCACATTAAGGCCTTAACCTTTTTTTTTTGTTTTTGTTCAGATCTTGCAAGTATGAACATGGAACCATTAATTAATATTTATTTCTGCATCAAATAAGGACTTATGTTGTTATTTTTCAACATCCTTTTCTGTGCTCTATGCTTGATTTTTAATATTTTTTCATTTTTTATCTGTACCATATTAATGTTCATATATTACTCATCGCTCAAAGTTAGCATATTAATTGGTGTATAATTCTTATGCTGCGTCCATGCTAAGGGAGTGGGACATGAGTGCACCAGTGTGGTATGGAGTCCAAACATCTATATTTTATACCAATGTAGTTATTAGGATTATGGATGATATCTTACTCTATGGCTATTGGCAGGTGTTTATTATGATGGTAGTATTCAATAATATTCTGGGACTTTCCCATTTTCAAATATATTAATCCTATTTTTACTTTGATATTATGACATTCTATACTAGTGGAATCAGTATGATTTTTTCTCAACAAGGACTTTTAATTGTCTCTATCATCTGTATTCTGCTTTATGATATTGCAATTTTACTTTCATTATAAGGAGACCCTTGTATTGGAGGATTGGATAATCTTCTCTAATTGCAATAACTGTACTTGTTATTATAATATATATTGGACTATCTGAGTTGGATTTTTTATTCAATGATAGTTATGGCGAAAGTATTGAACGGATGAGTGTGGAGGAGTTTGAACAGGGCAAGATCTGGTTAAGTGACACTTTCTCTCTCATAAGGTAAGTCCATTACAAGGAACTTGGCTGGTAGTTGTAACTTCTGGCAAACCATATTCAATCATTTGAACATTTTCCATACATTTTGAGCTTGACTGTTTAGTCCTACACGTATGTAAAGTTGATCTAATTTATTGGTTCCCTACGATGCTGACTGTAATGAAAAGTTATGCATGCTATCACAGTGTTACATTTGTATTACAGTACCATTAAATTTATATTTGTTACCTTAATGTTGATGTTAGGCTTTTAAAATTGTGGTTATAGTTGTGGTTGTGTTGTGAGTCAATGTGTGGAATTTTATTACTATTTTAGGAATGTAAATATATTATCTATAATTATAATTATTATAATTAGGGTAATTAGAGATTCTAGTCTAAAATAGGCTGATTTCCTTCCTAATTTAGTGTTCAGTATCTTGTATATATATATATATATATATATATATATATATATATATATATATATATATATATATATATATATATATATCATTGTACTGCCTTAAAGAAAGTAGTGAAATATTCAGAATATTACTTCTATTTTTCACACAATGTAATTGAGGTGGTGGCCACAACTTACATGATACATGGACATAATTTGATCAGACTGAGATTTTAATCCTTTTTGGGTACCAATAATGTTGCAGAAATTTTCAGGTCTCCTTAATTTTTTTTCCAAGCCTTTGAAATGGTTGCGTAGAAATGAATGATTAGGGATCCTAACATGATCCTTTTGATCTTTGCTTTATATTTGAATTTTATCAAAATTTCTTGCTTTAGCAGTTCGTTGAATAGACTGCCTAATACCTAGATGTGATTATATTGGTATTTTGAATTAGTAATTTAACTATTACAAATGAAATTTGGTACTGGACTACTTGGTTGTTGGTACTAGGTGTGAAGATGACGCACTTCCAAATATAAGTTGGGTCCTTGACCTTGCAAAAGCTGCTGTATTAAGGCACGGGGTGCGTGGACTTGTAATTGATCCTTACAATGAGCTTGATCATCAGCGGCCTTCAAATCAGTAATTCTCTTAAAAGACATTATTTTAAACTTGATTTTGTTAGCTTTTGTTTAAGTTGTACTTGAACTTCTTTAGAATACTGGGAATTGCCTGAGAGAATCCCTTTCATTGACCCTATGAATTTATAGTAGAGAAAGTGGGGTGGGGGATAAATGTCTGTAAAACTCACTGCTTCATGTACTAAAATCAATCTCTCTCCAAGAACAAGCTGTGCTACCCTAATCATTCCTTCTGTTGCCAGCAGCCTTGATTTTTGTGTTGATAATGGATTGCTAATTGATGTTAATTCATTCATTGCACAAAACTTGCAGGACTGAAACAGAATATGTGAGCCAGATGCTTACCTTTATCAAACGTTTTGCCCAGCATCATGGATGCCATGTTTGGTTTGTAGCACATCCTAGACAGGTTGGTAACAAACAGCTTTGGTTTCATCCTTTTTCATTTTACACTTTCTGATTTTCTTCCTTCTCATTTAATAGCTGCATAATTGGGTTGGGGGTCCTCCTAATCTCTATGATATAAGTGGAAGTGCACACTTCATAAATAAGTGTGACAATGGAATTGTTATTCACCGTAATCGGGATCCTGATGCTGGGCCTATGGATCACGTACAAGTGAGTATTTCTTGCACAGTTGTGCTCATCTTGGCATCATACTATAAAATATAGTAATATACTAACTTAAGCTTGCTTCAGGTTTGTGTTCGAAAGGTACGGAACAAGGTTGCAGGGACAGTAGGTGAAGCCGGATTGTTGTATAATAGGTAAATTTATTTTTTCCTGGGATTTTTTGTGCTATCATGCATTTTCCAAATGTTTTGTAAAATAAAGTTTCATTATACAAAGAGTACATGATCAGGAGTTACTGGATACTGATGAAACTTGGGTATGTTTGGTAAACTTCTGAATAAGTTAAAATTAACTTGTGCATAAGTTAATTCGGTAAACTTTCTTATGTTAGCTTCTTTAAAAGCTAGTTTTTATCTTCTGTATAAACTCATTTGAGCTTATGGAGAAACTTATTTATTTTTCCTTATTTTCTTCTATAAGATCTTAAAAAGAAGTTTTGTCCAAACAAGTCATCTCTTCCTTATAGTAATTATCGTAGCTAAAGTCAGCTCTTCTAATTTCTCATAGTATGTTCATACTTCACACTTGCTAGTTTCTAAGTCATCATAGCCACCCAAATTGTTACATAAGCTGCACCTCATAGGTTTTCTTCTGTGAATACTTGCAAAGATAAAATACTTGCAAAGATTTTATCTTTGCAAACCCCTCACAGACTGAGGTGGACTCAAATGAACCATTCAGAAAACTAAAAAGCCATACTGGGATTAGGAGCATGCTTGCAAAAGGATAAATAGCCTTATGCTTAAAAACTGTCTCAGAATGAATACCACAACAATTATGGGGATCCAAACATGTGCTAAGGTGTTATATTATCCAATGACTTCATTGACTTGTGTGTGGGGTTTGTGAGGGGTCTGTTTGTGCAAGTATCACTTTCCTCCTCTTGTTTTGCATAGACTTCAGTCCTCATATACTCCCTTTTTTGGTAAAAAATTCACGGTAACTGATTTTCTATGGCCAATGGCAGGGTAACTGGCGAGTACACGCCAGGTGATAACATCAGACCAACTGTTAATAAGAGATAGCAGTGAGAAATCATTTTGAGGCTTGTATAGTTATCAACAAGTACGTTTTAAAATCAAGTTAACATCGGATACTTGCATCTGTCGAAGCATGGCTTTGGCGTTTTCACCAGGGTGCCAGGTCAAGATCAACAATACTGTATAACATCCTAACATGGGTTGTGAAATCATTATTTGGTTTTTATTAGTTGAAGATCTTGTATGCTATAGGTATCACTCTATACGTGTTAGGATTGTATCTGAATTTAATTTTTCAGTACTGCATTTTAATCTTTGTATAGATATAGAAAGGTTTCATTGTTGCAACCCTTGGATCTCAATGTAGTTTATTCACAATTTTGTAAGTCCTATTTTAGTCCTCAAGTTATTTAGTTAGTGTAGTTCTTGACATTACAAAACATTGTTATTCTCAAAAACTAGATTGACTATTGAAGATTTACTTGTCACAGGTTTCTGTCACTAATTTTGTATGTTGGGTAATATTTTTCCTTCATGCATTGAGATGATGACCAAATAATCATATGTTATCAATATTTCCAACCGTCCAATTCCATAGGCCATACATAGTAAATAACTAAATGATGTTTAGGCAAATATTTGCCATATTTTTGCAAAGATTCTACGAAAGTTCTAAACCAAATCGCAGCTTGCATAGCCAAAAAAGAAAATTAAAAAACATGTCCTTCCAGCTTTGATGGTTGACTATTTCCCAAAACATCACATGAACGAATGATTCCACTCTGGAATTTGATAAATGAGGAGCAATAATTCAGAGTGAAATACTATTAAAAATATATTTGTCTGGAGATATTAAAATACTGTTCTTTTAATCTAAACAATTCATATGTGTGACATAAAATATTGTTCTCTTAAACAAAATTGGTTCCATGTCTGTGACATTCATGGACAAATATACCACATGTCATGGTTTGTCGTTACCAGTTAGCCAACTAAGCAAAGTGATTAAAGACCAAGTCAAACTAAGCAGCATATATTTCGCTAATCATAAGGTACCACGTTTCAAGATTAATAATACAATCGGCAAAAACTCATGAATTAAAAATATATGATAAAATAAGATTAGTTGGTATTCCACAAAGATTTCTTAGATTATATTTTTCCTCAATTTTGACTTCAAAAATTAATCTCTTGACAATGCAAAGTTTATATACTTTACTCTCACCTATGATTTATCTTAAGGACATATCAATATGATTTCTCTAATTAATTTTTTATTTACTTGCCTATGTTTTTATTATTATTATTATTGTAAAAGAGAAAGTAATTTGATGGAGAATAAGTAAGAATATGTGAGAGGATTGGTTATTTGAAAACATTTCTTGCTAGTCCTATTTATACACATGTTTGTTTCTTTTTGAAAGGTTATACACATGTTGATATTGATAAGTTAAAAATAAGAAATAAGTGAATGGCTTGTTCGTTTTAAAGTAAAAAATTATCATTTTGATAATTTTAAAAAAGCCAACGGTGAATTTTTATTGAATATTTAAAAAAATGTGTTTCTTTGTATTCATATGTCAAAAAAATAAATAAAAAATAAATCAAGGAGATCTAGTTTATTTTAACGTTAAAAAATATCATATTCACAACGTTATAAATGCAAATGTCAATTTGTAATGAACATTGAAAGTAAAAATAGTGTTGTGTTAAAAAGTGTGTTTCTTTGTATTGATAAAATTCAAAATAAAAGACAAATCAACAGTTAGTTTATTTAAATGTTAAAATATGGTTACATATGTAACGTTGAAAAAAGCACAGGCCAATTTGTAATGAATTCATTCTAAAATATTAGTGTTAAGAAAGTGTTTTTTATTTTTTTTTATTTTTTTTTATTGATATGTTAAAATTAAAAATAAAAGAGAAATCAACTGCTAATTTATTTTATCTTGAAACTATTTTAATGTAAAAAACGCAACGATTCTAAAAAAAAAAATAGTATTGTGTTAAAAAATGTGTTTCTTTGCATATATATTCTATAATTTTAAATAAAAAACAAATCAACGGCTATTTTATTTTAATATTAAAATTTGATAATTTTTATAATATTAAAAACGCAATTGTCAATTTGTAAACATTATCAAAATTGGTGTTGTATTTAAGAAATGTGTATTTCTTTGTATTGATATGTTAAAAATAAAAATAAAAAACAAATGGCTGGTTTATTTTAATGTTAGTAAATGATCATATTTGTAACGTTAAAAAAAATGCAACGATCAATTTGTATTGAACATTGTAAAAAATAGTGTTCGAAAGTGTATGTTTCTTTCTACGGACAGTTAAAAGAAAATAAAACAAACAAACGGTTAATTATTTTAACATTAATAAATGATCATATTGATATAAAACGGTTAATTTGATTTAAACAATGTAAAAATAGTGTTATGTGTAAAAATAAATATGTTTCTTGCTATTAATGTGCTAAAAAAATTAAAATAAACGGCTAGTTTATTTTAACATTAATAAATGATCACATTAATAACGTTAAAAATGCGGTCAATTTAACATAGTCTTAAAATTTGATCATATTTGATGCTAGTCTTATTTATATAGATGTTGACATTCACATGCTAAAAGTAAAATTAAAACTAAACATTTGATTAGTTGATTTTAACGTTAAAAATATCATATTTATAATAATAATAAATATAATGATAAATTCGTATTGAATATTAAAACAATAATCTTACTACATGATATCATGAATAATAATTTTGTTAATTTTTACAGTAAGTAATTCAAATGGCATATATGAAAAAGTTTATCATGTAATTAGTTCAAATGTCATATATAGTAAGTAGTTCAAATTCTATAGTAAGCAGAAACTAATTAACAGTATAATTATTTTTACATCAATAGTTTATCAAAATTAGTATCATAAAAACTAAATTCTATAAAATCCATTATTCCAATACAAAATAAAGGGTAAATATAACCCAAAAAAAGAAAAGAAAAAGAAAGCGTTTGATGGTGATTGGTGTTCCTCTAAGCATAGTTAGTGACAGTAATGGTGGGACCAAATTTGTGTTATCACGCCTGAATTTGGTGTCTTACAGAGAAGCAAAACTCTCGGGAAAAAGAACCCCAACGGCTCCTCTGCGCTGGATCCACTTATGTGACCGTTGGTGGACCCAACACTTTTCATATTATTATATATACTCTCACAACTCACTTCTTCTAAACATAGTACACACAACTAACACAACTCCAAAAAACAAAAAAAAACCTCTTTTTAGTTTCTCTATTTTGGTTCATAACCGAGGTTTGTTTTCTTATTAATTCTTTCTTTGATATCCTTTTTAACTAACAGTTTCTGGGTTTGTCTCAAGTTATCATTTTGTTTCTGTTTCTGTTTTTGGTTTTGGTTTTGATTTTGGTTTTGGTTTCAGCCTGTAACTATGACTGTTGAGGTTATGGCACAAGAGGAAACCAAAACAGCTGAGGTTGTTGCTGTTGCCGAGCCACAGAAAGAGGAGAAGGTTGTTGAAGAAAATGTGGAGCAAGTAGAAGAATCGGTGGATGAAGCAAAGCCCAAAATGGTGGAGAAAAGCTCTTCTTACAAGGAGGAAAGCAACTTCCTTTCTGATCTTAAAGAGTTTGAAAGGAAGGCTTTGAGTGAACTCAAGTCTAAGCTTGAGGAAGCTATATTGGGGAACAGCCTTTTTGAGGCAAAAAAGGAGGGTGAAGAGAAGAATGAAGGTGAAGAGAAGGAAGAGGAGGAAAGGGTTGAAGTAGTGGAGAGTGATGCGTGTCTTTGGGGAGTGCCCCTTTTGCCAAGTAAAGGAGCAGAAGGTGTTGATGTGGTTTTGTTGAAGTTTTTGAGGGCTAGGGAGTTTAAAGTGAATGATGCATTTGAGATGCTGAAGAAGACACTTAAGTGGAGGAAAGAATCAAAGATTGATTCTGTGGTGGATGAAGATTTTGGCTCTGACTTGGCCTCTGCTGCCTACATGAATGGAGTTGATCATGAGGGGCACCCTGTGTGCTATAACATCTTTGGTGCATTTGAGAGTGAGGAGCTTTACCAGAAGACTTTTGGGACTGAAGAGAAGCGTGGTGAGTTCTTGAGGTGGAGGTGCATGTTGATGGAGAAGGGTATTCAGAAGCTGAATTTGAAGCCAGGTGGTGTGACTTCCTTGCTTCAAATCAATGACCTCAAGAACTCACCTGGTCCTTCTAAAAAAGAGCTTAGAGTTGCCACAAAGCAAACTGTTGCAATGTTGCAAGACAATTATCCAGAAATGGTTGCAAAAAATGTAAGTTCTTTGCCTCTTTCCCTTCTCAATTGTTTATTTAATTTAACTAAATTGGTCATATAAAGTGTGATGTTATTTTGATGTTTAAGGTATTTGATAAATGAATGTGCTTATGTTTGTTTCATTGTAGATTTTCATCAATGTTCCTTTCTGGTATTATGCTCTCAATGCCCTTTTGTCCCCCTTTTTAACCCAAAGATCAAAGAGCAAATTTGTTATTGCACGTCCTAACAAAGTCACTGAAACACTTACCAAGTATGTTTCTATTATCCTATTTATTAAATTAACCATTTTTGTTCATTGGCTATTTCCATAGCATCCCACTAATGATCTTAATTTCATTGTATGAAAAAGGTACATTCCAATTGAGGAGATCCCTGTTCAATATGGTGGTTTCAAGAGGGAAAATGATTCTGAGTTCTCTTCCCAAGATGGTGCTACTTCAGAACTCATTCTCAAGACTGGATCAACTGCAACCATTGAGATTCCTGCATTAGAGGTACGAACTAAAATTTTATTTATTACACTATGCGACTACAAAGGGAAAATAATAATAATAAAAAAAACTAGATGCAATTTCTTAAATGTGTTTGTTATTGTTCGTTTACTATTATCAAAGGAAAAAAAAAAATACTAATCTTTAGTTCAAACTTTTATTATGCATATTTCCAATGAAACTTTAATTTTGATTAGAAAACAACACAAAAATTATATTGTACAAAGAATTGCATCTAATTTTTATATCCTCAATACCTTTACATCTTTGTGCTTCATAAATATGAATGTTGGACTAAAAGATTGTTACTTGTTGCATCTCAACAGGTTGGAAACACTTTGTGCTGGGATTTGGCTGTTCTAGGTTGGGAGGTAAGTTACAAGGAGGAATTTGTCCCCACTGATGAAGGTTCCTACACGGTGATTGTTCAAAAAGGGAAGAAAATGGGTTCACAAGAAGGGCCTATTCGGAACACTTTTAGGAACAATGAACCAGGGAAAGTTGTCCTAACCATAGTGAACAATTCAAACAAGAAGAAGAGGGTACTCTACCGTTACAAGACCAACAAGAGCTCTTTCTAAGAACAAAATTCACAAGTTCAATTTTTGTTAAATTGTGTTTTTTTCTTATATAGTTTGAAGGTAGTTGAGTGGTTGTGTGAAGGCTGAAAAAACATAGCTATTCTTTCATTGTTAGTGATTCATTTATATACCATTTTTTTCCCCCATTGATTTAAAGTTCATTCATTTTTGCTGTGGCAATAATGTAGTAATCTTCTTATTTTGATGAAAATGATTTTCTTGTGGATTTCCTTGAATTGGAGTTAGTCTGATTTTAATCTTGCATTTTTTCTTTTTCAATTTAGATAATAACGTTCTAATGTACACAATATTGTTTTCCAAAACTTCAACTCAGTTTCACCTTTTATATTTCATTGATTTTTTTTTTTTTTAATTCATATTCCATTAATTTTAACACTACAAAAACAGAAATAAATTGTTTAGGTCATGGCTAAACATGAGAGAAACAAGAATAATAAGATTAAATAACACTTTTGATATTTATCATTTAAAATCGTGTGAAAAGACATACGCATCATATTTGTAGCAAAATAAATTTTAAATGAAAATGATACCCAATCATTATTTTAGAAAAATTAAAATATATTTACTCTACCTTTTTATGTGAAACGTTTTTTTTTAGTGAATTTGAAATATATACGGAATATTCAGTTATTACTGTTTTAAATAGGTGCATGTCTTGGAAGGCCCAAATTTGTTTGGGCCAAAACTGATCCTAAGCATAGAGCAACGTAACTTAGAAAGCCTCCTTCGACCGAAAACTGTTTTAAAAAAATGTTTGTATCCTTCCATTAATGGACCATTGAAAGGTACAAACTTGTCATGACATATGGATTCATATAGGCCAACACCCTCCACTTAGTACAAACTTGTCATGACATATGGATTCATATAGGCCAACACCCTCCACTTTTTTTTTTCTGCAACTACTCCATTTTTTTAAATATTCATAAATTTTATTTTTGAAGCATATTTTTTAATAAAAAGTATTCTAAAAATTGATAGATGTTACAAAAATTAGTTTTCAGAATGTTTTAATACATTCTATAAAGTAAATTTTAAAAATAATAAATTTAATACATTTTCTAAAAACTAAATTTTGGAAATGTTTCAATTTTAACAACCTTAGAGACTTAGGTCCATTTTAATTATTGTTTTGAAAAAACAGTTC
The DNA here is from genome assembly GCA_026586105.1 of Hylodesmum podocarpum. Lineage (NCBI taxonomy): Eukaryota > Viridiplantae > Streptophyta > Magnoliopsida > Fabales > Fabaceae > Hylodesmum > Hylodesmum podocarpum. The sequence goes on along the minus strand of JALJEV010000367.1, from coordinate 3,905,675 downwards.
TCTATCTTCTTGGTGACTCCTAGAAGATGAGAAAACAAGAGTATTTGAAGAAAACATGTAAGAGAATGAAAAACATAGCAATCTAATGATTAGTGTATTAGTTTAATTTTTTTTAAGGAAAGGAAGTGTGTCCAGATTGTTTATTTTAAAATACAAATTGATTCCAACTCAACTATACCATGTTATTTTTTTTATAACTAAGAAAATGTGTATAATACTATAATTTATTTCTGAATTAATTAATTTTTTTTATAATTTTTAAAAAAATATTTAAAAACCATAGTATGTCGTGATTTATTGATATATCCAATTTGATTCTCCACTAATCAATAATATTGAATAAATTACTAGAATTTACATTAGCTACTTGATTTCTAGTAATACACGTATTGGTAATTATATATACTCACAATCGTTGAGATTTTTTGTTTCCTTACTTTGTAGTGGTTCAGAAATTAGATCAATAACATAGTATTTTGCATGGATAAGACGTAGTCCATAAAAATTGAGTGACATCTTAACGAATAATTAATAAATTGAGTGATGAAAAAAACACTTGATGGTGACTTTTGTTTACTGAGACTGGAGTGCATGGAAATAAAATGACGGGTGGAATAAGTTTTAGGTTGAAAAAGTACAAATAGTGAATCTAATGTATGTGAAACAACTTGAAATGTAATGGATGATTAAGTTTAAAATTAATTTGAACAATATGGACTAGATAAATGTGTATATGCTTAGTTTATACAACTAAATTTTCTAATAAATAAATATATTTGAATAATTATATCTTATATTTATAATGAACAATTAAAATTATGATAAAAGATTATTTTTAATCATGGAAATTTTAAAAAATATTAAATTTATTATAGATATAGATTTTATAAAATGTAAATTAAAAGATACAAAGGTGAAGAAAATCAAGTATATAGATACAAAAAAAAAAGTATTTTGAGATGGTTGAAGGATTTCTTTTTTTTTTTTTTTTAGGTTAAGTGTGTAAGATACACATTCAATGATAAAAAGAAAAAAGATAATATCCAGAATGTCTAAATGGGAGACAAAGGAAAGTAGGAGTCTCACATATTATATTGGAAGTGTACTAGTAAATATTCACTATCTTATTTTCAGTGCTTAATTTCTCAAAGCAATAAAATGTAGAGGAAAAATCAAAACAAACACTTTAATTTTAGGGTGAATGGCTAAAATAAGTGAAAATAGAGAGAAAAAGTAATAGAAGAGAAAAGAAAAATCTGATCGATGTATCAAATAACATGATTAAAAATAAAATGAAAGAGATAAAAACAAATTGAGATGGAAGTGAGAAAAGAAAATTTTGGCATATTATAATAAAAAAATGTTAGTGTCATTATCCATCTCATACTATTTTTTTCTTAATTTTTTTTTTATTGATTAAAATTTATAAATTTGAATAGATTCTATAACTAAATCAAAAGAAAGAATTATCAAATAAAATGTGAGGTCCATCACTAAAATTAATTTCCAATAAAATTTAGCTATCAGTAAAAAAAAATGTTAAAAAATATTTTAAAAAAAAAACTTAAATTCCTCTTATAGTAATTACCCGTTAATAGATAACCTCAAAGATAACTTAAATATATGGAATTTCAAATATGTAGAATACATTGCATACGAGACACCATCATATAATTGGGATATATACTATCGATGTTTCATGACGTGTTTAATTAAGTCAACTTTCTTGATTAAGAACGACGTTGATCTCTTCTTCACCACCTTCACCAGAAAAATCGTAGACAAATAGTTTCATTGAGCGTAATCTGCTCTGACCAATTCTAATATACAATTTTGCGTACTCAATTTTCAAAAAACACACACAAAAGAAAATATTCAATTGTTCAAAGGTTGATTTAAGCTGAATGTGTGTAACACATGGATAATATCCAAGAAAAAAAGTGATTTGACCACGAAAATATTGAAGCATTTTCCTCTTTGTTTAACTTGTAACTTATATAAGGTGTGGCGGCATAATAAGTGATTAATAATTAAAGTCTTAATTAATACTCTATTTGTTTATGGGATTAGTCTCATGAAACCACATATTGATGATATATATATATATATATATATATATATATATATATATATATATATATATATATATATATATATATATATATATATATACCTTGCTCTTAGACGAAAAAATAAAAACTTTGTAGAAACAAGTTTTGAAATCCACGCATAGTTTAAAATATTTGAAATTTTAGAACTTACCCAAAACTAATTGTCAAATGTTGTTCTAAAGATATGAAGAGTTTCTTCATTTCATGGTTAGGTCAATAGATGAGTGCTCAAATGTGAAGATGCTTATTCTCTAATAACTGCTTACGGCTGTTTGGCAAGTCATGAGTAGGATATGGTAAACTTGATTTCACAATGTACGTGTTCATATTAATAACTAATTTCCCTATTAATTAAGCCAATTGAATTTGGACACAACACTATTGTAGATATAAAGTGTAAGGTTTGTTATAAAAATGCGTCATGTACGTGTTTAAAGATTTTTTTAGAGATATTTAATATAATATTATTTTTTAATTTTTATTTAATTAATTTTATTTATTTCTTGTATATTTGTGATTCATCGGTCAAATGTTAACATGTTATACGTATCTAAAAGGTGATAGGTAATTTTATTAAAATTAGTTTATTGGGTGTCGCATTTATAAATGGACATAAATATATCTATTTGTTAAAATTTCAAAGCTAGTAATGTGACTCAAAAAAGATTTATTAATAGGAGACCATCCTTGGATTAGTTACAAGTCAATTTTGTGATGGTTAAAAATAATAACATTTTTTCATTATTTTTTCTCTATTTTTTGATAATATATATATATATATATATATATATATATATATATATTATAAAAGTAATTACAGTTTCCCTGGTTATAGATAAAACATTTGAGTATCAATTAATATTTTCTTTTCACAATGTGTTATTATTATTTTAAACATAAATGATTGTATTCACGGTCAAATGATATATTTTTTTTGGGTGCATACAATCAAATGATTTTATGATTCCTCTTTTTTCTTATTGATTTGAGTTTATAATTAATTTTTTGGGGATGGAGTATAATTTTATTAACACGCATAACAAAGAACATTTGGAACTTAGGTTTAAATACAATTTTTTTCTTGATCAGTTTTTCTTTCTTTTCCTTTTAATTTCCTTTTGAAGCTTAAATTTAAATATACTTTTTTCTCAAATAAACATTTTGTTTTTTAATTTATTTAATCATGCATATAATTGGTTCGCATCATTGTATAAATGTTGTTTACTTTATTATTGTCGTATCTATCTTTATAATTAGCATCATAGGTATATATATGGCCATCACATCGCTTTCACTTCTCAAATCCCATGCATTTTATTGCCTACGCTTATACGGCACTCTCACGTTTTTGAACAATATAATATTTGGCACGTTTCCTTTCGTCTGAAATATAATAATATTGGTATATAATAAAATTGTTAAGAAATTAAGAGATGGTTTAGATGATTTTCTTAAAAATATTTATAAAAGTTCGAAGAAGCTAGACAAATTATATCAAAGAAGTAGTTAAAATGAAACAAACTTCTTAGTTCTTATATATCTTAACATTTTTTTAAATCTAAAACTCGGTTACCTAACTGCTTCATAAATACTTATAAATTTATAAGCATCTTTTTCCTTAGTTAGAAATCAACTACACATTTGAATTAAAAAGTCGCCATAAACTAAAAGTTAATTCAAATTATGGTACGTTGAGACTTTATTACTAGCTAGTGTCCTGTAAAAAACAAAAAAGAAGACTTTACTAGTGTTACCAAATGAATGAAATAGTGGGGACGTACCTCAGTAATAATAGACTTTACTATATATATATATAATAACAGAAAAACAAAAGAAAAAAATAAAAAAACGAGAGAGAGGGAAATTATTTTCTAAGTAAATATTTTGTTAAATTAACGATCAAACTTTTTTATATTTATAATATAGAATAAAAAAAACAAAGAGAGAGAATTTTTTTTTAAACATACATGTCGTCTGAGATATATATTAACTTTCTTAGAGAATAAAATAAAATAGAGATAATAACATTATAATATATAATAATACAAAAAAAGGTAAGAGCATTTTAGCGGTGGATATCTAACAATTTTTTTTTTTATCGCACCATACTTTATAGAAATGCAAGATCTTATTTAATTTTCACTATAATAATAGAATAAATTTAAATTTTCCTGATTTTGTTATTTTTTCATATTTAGTTGGAAAAAGATATTTTACGGCATAAATCTTAAAAGATCTTGTGCAGGATCTTTGTATCTCCAACTTGAAAATCTTCATTATAAATTTGTTAAAAAATTAGTATAAGAGATTTTAAACTTACCCCTTTCTACCAAAGAATATGGGAGAGAATAATAAAGGATAAAACTTGTACTTATAATGATCTTTGTGACGGAAGAATCAAACTTCCTAACTTGTTATAGATAATTGATTATGTTTGTTAAGTTTAACAATTTTTTATAATTTCATGCATATTATAAATTTTCTGTTTAATATTTATATTTGTCTCTTTAGCATACTTCATTTGCATGATGTGTGCAAATATTTTAATTTGATAAAAAATAATTTATATATGTTAATAATATTTTATAAATCACCTTGAATTTGAACGTGTTAATTTAAAGATTGAATTTTTGACCTATTTAGATATAAAGGATTGAATTTAGACAAATTTAGATATAAAATAAATAAGAGATGAATATTTATATAATGTGAGTTCACAAACTTCGTCCTATTCAATACTCGAACAGTGAATTTTTCGTTTCCACGAATATAAAAAAAGTCAGTTCGAAAAATGCCGACTAGAGATAGCAACTACAATTGCGTAATAATAAAAAATATAATACATTTTTCATCTCCTAGGGGTTGATATTTCAGAAATAAAATTGTACACAATCATATTTTGCAAGGTCAAAGAATGATTGAGTTACGTTATCAATTTATAATTTATCTTAAAAATAATATTTGGTCAAATTGGGAGGTAACCTAAATCATCTTCTCATCTAGCTTTGACATTTTTTCCTCAAAGGGATCCTTATAAAATCCAATGCATATCAAATCCATAGACTCACTAAAAACCCTCTTAATTTTCTTTGTTACACCAACGCCACACAAACATTAAGATAAAAAATGGGAACCCTTTCTCCTCATAGAGTAATACAACTATCATTATTTCTCATTGTTGTGTTACTTTCTCTTGCATGTTCACCTTCAGCTGCAACTTCATCTCACAACACCTTTATTCATTGTCTTGTAAACCATTCACAACCCTCACACCCCATAACTTCAGCAATTTTTACACCACTCAACACCTCATTCTCTTCAGTCTTACAAGCCTACATAAGAAACCTTCGTTTCAACACCTCCACAACAAGAAAACCGTACCTTATAATAACAGCATTGCACGTGTCACACGTGCAAGCATCAATCATTTGTGCTCAAAAGCACAACCTGCAAATGAAAATCCGAAGTGGAGGCCATGACTACGAGGGTGTTTCTTACGTAGCTGAGGTCCCATTTTTCATCCTTGACATGTTCAATCTTCGATCCATTGAAGTTGACATAGACAGTGAAACCGCGTGGGTTGGAGCTGGTGCAACACTTGGTGAAGTTTATTATAGAATTGCTGAGAAGAGTAAAATTCATGGTTTTCCAGCAGGGGTTTGTCCCACTGTTGGTGTTGGAGGACACATAAGTGGTGGTGGATATGGTAACATGATGAGAAAATATGGTCTTTCAGTTGATAATGTTATTGATGCACAAATTGTTGATGTTCAAGGTAGATTGCTTGATAGAAAAGCCATGGGTGAAGATCTCTTTTGGGCTATCAGAGGTGGTGGTGGAGCTAGTTTTGGTGTTGTAATTTCCTACAAAATAAAGCTAGTTCAAGTTCCTGAAAAAGTCACTGTTTTTCGAGTTAGTAGAACCCTTGAGCAAAATGCCACTGATATTGTTTATAATTGGCAACATGTTGCTCCAACTATAAACAATGATCTTTTCATTAGACTCATTTTGGATGTTGTGAATGGTACACAAAATGGAAGCAAAACTGTGAGGGCTACCTTCATAGCTCTATTCCTTGGTGACTCTAAAAGCCTTGTTTCTCTATTGGATGAGAAGTTTCCTCAATTGGGTTTGAAGGAATCTGATTGTATTGAAACAAGTTGGCTCCGTTCGGTGTTGTTTTGGACAAACATTAACATTACTGAACCGGCTGAGATTTTGCTTGATAGACAACCACAATCACTCAACTACTTGAAGAGAAAATCTGACTATGTGAAGAAACCAATTCCCAAAAATGATTTGGAAGGGATTTGGAAGAAGATGATTGAGTTGGTGGATACATTACTTTATTTCAACCCCTACGGTGGGAGAATGGCTGAGATTCCATCAACAGCAACACCTTTTCCTCATAGAGCTGGCAACCTTTGGAAGGTTCAATATCAAGCAAATTGGAATCAGCCAGGGAAAGAGGTTGCAGATCATTACATAAACTTGACAAGAAAACTTCATAAGTATATGACTCCTTTTGTTTCAAAGAATCCCAGAGAGGCTTTCTTCAATTATAAGGACCTTGACTTGGGAATTAACCACAATGGTAAGAACAGCTATGCTGAAGGAAGAGTTTATGGTGTGGAGTATTTTAAAGATAACTTTGACAGGTTGGTTCAAATTAAGACCAAGGTTGATCCTCATAATTTCTTTAGGAATGAACAAAGTATCCCTACACTGCCACATGGGAAGAGTTAGAATATAATTAATATTGGTGTGACTAGAAAATTATTAATTTCTGTAGTTTGTTTGGTTAACATTATTTGTAACAAATTTGATTGTAAAAATAATTAACCTGGTGTTTAAAGCCGGTTATGATGTAAGTTCAACAGTCAACGAGCTTCATGCGTGCAAAGCAATAAGCTCAGTGGTTAATTTGTTTGGTTGATTGTTACATGAAATAAATTGGCCTGGTAAAATGTTATTTGCTTTTAAACACTGTAATAAGGTTTGTGGTGACTTCTAAATTGGAAAATATTGTTAGTTTCATGTAAGTACCATCGTCGTCTCAACTAATCTTTGTGATAGGTAATAATTTTTTTTTTTCTTTTTTCACCTTAGATTCTATATCATATGAAGAGCTATTGAGATTATGGTTTACTAAGTATCTCATAAATCTTGGTCTTTTCAAGTCAATTGTGAATTGGACACTTAATATATTTAAATTCAGATATATTTCCTTTCTTATATAAATTAAGTTCATCTTTTACATATTTGTGCATTTTGGAGTATATAATTTGTCCGTAACTTTAATTTCTGAAATGTCTATTATTATTTTAATTTTTTAAAAATTATTTATTGGGATTTTAGTTTACAGGTTCAGGAAAAAAAGACTATAGTTAAATAGTTATATTTAAAAATTAAAATATTAATAAATGATTATTAATAAGTAATAACTAAGGTTCAGTTTCGAGTGGTGTTTGTTATAATTTTAAATTTTTAAAAAATTTCAATCATTTTTATTTAGTATTTAAAATTTGTTTTAATTTTTCTCTAATTTTTATTTAAAAAAAAAAACGCTTACTTTTAAAAGTATTTTTTTTTTGTTAAAACTAACTTAAAAGACAAGTTTAAGCTTTTATTATAAACAAAGATATACATAAACAGAATCCATTTATCATTTAAGTATTTTAATTTTACAGATTTAGTATACATATATACCTTGTCTTTCACAATTTGTGAATGAAATTTTTGTAACGAGCTTGCTTTATTAGCTTCCTGCACGCCGACGTGAGATATGTTCCTCCAGGTGCTTGGTCCTGCCTCTGTAGCCATGTAGCAATAATGACCAACATGTGTATCCCTCACCCCATACCCACTTTTGCGTATCACCATATTATTAGATAGACAGGCACAACCAAGGTCAATACACCATAACAGCAACCACAACTTTAACTTACCACTTTCTGTTTTATTTTAACCAACTACAAACATTACTTCCTCTTTCGATTCTTCCATATATTTATACACCAAACAAGGGCTCCATGCCCACCCTACCATCTACGTTCCTTTTGCACACGTATGCTGCGTTTATAACTAATTTAGAATAAATTAAATTTATATAATATAATTGTCAATAATAAGATTATGTACGTATAGAAACTTTTGTATAATTTTAAAATGATTTAAACTATTTTATTTTAACATATTATATAAATATTTACGTTGGTGAATATAGGTACTACGTGTAAGACTCGTTGTTTATTATGTGGCCCAAATTATCATTTATCTAATTAATTAATCATTGACCTTATGAATACTCACATATTTAATTGATAATTATTTGATGGACATAATTATCCTCGTGACCTAATCAGGGTTTCCCCCTGGGTGTATATATAAAGAGATTATTAGATAAAGATAAAGAGAGACACACCAATCTTATCCTCTCCTCTATCACCTCAACTCTACCATCATAACAATACACCCTAAATAGGAACTCGATCATCATCGAAATTATGGCCTCATCTCTCACTATATTCACGGGACTATCAGATACACATGATCTAATCTTTAACTTATATTATATGTTAAAGAATTATTCAACACTACGTAGGTACATTCAACAAACCATCTACCTATGCATATAGGTATTATATATAAAATCACAGTTCATTAATATCAGAATAAGTACACACTGATGCAACTATAGAAAAAGGATATGTGCTCCCTAGACCATCTTTCTTTCTCTTGACTTTCTTTTATTCCCATCTATACCATACCATTAATGTAGGTTAGTTAGCGTAGATCATTGCTTGAGAAATTAAGACTCACGGATCATTGCTTAAGAAATTAAGTAATATTGGTAATTTTTTAAAGATGGACAAGCTTGTCAACAAATCGCGGAGAATGATATGTTCCCAAGTTACTATTATATTAGTAGATAATGTTGCCTTAAAAAGGTTATTTTGAAAGAAATTAAATTCTCCTTATTGACAACTTTTGGCATTTTATAAACATCACAGTTTTTTGACGGTGAGAAATGGTTAAAAATTATTAATATTAGTGGGAAGTTTTTTCTTCCAAGGTCAACAATTTATCTGTATTAAACGTAAGGTTTAAATATGCTTTGATTTCTGAAATCTTTTAGTATTTTATTTTTAATCTTTAAACAAAAATTTGAATGATTTTAATATTTAGAAATATTTATTATGTCAAATATTTTTAATTATTATCATAATAAATATCCAGAGATTAAAAAATATTAACATATAACAAATATCACGAGATTACGAATATTGACTTAATAAATATTTAAGACTATACAAATTTTGTTCACACGTTAAAAATAGAATAATAAAACAGTTTTGAATTTAAACCAATCAAAATTTTATTTAAAAACATAAAAATTAAAAAATTTTAAAATTAAAAATATATTTAACAAAAAGAAATACTAACCTTTGGAAAGTAGGTGTTCTCTCGGTGAAAAGAACAAATTATTAAAAAATAATGTGTTACATTGAATATTTTGATAATAATTTTTTTATAATTACTAAAATTCTAATTTTATAACACTATCTTTTTAATATGACGGAAAAATAATCTAAAAGTGGAGATAATTTCATAAATTATAGTTTGTGAGAATTGAGACGATGAATATTTGTATATATTTTTAGGACATATATTATTTTATAAATTATTTCTTATTCTTTAAAGTCTAATTTTAAGAATCAATTGTTTTTCTCTTATTTTTAGTATTCAGTTGATCTTATTTTTAGTGCCCGACCTTTGAAAGAAATGAAATATATTTTTGTAAAAGATATTCTAATACTTAAGTTAATAATCAGTGTTAAAGTTTTAAATGATATTAGAACCACTATTTATCTCAATGCCTTCATCACATATTTATACATTTTTGTTGTGGGTCAAATGCTATCCTTTTTTAGGCTTGGGCTATTTAATACGTCTTTTTCTCTAATAAGTCTACTAACCCAGACTTTGCCTATGATTCTTGTTGTTAATCACGCCACATCTCACTTTTTCTATAAGCATCCAGTTTCGAGGATTCGGTCTATAGTTTAACTTATAGGGTTTATAAAATATAAATACACAAGAAGGGGGTTGAATTGTGTTAATTAATTAAAATCTTTTTAGACGATGCATTTTGCATATGTTAAAAAAACTTTGGACAGACGCAAAGTGATTTTCAATTTAAAAATTAATTTTAATAAGAATTTCATATAATTTGTTTTATCCCCAGTTAGTCAGCAGAAGAATAAATAAAACAATAATATTTTTATACTAGTTTGTCTGTTAAGACTACGTCTAATTACTTAGCAACTTGCTAAGTTTCCACTAAGAGTATTCTTTGAACTCAAACACTCTTAGCTAACAATACAGATATTCTTTGACACAACCTTCTTAGGCTAAACTGGTATTCTTTGGACCCAACCTCCACAGGCTAAATACAATATTCTTTAGACACAACCTCCCTAGGCTAAACTAGGTATTCTTTCAACACTTAACCTCCTCAGACTAAAACATGTATTCTTTGGACCTTAGCCTCCTCAGACTAAAACTCAAGGTATTTTTAAATATTTAGCCTCCTCAGGCTACAAATACCACAACAATGGCTTACAAGATAAGTTCAAAGAAAAGAATCATCTATACAAAGAGAGATTTTACAATAAGTGCAGTTTTAGTTCAGGGCGAGTGAACTTTTGAATTGAGCGAAGCTTTGAGAGCGAATAAGATTAATAACTTGTAATGTAGTTCGTGAACTTCAACTCATTGCAATGAAGTCCTTTTATAGGCAGTTTCTTGAAGTATTCGTTAGATTGAAGATATGAACGTTTGTACTTTGTCTTAGGTACTCCAACATCTGGTAGAGTGAGCAATCAGAACATTTATTGATTTCACAACAGAAATCAGCGCGAGATCAAACTTTGACTGATTATGCTCGAAATTTCACCGAAAAATACCATTTACTTTTCGTGTTGCAGAGGATAAGACCAAATCTCTTTCCACCTTTAGAAGCTTTTGAGTAACGGTTTGATTTGAGAAGATACATGTGTTACTCTTCGTCTGGACTTCATTAAACATCATAAACGAATGAATGAGGATTGAGACATGTGTTGTACTCATTTGTCTGTCTTCTTTATTCTTCTTCGTCTTCAACTTCAGTCTTTATGTCTTCATACTTGAACGCTTGATTTGAAGTTGAGATAAGTTCTTCGTCTTGTACATAGAAGGTTCTTCATCTGATATAGTTGCTTTGAAGCTTGATGACTTGAGCACTCCGTCTTATACTTGTGGGTCTATGGTTGAGGGTGCATCTTTTGTCTATGATCATCAATGATCCGTCTGATCATACTTCTGTCTGCGTATGATGACTCATCCGTCTGTTATGTAATTATCAAAATTAAGATGGTAAGTGATAAGAGAGTCGCACTCTACCAAAATAATGCAATTAAATGCAGTACTAGAGAGTGACTCCTAGATCGTCTCTCAAGGACTATCATCGCGTTTTCATCAAAGACAAGACACAAATGGGGGGTTGTTTGGTTGTGAAATGCAGAATTGTAAAACAGGGCAATTAAAACAAGTTGAAACAATAAATTGAAATGGGATTAGCCTCTTGATTAGGTTGCAATTACTCATCATAGGTTACAAAGACTCATGCTCAATTTGCTAAACTCTTAATCAAATCTAGATTAATTAATTAAGTGAAAATTAATCACAAGTTCTCCTTATGTGAATTAAGCATCCACACACACCAATTATCCCAATTCCAACAATTTATAAATAAACTCTGTTGGACTTGAAGTTGAAGAAGTCGCCTCTTGTTTTAGTTTTGATATTCTTGTAATTTTGATCTTTATGATAGATTGTAAATAGGAGCTTAATTGTATTGATTGTTTTAGTATAGGCTTTGTGTGTGGTTTTTATTCAATCTTTTTCATAGAGAATTTGAATCTACTCTTATGATTTGAGTTAGAGAAGTTTTGGAACCCCATTCTGTTTTGGAAAAGTAAAAAAATTTGGTTTAAAAAGGTTTTAAGCTGAAGTAATCGATTACCATATAACTGTAATCGATTACCAACAGACTCAGAAAACAGGGGAACCCAAATTGCTCTGGAGTAATCGATTACCACTCCATAGTAATCGATTACTTCGTGCTTGAAGAAACAGAGAAGACAAATTTCTCTGAAGTAATCGATTACCACACTAGAATTCATCTCAAATAGCTTTTGAAACTGCTTTAAATAGAAACCTTTTTGAATTGTTTCAAGGAGAGAGATTTTTTGAGTTTTTCAGAAAGAAAGGAAGAGCGGAAAAAACCAGTTTTACACAAGAATTCTCTTCAAAGTTTTTAAAAGACTTTCTCTTGAGATGAAGGTTGTGTGAATGATTGAATTCATTGGATGCTATCTTGATCAGTGCATACACAACAGGTGTACTCTTATCTGATCTTTATCTTCTTGTATTCGTTTTTGGTTTAAGACTCTAAAGAGAAAGGTGTTCTCTAGAAGAGTTGAAGAGTTTTGTTTTGAGAGAGGTACTCTCAAAGTTGGTTCTTGAAGGGATCAAGAATCAAGATATGTTCTTAGGTGAAGAACATATGTTTTGAGTTTTTCTGATTTGTTTTGTGTTTGTGCAGCGTGATTGTATTGGACACAAAGAATCATTGTAGTTGAAAAACCGATCGCAACAGATTGTTGGGTTGGGACTGGATGTAGGCCGAAAGCCGAACCAGGATAAATCTCTGTCTAAACTCTTTTCTCTACCTTATCTCTTATACTTCATTGTTTTTCTCGCTTTACATTCTCGCTGTTATCCGCTGTAATATCTCTGATAGGTTACTTGTAACTAAGATAAAATTGAATCGGGAAAGAAAGTGAGAGAAGGAAAAAATTGATATAGGGAACTAGAATCTATTCATCCCCCCTCTAGATTCACATAGGGACCAACAATTGGTATCAAGAGCTTTAACTAGTAAATTAATCTAGTAATCCTACATAGTTCTCTGTTATGGCTGGTAATCTTTTACCCTTCGCTGAAGGAGCTTTCTATAAATAGACCTCCATTGTTCTACGGTGATAACTATCCATTCTGGAAAGTTCGCATGAAGATCTTTATGGAATCTATTCACAGAAGCATCTGGCAGGCTGTGGTAAATGACTACAAAGTTCCAATGAAAATAGAAAATGGAAATGAGATAGAAAAACCGTTTTGAGGATTGGGACAGATGAGATTAGGAGGATTGAAAATGATGCTAAGGCCTTGAACATTATACACTCTGCCTTGAATTTTGATGAGTTTTTCAGGATATCTGCATGCACAACAGCAAAAGAAGCATGGGAGCTTATCATGGTAACCCATGAGGGTACTGCTGAAGTCAGAAGAGCTAGAAAGAACACACTCTTTCAAGAGTATGAGACATTCAGAATGTTCCAAGGAGAATCGATAATGGAAATGCAAAAGAGATTCACACACATCATCAATCATCTCAAAGGACTTGGCAAGAACTTCATTGAAGAAGAAGTAAATGTCAAGATTCTGAAATCGCTGAACAGAAAGTGGCAACCTACAATGACAGCCATAACTGAATCAAAGAACCTTGTTTATGACCAAAGTCTTTGAACTGTTTGGGAAACTTAAAGAGTACGAAATGGATATGACTCGAATGGCAGATGAGGAACAGAAGGACAAAAGAGCCAAAGGAATTGCTCTCAAAATAGACCATACTGAAACAGAATTTGAATCCTCTAAAGACGGAAATGATTCACAAGAAGACCAAGTGAACCTGATGGTAAAAAAGTTCAGAAAATTCATAAAGAACAATACTAAGAAGAAATTTGGTCAACCAAGAAATGGAGTCAAGAAGCAAGACAACACTTCAGTCAAAGTGACATGCTACAAATGTGGAAAGATTGGGCACTACAGATCAGATTGTCCAACCCTGAAAAGAAGCAACAACACTGAAGTGAGAAAATCTGAAAATGAAAGAAACGTTAGAAAAGAAAAGAAGAAAAAGAAAGCATACATAGCTTGGGACGAAGGCTACACATCCTCAACATCTGAAAGTGAAAATGAGGAAGCGAATCTGTGCTTAATGGCCAAATCATCCAGTGAGGTGAGTGATACAAACTCAACTATGGATGAATATGAAGAACTGCATTATACTTTTTGTGAGCTATACAATCAAGCTGAAACATTTGAAAAAGAAAACATAGTTTTGAAAAAGCAAGTATCCATGTTAAAATAGAAAGTATGTGAGTTAGAAAAAGATGTTTCAAATTTAAGAAAGGAACTCAACACTTCTGCAAACTATGTTCACATGAAATCTGGAAACACTAAACATGCTAAATTCACTTGTACTTACTGCATGAAATCTGGACATAAATCGTTTAACTGCATGATTAAAAAGAAAGGGATTTCTAGTGGTAAATATAAATGGATTAAGAAATTAACCTGTAGCACTAACATGCATGGACCCAAGAGGAACTGGGTACCAACCGCAAAATAAGTTCTTTTTCTCTTGTAGGAAAGCCTGAACAGTAGAAGCTCAATTTGGTACTTAGACAGTGGCTGCTCAAGGCATATGACAGGTGATAGAAGGAATCTGAGCACCTTCACACCAAGAGAAACTGGATCAGTTGTATATGGAGACAACAACAAAGGGAAAATACTAGGCCACGATACTGTTGGATATAAAGCAAATACAATGATATAAGATGTTTTGCTGGTCGATGGATTAAAGTTCAACCTACTGAGTATCAGTCAACTATGTGACAAGAATTACAGAATTGCTTTTGATGATGAACATTGTCTTATCAGTAACAAACACTTAGATGAACTTCTCATGATTGACAAAAGATCAAACAACATCTACATATTTTAAGTAGATCACTCATCCCCTTACTCTACATGTTTAACTTCTAATGATAATTTGTCTTGGCTATGGCATAGGAGAATAACACATATTGACATACTGCATTTAAATAAACTTATATCTAAAGAGCTAGTTTTTGGTCTCCCCAAACTAAAGTTTTCCAAAGAAGGACTATGTGAGGCTTGTCAAAAGTTCTAAGCAGGCAAGAACATCTTTCAAAAACATTAACCATGTTTCTACAACTCGGCTGCTTGAACTCTTGCATTTAGACTTATTCGGTCCATCTAGGATAGCTAGTTTCGGTGGAAATCTGCATGGGCTAGTCATTGTAGATGACTACTCACGATTTACTTGGGTTTTGTTTATCAAGAAAGATCAGGCCTTTGGAGTTTTCAAAGTACTTGCCAAGAAAATTCAAAACAAAAAGGATTTGAAAATTAAAGCTTTAAGAAGTTATAATGGAACTGAATTCAAGAATAGTTTTTTTTGAAAGTTTTTGTGAAAAACATGGGATATCACACTGCTTTTCAGCTCCTAGAACTCCTCAGCAAAATGGAGTAGTGTGTTGGACCTAAAGCTTAATGATGCTTTGGTGTCTCTCTTGGTGTTTTTGATTTTGATGTAATGTAATTTTGGTTTTCTTAGTTGGAATGTATCTAGGAGTTTTCTATGTATTGAGTGTTTAGACTAGGCATGTATGTGTTGTTCTTTGTTTGAATGCCTTGGAGAAGCTTGGCAATCTTGTGTGATTACTCATGTGTCAAGTGTTTGATTTCCCTCTCTAAAACAGTTTGAAAAACCTTTGGTAACCAACTGAGGTAATAGATTACCAACAGTAGGTAACAAAGTGTGGAAATCCACTTGTTGCTTAATTTCACCCTAGATGAACTCCGAATTGGCTCTTCGTGTCTTCATGAGTTTTGTAGCTCTATCAATCCTCTTTCATTTGCAACAAACTAGAGCTCAAAATGATATCTTTAGAAGAAGTTATGCCAATTTTGGTGAAAGTGCTCAAGCAGGTGCGCCCAGGTGCAACCAGAAGCATTACTCACGGCAGTAATCGATTACCAACAGTGGTAATCGATTACCACAGGAAAAAATCACCAAAATGCATTCTTCTCTGGTGTAATCGATTACCATAAGGCTGTAATCGATTACCATGAGCAAGTAATCGATTACCATGAAGCAGTAATCGATTACCTCAAGTAAAAATCACCCAGAATGAATTTCATCTCGGCAGTAATCGATTACCACGAAATATGTCGATTACCACCATGAGAAAATGTTTAAAAGTTGCCTGAAATGAGTTTTCTAACATCCCAATTGATTCCCCACTTGTTCTAATCAATTTTAAAACTCCAGAAAGTCAATTTTTGAGGCTCCAACGTTCTGAAATTAAAAGCTCCAACGGTTCATTTTATGAGGCTCCAAAGGTTTGAAATTTGAGGCTCCATATGAATCTATAAATGGAGGCTGTTTTGAAAATCAAAGAACATGATTTTAATACACTCTTGAGATACTTGGAAAAATATTTTTAGAAAAGCTCTTACACTTTCAAATCCTCTCTAAAGAGAGTTTATCATTTTCTCCAAGAGAAAGAACTTCAAGAGTTCTTGAAGAAGTTTTAAGAAAAGGCAACTTGATTCATTTCATTGATTGGGTGGTATTCACTGTTTTATTGATTGTGATCAGAATCTACACTCCAGATGTTTTCTAAACTGATCTCTTGCTTATCTATTTGATTGTTGGGTTATTACTTTAAGAGAGAGGTCTCTCTGGATAGAGTAAGAGTTTGAGAAGTGTTTTCTCAAAGGTTTGATCTTGGGTGTGCCAAGATCAGTGAGGAACAGTTCTTTGGGTTAAAGAACTGGTTTGAGTGTTTTGATTTCGTTTTTGTGTTGCTTGTTGCAGAGTGAATGTAAAAGAACACAAAAGGGATCATTTGATAGTGGAAAACCAATTGCAACAGTTGTTGGATTGGGACTGGATGTAGGCAGTTGGCTGAACCAGTATAAATCACTGTGCACTCTTCTTCTTCCTTACACTCATTACCATTTACCTTACACTGCTATTATCATTGTTAAATTCTGCAAGTTGTTTGGTAACTGAATTGGTAATTAACTCAGTAGTTAACTTGGTAATCAACTTAAACTGGAAAGGGTAGATACAAACATTGTATAAACTGAAAATTGATTACAAACTTGATTTTGATTATTCCTTTGTTATTTCTGCTGCATAAACTTGAATATACTCTGTTTGAATTAAAAGGAATTCGAAACTCACAAAAATAGGCCAAAGTGAACTAGAATCTATTCACCCCCCCTAGATTCACCCAAAGGGACCATCATAGTGGAGAGGAAAAACAGGTCTCTTATAGAACTTGGTAGAACCATGCTGAATGAGCACATGATGCCTAAACACTTTTGGGCAGATGCTGTGAACACTGCATGTTATGTTCTTAATAGAGTCTCTATAAGACCCTTTTTGAAGAAAACCCCTTACGAGCTTTTCTATGACAGAAAACCAAACATTTCTTACTTTAAAGTTTTTGGATGCAAATGCTTTGTTTTAAACAATGGCAAGGACCCTATTGGAAAGTTTGATACAAAGGCTGATGAAGCCATTTTCCTTGGTTATTCAAATACAAGTAAAGCATATAGGATCTTTAATAAAAGAACAATGTGCATTGAAGAATCTGTCCATAGATTTGATGAAACTAACACTTCCCAAAAGGAAAGCTTGTTGCGTAATGATGATGAAACAGGTGAAGAAAGCATAAAAGTTGATCATATGCATCAGCCAACACAACCAAACCCAGTGTCAGATCAAGCAAAAGAATGGAGGACACCTAGGAACCTATCTCTTGACAATGTCATTGGTGACATTCACAAGGGGGTAACTACCAGATCCTCACAAAATTTGTTTAGCTACAATATTGCTTTTGTATCACAGGTTGAACCCTCCAGCATAGAAGAAGCCTTGAACAATGAATTTTGGATCATGGCTATGCAAGAAGAACTTAACCAGTTCAGAAGAAATGGAGTTTGGGAACTTGTTCCAGACAAAGGCAACATGAATATAATTGACACGAAATGGGTATTCAAGAATAAACTGAGTGAAGAAGGAGTTGTGGTCAGAAATAAAGCAAGACTTGTGGCAAAAGGCTACAATCAATAGGAAGGAATTGACTTTGAGGAAACCTTTGCCCCTGTTGCAAGACTTGAAGCTGTTAGACTACTCCTAGCTTATGCTTGCATCAACAACTTCAAATTATTCCAAATGGATATAAAGAGTGCATTCTTAAATGGGTATATAAATGAAGAAGTCTATGTAGCAAAACCACCTGGATTCACAGACGCTACTTGACCTACACATGTTTACAAACTTCATAAAGCATTATACGGGTTGAAGCAAGCCCCCAGGCAATGGTATGATAGATTGAGTAAGTTTCTCATATCAAAAGGATTCCACAGAGGTAAAGTAGACAAGACCCTGTTTATTAAGAACAAGTCTAACTACATTCTATTGGTTCAAATTTATGTTGATGACATTATCTTTGGATCATCTAACCAACAACTTTGTGAAGAGTTTGTGAGCAATATGCAGGAAGAATTTGACATGTCCATGATAGGAGAACTAAGTTTCTTTTTAGGACTCCAGATCAAACAAATGGAAGGTGGCACATTCATTCACCAGGCTAAGTATACTAAAGAACTACTCTGAAAATATGATATGGTTAACTGTAAAGTGTCAAATATACCTATTTCTACTAACACTTATCTTGAGATTGATGAAGCAGGTGATGAAGTTGATACTACCTTATATAGAGGTGTTATAGGATCTTTACTTTATCTTACAAACAAGAGACGATATTATGTACTCGTATGTGTTTATGTGCTAGATTTCAATCTGCACCTAAGCAATCTCATTGGCTAACAGTAAAGAAGATTCTCAAATACCTAAAAGGAACTATAAGTTGTGGATTGTGGTATCCAAAAGGAACCTCACCATTACTTGTTGGTTTCAGTGACTCTAATTTTGCGGGTAGCAAAACAGACAGGAAAAGCACCAGTGGAACATGTCACATCTTTGGAGAATGTTTGATATCTTGGAATAGCAGAAAACAAGCTTGCGTAGCACTACTATCAACTCAGGTGAATATATAGCTCATGGAAGTCATTGCTCAAGCAATTTGGTTGAAACACCAACTAGAAGACTTTGGGCTAAAGATAGATCACATTCCCCTGAAATGCGACAACACAAGCGCTATAAGTATCACAAGAAATCCTGTATTGCACTCAAGAACAAAACACATTGAAGTCAGACACCATTTCATTAGAGATCACATCGAAAAAGGAGATTGTGACATCGAATTCATAGACACAGAAAATCAACTAGCGGATATTTTTACAAAGAAATTACCAAAAGAAAGGTTTTACAAACTTAGATCAAACCTCGGCATTTTGAGTGAGGAACATCTAAACTAAACCCTTTTACTTGATTACACCTATCCATAAAATTGTTTTTGTGAAAATTTTTCAATAAAAACCTTCTTCTGATAGAAATAATCGATTACCAAATGTAAAAGATAAACACAAGAAGGGGGGATTGATTTGTGTTAATTAAAAAAATTTATCCCTTTCGTCTGTGGGTTTCAAGACGGTTCAGACGAAAGAACGTTTATATTGAAAGATTGATTTTAATAAACAAACGTCAGATTATGATTATCCCTAGTTAGTCAATCAGACGAAACAAATAAACACAAGTATTTTTATACTGGTTCGTCTATTCAAGACTACGTCCAGTTACCCAGCAACAATTGAGTTTTCACTACAAATCGTGAAAAGGTTTACAAGTATTGTTTGAACCCAGCCACTTCTGGCTATAACAAGATATTCTTTGCTCCCAGCCTTCTCAGGCTAAACAACCAAGGTATTCTTTGAACCCAGCCTCCACAGGCTAATACAAAAGGTATTCTTTGAAACACAGCCTCCTCAGGCTAAAGTACCACACAAGTGGATTTGAAAAGATGTTTGAAAACAAAGATTTTCCTCTTCGCAGAGAGGGTTTTACAATAAAGTTCTGAGCACAGAATTGAGCGAATTCTCAGAAGATGGGATAAGAGAAGCATATTCGCCAACTGATTCTTGATGCTGTGAAATCCTTTTATAGGCATCTTCTTCAAATAGTCGTTAGACTCATTTGAATGCCGTTGAGAGTCGTTGAGAAATCTTCTTGAGAGCTTTCCAAAAGTTTGTCAGTTGTACTTGATTGATTGATGAAGAGTCACAGCGGATATAACGGACTAAATTGTACGCAGTACTTTTTCTGACTTGTACAGAGATGTGACAAAAGGTGAAGACCTTTTTGATTTTGGTGTGTAAGTTCAAATCCCTATACTGATCTTGGATGCTTCTCATGAGTACTTCTTCAGATTTGAAATCTTGGAGCGAATGACTCAACTTGACTTCACTTTTGAACAGACAATGTATTTCTTCAGTCTTCAGTTGTTGTTGTTTCGTCTCATCCTATCGTCTTAAGACTTCACTCTTTGGACAGACGAAGGGCTTTAGCTTGAGTAGTCCTCTTCCGTCTGTGCATGTATCGTCTGATGGCTTGGCTTTTTGACAGACACAGAACTTCACTTTCGAAGAGTCATGTTTCGTCTATGCTGGTTTCGTCTGTCTTGTAATTAATCAAAATCTTGAGATGTTAATCATCCTTGATCTAACAATCTCCCCCTTTTTGATGATTACAAACCATACCAAGAAAATCTGCACAAGACATGGTTAGACAGAAACAAACAGTCTCAAAAAGCCAGATTGACATCAGGACGATGTTTTCTGAATAATACCTCGTTATAAAAGATTGTTACATCAATGCGATGTAATCTTTGTGCATTATTACACTAGTATAGACAGAAAACCAATAAAGAATTACAATGTATTTTCTATACTAAAAAGAATAATAAAAAAAATACATTGATACAAATATAATACATGGCTCCCTTATTGTTTAAGACTTCCCCTCAGACGATGCTCCTTGCTTGCTTGCTCTTGGTCGCTCCCCCTCAGATGAAGCTTTATTTGTTTACTCCCCCTCAGACAATGCTTTCCCCTTGTACCTTTCTCCTTTCCCTTGGGATAACTCTTTTCTCTTTTTCTCCCCCTTGGGCTATGAATTATCAAAACATGATTACGAAGAAGGCTTTGGCTTCTTGTTAAGCAGGGTCATCACAATGTCCTTCAATTGCTGCACTTCAGACGATAAAGAAGCTTGATTTTCTTCAAGTTCTCTGTTCTTTTCCTTCAAGTGCACGCAATCTTCTTCCAAGGCATCATACTTACGCTTCAGAGTCTTATACTCCTCAGCTTCTTGAATATCAGCCTCAGCAACCTCAACTGCATCAGCAACCTCCACCACATCATTAACTTGCACTTGTGGTGTTTGAGGTTCTTCCACTATAGGTACAATGTCATTAATAATGAGCACTGATGGAGTCTTCTTCAGACGCAGTGTGAAGAGTGGAAAGATAAGGTCAGCCGTGAAGTTCCGTTCCCATTGCCATGTGTAGTTCTTTGTTGGAACAGAGACTTCAAGATCCGGATGTTCCTCAGAAGGATGTGTATAAGCGAAAGCTCCACCAGGAAACACCCTGCCACAGACGGAGGAATCCTCATCAAAAGAGGTTCCAGAACAAAACTTGGATGTGGCTTCATGATCTTCTATCATCCTTTGTATCTTTGGATTGATAGGGCTTGAGGCTTGAGCTTGTATTGCCTTGAGATGCACATAAGCAGCAGACGGAAGAAGCTTGGGGATGTGCCTTGCATATTTGAAGGTTCTGGGGACAGACGGTACTTTCTTCTCTTTACCCTTAGCCAAAAACTTGACCAAGCATGGTCGTTTTCTGTCTAAGACGATTGTGTACTTAGTTTCGTCGACACACCGGAGAACCGAACCCACCATGAAGGGGCAGTATCTCTTATCCTTCTTAGCTTGACGATCAATGTGATAGAAGGAAACTTCTCTTTCCTTGGCTTCCCTTCTAAAGGCACCAGCTATCAACTTGAATGTCAAGTTATAGTCTTCCGGTAAGGCGTGAGCAAACTTCTCAGGATCTTCATATTCGTTGAGGAGGATGGAGTAACGAGGGTTGATCCCGGAGCAGTGGGGTCTCGTCCATGGGAGCACAATTCCTAGAGAGTGTCCTAGACCGACATACTCTGTTTTATTTAGTGGAATTGTGAAAGGCATTGGATCATGGCGATCTATGGCGTCGAGATGCCAATGTGTGCAATCTTTTGGCTCATAGTTGGTAGAGTTTGCGTCTCCATATCTACAATGATGGAATACAGGCGCATTTACCTCATACCGAACCTTCCACTTTGTGTTTTCTCTGTGTGGGATGTGAGGTTCATAGCCAAGTGCTGGTCCTTCAATCACAGACGCAACAAGATGATCCTTGTATGCTTGTATGTTTTCTAAGCCCTTGATGTCTAGGTTGGCCAGTGTGTCCTAGAGCAGACGCTTCAGCCAATTGCGTTGCTTCTCTGGGGTGTAGATGGTGTCTTCATTGAAATTCACCGGCTTCAAGGGTTTATTGTATAGAATGGGATTTACAAATCTCCCTAGTTGAAAACCCTTCTTCCCTCTGTATTGGTATGGGTTCTTCAACTCTATGTAAGAAGTATCCCTTATGTGTAGGTCTTCATCGTCTGCTAAGATGTCTTTTGTAGCAGACTCAGACGATTCAGCTTCAGTGGAGAATTCTTCAATCTTCTCTCCAATGATCCAGTCAGGTTTGACCGGTTTCTCAGCACAGGTGCTCTCAGCGAAGCTCCTCATGACTAATTTGTTTAGAAACGAATAGTCCACATTGTGCTTTGGGGGTAAGTCTTCTGGATTAATCACCTCAGCATGTGATTTCCCCTATGTAGCATCCACCTTGATAACTTCAAGTTGTTCTTCATCAGACGAAGAATCAACTTCTTCAATAAGCACATAGTCTTCAGACGGAATCTCCTTCGTCTGGTGGTGAGATGCTTCCTCAGACGCAACAGCTAGCATCTGTGCAAGGAATGCGTTCAGCGAAGACTCAACAATAGGGGTTGCCCTATGTTCGACTTGGAGTGATGTTGATGGAGAAACTTCCATTGTGGAAACTTCCTCACTTAGCATTGTTTCCAACTCCTCCGCAAGCTGGGCATTGTCCTTCTGGATTTGGGCCGTTTCTTCACTGTTCATGCCCTCTTAGTTTGCTGGAACAGATGCAGCCTCAGACGATCCAATGCCACAAACGCTATCGAGAAAGATCCTTTCTCTCTCAGCATGAAGCAATATGGAGACCCTTTTGACCTCTTTCAGCGCTCTTTCTTCGTCTGTCTCACCAACTACGACAGACGCAAGTTTTTGCTTCATCTTCTCCTTGCCTTTTGCAGCCTTTTCAAGAGCAATCTTTCTGGCTCTTGCTTTTTCTTCTGCTGCTTTCTTCTGCTTTTCTTTGTCTGTGAGAATCTTCACAGACGGAACACATTCAGACGATATGTTGGCCCCTTCATCTTCACTAGGGGATATCGTCTGATCCTTTGGCTTGGCACCAATGTGCTTAATTCTGATGGTCCTTTTCTTCTTCTTGAGAGGTTCTTCAAGAACCTCCTCGAAGGGGACTTTAGAGATTACCACAGGTGGAGGAGGTGGAAGTGTTTGGGTTTGTGTTTTGGACGGTGTTTGGGTTTGTGTTTAGGGTTCTGTTTGGGATGGTGTTTGGGCTTGTGTTTGTAGTTTAGCACGCTTGATGCGAGCTCTGTGTGGAGGGTCTTTGGTGATGGGTAAGAGGGGTACATCCTCTTTTTGTGAATGGAGGAGGAAGCCTGGTGTCAGATGCATCTTCACAAAGGTGCTGGCTTTAATTTCATTCCCTTCTTTGTGCCACGATACACCGGTGACATCAAAGCCCTGATTGATGATGATTTTGGTAAAGAGGGTGGCGTAGGGAATGCCGCTCTTCCTACAAATGTTTCTATTCTTCAACGCACTTACCCAATGGTCGAGAATAATGTGAGGCAGGCTCATTCTTGCTTTCCTCAGACAGTAGTAGATACAAAATCTGTCTCGAGTACTCACGTTGTCGCGAGAGCCTGTTCGAGGAGTGAAGATGTTGTAGAGAAAGTTGTGAATGATTCTTGCGGAGGGGCTGAGGTTCCCTGATCTGAAGAACTTGGGGTCTTCAGTGTTATGAGTCCTCCCATAAATGAACTTGTCTACATGCTTCTTAGACTCGATCTTCATCCAATCTTGACTATAGAAACGCCCTTCGGCCTTACAGTTACCGGCTTCAGCAATGGTGTCGATGGTGATGATGTACTCCTTATTGTCGATAGTACCAACAATACCATCTTCAAACTCCTTAGCATTGCTCCAAAATTCGGCGTATGCCTCCATCAGCCATTCCCCTCTCATAGCAGCAAACTCCATCCAGCCAGTGTGAGTTAGAAGCTTGGCGACTCTGTCAGATACGCTCTCTATAGTCTCTCTTGAGATCCACTTGCTGGGCAAGAACAGGTCTTGAGCAAAGAAAGTGGCTTCCGCAGCTTTGGTGTTCTTGGCGGCCATTGTTGATATTTGAAAAAGAGAGAATAAGAACTTAGTGAGTATTAGGTTTGGAAAGTTCAAAGGATTGCAAATTGCGGTAAAAAGTAAAAGAGTGAACTTTCAAGAGTATTTATAGGCATAGATAAAAACGGTTGTGATTCATTTGATGAAAGAGATTTCCAAAACCGCCCCTGATTTGACGTGTCCACATCATTGCCTTTTCAATGATTGATTTGACCTATGCAATTCACGGCGCATGCCTATCAATGTCCTAGAATAGTGCAATAAATGACAGACACATTTATTGCTTTCTTTTAATTTGTCCCTGCACACTTAAGATAACTTGTTAAATAGTAACAGTTCCGTTTGTTGAATTTTACCACAGTAACTATTCAACTTGATCAGACGCAATGTTTCGTCTTAACACGAAATAATGTACAGATTTAACAAATTTAACAAATAGCTTCGATTTAAACAATTTTCAAACATTTAAAGAAATAATTCCAAGATTTTCCTTAATGAAATTGAAACGTGTTTCGTCTAATGCTTTAGTAAATATATCTGCCCATTGAAAATCAGTTTGCACAAACTGTAAATTGAAAATACCTTTTTGGACATAGTCTCTTATAAAATGAAAACGGATTTCAATGTGTTTGGCTTTCGAATGTTGAATAGGATTTTTGCTAAGATTAATTGCACTTGTATTATCACAAAATACTGCTATATGATTTTCAAACCTGGAGTAATCTTCAAGTTGATGTTTTATCCATAGTAATTATGAGCAACACCCTGCCGCAACAATATACTCTGCTTCAGTTGTTGAGAGTGCAATGGAGTTTTGTTTCTTGCTTGACCAAGATATTAGGGATGATCCAAGAAATTGGCATCCACCACTTGTGCTTTTTCTCTCCACTTTGTCTCCAGCATAATCCGCATCACAAAAGCCTCTTAGACTGAAATCACTATTTTTCTTATAAAAACAAAGAGAGATTAGTTGTTCCAACAAGATATCTAAGAATTCTCTTTACAGCTTGTAAGTGAGATTCTTAAGGGTCAGATTGAAATCTAGCACATAGACATACACTAAACATAATGTCAGGTCTGCTCGCAGTTAAATAAAAGAGTGAGCCAAACATACCTCTGTATACCGTCTGTTCAACGGACTTACCTAACTCATCCTTGTTGAGATTTGCTCTAGACGAATGCATTGGGGTCTTCATAGGCTTGGCATTCTCCATCTTGAACTTCTTGATAAGTTCCTTTGTGTATTTCTGTTGATGGATGTAGATTCCTTCTTTCGTCTGTTTGATTTGAAGTCCTAGAAAGAACTTCAATTCTCCCATCATGCTCATTTCAAACTCATCCTGTATTAGCTTTGAAAAATCCTTCCACAGAGAATCATTAGTAGCTCCAAAGACTATATCGTCTACATAAATCTGGACTATAATAAAGTCTTTTGAAACGCTTTTCTTGAAGAGAGTTGTATCAACCTTTCCTCTTAAGAAACCATTTTTAAGAAGGAAAGAACTGAGTCTATCATACCAAGCTCTGGGAACTTGTTTAAGACCATACAATGCTTTCTTAAGTTTGAAAACATGATCAGGTTGAGATAAACTTTCAAAACCAGGAGGTTGTTTTACATACACTTCTTCTTCAATGAAACCATTTAGAAAAGCACTTTTTACATCCATTTGATATAGGACGACATTCTTGTGAGCAGCAAAAGCAAGTAATATTCTGATTGCTTCTAATCTAGCTACAGGTGCAAAAGTTTCTGTAAAATCAATACCTTCTTGTTGATTATACCCTTGTGCTACTAACCTCGCTTTGTTTCTTACCACTTTTCCAGCTTCATCAAGCTTGTTTCTAAACACCCATCTGGTCCCAATGATGCTTTTGTTCTTTGGTCTTTCAACTAGGGTCCATACATCATTCCTTGTGAACTGATTAAGTTCTTCTTCCATAGCCAAGATCCAATAGTTATCTTGAAGAGCATCTTCAACATTCTTTGGCTCTATGTTTGATACAAGAGCATATCCAGACGATTCCTTTAGCTTCGATCTAGTTAGAACACCTTGATTCATATCTCCAATGATAAGATCTTCAGTATGGTTAGACGCAAACTTCCATGATCTTGCAGGGGCTTGATCTCTTTGTTGATGAGTATCAGACGAAGAGGGTTCGTTTGTGCTTCTATCGTCTGCTCTTATTTCGTCTGACCCTTGTTTATCATTTTGACCAGAATGGTTAATCTGCAAATTATCAAACAAGTTTTCTAGGTCTGATATTTCTTTATCAGCTTTTGAGTTATCTTGGAACTTTACATGAATTGATTCCTCTACAACTTGCGTCTTAGAGTTAAAAACTCTATAGGCCTTAGATGTGTTGGAATATCCAAGAAAGATTCCTTTTACCACCTTTGAATCAAACTTGCCAAGTTGATCTTTGGTGTTTAAGGTAAAGCATTCACATCCAAAAGGATGGAAATAAGAAATGTTTGTTCTTCTTTCTTTCCATAGTTCATATGAAGTCTTATTCAATATTGGTCTTATCAGTATTCTGTTTTGAATATAATAGGAAGTATTAACTGCTTCTGCCCAATAATATTTAGGGAGAGAGCTTTCACGCAATACAGTTCTAGCTATTTCTTGTAAAGTACGATTTTTCCTTTCCACAACTCCATTTTGTTGAGGAGTTCTTGGAGACGAAAAATTGTGAAATATACCATTTTCAAAACAAAAGGCTTTGAACTCAAAGTTCTCAAACTCTTTTCAGACTCAGACGAAACATCATTTGATACTTTCTTGTATAGTAACTCAATTTCAGATTTCAAAACCGCATTTTCTTCCAAGGCTTGTCTCAGCTTGGTTTTGCAAGTTTTGTATTGCTGAGCAATAAAATGAGAGTGAGCTAGAAGTGTATCATATGACATTTCTTCTGATTCTGAATCAGACTCAGAAGAAGAGGATGCAGAAGTTTCATTGTAATTTACCTCTGTTGAGACATGGTCTCCAGCCATGAAGCAGATGTTTGTTGTTTCTTCTTCTTCTTCAGAGGATTCTTCTAAGCTTTCACTGTCAAGGTCTTCCCAAGTCAGTAAGCTCTTCTTTCCTTTATCTTTTCTAGAGCTCCACCTCCTTTTCAGTTTGGGACATTCTGACCTCATATGTCCCAGTTTTCTGCATTCATAGCACACAACCTCTGTGCTTTCTTCTTTGATTGATGACTTTTCAGAGAGCTTCTTCTCCTTTTTCTTGAAGAAGCGTTGGCCTCTGCCTTTCTTCATCATCATTCTTTTGAAACGTCTTGCCATGAGGGAGACTTCGTCTTCAGACGAACCGTTAGACGATTCTAATTCGGTTGAATCAGCCTTTAAAATCTTTATTTTCTTTTTACTGTCCTTCTTGACAGAATCTTCTTTAGGGATGTTATTGACGGATGGAAGAGCTATAGGTTCTTGAACCTTGATCTTCTCCCTTTTACATAAGAGTACCTCATGTACCCTTAGTGCTCCAATTAACTCGTCTAGAGTTAATGTCTTCATATCTCTTCCAACAGAGATAGCTGTGGACATGGCTTCCCAAGGAGGTGGGAGACTGTCCAAGATCTTCATGTTGTTTTGGGCCTTTATGAAAGTGATTCCTAGAGCAGTGAGTCCATTCAATATTTTTTGGAATCTTCCAAACATCATATCGATTGACTCTCCTTTCTTCATAGAGAACATTTCATATTCTCTTTGAAGAGTAGCGGCCTTCCTCATTCTGACATCTTCAGTGCCTTCATATGAGATTTTAAGAGCATCCCATAGTTCTTTAGCAGTTTTGTAAGCACAAAATATGTTGTACTCAGTTCTGTAGAGAGCACACATAAAAGCATATCTTGCTTTGTTGTTCAGCTCCATCATAGAGTATTCTTCGTTTCCCCATTCTCCTTCAGGCTTTACAATGGAGATATCTCCTGTGGTGATTATATTCCATAATCTATATTGGGTTGACTTGATGTACATCTTCATCCTGTCAGCCCAGTATGGATAATCATCTCCAGAGAATGCTGGAGGTTTGTTCATTGAAGCTCCTCCGGATAGAAAAGATGGTCCTTGTGAGTCCATGTTGGATCTTTTCCTCTAG
Source organism: Hylodesmum podocarpum (assembly GCA_026586105.1). Taxonomy (NCBI): domain Eukaryota; kingdom Viridiplantae; phylum Streptophyta; class Magnoliopsida; order Fabales; family Fabaceae; genus Hylodesmum; species Hylodesmum podocarpum. The sequence goes on along the minus strand of JALJEV010000367.1, from coordinate 3,876,960 downwards.
CAGTTGTTAAGTGCTCAACCCTTAGAGGCTGAGCTCTGATACCAAACTGTAAAAGATAAACACAAGAAAGGGGGTTGATTTGTGTTATTTAAAAAAATTTATCCCTTTCGTCTGTGGGTTTCCAAGACGGTTCGACGAAAGAACGTTTATATTGAAAGATTGATTTTAATAAACAAACGTTAGAATATGATTATTCCTAGTTAGTCAATCAGACGAAACAAATAAACACAAGTATTTTTATATTGGTTCGTCTATTCAAGACTACGTCCAGTTACCCAGCAACAACTGAGTTTTCACTACAAACCGTGAAAAGGTTTACAAGTATTGTTTGAACCCAGCCACTTCTGGCTATAACAAGATATTCTTTGCTCCTAGCCTTCTTAGGCTAAACAACCAAGGTATTCTTTGAACCCAGCCTCCACAGGCTAATACAAAAGATGTTCTTTGAAACACAGCCTCCTCAGGCTAAAGTACCACACAAGTGGATTTGAAAAGATGTTTGAAAACAAAGATTTTCCTCTTCGCAGAGAGGGTTTTACAATAAAGTTCTGAGCACAGAATTGAGCGAATTCTCAGAAGATGGGATAAGAGAAGCATATTCGCGAACTGATTCTTGATGCTGTGAAATCCTTTTATAGGCATCTTCTTCAAATAGTCGTTAGACTCATTTGAATGCCGTTGAGAGTCGTTGAGAAATCTTCTTGAGAGCTTTCCAAAAGTTTGTCAGTTGTACTTGATTGATTGATGAAGAGTCACAGCGGATATAGCGGACTAAATTGTACGCAGTACTTTTTCTGACTTGTACAGAGATGTGACAAAAGGTGAAGACCTTTTTGATTTTGGTGTGTAAGTTCAAATCCCTATACTGATCTTGGATGCTTCTCATGAGTACTTCTTCAGATTTGAAATCTTGGAGCGAATGACTCAACTTGACTTCACTTTTGAACAAACGATGTATTTCTTCAGTCTTCAGTTGTTGTTGTTTCGTCTCATCCTATCGTCTTAAGACTTCACTCTTTGGACAAACGAAGGGCTTTAGCTTGAGTAGTCCTCTTCCGTCTGTGCATGTATCGTCTGATGGCTTGGCTTTTGGACAGACGCAAAACTTCACTTTTGAAGGGTCATGTTTCGTCTGTCTTGTAATTAATCAAAATCTTGAGACGTTAATCATCCTTGATCTAACACCAAAGAAGAATAATCGATTACTTCACGTGAATTTCACTATGGGAAGGATTTTGGTACTGAGATAATCGATTACCACGATCCGTAATCGATTACCACAGAACCAGTTTTCAATGGATTTAGAAAAACCCTCTAGAGTAATCGATTACCAGATTTCTGTAATCAATTACCATGACTGTTTTTCTTGTTTTTCATCTTCTCTTTATATAAGGAACAGAGATAATCGATTTCCAACTGCTGGTAATCTATTACCTCGTTCTTGGGCTAATATCTTGGCCTTTGTTTTGTCTTATAAGAAGTGCAGGCGAAACCCTACGACTCACCATTTATCTTCTTCCTCCAAAACCTTAGATATCTTTCTCTCTCTCAGCAACCATGGAAGAACAAGGAAAAGACAAAAGAATGAAGATGAGAGCAAACAGATTCCCTCAAGAAGAAATCAAAGGAAAGAAGAAAGTAGGAGAATCCTCCAAGTGGAAGAAACCTACATCACCAGCTCAACAAGAAACTCAACCTCCTCCACAAGAATCTGCAGTCAACCGTTGGTTCACCTCTAAGGGACAAGAAACAAGATTCAACTTGGATTTTGCAAACAAAAGTCTTGTTCCACCAAAGATTCTAGACCTCCAATGGCTAGACAGTCAGAGTTTCACATTCCAGACATACCTGAGGCAACAACACTTGGAGAGATTTGTAGGCATGAAATGTTTTATCTACCCCGATTTTGTTCGAGTCTTCTATTCAAACCTCAAACCAAACATGAAGAAAATGACAGTAAGTTCTGAAATTAAAGGTATTAAGATAACCCTAACCCCTGCACATTTTCTTCAAATTGCTGGTATCAGGAAGGAAGGGATCATAGCGCATGTAGAAAAACTCCGAGAGAAAGGATTTGATTTACAAAAAGACACTTTCTACATGAGCCTACTAAGGAACCCACCGAACTGGGAAGAGGAAAGGAATTCTAGAAGAGCACAAGGCAAAAAGGTGACTTACAACATTGGTGGCCTGACAACTGATGATAGGCTACTGCATTACACCGTTTGCTGGATTTTGGCTGCTAGAGGAGCAAATCATGCACAAATCAGTGAAGATGACATGATCCTCATGGCTGCTCTAAAGAATGGAATTCAAGTGGATTGGACGCACATCATTATGGACAATATGCTGAAGACTAGAAGACTTCTAGACAATAAGTGTCCATACTCTCTGTTTATATCTAGACTAACTGAAATTTTTCAGATAGATACTACTGATGAAGCAAGAGAATTAGTCAAGGATGTCCACATGATCAGTGATAGATCCTTGAAGATGATGAGGCTGATCAAAACTGATGCGGGCTGGATAACCAGAGAAGAACAGTAAGCAAATCTACAAGAAGAACAAGGAGAAGCACAACCTGAAGATGAAGATGAAGACAACCTGACATCTGGAGAGTACATTCCGAGATCGCGCTTTGAATCCATCATGATTGACAGATTGGATGAATTGGAAGCAACTGTAAACAAGAGGATAGATGACCTAGGAAAGCGTCAAGATTTGCACTTCCTAGAGATGAAAGACTTGATGGAAACGATCATGGAGAGACTCAACCAAGATGACTCAGATTAGTAACTTCAACTCTACCTCTCACCTTCTTATTTGATATACCAAATAGGGAGAGTAGTAGTGTGTAGTTATTAGTTGTTATTAATCTTTTCTTTAGTTATTAGTTGTTATTAATCTTTTCTTCATATATTAGTCTTCATAGTTTTTTTTGAACTGTTTTTGAATTGTTTTTGAATCTGTTTTTTCTTAAGTACTTTACTTAGGGGGAGCAGATTAGAAATATTTGAACAATATGGATAACTGTAATAGCTAGATTTAATTTTCTTTGCAAATGATTGCCTTTATATTTTTGTGAATTGAAAATGTGATATGATTTGAATCATCTATAAAGCTGTATGAAAAAAAAATGATGAAAATAAAAAGGAAAAGGAAAAATACTAACATTGCAGGATACATCAAAGCCGTCATCTACATTAAGATCTCAACTACATGCTGATTTGGTACATCAAAACCAAAAAGGGGGAGATTGTTGGACTTGAAGCTGAAGAAGTCGCCTCTTGTTTTAGTTTTGATATACTTGTAATTTTGATCTTTATGATAGATTGTAAATAGGAGCTTAATTGTATTGATTGTTTTAGTATAGGCTTTGTGTGTGGTTTTTATTCAATCTTTTACATAGAGAATTTGAATATACTTTTATGATTTGAGCTAGAGAAGTTTTGGAACCCCATTTTGTTTTGGAAAAGTCAAAAACTTTGGTTTAAAAAGGTTTTAAGCTGAAGTAATCGATTACCATATAACTGTAATCGATTACCAACAGACTCAGAAAACAGGGGAACCCAAATTGCTCTGGAGTAATCGATTACCACTCCATAGTAATCGATTACTTCGTGCTTGAAGAAACAAAGAAGACAAATTTCTCTGGAGTAATCGATTACCTCTATCCAGTAATCGATTACCACACCAGAATTCATCTTAAATAGCTTTTGAAACTGTTTTAAATAGAAACCTCTTTGAATTGTTTCAAGGAGAGAGATCTTTTGAGTTTTTCAGAAAGAAAGGAAGAGCGGAAAAAACCAGTTTTACATAAGAATTCTCTTCAAAGTTTTTAAAAGACTTTCTCTTGAGATGAAGGCTGTGTGAATGATTGAATTCATTGGATGCTATCTTGATCAGTGCATACACAACAGGTGTACTCTTATCTGATCTTTATCTTTTTGTATTCGTTTTTGGTTTAAGGCTCTAAAGAGAAAGGTGTTCTCTAGAAGAGTTGAAGAGTTTTGTTTTGAGAGAGGTACTCTTAAGGTTGGTTCTTGAAGGGATCAAGAATCAAGATATGTTCTTAGGTGAAGAACATATGTTTTGATTTTTTTTTTTATTTGTTTTGTGTTTGTGTAGCGTGATTGTATTGGACACAAAGAATCATTGTAGTTGAAAAACCGATCGCAACAGATTGTTGGGTTGGGATTGGATGTAGGCCGAAAGCCGAACCAGGATAAATCTCTGTCTAAACTCTTTTCAATACCTTATCTCTTATACTTCATTGTTTTTCTCGCTTTACATTCTCGCTGTTATCCGCTGTAATATCTCTGATAGGTTACTTGTAACTAAGATAAAATTGAGTCGGGAAAGAAAGTGAGAGAAGGAAAAAATTGATATAGGGAACTAGAATCTATCACCCCCCCTCTAGATTCACATAGGGACCAACAAACCCATTAAGCATGAACATAGATACAATTTGCCTATGAACTGAACATTAAGCATGTATAACAATTGAGGCTTTTAAGCACTTGAATAATTGATGAAGAGTTAAGCATTAACAAAGCATAAACATTACAGAACAAAAACCTCAAAGCTTCTTAGCAACCCAATTCAAGAGGATAACCTAACTACTTAGCCTTCCATTAAAACGAAATTAAACCCTAAATGAATTGAATCAAAATGAAACCGAAACGAAATAGTGGGGAATGAAATTGCAGAGAATCAAAATGAGTGAAACAGTAAATGGAACAATAAAATGAAATTACCATTGAATTAGAGTAAAGAAGGAGAGAACGAACTGTAATTTAATTGAAGGAAACAAAATCTGTAATTGATCTTGTGCAAATTGAAGTAGCAACTATGAAGAAGAAGAACTAGAGAGAAAAGGGTTCAGTATCTCCCAAAAACGTCATGTGTATCTTAAACCCTTAAAACCCTTAAATGAAATAATGGAAAACTATGGACAAAAGTACCCCTTTTTCTAATCTTCAGCCCAACACTTAGGCAAAACCAATAAAAATAGAATAAAATGGCCTTTCAAACAAATCTTGCCCAATAAAGTAAATACGAATAATAAAAAGAAAAACTAATTACAAAATAAAATAAAAGTAAAAAATATGATGTGATAACTCCTCTTCATGTCTAGAATAAATTTCCAAGTTCTATTAATCTCCAAAATTGCCCTGAAAATAATAATAATGAAATTAAACTCAAGAAAATCTGAATTAATAATAAAAACGAATTTCTGACACAATAAAGCCCAAACAGTGAAAATGAGAATTTAATAAGTAATTAAGCACAATTCACTAATTAAAATAGGTGCAGAAAGGCAAATAAATAGGGGAAAATAATGACTCATCACTAAGTCATTTTGACATAACAATCTCCCCATTTTTTATGATTGCAGACCATCTTAGCATATACTTGATCTTGACTTCTCCTCAGAGCAAGAGTGTGATCTTTTTCTTGTATTAGAGCTAAAAGATGTATTAGAGACGAAGGCTTGATCTTCAATAGACTGAACTTGTATCATAGATCTTCATTTGAGTTCTCCAGACTTGATCGAATAGACTTAAATATTTGTATCAACATCAGATAAAAACTCTGCATAAAACATATTAGTTCAAAAACGCACCATTTATATAAGAGCATACAACTACTTTAGGAATTACATCGAAATGATGTTTCTTTGAAGTTCTCCTTTCATTGAGGTCATGACATCAATGTGATGTAATTTATATCAGAGCATATAACAATTTAAGAACTTACGAAGAACTATATATTGTATCTAAGCATAAAAAAAAAGTAAAAATATTAGAGCAAAAATTACTCTTATCAGAACATGAAATAAGTTACAAAGAATAAGAGCTCATCTATTCTCCCCCATAACTTGTTCTTCTTCTTTTGTGTCTGACTTCCCCTCAGACTGATCTCTTATTTTGTTTTTCTCCCCTCAGCTTTTGCATTTTCTTTTTCTACTCCCCCCCTTTTTCTTTTCTTCTTGATCTTTCCCCCTTGGGCTATGAACTCTTTTTCTACTCCCCCACTTGATCCTTTTTCTCTCCCCCTTGGGCTGCAATCATCAAAAACATCTTCAAAGAAATGTGAATGAGCTTCAAGATGTAGACGATGCGCCATGATCTCCTCCCTTTGAAGACTGCTCTGGCAGTAGGCAGGACAATAATTCCTTGTTAAGTCAAAATGACTTAGAATCTTAATTTTGATAATTACAAGACAGACGAATGTATCAACAGATGCAGATGGAGAAATCATCAGACAGATCATTATTAGCATAGACGAAAAATTCACCCTCATATAAGAAGAAGCAAAAGATGAAGTGTTCAAGTCATCATGCTTCAAGGCAACCTCATCAGATGAAGAACATTCAATGATCAAAACCTTCAATGATAAAAAATGGAGAGGTTATCTCAACTTCAAGTCAAGTGCTCAAGAGTGAAGATATGAAGACTGAAGTTGAAGACGAAGAAAAAAGACAAACGAATGAGTACAACAAAAAGCTTATCTTCATTCATCTGTCTATCAAGTTAATGAAGTTCAGACGCTGAGTAACACATGCCTTCGTTCAAATCAAGTCGTTACTCAGAAGCTTCTAATGGTGGAAAGAGATTTTGAAGTAAACCTCTGCAACACGAAAAGAAGTTGCACGTTTCTGTGAAATCTCTAATTAAATCAGTCAAAGACCGATCTCACGCTGACATCCACTAACTTTGCAATAAATGTTCTGATTGCTCACTCTGCTAGATATGAAAGTACCAAAGACAAAGGACTAATGTTCAAATCTTTAGCCTAACAGATACTTCAAGAAGACTTTTATAAAAGGACCTCATTGCAGTGAGTTGAAGTTGACGAACTACACTGCAAAAAGATCATAATCAACTCTCGCTAAAGCTCTCAAGCAAAAATTTCACTCGCCCTGAACTTAGAATATAACTCATATTGTGAAATCCCTCTCTGCGTAAAGGATTATTCTTTTTGGTCTTAATTGTAAACCATTGTTGTGGTATCTGTATCCTAAGGAAGCTAAGTGTTTAAACAATACATTGAGTTTTAGCTTGAGGAGGCTAAGGTCCAAAAGAATACATGTTTTAGCTTGAGGAGGCTAAGTGTTGAAAGAATACCTTTGGTTAGCCTGATGAGGCTGGGTTCAAAGAATACCTAGGTTTAGCTTGCAGAGGCTGGGGTCAAAGAATACCGGTTTAGCCTAAGAAGGTTGTGTTCAAAGAATATTTGTAATTAGCCAGGAATGGCTGGGTTCAAAGAATACTCTTAGTGGAAGCTTAGCAAGTTGCTGGGTAACTGGACGTAGTCTTGAATAAACGAACCAGTAAAAAAATATTATTTCTTTCATTATTTTTATCTGCTTACTAATTGAGGCTAATAACTTAAATTGAATCTTTAATTAAAATTAATCTTTAAAAGAGAAATTTAAGTTTGCATCTGATCAAACCTTTCCAACACGACGCCAAAAACGATCGTCTGAAAAAGTTTTAATTAATAAACACAATTCAACCCCCCCTTCTTGTGTATTTGTATTTTACAGTCTTGCATCATGGACTCAAGATAATCAACTCTGTTTTGTAGAACAACCTGTCTAGACTTAATGGTGGCATTTTCTTGTTCCAATTCAGAGTACTTTCTCTTGAGTGATTGATAAGCACTTGTAGTAGGGACTTAAGCCTCCAGAAAATGTATTGTGATGTATGAAAGAACAATTGTAACAACACAAGGTTCATCCCATCTCCAGTTGAATTCACGAACGAATGGAGTAACTTGAAGATCTCTGAGAGATTCTGCATTGGTGTAGGCAAAACCTTTACCAGGATAGACACTTCCACAGACAACAACGTCTTCCATCCCAACCATCTTACCAGAAGAGTATGCCAAGGTAGTTTCATGGTTGCGTATCTTGGTAAGAGTTATGCTGTCAAAGGGGCATTCCGCCTTCAGACATTCATATTCAGACAAAGATAATAGCTTAGGAATATGTCGTGCCGACCAAAACTTCCTTGGTTCATCATTATCTTCCATCTTCTCTTTGTCTTTGGCCAAGAACTTGATTCTGCATGAAGGAGGTCTGTCCAGATGAATAAAGAACTTGGTTTTTGTGATGAGGTTTGTGAGAATTAAGTTCCAAGAAAGCGAGGTAGTGGTCTTCCTTTTTGTTAAGTCAAAATGACTTAGCATCTTAATTTTGATAATTACAAGACAAACGGAAACATCTAGAAACGCAGAAGGAACAATGATCAGACGGATCATTACTCACATAGACGAAAGATGTACCCTCAAAACATTAGAAGTTCCAGACGCAAAGTTCAAGTCGTCATTTCTTCAAGTATTTTTATCAGATGAAGAACTTTCAAGATCAGACGGAGAGCGCTTCTCAACTTCAAGTCATGAGCTCAAGTGTGAAGATTTTAAGACTAAAGTTGAAGACGAAGATTGAAGACAAATGAATGAATTCAACACTCAACTCATTATAATTATTCATTCGTCTACTCTTCATGAAGTCCAAGACTCTGAGTAACACGTGCACACATCTTTATTCAACCGTTACTCAGAATGTTCTAAAGGTGGAAAGGGATTTCAAATTAAACCTTTACAACACGAAAAGTAGTTGTACGTTTTAGTGAAATCTCTGAGCGAATCAAGTTAAAAGCAAATCTCACGCTGACAACCGTTGACTTTCCATTAAGTGTTATGATTGCTCACTTTACCAGATGCGAAAGTACCCAAGACATGGACTAATGTTAACATCTACAGTTTAACAGTTACTTCACGCAATCACCTATAAAAAGACTTCATCTCTAAGAGTTCAAGTTGGCGAACTACTCTGATCAAGATGATGAGTTATTATTTTGATAAATTTCTTTGCATTTAATACATCATATTACAACATTATTAATGGTCAATTAGCATGATTTAGTGCATTTATGAGTTTGGGCTCATCTGGGCCTTAAGTGCTTATTTTTGTTCTAATTTGCTAAAATTTCAAGTTTTGACAAGGTTCACTAAAAAAGGCATAACTCTCACTACAGAACTCTTTTTGAGCTCCGTTTTATGTAAAATTAAAGAGGACTTAAAGATCTACAAAAGCTATGAAGACATGAAGAGCCAATTCGGACTGCATCTGGGGTGAAAATTGCCTTGAAAGTGATGCACGAAACTGATGCGGGAATTTCAGCGTGAAGAATTAGTGTAGGCCCATTTCAAATCATGTAATTGGACCATTTAAATGTTTGCATTGAGTGGGGCTTTGAACCCTGCACCCTGAGTCACTTAAAGTCATGTGACCAACACATGACTCACTTATTATAAATACTCCAATTCAGAAAATTGTAGCACACTTTTTACTTTTCAATCAATTTCAATTTTAAGCATTACTCTTTTCCTTTCAAGTTGCTCTGCTAGGGTTTTCAGGTTTGCCATTCCAATTCTCGTTTTTCCTCTCCTTCTTGAAATTTAATTTTTCTTTTATGCAATTCTGATTTATGCTTAGTCTAATTTCAATTATGCGTAACTAATTTCATCAACCAATTCGATCTCAATAGCATCCCTAATTTCCTTAGGTTCTCCGCTTTCAATTGCATGAATACTCGTTTTAGATTCTATAATTTTGATTTCATTATATTGATTAATATTTTGGATTGAGATTTTTGATTCTATCGTTGTTGATTGATAATGAATGTAGAGAACTAATTATATGATTTGCAACCAAGTTGTGTGCTCTCATGCGATCGTGTGAGTTTAAAGACCACCAAGTGTTTGATGATAATTCTCTAAGATCTTAGAGCGTTAGTTCAGTGTTGGCATGCAGAGATCTCGATTCCAATGCGCTTCATAGATGAGTGCCTTAATTTTGTTGAACCAATGAGGTAGATTGGGATCGACCAGAGATCGGATTGGTGCCTTTTAATAATCCATTAATTGCTTTTTAATTATTGTTTAATTACTGTCATTGGTTAATTTTTACTATTGAATTGCCTTTAATTTTCCCTCTACACAAAAACCTCAAAAAAATTGCATTTAAAATTTCGGCTACTAAGAAATAACAAAGTAATCCGTTGGGAAACGATCCGAGTCCACTGTTACTGCAAAGTAGTAGCTAAATTCGGTTTTATTTGATGCACGTTCGGCGCGTGTGTCACAAGACTATATTCATATACTCGCTCAATCTCTCAAGAAAACAAGTTTGCTAGCCACAAACTTAGAATAAAAACTTCATTGTAAAATCCTTCTCTACGTAGAGAATATTTTCTATTTGAACTTATTGTAAGCCACTATTGTGGTAATTTTGTAGCCTGAGGAGACTAAATGTTTAAAGAATACCTTGCATCAAGCCTGTGGAGGCTGGTAGTCCAAAGAATACTGTTAGTCTAGCTTGTGGAAGCTGAAGTCCAAATAATACCTTCTTTAGCCTGAGGAGGTAAGTGTTGAAAGAATACATCGGTTAGCCTGTTGAAGCTGTGTTCAAAGAATACCTGGGTTTAGCCTGCGGAGGTTATGGTCAAAGAATACCGCTTTAGCCTAAGAAGGTTATGTTCAAAGAATATCTGTTTTATTAGCCAGGAGTGGCTAGGTTCAAAGAATACTCTTAGTGGAACCTTAGCAAGTTGCTGGGTAACTGGACGTAGTCTTACATAGACGAACCCGTATAAAAATATTATTGCCTTGATTACTTTTATCTGCTTTACTAACTGGGATAACAACTTAAACTGAATTCTTAATTAAAATCAACCTTTTAAAGAAAAGTTTAAGTTTGCGTCTGATTCAACGTTTTTAACACAGACGCAAATCTCATCGTCTGAAAAAGTTTTAATTGAAAAACACAATTCAACCTCCTTCTTGTGTATTTATATTTTACACTTCTTTTTCAGCATTGCATCTGATATGATGAAGGGAGACAACCTTTTGTTTGCCTTCAAGCCTATATGTATTTGCCATGTGATGAAAAACTAAATCATGATCTGTTGGCAAAGCAAGAGGCAAATCTCCAAGAGACTCATAGTCTTTGAGAATGAGCTCCTATGTGATATGTACTCTTGGGCATTGCAGCCTGGTCCATTGAAGAGTTATGCCAAGAGAATATCCAAGACCGAGATATTCAGTCTTGTTTATGGGAATGGTGAAGGAGATTGGGTCAGGATCATCCATTGCATCAAGACACCAACTGTTGCCACCTTTGTGTACACGAGGGCTCCATGCAGAGTCATCATGAATAGAGTAATGGAAGATGGTTGTACCAATCTCCTTTGGAGTTTCCCAAGGTCGAGCTTCCCTAGTTCTAATGAAGGGTTCATAATCGAGCGCAGGTCCTTCAATCATAGAGTCTTCAAGATATTCCTTATAGGCGCAAGCTCCTTCAAGTCCTTTGATTTTTGCTTTTGCCAAAGCATCCCAATCAAGGAATTGTTTCCACTTCCTTTGTTTTTCCTTAGAGTATAGCTTCTGAGTCTTGAGTAATGTTGGCTTCAGTGGATGATAGATTAAGAAGGGATTTGTAGATCTTTTTACATTGAAGCCCTTTGTTCCTCTGGAATTGTAGGGATCTTCATACTCGAAGTAGGGAGATGGCTCTTCAGTAGCTTCCTTTTTCTTTTTTCAGTTTCTTCTACATCACCTTCTTCTTTATCATCTGTAGCAGATGATGAATTTTCTACAGGTTGATCTTTATCTTGAGGGGATTGTGTAATTGGAGCAGGATCATCAATCAGCCAATCTGGCTTTATTAATTTCTTTTCTTCACTTCTAAGTGTGGAAAATTTCTTCATGTACAAAGAATCAAGGAATGAATAATATATAAGGAATGAAGGTGAGATCTCTTCAAGGGATACCACTTCTGAATAGAGAAGAAGTTCTGTTCGTATGTATGTACACATTGCTGTTGATGTGGTGGCAGAGACAAGAACAGACGTTGAAGCATCAACAGATGCAAATTATTCATCACAATAGAGTCTCTCTATTTTTATGGAGTGGACAACATTAGACGTAGGAGCTTCCATCTGGATGAGGGCAAGTTCAGCAGACACAACATCTTTCGTCTGTTGAGCGACAAGCGAGGTAGATTTGAAAGGTACTGTGATTAGTTCTGCTTCTGTCTCATGCCTAAACTCTATTATTTCTTCAGCAACATCCAAATGCATAGAGATATGGATGTTATCATCTAGCATGGTGGACAGTTGTTCAGTCAAAATTTCGTTGTCTCTTTGAATTTGAGCAGATTCAACAATATTAGCTTGCTTAGTTTTATTGGGTTCTGGTGCTGTTTCAGATGGTGCATTTCATCTTTCTTTAGGGAGATGCTCCTTCTCAAAGACCTCAGCAGCTAAGGTTTCCATGGCTTTTCTCAATTTCTCATCATCTTCTTTCTCAAGAGCCTTTCTTTTATTGGGGGCCTCTTGTTCTTTCCTTTTTGACTCTACTTCCTCTTCAATTTTTTTGGCAGCCTTAGCTGCATCTGCTAGTTTGGCAGCGTCTACTTCATCTCTTCTTCTAACAGACTCAGACTTGTCAGCCTTCCGTTTTATCCTTCTTTCAGAGTGAGCGCCTGATCTTTCTTTCTTGTATTTATCTTTGTTTGAATGTGAAGGATGATTTGGACCAATAACAAGCAAGCATAGACGTTTAGGTGCTGGGGGTAGTTTTGGTAGATGATCAATGAGTGATTCATGTACCTGGATAGGTGTTTTAGCTTGTATTTGAGATGATTTTGTTTGTTTTGTGGAGGTTGTGGCTTCTTTTTAGGAGAAGGTGAAGGTGGATGTTTTGTTTGGCGTTTTCTCATGGGGAGTTTGGGTCTTTTGGTAGACGGCTTTGAATGTGAAAGATTTTGCTTAAGATGTTCCCTTTCTATCATAGACTCAAAGGGCAGACACATCTTAGTGAAGGTGCTCTGCTTGATTTCTTGACCACACTGATACCATTTTTCATCATTTGTCTTGAAGCCTAGATTAATGATGTTGTCAGTGAAGACGTCAGGATAAGGAACGCTTGATTTTCTCTTCAGACTTCTATTCCTTAGAGCACTCTGCCAATGGTCCAAAATAATGTGGGGAAGACTTATCTTTTCCTTCTTCAACAAATGAAACAGACAAAAATCTGTCTCTGTTGCTTACGTTATCCCTCGAGCCAATCCTGAGAGTAAAAATGTTGAAGAGAAGATTGTGCAATATTCTACACTCAGAAATCAAGTTTCAAGCCAATAGAAACTTGCTATCATCAGATAAACGAGCTCTTCCGTATAGCGCCTTATCTATCGTTTCCTCATCCAACTGAGCATTCTAGTTGGGTTGATAGATGATTCCTTCAGGCTTGCATCTAGCACCAGAAGCGATAACCTCTGGATTGATTAAATACTCCTTATCTGATATGGTTCCGCAAATGGTGTCATTGACAATCTGAGCATCACTCCAGTACTTAGTGTATGCCTCCATTAGCCATGCCCCTTGCCACTCAACAAACTCCATCCATTCAGCAGCAGTGAGCAACCTTAGAGTTTCTTCGGAGAGCTTCTTAAGAGTTTCTCTGTCTATCCACTTGCTGATGAGGAACATGTCCTCAACAGAGAAGGTTTCCTCATATGTGTTCTCAGCATTCTTGATGTTCTTGGCGGCCATTTTCGTATTTCAAAATCAAAGAAAAAATGTAGAGAGTATGAGTGTTCTTTTAGAGAGTAAAAAAAAATCATAGTAGCAGTAAAGAATAGAGACAGTTAATCTTTGTATTTATAAACGAATGAAATAGTTTTAGGTCAAAGAGTAAACGAAAGAAAAGTAACTGTTCCTGATTTGACATTTCCCATCATTGCCCTTCTAATGATTGATTTGTCTCTACAAATGTTGCGCATGTCTTAGTCTTTCAAGAATTTTTGTCATAAATGTCAGACACATTTAATAAGGCATTAAATGCTTCGTCTTGTACACTCAAAAGAAGATGTTAATAGATAACATAATGTTGCGTCTGTTGAAGAGTCAGACAGACTATTTCATCTTTTGATTAGACGCAACGTTTTGTCTTAACACAAAATAATCAGACAATGAATTACCAGATGAAGGCAATAAACAGACAAAATATTTAATAAGATAAAATAGCAATTCCTAAATTTTCTTTAATGAAATTGAATCTTGTTTCGTGTAAAACCTTTGTAAACATATCAGCCCATTGAAAATTAGTTTATACAAATTGTATATCAAAGATACATTTCTGAACATAATCTCTTATGAAATGAAATCTGATTTCAATATTCTTACTTTTCATGTTGTAGAGGTTAAGACTAAATCTCTTTCCACCTATAGAAGCTTCTGAGTAACAATTTGATTTGAGAAGAAACACATGTTACTCTTAGTCTGGACTTCGTTACACATCATAGACGAATGAATGAGGATTGAGGCATGTGTTGTACTCATTCGTCTGTCTTATTTCTTCTTCATCGTCTTTAACTTTAGTGTTCATATCTTCATACTTGAGCGCTTGATTTGAAGTTAAGATAAGCTCTTCTTCTTGCACATAAAGGTTCTTCATCTAATATAGTTGCTTTGAAATTTAATGACTTGAACACTTCGTCTTATACTTGTGCGTCTATGCTTGAGGGTGCATCTTTTGTCTATGCTCATCAATGATCCGTCTGGTCATACTTCTGTCTGAGTCTGATGACTCATTCGTCTGTTCTGTAATTATCAAAATTAAGATGGTAAGTCATTTTGACTTAACAGGGTTCGACTTATAAGGTTCAACCTAAAGGATTCAACATATAGACTTTAGCCTATATGGTTTAGTCTAGATGATTTGACCTATAGAGTTTAGCTTTTAAAGTTTGACCTATATGGTTCAGCTCAAAAGATTCAACCTATAGGATTCGACTTAAAAAGTTTAGTCTAAAAGGTTTGACCTGTATAGATTCGGCCCAGAGGATTCATCTTATAAGCTTTAGCTTAGAGTGTAATACTCTTAAATTAGTTCTAGTAATTTTAGTAACAATTTACATTAGAACTGTCATTAATTAGTGTATAATGTTAATCATAAAAGATTTTAGATTATAAAATATACGTTTTTATGAAAAATTTGATTATTTTTAGGACATTGAATTTTTTTATGCAGTACAAGTTGAATAAAAAATATGTGATAGAGAATTAATTATAGGTTAAGAAAATATACAACTTTTCAAAAAATTCAATTATTTCTTGGACAACTTTTATATACGTAGTATAAATTAGAAAATTCAAACAAAAAAAACTAAATAGGATTAAAACTTGTAAGATATAAAAATATATGTAATTATGAATGAAATACTTATAAACAATCTTATAAGAATTTTAAACAGAACCAATTTTTAAAGTTTATTTATAAAAATATGAAGATCATAAAATCATAGAAAAATGATTATTAGAAACCTTAGAATTTTATTTTATTTTTGGTATAGTCACTTTCACAAGGTAACATAACACAATAATTAGAAATTTTCTACGTAGTTCTGTTTTGAAGAGTTCAAATTAAATATGACTCATTTAAGGCATATGAATAAGATTAACCCTATCTAGATGAATGATCTATATTACAAGTAAGTCTTAGGATGAATTTGGAAACATTTTAGGGTTAGATTTAAGACAACAAAATAAGTATAAAAATCATTTTTTATTTATTATGGTACTTCAAAAATATGTAACTTTTAATTGCAATTGTGTAAAATTTTGCAATTTATCTTTGTCTAGGGTAAGTCCACATGATCCAACATATAAGTGACATGAAAAATCCATGAATGAATGACTTATCAAAAGGCCACAATACCTAGGTTTTTGGTGGACCAAAATCTCACAAATTTATATCTTTTTACATGGTTAAAATTGTTACACATCAAACCTTACTTAATGGACCACTTATATGGCTAGAAATTAACTAACATGGTGAAATCAAGACTATGTGTTTTACACGACCAAGGAGGAACTACCTAGGCTAGTTAAATATTTTTATTCCTAAGTAATGATTACTTATTTAGGATCCAATGAAAAAGGACTAACTAAATCCTTGGAGTAACCAAATTAGACAAACTAGGTAGTTAGGAGGAATATTTTAATATTTTTTTACATCTATATAAAGACACTTTGAGACCAAATTTTCCCACATCTTAGTCGTGAGTTTCTTTAGAGAAAACAACCAATTTCTCTTGTTTTTAGTAGTCAAAACTGTGACCTACCATAAGTCACCTTACAAACTTTTCAAAATTCACCAAATTCCTAAGCTTTCATGTGATATTGAGGAAGGAAGTGGGACCAATTCCACTTCACCTTTTCAAGAGCTTTTCAAGGAAGCTTTAAAGGTTTAAGGTAAGGGAAGTTTAACAATTAAAATTAGTTAGAAGAGAGTATGTAATATCATGTGGTTAATATAATTTAATTAAGAGTTAAATTGAACTTTTAATATATTAATCGACCTTAGTGAGAAAAGAGTTTAGAAAAAGGCTTCAGAGGTTTTTGAAATTCATGATGATCACATGTTGTATATGAAATTCTATGTGACACTTAGAGACCCTGACTATTCGATAAGGTTCTATTATAAATATTGCATCATATGGTGAAATGGTACCATATGACATGACGATGAAGTTAGGGAAGAATCGTGTATCATGTAAAAACTCTCATTTAGTCACGATTTAATTTAAACTAGTAAATTTAAGTAAGTTCTTAAGTTGAAATAAATAATTCTGAGAAGTTAACACAAAGAAAAGTTTATGTGTTTTAAATATTTAATCACTATATATATTTTCTGACATAATTTTTTATTGAGAAACTTATCCTTACTCGCCTGTGTCAGTGGTTTTGACACATGTGATGATCTCATATTTTATTTGTGTAAGTAGATTAACAAGTTGGATTATGTATGCATTGAGAAGCTTGTTTGTTGAAGAAGAAATAAAATTTATGTCTAAAGATTTAAATATGATGTAATGAATATTAATATTTTTTTTAATGAAATTCTATAAGTATTCTTCAGTTCAATGATGTTATGTTAAATTGTGAAGTAAAAACAAATAAAAAAAGAAATGTTGTCTTTAATTCCAAAAGAATATGAATGAGGTTCTTTATAGTTACACAAACATGTTCAAATTAATCTAAATAACATTTTTAGAAAATAAACATTTTCTGTCACAGATAATAAAACAAAGAAATACATAGTATGTTGGTAATGACGAAGTTGGGTCGTTACATAAAGGATTTAGCCTAGTATAAAGTTGACATACATGTTCATCATGTGTATCCTTTATACAAGTCCTGTAACCTTGAGCCCTAGTGGTTCTTAGGACGAAAAGGCCAATAAAAAGGAGTTTTTGGGGGGGCTAAGTTTTTAGCAATTGTCTTTTGGTCGAGTGTGTTATTGATGTGTTCAACTTTGATGAATTAGGTTACTTTTATTCGAGTGTAGTGAGTCAAGAGTTGAGTTGTTGTCATCCTTGGGTAGGTGAAAGCTTGGGAGGGAATGTTGTCGTTTTCGACCAAATGAAAACTTAGGAATGTCTTGATTAGAGAGGTCCTGACCAAATGAGAATTTGAGAGATTTGGTCTTTGACCTCGGCCAAGTGAAAATTTGGGAATGTTATGAATGGAAAATACTCATCCAAGTGAAGATGTGAAAACCTCGTTGAATGCCTTGGCCAAGTAACAACTTGAAAGGGTCTTTGTAGAGAGGTTTCCGCCAAGTAGAGACTTGGGAGCCTCATTGAATATGTTAGATCAAGATGAATAATATATTAAGTTTTGATTAATTACAGAATAGACGGATCAATATCAGACTGAAGCATTGCAAGCCAAAGTCAGATGAAGCAAGTACAAACGAAGATGGACCCCTCAAAGTCTACATCCCAAGAAGTTTTCATCTACACTTGATAGACCAAACACATGCCTCAAGACAAAGTTTCAAGACTGATGACAGACGAAAAAGTGAAGTCCAAAATAATAGACGAAGTAACTTGCGCCAGATTTCAAATCAAGCTGTTACTCAAAGAAGCTTTAAAAGATGGATAAGAGACTGTGCAAAACATCTGTAACACGAAAAGAAAATCTTGCTTTTTGATGATGTCTCTGATCAAGTTAGAAAAAAAGCTCTGAACATGCGCTGACTCCGCTGTGCATTCATTTATTGTTCTGATTGATATCTGTCACACGTTTGAAGACTTCAAGAAGGAAAGGACAACAGTCTCAAAGATGAGTCTAACAGATCCAAAGGGAAAACTCCACCTTGCCTCATTCTAAGTTGACGATTTCAAAGCTTCACCTAAGGTATGGGGGGTTCTTGTCTCAAAAGTGGATTCTATTGTGTGTTCTCTTGCTATTTCGTTTTCCTTTGCTCTGTTTTGTTGTGAAACTGGAACCCTAGAGTGGTGACTGAAGTTTTCAACTTGAGTTCTGTATGAGACAACCTTAATGGGATATCATCAACTAAAATACTAAGAGAATGACTTAGTGCAAGAGGAATCTAAACTTGGGTGTTGAAAACAAATGAACTTGAGTAAAAAGGAATGAGATTTAAGTTAAAATATGAGTGCTCTAATAATAAAATGTAATTATCAAAATTTATTTTCGCATTTTATTTCAAAATAAAGGATTTATTTTAAGAAATACGTGCACTTCTTTGAATTAGTAAAAAGAGGTGTTACAGTGAGGACTTGGAAGCCTCGTTTCATGCTTCGACCAAGTGACAACTTGGGAGAGTCTTCATAAAGAGGTCTTAACCAAGTGAAGACTTGGGAGCCTCGTTGCACACCTCAGCCAAGTGACAATTCTGGAGGGTTTTCGTAGAGAGGTCTTAGCCAAGTGAAGACTTGGGAGTCTTATTGCATGCTTCAACCATGTGACAACTAAGTGACAATTTTGGAGGGTTTTCATAGGGAGGTCTCAGCCAAGTGAAGACTTGGGAGCCTTATTGCATGCTTAGACCATGTAACAACTTAAGAGGGTCTTCATAGAGAAGTCTCAACTAAGTGAAGACTTGGGAGCCTCGTTGCACACCTCGACCAAGTGACAACTTGAAAGGATTTTCATAGAGAAGTTTTGGCTAAGTGAAGACTTGGGAGCCTCGTTATACGCCCCAATCAAGTGACAAATTGGGAGGGTATTCATAGAAAGGTATCCACCAAGTTAAGACTTGGGAGTTTCATCGTGTGTCTCGGCCGAAGGATCTTGAACGGAGATGGTGATTGATCATAAATAAATGAAAATGTTTTTTTCAAAAAAAAAAAATTTGTATCCATTATATTTGCTTTTTTTCCTCCTTATCCTTTTTAAAGCATATATGCACAAAACAAGGCTTTGAAATTTTCAATTTTGTTTTTAAGTAATGTATACAAAAAAAAGTATGCCATTGAAATCCCATGCGTTCCTGACTTATGCTATTTAGAAGTGTTGATTCTTCGTATTATACTTCGTTTTGTTGCCTCAAAGATGAATGAATGTACATAAATCAATATTAGTTGCTCGCATAAAATCGAACTGGATTCGATATTAGATGGTATTTCCCTGTGCATTGATGATTTTTTCTATTAGTTACTTATCCATCTTGTTTCTCATGGTCTCCATCTCTAGTTCAATACTTTGGTGTAAGATAGAATTTTACTTTGGGTCCCATAATGGATGTCAAAATGTAGTTACAAAGTATTTTTTGTTTTTTGATGTCTGGTTCTAAGAATTAGTCTTTGGTCTCTTAACTTTGGTTTTCACTCTTCGAACTTCAGCATTTGGTGCTCGACTGTTCGAAGAAAGGGAATGTACTTGTAAAAGACATTCTAACGCTTAAGTTAATATTCGACCTTTGAGCTTTAAAGAATATTAGAATCAGTGCTTACCTTATAACTTTCATCGCATATTTATATTTTTTATCGTGGACTCAATGCTACTCTTCCATAGGCTTAGACTATTTAATATGTTATTTTTTTAAATAAATTTAATCATGTCACATGTCACCTTTGTTATAAGCATTTGGCTTAATGATTTCTCACTAGAAAATTTTCCCTATAGTTGAAACCTATAAGATTCAGGCTAGAGAATTCAACCTACAGATTCAGCCTATAAGATTCAATCTAAAGCTTATAAGATTTTGTCTGTAATATTCAATTCAGAAAATTTGATCTATAAAATTCAATCCATAGAATTCACTCTGTACAATTTAACTTCTAAAGTTGGGTAGTTGATAGAAATGGGCCAGTTACGGAAATTATTTTCATAACTAGGCCTAGTTAAAAACTTATTATAGAGGGGAAGTTTTTTTTAACAGCGATGAAAGAGAGAGGGACGCCACACATAAGGAAGAGACACGTGGACGTGTATGAGTGGATGAATGGTTGGGCGCCCGGTAGCATAGCGCACATCACGCCATTAATCCACGTGGCGTGAAGTGTGAGACCCATTGCAGTATAGCGGGATCTGTGCAAGTGTTTCCCATTGGGGAAAAGGAAAAGGTAACAGAATAGGGAAAAGGTAACATATAGGAGTAAAGGAAAACCAACAAATAAAAAATATTAGAACCTAGAAGAGCAACAACCCAGGTAATGCAACTTGGAAACAAAAATCTAATTTTTAAACTAAAAAACAAACAAATAAAAAATATTAGGATCTGGAAAAGCCACAGACAAGGGTAAAGGAAAAAGACAATCTGGAAACAAAAATCTAACTTCACCACATGGGATGCACATAGATCCCCCTTCACTGCAATGGCCTCAAACTTCACGTCACGTGGACCAATGACGTGATGTCCGCTCTGCTACCGGGCGTCCAACCTACCATCCACTCACGCGTGTCCACGTATCTCTTCCTTATGTGTGTCGTCTCTCTCCCTTCCATCACCCTTGTCCACGTGTCTTTTCCTTACGTGTGACTCCCCTCTCTCTTCTGTCACCGTTGAAAAAGAACTCTCTCTATAATAAATTTGTAACCAGACCTAATTACAAAAATAATTTTCATAACTGACCCATTTTTGTCAATTAACCTCTTAAGTTAATATAGAGAATTCAATCTATAAAATTAAGTTCAACCTATATAATTCGACTAATATAAAATTTGACAAACCAATTAATCACGCATATTCAATATAACTATAAAACATATTATTCTTACAATAAAGATAATCACGTTATTTACGTGATTCTAGGTGAACCATCTTATTTTTAGTCGTATCCAAACACAACGAAGTGAGCAAAGCTAAATATATGTCATGTCATGTTGGTGAGGTGTGTCCAGGCAAAAAAAATCTATACTGGACCATTTTGTTAAAAATTTACAAATATGGGTCTAGTTTGAAATAATTTACAAATATGAGGTTGTTTTGTAGGAGGCGTCACGACTCACGACGCCTTCTATGTGGTTGTAGCTGAGTGGGGACGTAGTACTGTAACACAATTTCATGTACATTGAACACGTGGACTAATAAAAACGAAAGCGCCACATGTTGTAGCGCCTTTAATACTTTTTCTGACAAGTCAGAGGGTCATGACACGTGGGTCAATGAAAATGGAGGCACCACGGTCAACACCACCTCTAAAAAAGTCAACATTTATTTTCAAAAAAAAATTAATTTGGATTTTATTGTTTTTTTGAAAATAATTTTTATTATCAATTTTTTGTTAGTTGCTATTCTTTTAGTTTTAATCACTGTAATTATAGTATTTATAATTGTGAATTTTTTATTAATTTTAAAATAGTTTGTGTAGTTATAATAATTGTATTTTAGATTTTTTTTAATTAGGAATAAGAAGTTACACCATTTCGTAAAATTTGAGTATCATTTCGTTAAAAAAAAGTTACCAACTAAAATAAAATCAAAAGTACATAAATTTTAATGGTGACGCTTTTTATTTCTACGTTAAAAATAATCTAAAATACAATTATTATCACTACACAAACTATTCCAAAATTAAATAAAAAATTCATAACTACAAATACTATAATTACATTAATCAAAACTAAAAAAATATCAACTAAAATAAATTAATTTCTGCATTATTAAAAATTATTTAAAAAAATCTAAATTAAAAAAATTAAAAAATGTTAACTTTTCATAAGGTGGTGTTGACCACGATGTCTTCACTTTGTTGACTTTTTAGAAGGCGTCGTTGACCGTGACCCGGGGCGGAGGGCCAACCGCCCCCCCCCCCGCCCAAAATTTTTGTTTTTTATTTATTTTTAAAAATTTTTTTTTTAATAAATATATATATATATATATTAATAATAATTATATATATTAGTAATAAATATAATATTAATATATAAAATTATATATATATATATATTAATAATTATATATATATTAGTAATAAATTTAATATTATTATTATTATTATTAAATATATATATATTAATAATAAATTTATATATATAAATTAATTTATATATATAAATTAATTTTTATATATAAATTTATTTATACTAATAATAATTTTATATATATTAATAATAAATTTTAATTTTTTCTAAATTTATTTTAATTTATGTTAAAAAAATTATTATATAATAATAAATTATATCTAACCGATTTAAAAAAATAAAAATAAAAATAAAAAAATTAATTTTTTTTAAAAAAAAATTCTGCCCCTCCCACATTATTTTTCTGACTCCGCCTACGTTTCATATCTAACTGACAGATGTCTTCACTTTATTAACTATTTAGAAGGCGCTACTGTGATTCCTCCCATTTTATTGACCCACTTATCATGATTAGCTGACATCAAGTAGACGCAGTG
This sequence comes from Hylodesmum podocarpum, assembly GCA_026586105.1. Lineage (NCBI taxonomy): Eukaryota > Viridiplantae > Streptophyta > Magnoliopsida > Fabales > Fabaceae > Hylodesmum > Hylodesmum podocarpum. The sequence continues at coordinate 3,854,231 of JALJEV010000367.1, read as the reverse complement.
ACTTGTGAGGCCTGAATTAGTGACTTGTGATGCCTGAATTATTAAAAACACCGGCAACTATGGTGTCTTTTATACTATGGTGTCTTTTAATAAAACAACCTCCCAACTATAATAATAAATTAAAAACCAATTCTATTTTTATAAGGGTTTTAAAAAATAGATCCAATTTAGTCATTTTGCCTGTCTCCGGACCCTAACCATAACACATGTCTGTCCGTAATACAAATCTGAATCATCACATGTTGTTTTGCAGTGAATTGGTGCATATACTGTATAATGACAAAAGCCATTTTCTTTGTTTCTTTTTTCGGATGCATTTGGTAAAAGCCAAAATCCCACTAGGACCCACAAATCATGGTACGCTTGTACGAGCAACTATTGCCCAAGAGACCCATCGGAACCACCAGTTCATTCATCCACGTAATTGTAAAAGAATATATATTCTCCATTTTCTACACAAAAATGGTTGAAAATTTTATATTATAATAAGTTTATTTTATGTTATGTCACTAAACTAAAAAAGGATAATTATTAGATAGAATGAAATAAAATAGATTCTATTAAGTGTTTTTTTTTATTCTAAATATTTTATATTATTTAATAAGTTCCTGCGTTTCTTTTGCAAAATTCATTTACAGAAGTAATCTTGATGAAACTGATCTTTTGGTATGTCTGATTTATTCTTTTATAAAATTAATTAAGAAAAATTAATATCAAAGCATATATTTTGAGAGAATTCATATTAAAAAACTAATTTTATTCTTTCACTGAAAATTAGTTTTATCTAAATAATAGAATAAAATCATTCTTCAAATATGATTATACCAGTATGTTTCTAAAAAGATTATGAATTCTTAGTCTAGAATCCATTTTATTCTGCAGAAAAATTAAAAAATATATTGAATTTCCAAATAAATTACAATCATTACAAAACAATTTTGAAAGTGCAAATTTTAGATAAGGAACATTCGTAAGGCAAACCACGTTCTAGTTTTACATCCGCCAACGTAGTTTTCAAATAGAACAAAGAAGTACTTTTGACGAGAAGATTCACGCATCAACACGGATTGGTTATTTGGAGAAGTGAAGCAAATTATTTTATAAGGACCAAGTATCATTGGTTCCAATTACTATAGGAGCATGCCAGCAAGATAAGTGGAAGTGGTTGGAAAGTATCAAAGTGGTGAAAAACCTTTTAGCCAACAAGAGCTTTCATCATATCTTCATGTATTCCAATTTGGAGCATTTCATCATCAAATGCATAAAGTCTGTTACTATATGGTAAGCAATTACATTACATTCGTGTCTCTTATACCATAGTCTCGGTTACTTCTAACTTTCAATTTTTTGCGTTCTGCCTCCACCAAGTACTCAATCCTCAACCCCAAAAAAAAAATTAAAAAAAATGAGAATTTTTTCTTCTATAATACTGCTTTCAATTGTTGTGCTGCTTTCTCTTCTTTCCACAGCTTATGCTACAAATTTAGCTGAAAACAATTTTGTTCATTGCCTCATGAACCATTCTGAGCCGTCTCACCCCATAACTTCAGCAATTTTCACACAAAAGAGTTCCTCATTCTCTTCAGTGTTACAAGCCTACATCAGAAACCTTCGTTTCAACACCTCAACAACCCGGAAGCCATTCCTCATATTGACCCCTTTTCATGTTTCACATGTGCAAGCAGCAATTTTTTGTGGCAAAAAGCACAACTTGTTGATGAAAATCCGAAGCGGTGGCCATGACTATGAAGGGGTGTCTTATGTGGCTTCTCAACCATTCTTCCTTCTTGACATGTTCAATTTCCGATCCATTGAGATTGAGATGGATACCGAGACGGCGTGGATCGGAGCTGGTGCAACACTTGGAGAAGTTTATTATAGAATTGCTGAGAAGAGTAAAACTCATGGTTTTCCAGCAGGGGTTTGTCCCACTGTTGGTGTAGGAGGACACATAAGTGGCGGTGGCTATGGCAATCTAATGAGAAAATATGGCACTTCAGTGGATAATGTTATTGATGCACAAGTAGTTGATGCTCAAGGTAGATTGCTTAATAGAAGAACAATGGGTGAAGATCTCTTTTGGGCCCTTAGAGGTGGTGGTGGAGATAGCTTTGGTGTGGTACTTGCCTACAAAATAGAACTAGTTCAAGTTCCTGAAAAAGTCACTGTTTTTCAAGTTGAGAGAACATTAGAGCAAAATGCCACTGACATAGTCTACAGTTGGCAACATATTGCACCTACTATTGACAATGAGCTTTTCATTAGGCTCATTTTGGAGGTGGTAAACGGTACAGAAGTTGCAGCAAAGACAGTGAGAGCTACTTTCATAGCTCTCTTCCTTGGTGACTCCAAAAGCCTTGTTTCTCTCATGAATGAGAGGTTTCCTCAATTGAGTTTGAAGTATTCGGATTGCACCGAAACGAGCTGGCTTCAATCTATTCTGTTTTGGGACAACATAGACATTGGAACCCCGGTTGAAATTTTGCTTGAAAGACAACCTCAGTCTCATAAGTACTTGAAAAGAAAATCCGACTACGTGAAGAAACCAATTTCAAAAGATGGTTGGGAAGGGATTTGGAACAAGATGATTGAGTTGGAGAAAGCAGTGATGTATTTCAACCCTTATGGTGGAAGAATGGATGAGATTCCATGGACAGAAACAGCTTTGCCACATCGTGTGGGTAACCTATGGAAGATTCAATACCAAGCAAATTGGTATGAGGCAGGGGAAGATGTAGCAGAAAAGCACATAAACTTGGTAACTGAACTTTACAAGTATATGACTCCTTTTGTGTCCAAGAACCCAAGACAATCTTTTAAATGCTACAAGGACTTGGATTTGGGCATCAACAACCACGCTTATTTTGACTACTTTGAAGGGAGTGCTTATGGTGTTCAATATTTCAATGGTAACTTCAAAAGGTTGGTTCAAATAAAAACTAAGGTTGATCCTACCAATTTCTTCAGGACTGAACAAAGCATCCCGGTACATGGCCTTGTGGAATTTGTTAGAATGGTTACTGAAAAATCGTTGGTTTCTATTTTGTTCGGGTTGTTGGCATTACATTGGATTAGGAGCCTCAAGTAACATGTTCCACGTTTCTCTTGTAATTATTTATGTACTACTACTATCTTTTATCTTCGTACAAGAAGTTCTTGTGTTAGTGAAAAACTTTGGCTATATGTATCTACAAATTAAGTGAGTAATCTGGATGAAATTGTTTTGAATAAATTAACAAATTGGTTTATCAAATTTTAGAACGCTTTGATATCAGTATCTTATATTAAAAAAAGAATACATAAATATGTTATTTTTATTATGATTCTTAATTTTTATAATTTATTACTATTTTAATATTTAATATTAAAGTATTTTGTTTATATAATTTATTTTAAATTATGGGTTACCCATTGGTTTTGCGAGCTTTTGGCGGCTGAAGTTCATGTTAACTTATAGTATCTTATTCTATCCAAAAACCTCCTAATAAAAGCCTTTTGTAGCCTTCTCGTAGATTAAAAAACACACATTTTAGTAACGTTATAATTGCTAGTAAAACTATTAAAAATTGACGTTTAAATAATCATATAATAGATAATTCTAAAAATTTGGAGATATTTAAAGATAATTTAAAAGTTAAAAAAGTCTAGAGACTGAAAAATATTTACAAATAATAAAATCTTATTGAAAAATTTAAAGAATAAATGTTTATGTATGATGTAGAGTTATTAAAATGACTATGTGTACTTGAGATCAAATAGATATATAAAAAAATTGAAGCATTATATATATTTTTCCTCAATTAATGAAGCAAGACATCATTTATCATGGATCAATCATAAGAAGGATCTAAAATGAGTGATCACATGATTTATGATGCTTAAACAAGTGTGATGATCATGAAAAATGAGATCAAATTCTATGCCTTGAATTAGAAGTAATCTCACGGCTAGAATTTGATGTTGAATGATTGATCAAAACTTAGAAGGTTGATTTGAATTTGCACCCTTAATTAAGAAATTATCAAGTGGTGGAGATTTAAATCAAGTTAGTTGAAATTCCACTGACTCCTTTCTTTTCCCATCCACTCTCCTTTAAGAGAGTGTAATCCACTCGCTTAATTGGATCATAAAACACTTAGGCCCATAATAAAGGAGTCTTGACTGAAAATTAAGAAGTCAACTCAAGGTCCATTATTCTTTTTCCTTGGCCGAAAAATATGTTGATCATATCAAAGGATGTGATATTTGATGAGATGCCAGAATGTCAGTGAAGTACATAAACATCACCAGTCTCATCCATCGTGGAGGAAAGTCACAGACCAAGTTCATATCTAAGATCGAGCTCATCTTCATCAAGTCCAAGACCAAGTTAGACAGAAGTTCTAGAATCAAGTTTTGCATTAGCAATAAGATGATCACAAAGAGATCGACAATCTTAGCACGCTATGAGGATTTTGTTACCAATATCGTTGCATATGTCTATTTGCTATTGAACCAACAAAGAACAAAGAAGTAGGTACAGAATAAGCATGGTTTACGACCATGGATAAAGAAATTCACATGATCTAGAAGAATCAAACATGGGAGCTTGTAGACAAGCCACTAGAGAAGGAGATCATTTGACTTAAATAGGCATACAAGATCAAGTACAATGATGATGGGAGCATTGAAAAGTATAAAGTCCAACTAGTTTCCAAGGGATATTCACAAAAATCAAGAGTTGATTTCAATGAAACATTTGCACCAGTAGTTTGCATGGAGACAATTAGGACAATACTTGTACTTGCATGTCAACTAAAGCTTCGTATATCAATTGGACATTAAGTCATCATTCTTAAATGAAGATCTCAAGGAAGAAATATAAGTGGAGCAACTTAAGGGATACGAGATAAAAGGGTAAGAAGAAAAAGTCTACAAGCTACGCAAAGCTTTATATGGTCTCAAACAAAAGCCACAAACATGGAACAACAAGATTAAAAGTCCCATTGAGTCATCACTATATGTTAAGAAGCAAGGTGCACGTGACTTCCCCATTCTATGTCTCTATGTTGATGATCTAATTTATACAAGTACAAGCAAAGAGATGATCAAGGAATTCAAAGAAGCTATGATGCAAGAGTATGAAATGACCGATCTCGATTTTATGAAGTATTTTCTTGACATGCAAATCAAGCAAGAACCAAAGAGGATATCAATCTCAAAGGAAAAGTATATTGATGATTTATTGAAGAAGTTCCAAATGAAGGACTACAAGCCAATGCCGACATCAATGATGACTAATGAGAAGTTTTCAAAGTATAACAAAGCTGAAAGGGTAGATGAAACAATCTACAGAGTCTTGTGAGATCTCTTATCTATCTTACTCATACAAGACCCTACATTTTTTTACGTAGTCAGTATGGTATCAAGATTCATAGCCAAGCCAAACAAGGATCATTTTGTAGCAACAAAAAGAATTTTTAGATACATCAAGGGAACAAAGTATCATGACATTTTGTATGAGTCAGAAGAAGACAACCGCCTACGAGGATACACATATAATGACTGGATAGGAAGTGTTGATGATCGAAAAAGCACAAGTGGTTATCTTTTATGTCTTAATACTAAACCATTATCCTTGTTATCTAAGAAGCAAACAACTATAACACTATCTTCAGCAAAAGCAGAGTACGTTGTAACAACAAGTGCCGCATGTGAAACAATTTGACTTAAAAGAATTCTGCATGATCTTCAAATCGGTAAAAAGGTGCCGACTATATTATATTTCGACAATATGTGAACAATAGCCATGACAATGTATCCAATATTTCACCGACAATCAAAGTACATCTAAATAAGACATCACTTTATTTGAGAATTGATCGAGAATGAAGAAATTGAATTACAATTCTGCAAAACAGAAGAACAACTGACATCCTACAAGAAAAAATCGGAGTTACATAAATGGTGTTATATAAAAATTGGTGTTCAAATAATCATTTAATAGATAATTATAAAAATTTAGAAATACTTAAATATAATCTAAAAATTTTAATGCGTAGAAAGTTGAAGATATTTTTAAATAATAAAATCTCATATAAAAATCTAAAAGAATAATATTCATATATAATATAAATAAAAAAATTTCTTAAAATGGATGTATGAAAAATTAAAAATTCCATTTATCTTTCTTCCAGTTCACTCGTTCATACTAACACAATAACACTATCTCCCCCCACTACATTTCCCAGCGGTACAAATTTCATTGAAAAAGAAAACGTGGCTTAATTTGAATTCATGTGGCACTCACGAAACTCTAAACTTTTTTCCACTTTGAACTCTCTCTTTGCTCGTTCTCCCACCTTGTTCTCTCAACTCTACAATTAAACGTCCATTCTTTAAGGCACTTTATGGATCTTTGCAGCATGGAATTTTATATTGGTGAACATTTTTTCTTTTGACTTAATCTTGAGTTTTAATCATGCATGTTGCGTACGATGTTTGTGAGAGTGATAAAATTAAATAATATATAAAAACATTGCATTAAATATTTCGTATAATTTGTTATTAAAGATATTTCTTATTTTAAATAATTATATTTTCAAGCACTTTAAAAACTCACAGAAACATATTTGAGTGTTTACAATAATAACTTTTTACTCCTCTTGGTATTTATGTGATATATATAGTTTTTTAAGAAAAATAATATTTAATATATTACTTTATGAAAATATAAGAAACGATCGGAAAAAAAAAATAAATAACAGCACGACGTCGTTGAGTAATATCTAAATTGTTAACATTATGAGATTTTAGCTGTTAAAACAAAATTATAAAACTTGAAAAATGGATTTGTGACCGGTTAACTCTCCCGGAGCATTTAAGGTCATAAAACTTTATAGGATTTTCTAATTCTTACTGTAGTTTCTTTTTTCTCCTAAAATTAGCATTTTATTCCATGTATTACATGGATTATATTTATATCATATAAATAAAATAAATAATTATTATGCAGAAAACAACATTGTGATAAGTTAAAGACTTGCATAATTTTATATTTTTATTTGTGAAAAAATATTTTTATGAAATACAAAATTGATTGAATAGTATAATTGAAATGAACATTAAAACTAATATAGAAAGAGAAATTTTTTTGTATTCACTTTAAACTAAAAATAGAGAAAAAAGTATGATTTCCACATTAAAAAATCAACGTGAAAAATAATAATATATTTATTATCAATTTTAATTATTTTTTATAATTTGATAAATTTAGGTTAATGATATACTTATTTTCATTTGATAATTATACACATATAGAACTCTATTTTTAGTTCTTCAAATATTTTTTTTCTTATTTTAATCATTATAAAAAATTTTGTCAATGTTTTCAGGTCCTCTTGGTGACTTTTCTATTAAATAGTTAAATAAAATTATTTTATGGTAGTTAAAATACTTTTTTTAACGGTAAAATATCACCAAAAATAATTCTTATTGAAAAAGATAATGAAAATGTTACCAGAAGTAAAATGATTACATACCAAGTATTCAAAAACTAAAACTAAAAAAAATTAAAAATATTGACATTATGAATATTTAAGAATTAACAAATAATATTTAAGAATTAAAACTAGAATCATAAAAGTTGGACAAGGCTTTTATTTTCTTCCATTTGTCACCAACATGAAAAATAAATGTTTCTTTCGTCTTTACAATTTTTTTTAAATTGCACCTGTAAGAAAAGTCTAGTCTGTAAATTGCAGGTGCTAATTGAAGATACGATGCAGTGAGTGATGGACCCCATTAATGAATCCCTTTTATTAACATTGCTTCAACGGTACATTTCCATTCACTTTTAATATTACTTTTCTCTCCCAATCTATTATTACTTTATCTCTCAAATATGTCATATCAGACATGGCGTTCTTCCAATCAAATAATTACACGTGCGAAAATATTAGTGGTTGACTCCAAGAAGAAATGCTCATATCATAGTCAACTCACATCTCTTCCTCCATCATCATACTTTATTTCGTTGCCTTCAAGAGATGAATGAGTTTATATAAAATGAAGATTATTATTGAGACCCAGTTGTACACTAAAACAATGACTAGCATCACTCTACTTCCTCTTTTCTTCTCTATCTTTCTTTCTTTCATCTTTTCTCACACTTCTTCATCTGAACCAACAACAGTTGGTTATGGCTATACCATCTCAACTGTTACCAATTCTCCCGTTAAGAACACTTTGACCGCAAACCTTAACCTCGTCAAACCCTCCTCTGTTTTCGGACCCGACATCCCACACCTCTCCCTCACTTCCAGGTAACCAATTAATTAACTTTATTGACTTCTGTCTTTTCGTAGAAACATAACTCTGTTATATAATTTTGACACATCATCTATCTATCTATCTATGCATCTAAATAATTAGTTGTTCTGAATTGTAGTTTTGAGAACAAAGATAGATTGAGAGTAAGAATCACTGACTCCAACCACCAAAGATGGGAAATTCCACAACAAGTCATTCCTAGAGAGTCCTTTTCCCAAAATTATTACCCTCTTCGTTCACTCAACAGCAAACAAGGTTCTTCCATTCAGCCAAAACAGACTCTTACTCTCACACATCCAAACTCAGACCTTATCTTCACTCTTTACAACACCACTCCATTTGGCTTCACAGTCTCACGCAAGTCCTCCAATGATGTCCTCTTTAACACCACACCAGACCCTTCCAACGCAGAAACTATTCTTGTTTTCAAAGATCAGTATCTGCAGCTTTCTTCATCTCTTCCATCACAAAGAGCCTCCCTATACGGCCTCGGTGAGCACACAAAGAGTTCCTTCAAGCTGCAACCGAATCAGACCCTCACGCAGTGGAATGCAGACACTCCAAGTGCCACACTGGACCTGAACCTTTATGGGTCTCACCCTTTATACTTGGACGTGAGATCAGCCTCCTCTGATGGGAGAGTGAAGGATGGCACCACACATGGAGTGTTGTTATTTAACAGCAATGGAATGGACATTGTTTATGGCGGTGATCGCATTACTTATAAGGTCATTGGTGGGGTTTTTGATCTCTATTTCTTCGCTGGATCCTCTCCACAACTGGTGTTGGAACAGTACACTGAACTCATTGGCAGGCCTGCTCCCATGCCTTATTGGTCCTTTGGTAAGTGAATCACATACAACACCAAACTTGTGTCGAAGTTTTAAATTGTGGTCCAAGTTTCGTTGCAATCCTTGATATTGTAGAAAATTACAGAGAAATGTGCTTGTGGTGGCAAAGACTCTAAAATAATCCTTAACACTATGGCCAAAATTTTAGTTGCTGAAACCTTACTTTTGAGCCTATGATTACATTTATACAACTAGGGTTGAAGTTAAATAAAGAAAACAAGTATAGATGTGACATAGCATTGAAGCTCAACTCAGGTGTACGTTTTTCTATTGTTTCTATATTGTATCTTTGATCAGAGAGTAAACTTCAGAGTATTCACATGCCATGACAGGTTGCAAAAGCTAAATAGAATTTGGTTTGGGAGAGGGAACTTCTGAATGATTGTGATTTGATTAGTAAAGAATTTGACTAGGTGAATGCCGCAGATAAATTGCGTAAACATAGTTTGACCTAGTTTGTACTATTGTATAACTTGCTTCTATAGTTTTATATTTTCCATAATGTACAACGTGATTTGTGTTACTGATCATTTTTAGGATTACTCTTAAAAAGTGGGGTAATGGGTAAATGACAAGGCAACAAAGCAGTTAGCTATGCTATCGGTAAAGTTGTTTAATTTTTTCTACACAAGTTTTTGAGTGAACATTGGTTCTCATACATTAATAAAATTACTACAGATTCTAAAAGGCAGAGAATAAGTTACAAAAATGGTATGGCATTAATCAAAGGAAGTTAGTTACATATGTTTCCTCAAATGCTAGAGGCTAGTAAATATAGAAAGATTCATTTTACTATCAGAAGGGGATAAAGCTAATTTGCTCTGTGTATTCTTTTTTTAGAATGCTTTTACCACGGATAAGGACGAATTATAAATGTGTTGGTGTACTGTGTGTACTTCATGAATTTTCCAACAGATTGGGCCACAGACATCAAATTCTTAGTTATGAATTGCAATTTTCTGACTATTTATGCTAATACATTATATCTACTCCCCGAGTTAATCTCCATCATTATTATGTCTTGTGAAGGTTTTCATCAGTGTCGATATGGCTACAAGAATGTAAGTGATCTCCAGGGTGTGGTTGCCAACTATGCAAAAGCGAGTATACCCCTTGAAGTTATGTGGACAGATATTGATTACATGGATGCATATAAAGATTTCACATTTGATCCCATTAACTTTCCGGTGGATAAGATGAGAAGTTTTGTTAATACTCTTCACCAAAATGGTCAGAAATATGTGCTTATCTTGGATCCAGGTACCTAATTTTGACACTAAAAATCTTTCACACAAATCATATTATCCTCTTAATCTACGCGTCTTTTGTTAATTTGAGGCAAATCTTGGAAATAGGTATCAGTGTAAATGATACATATGCAACCTATGTTAGAGGTTTGAAGGCTGATGTCTACATAAAGAGAAATGGAGTCAATTATCTTGGTAAAGTTTGGCCTGGACCAGTTTATTACCCTGATTTTCTAAACCCCCGAAGCCAAGCATTTTGGGGTGGTGAAATAAAATTATTTAGGGACCTTCTCCCTTTTGATGGTGTTTGGATTGACATGAATGAGTTATCTAACTTCGTTACTTCTCCTCCCATTCCATCTTCAAATCTTGATAACCCTCCCTACAAAATTAACAATGGTGGAAATCTACGATCCATTAATGAGAAAACAGTCCCAGCAACATCTTTACACTATGGTAATATCACTGAGTATAATGCTCACAATTTGTATGGACTACTAGAAGCCAAAGCAACTAACAAGGCATTAGTGGATGTAACTGGTAAAAGGCCATTCGTCCTAAGTAGATCAACTTTTGTGAGTTCTGGTAAGTACACTGCACACTGGACTGGAGATAATGATGCTACATGGAATGATTTGGCATACTCAATCCCCTCCATATTAAATTCTGGAATATTTGGAATTCCAATGGTTGGAGCAGATATATGTGGTTTCGGAGGAAATACAACTGAAGAACTTTGCCGGCGCTGGATCCAGGTAAAATTGATCCTCAAATGCAGTAGTATCACTAGTATGGGATAATGTTTTCACTTGTGTGAAATGTCATTAAATATTCAAACCTCACCTTGCTTAATGTGCAAAAGTCACATGTGAAAAGTACTATGAACACAGTATACATGTCTAACTTGTTATTTTCCTTGATGTAGTTGGGAGCTTTTTACCCTTTTGCAAGAGATCATTCAACACTAAACTCCATCAGGCAAGAGCTTTACATTTGGGATTCAGTTGCAGCATCAGCTAGGAAAGTGCTTGGCCTTCGATACCGTCTTCTTCCTTATTTCTACACACTAATGTATGAAGCACATACAAATGGGACACCAATTGCAAGACCCCTTTTCTTTTCATTCCCCGAGGATGTCACAACATATGAAATAAACTCACAATTTCTGTTAGGCAAAGGGGTTCTTGTGTCACCTGTGCTACAATCTGGGGCAACCACTGTTGATGCATACTTTCCTAAAGGAAGCTGGTTTGACCTCTTTAATCTCTCAAATTCAGTGATTGCAGAATCAGGCAAGCATGTTACTCTTGATGCACCATCTGATCACATAAATGTGCATGTTGGGGAAGGTAATATTTTGGCCTTGCAAGGAGAAGCAATGACAACTGAAGCCGCTCGAAAAACTGCATTTGAACTTGTGGTGGTTATCAGTAGCAGTGGAAATGGTTATGGACAAGTGTATTTGGATGATGGGGAGGCACTTGACATAGCAGGGGTGAAAGATCAGTGGACATTGGTAAGCTTTAATGGCTCATTACACAACAATAGTGTTTTTGTTACATCAAAGGTCACTAATGGAAGATTTGCTCTGGATCAAAGGTGGATCATAGACAAGGTAACTATCTTGGGGATACCTAAGCATAAGAGATTTAATGGAATAGATATGGAAGTGAATGAGTTGAATATTGTGAATGGAACAAGTTCAATGAAAAAGGCGGTTGTGAACTCACAATTTGATAGCTCCTCTCAGTTTGTTAATGTACAAGTTTCAAAATTGTCGCTACTTATTGGAGAGGAATTCAAGCTGGAGATTGAGATCAGCTAGAAGTGTGCTTTAAGATTACAAATTCTCACCAAGAATTTGTGCTTTCTTTGCTGAGGCGTTTCTTTTTTACCACTGATAAGGTTACTATATAATAAGGATGCCATTATCCAAAGCCACGACACCAACATACATAAAATGTTCCTCATGGAATGACTGTACTTTTTTCAAGTAAAAATGCTTATAAGAATATCTTACTCCAACAATATCAGTTCAGACTTGAGAGTGCCAACCTGCATTGCTAGTTAAATTTGATAGTTCATAAATGATTTGACATTTAATATGTGTAAAGAGTAAAATGTTAACACATAAACAACTGTTTGACACATTAAGGTATTAGATTCATCTGTAATTCAACTTATATGAGATTTACTATGGAGGAAACTACAAATTGCTTCTGACACCAAATCTCCTAGATGATTTGCCATGTAAAATGTGTAGCGAAAATAAATGAATAAATATAACGTGAATTTTTTTAATAGTCTTATATATCCATCAACTCACAATATAATTTAGATTTAATAAAAGATAAATATATTTTTATTTGCCCTTAAAGACAAATTTATTTTTATTTACCCTTAAAGACAAATTTATTTTTAGGAGTTTGATAATCATTAATAAAAGTCTAAAAAGAAATATTTATCATCTTTAAATAAAAGAAAAAAAAAACATGACAATTAATATACTAGTAAAATCCCACTCGTACTGATTCTTTTTTATCAATAATAGCAATTTATATAAATAAAAAAAGTGCACATCACTATTTAGGATTAGTGTATTATATATTTATCTTGATATATTTCTACAAATAATTTTAAAAGCTTGTCTTATTTATTTTATTTTTTTTTTTATCACTCTTTTAAAATGAATAAACATATATTAGTCTTTACTATTTCATCCACAAAACATATTAACGAGTTCCAAGTTAAATTTAAAACATATATTAGTCTTTATTATTTCATCCGCAAAACATATTGAAGAGTTACAGATAAATTTAAAAGGTAAATTTCTCGATCATTAGAGGTGGGAATAGATAAGACCGAATTCTAAAATTTCACATATTAAACATATATTTTATTTTATAGGTTTAAATCTGGCTAATAACATTATTTCATATGTGATTTAATAGACTGATATTTTATCTTTAAAGATTATTTATAAAGAATTATTTACTAGATGTTTCTAAAATTTATATATTCTAAACATAAAAATAATTTTTATAACAATAGTAAGCGTATCATAAGTGTTTTTAACTTGATTGAGTCCGAAAGAGTGTGATATCAAAGGAAAACAAAACAAAACCTTAGAATAGTGAATGAGGGGTTTAAGAGCAGAGCATATTCAGTTCACTACTGAGCCAAGCTTGTGTTGTTGAAGTTGAAGAAACCATGTTTTCTCATACTCGCACTCGCACGCTTCCTCTCATTCCTCTCGCTTCCAAAGGTATTCATTCACTCTTTCTTTCTTTTCCCTCTCTTTTTCTCTTCACTGACCTAACGCCGTTTCTCTTTGGCGATTCCGAATCAAGTGTGTGCGCCTCCACTGGAAGCTCTCTACTCCACCCACATTGTCGGCGACAAACCCGTTCTGGTTCGAGATTTTATTCACTCTGCACTCTACCATCCGTTACACGGTTACTTCTCCCAAAGATCGCGCTCCGTTGGAGTTCTTCCTAATGCCATTAAATTCAATCAACTTCAAGGTCCTTTCATTTTTCTATTATCTCACTTAATTCATATTCGATTGTTAATTATTTATACTGTTTGTAGTGATAGGTATCTTAGATATTATGAATAAGGCTAAACTGCGTTCTCCACCTCCTTCAGGTTGTTAATCGGAAATCACATCCTAAGCCGTCTATTAACATAGGCAGTGTTTGGATAAGCTTCTTTAAAGAAAAAACAAGTTAAAATGAATTAAACTTTAGTTTAAGGGTCTCATCTTTTTAAGCACTTATAAGAGTAGAAAATACAGAGGAAAAATGATATTGGCTTCTCCATTAGCTAATGAGCTTGTTTGTTTCAACTTATTTATTAAAAATTCTTATTTTAATCAAATAAGTGATTATTTAAGAAGCAGATAGATTTGCTTCTTTCAAAAACCAGAAATCTGCCTTTTTAAAGCAGAAAGCAGTTTAGCAAATTAATGAAGTGGAATAACACAATTTAGCGTTGTCTATTACTTTTAATCTTCCATGGTTTGTACTGATGAAGTAGAGTGGTGAGACATTTTTCAGGGCGGAATGCTTATATGAAATACTTGGATAATATTTACAAGAAGAATGACATATCATGGTTTACACCAGTGGAACTTTTTAAGGTAGACTTGGATAACGTTTTTCTAAATTTTTTAGTCATATATGCCAATAGAGTGTTTTAGCCCTTTTATGTTTATCTATTCACTCTTGTAGCCGTGGTATGCTCATGCTATTGCTGAAGCCATCATGCACACTGCAAACTTCTCTGTTCCACTAAAAGTAAGTATATTGCAATCTTGTTGCATATGATCATTTTTTCTTGTCTAGGTTCATCTTGCTGCTTCCCCAATCTCTATATATATGTCTCATGCCTTTTATTATCTACGGATGCCTCATTTTCTTATTTATATTAATTTAGTAAGCATCATAAATTTATCTTGTTTACACAGGTTGTTACCTTTTATTGCTTCAGTCAGTAGTTGATACTATCCTCTAATTTGCAATCAGATATATGAAATTGGTGGTGGATCTGGAACTTGTGCCAAGGGTATCATGGATTACATAATGTTGAATGCTCCTGCAAAAGTTTATAACAGTATGACTTACACGTACGTATAGTCAATATAATATATATTCTATTACAAAACTATATTATAATTTAGACATAGTTTTTGATTCTTTTGTTAAGATAGTGGGCTGTGCTTATATTCTGAACCTCTGTTGTCTATGTAATTGATCTTTCTATGTTGCATAATTCCCGCATTAATAATTTCTGTTTAGGATCATTCTTTTATTTGGGAATTTTTCTTTAATTGAGACATGAAAGACAAATGATAGAGAAAATAAGAAATTAGGAAGCTGTTGCATTTTGATTTACTTGATTTTATTCTATTCTCAGCTGATTCCTACAGGAGGGTTTGGACCAATTCTGCAGGATTTTTCTTGTAAATTATTCTTTTAATTTCTGATGCACTCTCCTGACCGTGACAGTGTGTCTGGTTCAAAGGAGGGAAAGGGAAAAAAGGATTTTAATGGAGGGGAGGGAAATAGAGGTCCCTTCTTTCAGTTTGGTTTTCAAGAAGAGGAAGGAAAAGAGGAAAATGTTACGTTGTTTACTTTGCAAGGAGAGGAAAAGGAAAATTTGGATAATATACTGTTATATCCTCAATAATAGTAATAGTAGAGATGAGAGATATGATAAAATAAAATATCATGAAAATTTAGTCCATACAGTCCAAACATTACGAATCACTTTGCCTCCTCCAAATACCCCCAATATTGGAGAGGGCAAAAATGGGAGGAGGGAGAGATTTTACTTTTTAGTTTAACCCCCCATTTTTCCTGCCCATGCCTCCAAATTTTGTAACCAAACAAGGTAAAATTAAAAAACCTCCCATCCCCCCAACTTCCCTTGAACCAAACACATTGCAGAAGTTCCTTCTTGAATCTTGTCAAATTCGTTTGGAAGTCCAAATTTCCTTCTACTGTCAAATCCTATGTTTGGGCATCAGTACTTAACTAAGATAAATTACAAATTGGCGAAGTATTGTATATTTATGATCTCATGTTGCTCTATCTACTCAATTGTTTTGTATATATTTGATTGTAAATTTGGTGTTATATCTAATCAATGTTTGAAGTAGTTGTATGTCTTATGAATCAATTGACTTGGAGTATATTCACTACTTAAGTAGATTTGTCTTTTGTACCTATCTTTCATTGGAATCATATGATTCGCATCTGAATTACTATCCTGCTTTAAACTACAGCTCAGTTGAGATTAGTCCTTCACTTGCTGAGGTGCAAAGAGAAACTGTTAGTGAAGTGCGCAGCCATATACCAAAATTCATGGTAGAATGTCGTGATGCTGCTGACCGGAGTGGATGGGGTAGGATGCTATTCTACTAAACTTCAAAACTCCTGTTTTGGAGATGTGTGGGGACGTCTTTGTAGTGTGTCAAATATAAGTTTATGAATTAATGCTAATATCAGTGTTCCCTCCATTACAGGGAATGTGGAGCAACAACCATGTTGGGTTATAATGCTTGAGGTGTGTTTTATTATTGAGATGTTTTTATGTCCTCCAGTTCAAATATGTTTCCTAGTAAAGAAAAAGGCCGTCAACTAGTTTTTATTTAATTTCTAAGGTAACAGACTTCTGGTTTTTGTTATTCTTCAAACTATCCCATTACCATTCTATATCAATATTATTACAAGTTGGGCTTTACCATAGAAGAGGGGGAACTGATTTATGACTGATGGCCATGGGCAGGAACTGGGTCTGTCTGGGTAATATTAAAAAAAGAAAACCTGGTAACAAGGGATTGATGGAAGAGGGATGAAAGGGACAGGAGGTACATACCAAAACACTAGAGAAAAAAAAAGGATAAAAATTAATTAATTATGAGCAAAACTGTAAGAACATATCATGCAATATTTATTACCAAAACATGCTACAGAAGTGAGTAACCTATGAAAACAGAGAAAATGAAGAGAGCACAATGAATAAGGTCAAGTACAGAAATATGTGATAGTAAAATGATTTCCATTTCTTCTCCAAATAGAGATTTCAACAGAAAGAGAAACAAAGTCCTAATTATAACCTCTCCTAAACTCTCTCTTAATTAGTATTCTTCAGTTTCCTCCTAATTAATATCCCTCAATTTAAGGGATTTAAACCTGCTATACTACAAATATTTTAATTTTTAATTTAATTTAATACATAATATTTACAGTTTGACAAGTTCTCCTTTAGAAGCTAAGATCTGGCATTTGGCCATTTGCCATCATTATAAATGCACCATTAAAAATTTGAATTAGTTGTGTGCGCTTTGCTAAGAACCTAAATGTTACCGATTAGAAATGATGTGCTGCCTGTTTTCTCTCATTAATGTGGTATTATTATTGTTATTATTATTATTTAAATTTAGATATTTCACAATTATTTTACTTCTTGTAGGTACTTGATAATCTTCCACATGATCTTATCTATGCAGAAAATCAAATTTCCTCGTGGATGGAAGTCTGGGTTGAGAGGCAACATGATCGGTAAGTCTCAGCTTTGTGTGTGGATGCTGATCATACTGATGCACATAACCAGGACATATTCTAGTACTTCAATTGGTAGTAGCTACCACAAAATAAAAGGAAAGAATGATGTTTTCATTTAAATGATTATTAAATCATAACATTATTCAGTGGCCTCTTTTATGCAACCTAAATGAGAATTTTGCAAAACCCAATGATTTTCTACCTTTAATAGGGAAACACTGAGCGAGTCATACAAGCTGTTGCAAGACTCACTTATTACACGTTGTGTTGAGATCATGGACTTGGATAAAACCAAGACAACTCACAACACTGGATTTTCTACTCTGAAAAGCATTTGGTCTAAGGTTAACCCAAAACCCCGTAGATGTTGGCTGCCCACTGGTTGCTTGGTAAGAGTATCTTACATCTACCTTAAGTCTAATATCTAAATTGATCATTGCATTCATCATCCCTCCTTTTTCTTCTCTCGCAGAAATTACTTAATGTTCTCCATGAGGTGCTACCAAAGATGTCTTTGATTGCTTCTGATTTCAGCTACCTGCCAGATGTGAAGATACCTGGTGATAGAGCTCCCTTGGTTTCAACTAAAGTATATTCTTGTTATACTTTTCTCAAGCAATATTGCAGTTGTCTGATTTCTCATCTTGTAAACAATACTGTAGTTGTCTGATTTCTCATGTTCTCAAACAATATTACTATGTAAAAGCAGCTATATTTATGTCATTTTTTTGACATTAACTGCTTCACAATAATGTAGTTATCAGAATAAGAGAATATTTATGTTATAATCTTAAAATACATATTGATAACCAAGCTTCTGCTTATTGTATCAAATGGGTTATGTCAATAACGATTTGAAGGATTTGTTTTCCTTATGATTGGCAGAAAGATGGGAGCAGCTCAGATTATGACAATTATATGGAGGCAAAGGTACAGTTAACCGCTAGCTTCTTTCCGTTTCGATTTATTTTTCTTATTCTCAATTTCTCACTCTTATTCACTTCATCTGGTGCCGTACATGATTAGAAAATACTCTATATGTAGCTTGAGGCAATCAAGGTTAAATTTAGTACTACGTTGAAGAATTATTTAGTAAATTATGCTGCAGCATTCATGATTTGGTAACTGTAACGGCTACAAAAGCTGTTGAACAATGGTTACTTTACAGGAGTACAAAACTAGTTATACATGCTGTCTTATATATGTGACGATCTTGTCATAGAACAATTTCTACCTGAACTTCTAGAAATACATGGTTGTATGAAGCTTATGTGTTCATCTTTTGCAGGGTGATGCTGATATCTTTTTTCCTACAGACTTTTGGCTCTTGGAACGGATGGATCATTATTGTTCTGGGTCCCTAAATCTTCACGGTGATCGTTCATCGAAAAAGGGAAAGAAACGGAGAACAATAACAGTAAGTTCTATTGTCTTATTGTAAGATTATTTTCATATGAACATATCACTACCCAGACCCTCAAGCAAATGAGAGGAAAACATTGGAGGTGGGTTTCAGAAGCAATCATTTACCATTTTATCATCTCCTCATTTGATGATTTTAAAAGGTAAATCTTATAAACACAGGACTTATATATAAATAATAGTCTTTTTAAAAAATAAACCCTTAAAAGTTTGTTTTCTACAATATAGATAACCTCAAAGTTATAGATTATTCAATATTTGTTAATATTATATAGTAATATAATTTAATATAAGTTAATGACTTTTGTTTTTGAATATCTCGTTTCTATTTATTGGATGAGACAATAGCCGATGTGCTTGCTTCAAATTGTTAGCAACTTAATGTTTTCTAGCTTAATTGTTTATATTCAATGTAGCTGGAAACATCATCTTTCATGGAGGAGTTTGGTTTGCCCACAAAAACAAGAACCAAGGATGGATACAACCCACTCTTGGATGACTTCAAGAATACCAAATTTTACATTAGTGTCCCTACACACAATACTAAGTAGATAGACATACTCAACACAAGTTCTGGCATTCACAAGGACATGCCACGAGAGTTTTATCTAGATTATATGTTGCGTGTATACCATTGTGTCATGGTCTATGAGCATAAATGAGTTTCTAAAGTATAACGTGTTCATTATATTATCGAGGGGCAATTTTGCCTTGGACATGTGACCCATCTCTGTGAAGCCACAGAAATTGTTTGATTTAATTGTAAGATAGACAATCTTATGTTGGTTTAACAATAACACAAGTTTTAAAGATCTTAATTTTGTTTTGCTGTGTTTCTTAGTACTTTGTACTGTACACTGCAAGTTGGATCTATCAAATATAATGAGCTTTGAACTGTTGATAGAAATTAACGGAATAGAGTGAATGGGATTCAGTAACCTGGATTTAGTTGGGATCCATAGAAATAATACACGATTTCGATCTACTTAGCAAAAGCGAACGTAGACAAGATAGTGTTATCAGCATGTAATCTTTAGATGGTATAAATAAGAATTTACGGGCATGCTTTAATCTATTCTATTCAATTCCCAATCGATTAGGAACCTTCATTTTAATTGTTGGGCAAATCAAGAACCTTTTACTTGATTAGAAAATCATTTTAATTGGCTGGAAGCTTTCTGTCTTATTTGATTCAACAACTTTATTTTGGGAATCTGTCAAAGCAAATTAAAAACTTGATTTTCTTCTAATGTGACTTCCTTCATGGCTGGTCGTATTTCCCCATTACCTCTCAGCATCTTCGCGCAAGATTGGCAACTGAAATGACTCTTTTATCAATCACACCAAACAAACGATTTTCCATCATACATGCATTTTAAATATATTTTGTTTAGTATTTATCTGCACCTTTAGCTACCATAGAGTGATCATATATAGACACACATTTTAGTGATAATGAACCACACGATACTAATGAATATCCAAGCCCAAAGAAATGGATCGAGTACAACAGCAATGAGCAGCACAATACAGTGAAAAATGGCATTCCCAGTTTACAGCTAAGAACATTTTACTACGGAATTTCTTGAGGTGAAATACAACTTTCTGACAATCTCATATAATAGATATTAAGTGAGCCCTCGCAGTTCTTCCATTTCAACACGCCTGCAATTAACATATAAAAATTATACAAGGATGCAAAAAAGAAGAAGAAAGGATAATGCTATTTTATGCTAGTGTCACAAAACTAATACATGCCATGTCTTGACCATGCACAGGGATTACATGTGCTAACTCAACTTCACATACACTTGATCAAGAAACATATTTATTTTCATTTATAAAACTATCATCGTTATGAATAAGATAAGATAAAGATCTTATGAAGAAAAAAGAATAAAATATGTGAAAAC
The DNA here is from genome assembly GCA_026586105.1 of Hylodesmum podocarpum. Taxonomy (NCBI): domain Eukaryota; kingdom Viridiplantae; phylum Streptophyta; class Magnoliopsida; order Fabales; family Fabaceae; genus Hylodesmum; species Hylodesmum podocarpum. Next base: position 3,833,418 of record JALJEV010000367.1, on the reverse strand, counting down.
AAATTAAAATTCTCAGTTTTCACAGTGGAGTAAGGAGCATAACTATAATATCAGAAAATAACTCTACCTAAATATTTTGGCAATTACATTTAACATTATGTTAAACCTTCATTACTTCATTGTAATTCATACTGAAACAAGTTTTGGTCTAAACTATAATAGGTTGAGAATCACTATAAAAATTAGTTAGACATGGAGACAAGAAAGAAACAACTCTAGAAGAAAATTAAGGTCATCAATCTTCATTACTCTGGTATCATGTGAGACAGTTTCTAATGTGGCAGAGTCATGATTATACTTGCAACAATTATACTTTAGAAGCTTAACAACTATACTTTTGATGGTTACATTCTTCCACATGTCTAACCAAAATGGTTTTAATATGCAATGAGAAAGTTGGAATACTCACCACTTATAAGGTAAGAATATGAATATCCTCCAAGCTACGTTTTCTGCTAATTACGTCGAAAGTTGACCTTATATTTGAGGGAGAATGCTCAGTCCACGATTGATAGTCATGAATAGGAACAAGCTCAAGTTCATCATGCCTTTCTTGTGTATCAGCCTTCTTGTCCAATTTTCGGATACCTTCTAATTCCAATGTGACTTCTTTCATAGTTGGTCTTTTCTTCCCATTCAACTCTATACACCTGCTTGCGAGATTGGCAACTGCAATGATATGTTCTTTCTCCCCATCCTTGATGACTCTTTCATCAATAATATCAAACAGTCTATTTTCCTCCATACAGAGAGTGAAATATGGAGCTAAACTTTTTGCCTCTTGTGGTCTCAGGGAGGATATTGGCCTTTGACCTGTTAAGAGTTCAACAAGAACAACTCCAAAACTGTAGACATCACTCTTTTCTGTAAATTGACTAGTATGGAAATATTCAGGGTCCAAGTATCCAAAAGTTCCTTGAACTACTGTAGTGAGGTGAGTAGCTTCAATAGAAATCATTCTTGAGGTACCAAAGTCTGCTACTTTTGCCCTGTACTTTTCATCCAATAGTATATTTGTTGACTTGATGTCTCTGTGATAAATGGGTTGAGATGCAACTGAGTGCAAGTAAAACAAAGCTCCAGCAACTTCAGCAGCAATTCTCAAACGCATATCCCATGTCATTGTTAAGTCCTCATCTTGTTCATGCAAATACTCAGAAAGGGTGCCGTTGGGAATGAATTCATAAACAAGCAAAGGAACTTTAGTCTCCAAACAACATCCTAACAATTTAACCACGTTTCTGTGGTTAATTTGTGAAAGAATGACAAATTCATTGATGAATTCTTCAACATTTCCTTGGACCTTGAATTTTTTCACAGCAATAATTTTTCCATCAATTAGCATGCCTTTGTAAACAGTACCTTGACCCCCCTTTCCAAGTACTCGGTCTTTGTTGAAATGGTCGGTGGCCTTCTCTAAGTCCCTTAATCTGAAGTGTTTGACTTTATCAGCATTGACTTCACCAGAAGACAATCTTTGCTCTAACAATAATCCCCCATTTCGTTTGTAGAATTGTTCTTTGATTTTCTTCATTATTTTTGTTCTTACAACTTGAAACAGCCGCCATAAAACAATGACTAAAATGATTGATCCGATGGAAACTCCTACATATTTAGAACATAAATAGATAGAGATAAGTCCATTTACTTATATGCAATTATGGACAGATTTCATCCCACAAATATTGAAATTAGAAAGACTTCACAAGACAGTTATGGACAGGTTTGTAAATATGTAGGTGCTTAATTAGATGCAAATTCACAAGGCAGTTGTCGTAAAGAGCCCATGGAAATATGTAGTTGTTATATAACAAATTAAATTAAACACATGTTTTTCTCTAAAAGAAATAATGAAAAATAGAAATTAACAAGATATGCGTTGTGTAGGAAAATACAGTCTGGGAGGATGACAAAAGAACTGATATTTGTTAGGTGATGAAAGGAATGCTCAATTAGTAGCCAATTAATGCCAATTAATTAATGCATGATTCATGGGGTTTATAAAAAGAACTGATATTTCTTAGGTGATTGATCTGTTGGTAAATGGATTTGAATGTTGAAAGTATTTGGAGTCCTTGGTAAACTTCTATCTATGCAGAATTGCAAAACTTTTAGTATTCCTCACTCTTAGGACTACCCTTAGATGTTAAGTATGGGATCTCTTGCGCTTAGCATAATAAGGCTGGTTATGTCTTCATTGTGATTGCCTGGATTATATAATAATTGTTAGTATTTTTTTGAGAAGGGAAGGATAGTAATTTCTTTGTTCCCAAAGGATGATTGAATGTTAAATGAATAAGAGGCCTCCAAACATAACATGTGTTAAGATTGAAAAAGGAAATTGAAAATAACAAGAAATAAAATGACACATGGATCAAAAAATATACAAATATTTCTAAATTTGAGAATATATATCTCAAATCATAAAAAGAAATATGTAATATTGAGGCAGTAGGGTAAAGGAAATGAGAGTGGTAGAAAGAAGAGGGTGAGTGACAAGAGAGTTTATTGAATTAGAAGATTAAGTATTGACTATGAGTTCAAGTAACGACCTCTTCTATAATGAATTGAAACCTTATAACCTTCTTTATACCATAAATGACTTGTAAATACTTGTATAAATATTTATATAGCTCTAGGCCATTTTGTGTGAGGTATTTCTTTCCTTGAAAACTATTGAACGACTAAGTCTTTAGTAACTGTTGTAGTCATGGGTATTTGTTTTTGTTAGTGGCTTAAGTTAGTGACTTAAGCCACTAACAAAACTTTTAGTTATTCCCGTGCTTAGCACTACCCGTATATGTTAAGCATGGGATTCCTAGCGCTAAGCTCAATAAAGCTTGTTATGTTTTCATTGTCATTGCCAGGATTATATAATAATTGTTGAATATTTTTTGAGTAGGGAAGGATAGTAATTTCTTTAGTACTAAGAGTTTTTAAAGTGTGACAAATTTATAGAAATAAAAATAAACAATTAAAATCTTGTAAAAGAAAAATATAGAAAAATAAAAAATAAAGAGGTTAGTCGATAATATTTTTAATTAGATAAATTTAAGAATTAAAGTTTAGAATATTCTTATATTAGATAAATCTATAAATAAATAATGATAAAAAGAGAAATTATAATACACAATCTCTCTTTTAATATTAATTTTTCTTAAAAATTGCCTTCAAATAATAGACACGAAACTACAAATCACTTAATGTCATTGTTCTAAGTTATTTTTAAAATTTAATTACTAACAATCGTATTAAAACTATAAAACTAACTATTTTTCTATTTTTCCTACTATATCTATTATCCTTCTCCTTTCACGTCAAATACTTATTATTTTAGAAAGGGATGATAGTAATTTCTTTAATCCTAACGGATAATTGAATGTCAAGTGATTATGAGGCTTCCAAACATGCATTAAGAATGAAAAAGAAAATTGCAAATAACAAGAAATGAAACAGAGACATGGACATACATATATATATATATATATATATATATATATATATATATATATATATATATATATATATATGGTATTACTCTCAAAATATTACAAGATATGATTTAAATTCATTTATTAAAATTCAAATCAAAATCACTCACCTTATAAATATTACAGAAATAGATTAAATCTATTATACCATAAATTAAACATTTTAAACAGGTTAAATTAGTTAAAAAAATAATTTTATTAAGACTACAAGTCAAATTTAAGCTTAATTAAAAAAAAAAAACAGGTCTATCCTAACCAACAATAGAAAACATTAGACCTGACTGATCCTCTCTCCAGTAATGACGATTTCACGGAAAAAATCATAACCCATGAAAAACACATCAAACAGTCACCCGTAACAAAAAATCAGAATACCTGTTATTATCGGTTTTAGTGGAATTTTACTTCCGTTGTCCGTCGTATAAGGATCTGAAATGTCAAAAATAACTTTAATTAAAAATATTTATAACAATGTTATTTAATTAGCACAAATTCTGATAAAAATATCTCATACAAAATTATTAGAGTTTAAATATTAATGAACCGTTTCACCAAAAAAAATATTCACATTATTTAACATTTTTTTGTCGTTATACTTGTTTTGAGTGGAATTTGAAAAACAGGTAATTATATATTTATGTGAAGAATAAAGTTGAAAATATTTGTAATAATATGGAATGCATTTTGATGAATTTTGTAACATTGACGGTTTTTCAATTCTTTTTTTTAAGGGATGATTTTGAGATTGTATTAAAAAGTTTATTTATAGATTTTTTTTTGGAAAAATATTTAACTTAATATCTTCATGTAGTGTTTTTAATTTGACCTTACTATCTTTTTATTTTGTCCCTTGACTACATTTATCACTCTACCATTCTATAAGGAGACTTGTTAGCTTACTAAGATAGTACAATTACAAGAAAAGAATTAAATTAAACCCAATTTGATCATATTTATGTTTCATGAGAATATAAGAATGGAAGTTCACGAATTATAAATTTTTTTAAATATTATATATTTTCAAAATTTATGATATATGTGTTTTGTTTTCTCTTTATTTTTATGTGAAAGAATAAAATTATTATATTGTGATGAAAATGAAAGTTATTCTCAAAAGAGAAAAATATAAAAGAATAAAATAAAAATAAGATGAAAGAAAAAGTAACTAATATTCAAGTTGCAAATTCGAATTTCGAGTCTAAATTAAAACTATTGCTGATAGATTTTTTACCATTACACTGTACCAATACTTTTGCTGGTGAACACAGCTTAAGTGTGTGTACATATATATGTATATATATTCTATTTGGATATAAAATATTAATATGTAGATTATATTTGGCTATAAAATATACATTTTAATACTTTTTATAATTGATATCATTAAAATGTATGATTTGTAATTATTGTTAATTTCTGTTTAGATAATATTTGAATATAATAATTAGTCTAAATAGGGATGAATACTTACCTGGACAACCTCCAGAAATGTAGGGATTGCCATACCAACCTTGTTGGCAAGTACATCTCTGACCTGAGTGTTTATGCTGTGAAGATGTAACATTTGTGTAATAGCAGGTAGCTTTTTCATCTGGAGGGAGTTTATGGGTCAAAGTGTTGTTGTTCACAATCTCCCACTCAAGCACCGCTTCCACAGCACCTAAATCCTTCATGTAGCCATTTGTAAGAAAAGAGTACCTGTTGTAGCCGCCATAGTTGTAGCCGCCATAGTTGTAGCCGCCATAGCTATAATCTGTTTGTACATATACAATCATCGCATAACTACAGTGATTACCCGATTGATTTGATTTCAAAGGTTCAATTTGTACGGAATATTCCGTAAGATAGGACGGAAGAGAAGTCTCACAGCAGGATTTGCCATTGCATACATTTCTTTCAAGGTCCGAGCTGGTGATGATATCATCGTTGTCTTTGTCACAGATGGAAACACAACCACTAACATCAGACCCATTTGACTGCAACAAAACAATATTATTGCAACCTACGCCCACAAACTTGTTGTAATCCTGGGAATACACGAAAGGGCTTCCTCCCATCGGGATGTGTGGCAGAGCATTTTTGCTTCCGCAATTACTATGGTAAATCGGATTCATGATATCAACTGTGCCGCTAAGGACATCAATGGATGTCACCTCCACTCCCAAAGACTTGAGGTAAGGTGTTTTATTGTGTCTGCATTCTATTTCAAACCAGTTGTCTGCATAGCAATTGGAACCGTTCTTCATTCCAAATGGATAAGGAATCTCAACGTTTCCACATTGCGTATCACAGCCAGGCTTTGCTATAGTTTTTGCAGATACTTGTGCATATATGGAGCATGTTACCAAAACGATGATGATATGAACAAATTGCACAGTCATTGTGGCTTGGTAGATAGAGGAGAGTGGTGGATGGATATTTATGATATCATGAACAGCGATATAATACTAAGTCCCGCGTCAATTAGTCGTCTAGTAAAGCAATTTCTTGGTTTCTTCTTGCTAGACCTTAGTACAAAGACTTGGTCACTTATGCCAAATTTTCAATCCCGCGTAGATATGAGTGCTCACAAGATCACTCCCTCCCATCACGCAGTCTTAGATTTATTTTTTTTTAATACAGAAAAAAATATTATTAAATAATTGACAATTTTATAAAATTAATCTCACTATTTTAAAGATAATTATTTCTTATTAGAAATGATATAACATTAAGGATATAAAAATAATAATTAATATTACTTTCAAAAGCTAAAATAGCTTTTGAACGTAAGAAAAATATTAATTAATATACATGTTTCATATTTATAAGAAAAAAAGATACGTTATTAATTTGTATCAAATTTTATTTAGTTTCAATTTTTTTAAAATTATCCTTTTAACTTCGTTTATATATAAAAGTATGATTTTTGTTGTTAATTTATATTAAAAATAAAGCTAGGGTCAGTTTGTATGTTTTTTCCTCGGGAAGGACTTCTTAGAAAAGAAGAAAATTATGAAATATATTTATTTAAAAATTAATATTGATTTTTCATTAATTAATTTGTAGAAAGTTCTATAACTTGTAGAAAACTTAAAAGAGATGAACTCTGTAAATTAACTAATAAGAAATTAATTTTAATTTTTAAAAAACTAAATTTCATGTTTTTTCCTTTATTTTTTTTTAAAATCAGTTTAGAAAAAATCTCCCAAACTTATCCTTAATCTATTTCTCTTTGTAGATAAAATTTGAGATATAAAATAAACCATCCAATAAGAGAGAAGAATATCACTCCATTTTTTGATTGGGTTTGCACTTGACAGAGTAATCCATTTTGCTATTTCTAGGAAATATCCGGGAATATATGACTGACTTTGAGGACTATTATCGAATGCGATTGGTAACATTGTCAGGAGCATTAATAATACCTTTTTGGTATTTTTCTTCTTCTTTAGTGTCTAATGGGACACCGTTCACATTGTCTCTCCTATTTACATAACTCATCATTATTATTTTGAGAGATGGAGAGAAATAAAAAATAAAAGTGAAAAAACAAAATCAGAGGAGCAATAAACTAAGATGAAACGAGAAACCTGTGGAGAAATACTAAGTGAGAAGAGATAAACCTATGATGAGAAACGTCATGACTATTAAGAATAGCGAAGAGAAACAGTGAAAGAGCAGTGAATGGTGGAGGGAGACAAAGATAGTGCACAGTAGCCAAGAGTATGCTAAGGAAAAAAGGTGAGCAGTGAAAACGCAAGAAGAGTAAAATAAGAGCAAGAACAAGAATAAGAGTAGCATAAAATAAGGTGGAAATTTATTGTATATTGTAAGCAGGGAACATCAATTAAATGCCACATTATTTTAGATTAATGTAAAAAAAAAAAAAAGTTACGTTTTCTTTAATCAGTACGGCACTTGTTAGAATTTGTGTTATTATAATGCATCAAATATTACACATTATTTTACCTATTCATATTGTGAAACAAAATTGAGATTTTCTAATGTTGTAATTTACTATCTTCCTTAACTCTTTTGCTTCACATAATACCTTTTTGCTAAGATCCCCCTCTATGCATTTACGTTTTCAGATGATGAGAAGAAAAAGCAACTTGATTGGAAAATAAGATTAACCCTGTTTATTTATGAAATGAAAATAAAATGTTAGTTTAACTCTTTTTACTATTCTTTTGTTTAAGATGCAAGGATAAAATTTGGGTTTCAGCTTTGCCGTCCAGTTGAAAGTCACCACCTTTTGCTACTGCTTGCACTCTCTCTATTCCTTCATAATGTACTTCTTTTTCCTGATTTACCTATCTCAAATCATGATTTAAACCTGTGAGCAAAGAGTAGCCATTGTGCACAAGTGAATAATTGTGATTCTTAATTGGGCACATCTCAGGGGCACACATGAACCCAGCGGTTTCTCTTGCTTTTCTGTGGCCACAGGTAAGTCCATATTAACAGATTTTTATATTTTCTTAAAACCGTGTTCGTATATCATTATCATACATAAATTGATCTTCAATGGGTATTGGTTTCCACATGTCATTCATTGAACCCATCCACACTTGGACACAACAATGTGTTAGTTCTTTTACAAAAATTATACATTTATGTAGGCTTTACCTTCTAATTAATTCATAATATATGCGTTAATTGATTTTATGTTATCAATGAATCTTAACTCGTTTTTTTTTTTTTTTAATTTATAAGTATTTATGGAGAAATCTTAATTCATTTTATTTATACTAATATTTTCAAAATTAGATTAGTTGTTGAATTGTTGAATATTTTCATTAGTAGTTTATTAGTTTAATTATAATTATGATAAATTTTAATAATACTTTCTGACATTTTTTAATCTATTTTTTATGATTGATTAATTATTTTTAATTTTATATATTGTGTGGATTTTACCTATTAATTTATAACTTTTTTTTGTTTCGTAATTTTTAATTAATTATAATTAGTTACAAAGTAAATATTTTCTATTTTTTTTTTGTTTTGTACAAATATTTTTTCAATTAAATTTTACTCAAATTATGTTGATGATAAAGTGAAAAAGCGGTAAATTACCTCTGACTTCCTGGTCTTTTGGTTTTCCATATATATATATAGCATTGCTTAGTTTTATGTGCTTATAGGATTTTGTGTTTTCCCGTTATTTCTTGAGGCTGCTAGCTGCACGATCCTAGCTTCTCAACTCTAAAGAATTAGATTTAGTTTGCTCTTAGCTGGATTATTATATCATGTTAATGTTAGTGTTCCCCCGAGGGTCTCTTATCTTTATTGGAAAGATTTCACGGACCCTTCTGTTTGATTATCATGTGATTTATTAAAAATGCCTTTAATGAAAGACTAAATAGGAGTCACTTCTTCGATATTTAAAAATCCAATAGCTCAGTTGACTTAATGTAGTAAATTATTATATTCAAATATATTTGTAATTCAAATCTAATCTCTTTGTTACTTTGAAATAGTGTGTTATACAAGAACAATTTTTCTGGTATCATTCCCATGGAACTTGGAGATCTAGACAAACTGGAATTATTGGATTTAAGGGGGAGTAATTTGACTCGATGTATCCCTACGGAATTTAATTTGGTGGGATATTGTTGTCAAAACAATCGTAAGTTAACTCATTTTTATCCTTGTTTGGTTATATTTCTGGGTTACTTGCCATGACAATTCATTTCCAATTCAGTGTTATAATTTTGTGGTGATTAATGATATTATAGAAAATTGTGACAAAAAATGGTAGATATGACATTGGTTAAACAATTGCAATTGTGATATAGTGTGTGATGTCTTATTGTGATATAGTGTAAATAATTGTGATAATTATCCATGTAAAAGTTTTATTCGTGTATAGTAAACTTTTAGTATGGGACATGAATATAAAATAAAATTGAATTTTTTTAACGCCGGTTAAATAGAAAAATAAAAAGAATAATTTCTTTTAATTTTAAATGGTTTTTAACGTCGATTTTTCTATAAAATCGACGTTAAATAGAGTTGATGTTAAAACTACATAATCGAGTTAAAAATTAGGACTTTTAACATCTCTTTCATAACTGATGTTAAAAATTATGACTTTTAACGTCCTTATTAACGTGTGTAACACCCCTAGTTACTACAAACGTTATGATATAAATTTTTCATGGTTCGCGGAAAATAAATACGTCATTAAATGAGGGGAATTAAACTTCATTTCATAGAGTAAATATTAGAATGAAATTTCACTACTACATATGTCTCAACAAATAAAAAAAATCAAATAACGAAATATATAAAGAAATTCTAACATTTATAAATAGAAGCAACCATTAAAAATTAGGAAAGGAAAAACAAGTGTCACAGTATGCCAAGTCTTCAAGTAATCAGGTTCTTTTCCTAACCTAATTTATTTTCGCCTCTCACAAATTGCTCATCTGTTCGCCCGTTCGCGGGGTTATCACTGGTGTCAATCACAGACACAACACAGGGTTAGTTCACATTTTAATAATAATAGTGAGATCAACAAGAACAACTCAACACAAGGAACACAAGAAGGTATACACACTCAATTTACAATTTATCAAAACCAATCATATCATGCAACCTTGTATGATGCATGCTACTCACAATTTCCTCTCATGGCATGTGATACCATTAAAACCATTGAGCGATATCTAGGAGTACATGTCACCTATGACACTCTCACTAGAGATACTAGACAGTCACAGTCAGGATAACCAGTGTTGCAACGGAACTCAATCGACCATAGTTGATGAGAACATCAAGACCCAAGAGTATGAGGCCCATGATGAGAAGAATCAAAATCAAGACCCAATCTAATGAGGATATCAAGACCCAAGAGTATGAGGCCCATGATGAGAAGAATCAAAATCAAGACCCAATCCATGAAATGATTGGACCCATGACTAGGAGCAGATTCAGAAAGGCCCAAGAAGCATTACAACTCAAGGTGGCCCATGTGTTTGAGACTGAATTGTTAGCGGTCCAACAAACGCGGAAGCTGATAACATGTATAGCCTGCCTGGTGGACTAGAAGACCCATTTATTTTGTAATAGACTTTAAAATAAATAATTTCATACAAGGCCCATTTATTTATAGGCCCATTTCGTATTAGGTAAACCTAATTAGTATTAAACTTATAGGAATTGAGAACGGAGGCAGATCATTATTCAATTTGATATTTTTGTGAGCTTAAGCTCTGCTAGGGTTCTTCCTTGCATCCTCGATCTTATCAGGAATTCTTCGATTCTTGTGTGGCGATCATCCTTGGCTTATCAAACATTCTTGTTTGTGTGACGCCTTCCTTTTCATATCTATCTTTATTTGTTATTTTGCATTTTTATTATATAAAATAGTTCTCAAATTTCAGCCGTCTTCAAACCCTAATTCTCAAACGTCGAGTATTCTATTAATTCTAGGTCAGGATCATATCAATAGTGGAGGCTTTTCCCACCACAAATACCCTCAAAGTTTTAGGCCATTACATCGACCCGTCAGGGAGCAACCGTTCTAGTTCCATTCATCCTCACTTTTCGAAAACATTTTCATGCCCTTAACATTCATAATAATCTTTCTCATTCTTAAAACATCAAGGGGCAACCTTGCTGCTCCTTCTAGCAGTAGGCATCCATCCCTCTCATACAAAAAAAAAATTCACAATAGATTATTATGAACCTAAACGACTCATCCATGCAATATTACCCACAAAATTAATCTCTCACTCCATATAACTCAACTGACAAAACAAAACATTTAATACCACAAAATTCAATAAGATCATCATACACAAATAATCATATAAAGAAAAGGAACAATTATTCTTGTGTAGTAGTGTATGTGTTTCTTCATCTATGAAGTGATTCACATTTCATAATTCAAATCAACATCTAATTGTTCTGGATGAAATTAAATAATAAGGTAAATAGTTTATAAATGCACAGTTCCATTACTTGGAAATTTGCATTTAAAATAATAGAAAAAAAAGGATAAGGCTAAAGTCAAATCAAAACAACATCTAAATGTCCAAACCATCAGAGTACATGACGAGCGAAACTGGTTTCCTTCAGTCGTCTAATTAAAATTTGATTGCATATAGTAACATTTAATTTAATGTCATTGGTGTGACTACTTGCCCTAAAATTCCATTATTATCTGGTAATAAACTAAAAGGCATAACTGAGGATTTATCACTATAATTCGGTGGCATTGAAATCACTTTTAGAAAGAATGTGAATTTGCTAATTTTACTTCTTCACTGTCGTTTTCCTTATCTCTTCCTGAGTGTCTCTCTCGCCCTTCCTTACGACAACAACCAAACAATTATCAAACAACAAAATCAATGGATGCACAACCACGAAAAAGGAAGAAGAAAAAGGAGATCACCGTGAACAAACCAGACACGAAGGTAATTGAGTGAGGCGTTGAGTGTAAGCTATCAAAAATAAAATAAGACAAGTAATACTTAATTCAATAAATAAACAAGGTCACCGATATTCTGATTAACAGGACAATAAAAAGAACATGTTGATTCAAAGCAACATGAAAAACTGAGCATCAAAAATAAAAGGGGCACCGAAATAGAGAAGAGCAGAATTAACACTAATAGTAAGAAAAAAATTAATATTATTATTAAATTTGAGAACACTCTGACCTGAATGTAAGTCGATTATGTGCAAGGGAAAAACTAGTTATTGATTTATGTTCTCAATCAGAAATTTGATTTCCTTATTTTTTTTTTGTTTTTGTTTTGGAAGGTAGGTTTGGAACACATGAACGAAAAGAGATATATGAGGATGGGGAAAAATATAAAAGAGATTTAATTTGAATAGATTTTCTGATGAGAATTTGCAACAGCCTACTTACCCACTCCCTCGAGATATTCTGATTTCTTTTATTTTATTTATCTACCCACTCACATAAAATCTAACCGCCCTCCTTTAAGATATTTTGATTTTACTTTATTTTATTTATTTGTTTATTTTTATCTGTGTTATTTTATTTTATCTTATTTTAAAAAAAAATAAGGGTGTTACAACGTAGGTTTTTAACCAAAACCGTAGGTCCATTTCAATTGACATCATATCCTTTTTTGCACTAGTGTGCTTATTATTCTCTAGAGTAGATAAGAGTGAAGTATCATATGAGATTTTACTACCTAAATGCAGCTCATTAATTTTACGAAGTAAAAGCACTACTAAATTAATTTTCCAATAAACCTTTCGATAGTATGCTGCAGTATATCCACAGTTGAAAAGCTGAGAAAGATTCCAGCTGATTAATCATGGAGTAAGAACGTCATAAGTGTGGAAAACATGAAAATGGGTGCAAAAAAGTACTTCAATCGTCCAATCGAAAAGAAAAAGAAGTTTGGGCAAAGAGAAGGAGATTAGGAGGGTAAAGACTGTAACACCCTCAAAATTAATTTTCATAAATAATTTCGTAATTAAAACATTTATTAAAAAAATTCTATAAAAATGTGCATATTAATTGTTTACTGTTATAATTTGATTAGACAGAAAATGTAATTCAAATATAATTTATCATTGGGTAGCAATATTATTACGTAATTTGAGAAAATTATGATTACATTTCTAAATAAAAATGTAGTAGAAAAATAAATTTATTGTTTGACATTTTTATTATTATTTGATATTTCGAACATTATTTTAAATTTCCGAATTACTGTAGATTCATTGTTTTAATTATATTATTATTAAGAAATCTTATTTTAAAGTTGATTTGAGAAACATTTTAAGAATAAAAAAAAAAAATAAAAATAAAAATAAAAATAATATATAAAAATAAATAAATAAATAAAATAAACTTAAAATGGCCCATGCAGGATTCAAACCTGCAACCTGCAGGTTATTAAGCCACTACTCTAACCAACTGAGCTACTAAGCCTGTTTAATATTTTTTTAAAATAAATATAATGTATATAATAAGTACGAGAAAAATATGTAAGAAAAATAGGGAAAAATATTTTTTAGACTCATTATAATATAATATTAATTATAGAATAATCATATATGATATTTGAATAATGGAATTAAAATAATAAAGTATTAAAAAAAAATAATAATAGTAATAATAATAATAATAATAATAAAATAATAATAAAATAATAATAAAATAAATAAATAAATAAATAAATAAAAGTTGGAAAATTCTGAACAAGTGCAATATGTCATGAGTGATGGAAAAATGCACTAAGTTAGTGGTGTTAACATCAATTTGTTTAGTGGAGCATTAAAAAGAAAAAGAATTATAATTTATTGTTTATGGTAAAACCACTAAGTATATTAAATTTACCACTAATAATATTTTAAATTTTATTTCATCTATAAATAGAAACCAATTGAGAACACTTCAGCCATGAATTCATTTGCACAAAAACACCAAAATCTTAGTTTTTCCAATTTTCCCAAAACCATAAGCTTATTTTGCTAAAATTCCAAATTTTTCTAAATTCACCAAAAACCTATTTCATTTAACTTTGAGAGTAGAATCAACCTTCTTTCAACCTTCAAAAGCTTTCTCAAAGTCTTCCAAAAAAGTAGCCAAAAGAAATCAAGGTGAGGGAAGTTTCTAAATTATTTTAAGTTTTCAATTTAATTAATTTTTCAATTTTCTAAAAATTCTAGAATAATCTCAAAATATTTGTGTTCTAAAATTTATGAACTTATAATTATTATTGAAGTTTTAAAGTAATAAGAATTGTAAGAGAAGTTGCAATTTACTTAAATTTTCAAATATAAAAAAAAATATATGTAACTAAAAATGAAGTGAGCATGACTTAAACCCAAGACCTTGGTGTTTCCAGTCATGTCTTAACCAACTGAGCTAGTCCATATTAAATTTATAATACCGCATATTTATATCTTTATATTTAAATATTTCCGCTTTCATTTGTTTATATTTCATATGATAATTTGTGATCTTAAAATTATGAGATCTAACTAGGAGGCTCTGCCACCTTTACTGATTTCATAATTTTAGTTATTTATATAATATTACAACGATTAATTTTTCTATACTTTGAACTTGAATGACCTTTGATTGAACTTGAATAACTTTGGATGTGTACTTGGATGATGACTTAGATTGTTTATGTTTACCTTTTCTTTGAACTTGGATGATGATTGAGACTGTGATTAATTAACTATGCTATATGTGGAAGATCTGTGATGAAAACTATGACGATTATATTATAAATTATTAATCCACAACGTAAAATATAATGATGGAGTGTACTTGTAATATCAATAAGTTGGTATTGTTTTAAATGAGATTTTTAGAAAGGGAGATAAGATTTCATTCATTCATGCATGCCTCAAAAGAGGTGGCCTCGGTTAGAGGTGCAGATAATAACTTAATCCGTGCGTCTAGGTGGGATGCCAGACTTGGGGGATTTTTATAGTGAGAATTCATTTAATTCATGATGATCACATGATTGTTTATGAGATTCTGTGCACCACTGTGAAATCTCAACTGGTCGTTAAGTTTTACGATGATGATGTCGTATTATCTGAGATGGTACCACATTGCATATTTTTGGAGTTGAGGTTGGAGCATGCATCATATAGAAATTTCATTTAAGTCATAATTCATTCTTTATTTATTTGATTATGATATGTATTATATTGATAATTTTATATGATATGTATTTTTATTAAGATTTTTGGAACTTACCCTTGCGTGTTTGTGTCTGTGGTTTTACACCTATGATGATCCTAAGTTTTAATTGGGGGAGCAGATTAACAGGATAAATCTATTGGAGATGTGAACGAAGGATAAGCAAACATGAGGATTTTTGTGAATAATGTGTATATTATAATTATCACAATATTACGTACTATGTGACATTTTGTAAATAACTTTTGATGTATGATTACGATGTGATCTATGTGATGTATTTTATTTTGGTGACATTTTTGTTAGCAAGGGAAATTATTTTAAAATTTTATTTAAAGAAATCTAAATGAAGGGAAACATTTTCAAATAATAATAATAAATAGATAAAAAGGAAAATATTTAAGCAATGAAAAACAATGGGCGTTACGGTTGGTATCGAGAAGCGGTATGTTTTCTTGGACTTGTGAATTTTGAGCTAACCATGTTTTTGTTGTGATTAAATGATTGGTAGAAGTTATAAGGTGGAGTATATGATTGTTTGGTTATGTGCTCTATATTCTTGTGTGATTGTTAGTTGATGTGCTGTGTGATTTTATTTTTACGTAATAATAATAGATGGGTGGAGGAAATGATAAGGCAATTCTTTGAGGCACTCGAAAAACTTGCCCAAGCAATTGGAAGTCAAAATAGGAACAACAACGAACATAATGAATATCGTGGTCTGGAGCGTTTTCAAAGGAATAATCCGCCTACTTTTGGAGGTGGATATGACCCTGAAGGTGCTCAATGATGGGTAAAGGAAATTGAGAAAATCTTTCGGGTAATGGGATGTTCTGAGGATAAAAAGGTAATTTTCGCAACTCATATGTTGGTGGATGAGGCAGAATATTGGTGGGAAAATGCTTACCAGTGTGAAGCGAAGGAAGGAGAAACAATAAAATGGGGAGAATTTAAGGAATTGTTTTTAGAAAAATATTTTCCTGAAGATATAAGGAATAAAAAAGAAATGGAGTTTTTGGAATTAAAACAAGGGAACTTAACAGTAGCTGAGTATGCGGTTAGGTTTGAGGATCTAGTCAGATATTCTACACACTACCATGGAAAAGATGGTGAAAGGTCAAAATGTGTTAAATTTTTAAATGGCCTGCGTCCTGAAATAAAACAGGCTATAAATTATCAAGGTATTCACCAATTTCCAGTGCTTGTAAATATGTGTAGAATATATGATGAGGATTCTCGTGCTAGAGCTGTATATTATAAAAATAAAAATATTGGTGGACCCATTAAAAATAAAAGATTTGGGTTCGAAAATAAAGGAAACCATACCAAGCTTCTCAAGGATTTAAGGAACGTTATTTGGGAATTTTTCTAAAGCTCCTATGAGAAATCGTGAATCTAATCCTTAATGTCAAGTGTTTTAAGTGTGGAGAATTTGGACACTATGCTTCATCGTGCAACTTTTGCTACAAATGTAACACAAAGGGACATCTAGCAAAAGATTGTCGAGGAAAAGGAAGCATGTCCTAAAAATCCGTCTAAAAAACCGAAGGCTCAAGGAAGAATTTTTCTCTTAATGGAACCGAGACTTGAACCTTTGATTCGAGGTAAATGCTTCATAAATGAAATTCCTTTAAGCTGTGTTATTTGACTCGTGCTACTCATTCTTTTGTGTCATATTCTTGTGTACAAAAATTGAAACTCCCTGTGTCTTCATTAAACTTTAAATTAGAAGTAAATACTCCAACCGGGACTTAGGTTTAACCTCGAGATATCTGTCTAGACTGTAAAATAAAAATTGGTGATAAAACTTTCTGTGTAATTTGATTTGTTTACCCCTTCAACAAATTGAAGTTGTTTTAGGTATGGATTGGTTGTCCACTAATCATGTTTTGTTGAATTGCTTTGATAAAACAATTATTTTTGAGACTTCGGAGGTGAGTAAGGATATTGAAATTGTTTCCATAAATAAAGTCTTAAAATCTTTAAAGGAAAACAATACCCAAGTATACATGATCACCGCTAATGAAACTAAATCTGAAAATGAGGTGAGTAGTGTGCCAATAGTAAAAGATTTTGAGAGATATTTCAAGAAGTGGATCAATTACCTCTGAAAGAGAAATAGAGTTTTCCATTGATTTAGTTTCAGGAACAAGACCAATTTCCATAGCACCATATAGAATGTCTCTGTAGAATTAGCGAAAGTCAAGAAACAAATTGAAGAATTGTTAAGTAAACAATTTGTAAGGCCTAGTGTATCACCCTGGGAGCTCCGGTTTGTTAGTTAAGAAAAAGGATGGAACCATGAGAATGTGCATAGATTATAGACAATTGAATAGAGTAACCATTAAGAATAAATATCCACTGCCTAGGATTGATGATCTTATGGATCAATTAAAAGAACTGTATTTTTAGTAAGATTGATTTAAGATCAGGATATCATCAGTTAGGGTAAAAAATCAGAGGATATTCCAAAAAGCTCGCTTCAAGTATTACCCGTTATGGGCACTATGAGTATTTAGT
The DNA here is from genome assembly GCA_026586105.1 of Hylodesmum podocarpum. Lineage (NCBI taxonomy): Eukaryota > Viridiplantae > Streptophyta > Magnoliopsida > Fabales > Fabaceae > Hylodesmum > Hylodesmum podocarpum. The sequence continues at coordinate 3,815,769 of JALJEV010000367.1, read as the reverse complement.
TATGCCTTTTGGAGTGACTAATGCTCCAGCGGTATTTATGGATTACATGAACCGAATTTTTCACCCTTATCTTGATCATTTTGTAATTGTATTCATTGATGACATATTAGTGTATAGTAAAACTAGGGAGGATCATGCCAAACACTTAAATATAGTATTCTGATTTTAAAGGACAGAAAACTTTTTGCTAAATTATCTAAGTGTGAATTTTGGATGGAGAAAATGAGATTTTTAGGTCATGTGATATGTCGGGGAGGAATATCTGTAGATCCATGTAAGGTACAATCTGTTTTGGAATGGGAGAGACCTAAAAGTGTAACGAGAGATTAGGAGTTTTCTAGGATTAGCGGGATATTATAGGAGATTTATTAAAGATTTTTCTAAAATAGCTTTGCCTTTGACTACCTTGACTAAAAAGAATCGGGCATTTATTTGGACAACTCAATGTGAGGATAGTTTTCAAACTCTAAAGGAAAGATTGACCACCTTTGCTCCAGTATTAACTCTACGATCCCAAAGAACCTTTTGTAGTGTATTGTGATGCATCTAAAATGGGTTTAGGAGGAGTATTGATGCAAGATGGTAAAGTGGTAGCATATGCTTCTAGACAACTTAAGATTCATGAGAAAAATTATCCAACCCATGATCTAGAATTAGCGGCTGTAGTATTCACACTTAAGATGTGGAGACACTATTTGTATGGAACTAGATTTGAAGTATTTAGCGATCACAAAACCCTTAAATATTTATTTAGTTAAAAAGAATTAAACATGAGACAAAGAAGATGGATGGAATTTTTAAAGGATTATGATTTTGAACTTAATTACCATCCCGGAAAGGCTAATGTGGTAGCAGATGCTTTAAGTAGGAAGTCTTTGATTATGTCTTCACTGATGATTAGAGAAATGGATTTATTAGAACAATTTCGAGATCTTAGTTTAGTGTGTGAAACTACTAATACGAGTATTAGATTAGGAGTTTTACAAATTTCTAACACATTTTTGGAAGAAACTAGACAGAAGCAAGAATTTGATCCTTTTCTGAAAATTCAAATGGAAATTTTGAATCAAGGAAAAAGTAGTGAGTTTAAAATTGAAATGGATGGTATTTGGAGGTTTCAAGATAGAATTTGTATTCCTAATATAATAGAAGTTAGAAAAACAATTTTGGAGGAAGCACATAAAAGCAAATTAAGTATTCATCCTGGTGCCACTAAGATGTACAAAGATTTGAAAACCATGTTTTGGTGGCCTCGAATGAAGAAAGAAATTTGTGAATATGTGTATTCTTGTTTAATTTGTCAAAAGGCTAAAATTGAACATCAGAAACCCTCAGGTTTATTGCAACCTTTAGAAATACCACAATGGAAATGGGATAGCATATCTATGGATTTTGTGGTAGCTTTGCCAAGAAGCCCTAGGGGATTTGATTCAATTTGGGTTATAGTAGATCGTTTAACTAAGTCTGCACATTTTATTCCTATTAATATTAGGTATTCTTTAGAGACCCTAGATTTACTTCAAGATTTTGGGAGAGTTTACATAAAGCTTTAGGCACCAAATTAAAATTAAGTTCAGCCTATCATCCCCAAACTGATGGACAAACTGAAAGAACAATCCAATCTTTAGAGGATTTATTGAGAGTTTGTGTTTTAGAACATAAGGGTTGTTGGGTAGACTTTTTGTCTTTGATAGAATTTACTTACAATAATAGTTTTCATTCTTCCATTGGTATGGCACCTTTTGAAGCTTTATATGGAAGAAAATGTAGAACCCTTTGTGTTGGACTGAATCAGGAGAAAGTTTAATTTTAGGACCTGATATTGTACAACAAACATCAGAAAAGATTAAGTTAATTCAGGGAAAAATGAGAACGGCACAAAGTAGACAGAAAAGTTATCATGACAAAAGAAGAAAAGATTTGGAATTTGATGTTGGTGATCACGTATTCTTAAGGGTAAATCCATGGACTGGTATTGGAAGAGTTTTAAAATCCCGAAAACTTTCACCGCGTTTCATTGGTCCCTTCCAAATAATAAAAAGAGTAGGCCCTGTGGCTTACCAAATTGCTTTACCCCCAATTCTTTCTAATCTTCATAATGTCTTTCATGTTTCACAACTTCGTAAATACATTCCTGATTCATCACATGTAATTGAGTTAGATGACATACAAATAAAGGATAATCTAACCTATGAAGCATTATCAATAAGAATTGAGGATAGAAGAATCAAAACCTTAAGGGGAAAAGATATTCCTTTAGTAAAGGTTATCTGGAGAACGGATGATGCAACATGGGAATTGGAAAGTGAGATGCAGAAAAGCTATCCTACATTATTTCAATGAGGTAAATTTCGAGACGAAATTTCTTTTTAGGGGAGAGTTGTAACACCCTCAAAATTAATTTTCATAAATAATTTCGTAGTTAAAACATTTACTAAAAAAATTCTATAAAAATGTGCATATTAATTGTTTACTGTTATAATTTGATTAGACAGAAGATGTAATTCAAATATAATTTATCATTGGGTAGCAATATTATTACGTAATTTGAGAAAATTATGATTACATTTCTAAATAAAAATGTAGTAGAAAAATAAATTTATTGTTTGACATTTCCTGCAACCTGCAGGTTATTAAGTCACCACTTTAACCAACTGAGCTACTAAGTCTGTTTGATATTTTTTTAAAATAAATATAATGTATATAATAAGTACGAGAAAAATATGTAAGAAAAATAGGGAAAAATATTTTTTAGACTCATTATAATATAATATTAATTATAAAATAATCATATATGATATTTGAATAATGGAATTAAAATAATAAAGTATTAAAAAAAAATAATAATAGTAATAATAATAATAATAATAAAATAATAATAAAATAATAATAAAATAAATAAATAAATAAATAAATAAAAGTTGGAAAATTCTGAACAAGTGCAATATGTCATGAGTGATGGAAAAATGCACTAAGTTAGTGGTGTTAACATCAATTTGTTTAGTGGAGCATTAAAAAAAGAAAAAGAATTATAATTTATTGTTTATGGTAAAACCACTAAGTATATTAAATTTACCACTAATAATATTTTAAATTTTATTTCATCTATAAATAGAAACCAATTGAGAACACTTCAGCCATGAATTCATTTGCACCAAAACACCAAAATCTTAGTTTTTCCAATTTTCCCAAAACCATAAGCTTATTTTGCTAAAATTCCAAATTTTTCTAAATTCACCAAAAACCTATTTCATTTAACTTTGAGAGTAGAATCAACCTTCTTTCAACCTTCAAAAGCTTTCTCAAAGTCTTCCAAAAAAGTAGCCAAAAAAGAAATCAAGGTGAGGGAAGTTTCTAAATTATTTTAAGTTTTCAATTTAATTAATTTTTCAATTTTCTAAAAATTCTAGAATAATCTCAAAATATTTGTGTTCTAAAATTTATGAACTTATAATTATTATTGAAGTTTTAAAGTAATAAGAATTGTAAGAGAAGTTGCAATTTACTTAAATTTTCAAATATAAAAAAAAAAATATATGTAACTAAAAATGAAGTGAGCATGACTTAAACCCAAGACCTTGGTGTTTCGATCATGTCTTAACCAACCGAGCTAGTCCAGTTAAATTTATAATACCGCATATTTATATCTTTATATTTAAATATTTCCGCTTTCATTTGTTTATATTTCATATGATAATTTGTGATCTTAAAATTATGAGATCTAACTAGGAGGCTCTGCCACCTTTACTGATTTCATAATTTTAGTTATTTATATAATATTACAACGATTAATTTTTCTATACTTTGAACTTGAATGACCTTTGATTGAACTTGAATAACTTTGGATGTGTACTTGGATGATGACTTAGATTGTTTATGTTTACCTTTTCTTTGAACTTGGATGATGATTGAGACTGTGATTAATTAACTATGCTATGTACGTGGAAGACTGTGATGAAAACTATGACGATTATATTATAAATTATTAATCCACAACGTAAAATATAATGATGGAGTGTACTTGTAATATCAATAAGTTGGTATTGTTTTAAATGAGATTTTTAGAAAGGGAGATAAGATTTCATTCATTCATGCATGCCTCAAAAGAGGTGGCCTCGGTTAGAGGTGCGATAATAACTTAATCCGTGCGTCTAGGTGGGATGCCGGACTTGGGGATTTTTATAGTGAGAATTCATTTAATTCATGATGATCACATGATTGTTTATGAGATTAAAGTGCACCACCGTGAAATCTCAACTGGTCGTTAAGTTTTACGATGATGATGTCGTATTATCTGAGATGGTACCACATTGCATATTTTTGGAGTTGAGGTTGGAGCATGCATCATATAGAAATTTCATTTAAGTCATAATTCATTCTTTATTTATTTGATTATGATATGTATTATATTGATAATTTTATATGATATGTATTTTTATTAAGATTTTTGGAACTTACCCTTGCGTGTTTGTGTCTGTGGTTTGACACCTGTGATGATCCTAAATTTTAATTGGGGGAGCAGATTAACAGGATAAATCTATTGGAGATGTGAACGAAGGATAAGCAAACATGAGGATTTTTGTGAATAATGTGTATATTATAATTATCACAATATTACGTACTATGTGACATTGTGTAAATAACTTTTGATGTATGATTACGATGTGATCTATGTGATGTGTTTTATTTTGGTGACATTTTTGTTAGCAAGGGAAATTATTTTAAAATTTTATTTAAAGAAATCTAAATGAAGGGAAACATTTTCAAATAATAATAATAAATAGATAAAAAGGAAAATATTTAAGCAATGAAAAACAGCGGGGCGTTACAAAGACAACCCTAAACCTTAAAAACAATCCAACTATCAAAACACTCAACATCTAAACTCACAAACCACGAAAACAACAACAACTTGTAACAACCTAATTTTTTTAATAATAAATAATTATTATTATTATGTAACATTTCAATTTAAAAATAATAATAATAATAATAATAATAATTAAAATTGATTATGTGATGTCTCAATTTAATAATAATTATAATGAAAATTGATTTTGGTAACGCTATAACTTTAATAATAATAATGAGTGGTAATGTATGTGGTTGAGCAACTATAAAAGGGTGACTGTTGCCAATATCACATATCTTTTCATGTTTTTCCTTTCTTTTCCTTCAACCCTCATATCTCTCTCAGGATCTAGTATTTCCTTTTTCCCTTAAAAAGGAGATTGAAGTTCATGACGAGAGGGCGAGGATCAGAATCCTACCATTCCAATTTTTTCCCATACAAGATTGTCTCGAATTCAAGTTAGGGTAGTTCTTAAATTGATGATAATAATGAGTACCTTCTACACTAGTGATTAATTGTTCCAAAATATTGTTTATGTAATTTTGATGATTGAATTCACTTTGGGTATGATGATTGTGGTTTTACTATTGAATTATGGCTATTGTGAGTTCTGGTTAGTTTTGGAAATTGTGATTAATTGTGTGATTATTTTCTTGAATGAAATTGGATTATTGTGCTCTAAAGGTAGATTTTGTGTTGGGATTGATATAGCGAATGAGGGTTAGGAAAACTAGAGAAATGAAATTATAAAATATGAGACTTTTAGGGATTGATGATTGACTTTTTGAATCACAATATTTTTTTGACTAAGAAATCTTGAACCTTTCTATATTTGTGAGAACCCTTGGTTAATTAGAAAATCCAGAGAATAAGTTTTGCATATTTAGAACCATTTAAGTGAGATTAGTTATAAGAATTCAATGATAATAAGTATGCTAGTGATGATTTCTTTATGAATAATTATGTGATTGGCGTGATTGTTCGATGTTGTTATATTTCTGATTTTGGTATTAGATTTTCATGATATCTTATTACTCACAAGGTTTGAGTAGAGTTGAAAGGAATATAGAACTTTCAATGTGTTCCTACCATTGTGTATATAAAGGTGGATGTAAACATGATATGGATACATTGCACAATTGTCTCTAACTATATTATTCGATAATCTAAGCATTTTAAGGTTATTGTAGTGTTTCATTTGGTGAGTGAGACACTGTAATTGAAGATTGAAGTGATAAGAGATTGACTAAATGTGTGAGGTTAAAGGAATAGTAAGAGATATTGGGACAATAACTAGATATTTGGACTTTTGAGATATGAAGGTTGACTTTTGTAGTTTGGGCTTGGTTAAGCATTGGTTAATGTAAAATAAATAAATAAATAAAACTTTCGGTTGAATTTTGATTATTTAGAATTTCACATGCTATTATTTCTTTGTTCCGTCAGTGTATTCTTTCTTTTTATTGTCATGGGCAATAAATTACAATTTTAATGATGTGTGAATGACACGTGAATTACATTTATTAATGTTAAGGAAAATGATTGATGTGGATTGATAGATTAATTTTACGGGTCATACTGCATTGATGAATCATTTAAGTTTATGATAATCAATTGAAATTATTTGAAAGTGAAAGGGATGAAAGCCTCCTCCTATGGGCGAGGAGTGAGGTTGCCCTTGGTGAATATGCTTGTAAAGCATTGTGTTTTAAAAATGAGAGAGATTATCATGAATGCTAAACAAAGTGAATATATTTTCAAAAGGTGAGGATGAATGAAACTAGTATGGTTGGTCACTGATGGGTCGTTGTAATGACCTAGGACTTGGAGGGTATTCGCAGTAGGGAAAACTTCCACTAAGGCCGATCACCATAAGTGGGAAATGACTCCTGTTGCAACACTGGTTGCCCTGACTATAGCTGACTAGTATTTCTAGTGAGAGTGTCAGAGGTGACATGTACTCCTAACATCGCTCAGTTTTTTTGATGATACCACATGACATGAGAGTGAACTGTAAGTGGCATGCATCATACTGGGTTGCATAATTAATTGTAATGAGTTTTAAATTGAGTTTCCCATGTCTTCTTTATATCTGTTATGTGTAATGTTCCTGTGGTTTTGTTATTATCATTAAATTATAAGCTAATCATGTGGTTGTGTTTGTGGTTGACACCTGTGATGACCCCGCAAACAGGTGAGCAAATGAGTAGTTACTTGGAGATACAAAGGTCGTAGGCTAGAAGAGAACCCGATTTTCCTGCAGACTTCATGATGTTATTATTTTCTTTTTTCTCGTGCTTGAGTAATTTCTGTTATATAGGAATGTAAGAAGTTTAAGACTTTTATTTTATAAGAAATATACAGTTGTAGAAATTTACTTTGAAAAAAATTACTCTACGAAATAAGATTTGGTTTGTTTATCGAATGATATGTTTAATTGTCGTAGGGAAATTAGAATATTTAAATGGAGAAGTTGAGGGGTGTTACACAACTCACATAAACAACATAAATTAATACAAAGAAAAGGGTAAATAGAAAAAATTGAAACGAAATTGAAAGGATGCAAGAACCCGTTACCTCTGAAAAAACAAGTAGAGTAGCAACTTCACCTTATCCTTGTAAAATCGCGACACAGTTAAGGTAAAAGGCGAAACTATGGTGAGAAAGATAACAACCATGAAGTTGGAGCTATAATGGTGCCAACAACCTCCAATGACAAAGGTGAGAGTGCAAGGGAGAAAGGAAGGAAAACGAGAGTGAATGAGAAATGGAGAATAATTTCACTAAGTTCTATTATCTTATTGTAAGATTATTTTCATATGATCATATCACTACCCAGACCCTAAAGCAAAAGAGAGGAAAACATTGGAGGTGGGTTCAGAAGCAATCATCTATCATTTTATCATCTTTTCATTCGATAGTTTTAAAAGGTAAATCTTATAAACACAAGATAACCTCAAAGTTAATAGTCTTTTTAAAAAATAAACCCTCAAAGTTTGTTTTTAGCAGTATAAATAACCTCAAAGTTATAGATAATTCATCATTTGTTAATATTATATAGTAATATAGTTTATTATATGTTATTGACTTTTGTTTTTGAATGTCTCGTTTCTATTTCTCAGATGCGACAATAATGGATGTATGTAGAAACATCATCTTTCATGGAGGAGTTTGGTTTGCCCACAAAAACAAGAACCAAGGATGGATACAACCCACTCTTGGATGACTTCAAGAATATCAAATTATATATTAGTGTCCCTACACACAATACAAAGTAGATAGGTTATACATCATATCAGAATTACATGGTAGAAAGTCTTTTATTACCAAAAATTCTATTTGATATGTAACATAAACAATTTTTGAATATAACTTGGATCAGTAACTTGCTTTACAATATGTGACACATTCAACATAGATCTTATGTAAAATACAAATACACAAGAAGGGGGGTTGAATTATGTTTATTAATTAAAACTTTTCTAGATGATGCGTTTTGTGTCTATTCTATTCAAACCAAAGCCAAACACAAGTTTTCCTTTGTTATAAAGATTGAATTTTATAAAATCTATGTTCAGTTATTAATCCCCAATTAGTTAATAATCAAACAAACCAGACAATAATATTTTTATACTGGTTTATCTGTGAAGACTACGTCTAGGTACTCAACAACTTGCTAAGTTTTCACTAAGAATATTCTTTGAACCCAACCACTCCTGGCTAATTATAGATATTCTATGGGCACAACCTTCTCAGGCTAAACATGATATTCTTTGGACCCAACCTCCTCAGGTTAAACTAGGTATTCTTTGGACACAACCTCCACAGGCTGAACAAGGTATTCTTTCAACACTTAGCCTCTATATTCTTTGGACCTCAGCCTCCTCAAGCTAAACCAAGGTATTCTTTAAACACTTAGCCTCCTCAGGCTACAATACCACAACAATGGCTTATAGAGTTTAAGAACAAAGAAGATTATCCTTTACGCAGAGAGGAATTTTACAATAAGTACAAATTTAGTTCAGGGCGAGTGCACTATTAATTGAAGCTTTGAGAGCGAAAGTTGTATACAATAGCTTTGTAGTGTAGTTCGCCAACTTCAGCTCGTTGCAATAAAGTTCTTTTATAGGAAGCTTCCTGAAGTATCCGTTAGACTAAAGATTTAAACATTTGTACTTTGTCTTGGACACTCCAACATCTGGCAGAGTGAGCAATCAGAACATTTAATGATTTCGTAACGGAAGTCAACGCGAGATCGGACTTTGATTGATTTGCTTTGAGATTTCACTGAAAAGTGCAGTTTACTTTTCGTGGTGTAGAGGTTTAATCCAAATCTCTTTCCACTTTTAGAAGCTTCTAAGTAACAACTTGATTTGAATGAAATCACGTGTTATTCTACTTCTGAACTTCACTAATCTTCACTAGACGAATGAATATGACTTAACTTCATGTTTTAGTCATTCGTCTGTCTTCAATTTTCTTCTTCATCTTCAAGTCTTCATAGTCTTCACTCTTGAACGCATGAGTTGAAGTTGAGATGGAGCTTTGAGCTCTTCGTCTTGATCTTTGAAGGTTCTTCATCTGATGTAGTTGCTTAGAAGTTTGATGACTTGAACATTTCGTCCGTAATTATCAAAACTTAAGATGCTAAGTTATGCAAACCCATGAGGAACTTGTAAGGGATCTTCATGAATAAGCAAAGGGGTGCCATAATCTTCATTCACCAATGTTCAATCACTCTTAAACACCGGAATAACTCAATATGTAGCAATGATAGCTCATGGTCAACACAAAAGGGGGAAGAAAGAAATCAAAACTGGAAGAAGGAAGAAGTGTGGTAAGCGCCATGGATGAAACACCCAATAAGCTTTGTTGGAGAATCGCCACTTGGATCATGGATCCATGATAAGATTCAAGGTTCTTGGAAGAAACTCTAGGAGAGCTCTCTCCTTTTCTCAAGACTTTAGTCTTAGAAATTCTCTTTTCATAAATGACCAAAGTGAATACAATAGAAATTTTGACCAACTTAAATGAAAGTGCAATGGGCCTAAGGTTAGAAATCTGAAATGTTCTCCACCCTAGCATGAAATGAGTGATCAATGATGAGATGAGAGACATCCTATGCTGAACACACTTCACAATTACAAGGCCCAAATCCAAGTCTTGAAACAAATACATAATTGAAAGAAACTAATAGGCCTAAACAATTAAACAACTCGCTGGAAAATCCTGGTAGCATTCCAACGTTAGCTTCAAGCTCCATTTCCTCCTAGATGCAGTCCGAACTGGGCTTTGGTGTCTTCATAGATTTTGTAGCCCTTTAAGTCAGCTTTTAAATGCCACCAAGACAAAATTAATTAGAGTTTTGTAGCCTACATTATGCTCGAAATACTGTACCTGGTCAGCACCCCGCTGGAACATCCTGACAGTATTCAAACGTTACTTTCAATCCCAATTTCCTCCTAAAGAACAACTTTAAAAAGACACAAAGAACAACTCAATTGGAGTTGTGTAGCCCCAGTTATGCTCAAAACACTAAACCTTGTCAGGCACCAAAAATAACAGCGAATTTATTTCTAGCCCAATTTAAAAGAGTAAGGTCCTCCTTCTTCTTTGACTTTGATTTGGAGAGTTGTTGGGCTTTTAGAGATGGTCCTTCATCAAACCCTCCTTTTTGTGGCCAACTTGTCCTCAAGTTGCCTTAGCTTCATACCTACAAAATAAATTCAACCCGGATCAAAGATCAAGCAAACCTTATTAAATTTATCATTGAATATCAAGATGTTGTGCCCACTAATATCAATATCAAAATGTAGAGAAGTGAAGAAGGAAATCATGTGATTTTCTATGAATAAACCAAAACTCCAAGAAGTTTCTAATTCCTCCTTTAGATATGTTGATACTAGTCATTCATTCCATAGTGAATCTACTTGGTTGAAACTCTTCTTTAATATACATCTTTTAGGTGAGGAAGTTAGTGATGTTCCCTCCTTCTTAAACTCAATCTTCCGCCTAATATGATACTTAACATCAAAAACATATTCATTAGTGGGATCAAATAAGGAATGCAACTTATCATTATCAAGCATTGTCCAAGGTCTAATGCCTTGAGATTCTATTGTGTCATAAAAAGTGTTATGCAAATTAGAAATAAGAGGATAAGTTAGAGTTAAAGAAGTCTCCCTCTTTAGTAATAAAAAATTCCCAAATACTTCCTTTCCTCTATCTAAATGCCTCCATGGTTCTTCTATGCACAACTTCTTGAAAGTGATTCCTTTAGACACCTCACAAGGTATCCTTGGCCTTGCACACAAGCACACTCATTTGGTTAAGCCATGCTCCACTAAATAACACCCTAACATCATTTTTAAGACAAAAGTTAGCATAAGCAAAAACAAGGGTATCATATAAACTAAGCTCAAACTTCCCTATAATTGATCTCCCAATCATCAAGTCCTCATTTGTCTTATGATTACCTATACATTGGAAGCTCAAAGAAATGGGGTTAGGTAAGCATAAAAATATGGATTTCCTAATGAGGATCTCTCTCTTCAACTCATGGGTAGCTATACACAAGTTAGCTCCTTTTCCTTTCAACTTTTCACACTTGTTTTTACCTTTAGAATGTGTAGTGGCATTTCTTGTAATTATTTTACAACTCTCGGCCAAGGCATTTACTCTCTCATTTTCCCTCTTTAACTTCATCTTTATTTGATCTTCACATACCTCCTTAGGTGACAAAGGTTTTAGGGTGACCTTCTTGCTCATATGAGAGAAAATGTAGGTGTTAGAAACACCATCATGAATGGCATGTTTATCATATTACCAAGGTCTCCCAAGTAAAATGTGAGTGGCTTCCATAGGCACTACATCACACAACACATCATCTCTATATTTTCCTATGGAAAAGCTAATAAGAATTTGCTTATTAACTACCATTTCACCCTTATCACTCAACCATTGCAACTTATAAGGTTTAGGGTGTGAAGATGTCCTAAGTTCTAACTTATCTACTAATCTAGTACTAACTACATTTGTACAACTACCACTATCTATAATAAGAGAGCATACCTTCTCTTCCACTAAGCATCTAGAATGGAAGATGTTCTCCCTTTGTGAGTCATCCAATTCCTTGAGGGCACTCCCAAGCATCTTCCTCACCATGAGGAGATCTCCATCTTCCGGTTGCTCCATGCTTGAGTGCTCACTAGCACTAGCTTCCTCTTCTTCACTAGAAGAATGAGTGGACTCTTCACTAGTGATCTCTCCATCCACTCTCATTATCATGGCCTTCTTGTTGGGACATTGGGAAGCTATATGACCATGTCCTAAACACTTGAAACATTTAATGTTAGAAGTCTTAGAAATAGGTTTTGAAACTTCCTTACCTTTGGAGTCATCTCGGTTAGACTTATAGAAGGTCTTGGATGATCCCTCCTTCTTTTGCTTGTCCTTCCAACTTGAAGATCCATGGGTGTAAGACTTCTTAAAGGAGCTCTTCCTCTTAAGTTGGCCTTCAATCCTCTCGACTTTGTGAATGGCATCCTCCAAGGTTCTATAATGTTGGAGCTCCAAGATATCTTGGATCTCCCTATTCAATCCATTAGTGAACCTAGCTATTGTAGCCTCCTTCTCCTCTTCATAGCCGACCCTCATCAATGTTAACTCTAGATCTTTGTAATACTCTTGCACACTCCTTCCACCTTGAGTTAATCTTTGGAGCTTCACATGTAGGTCCCTTGTATAAGATTTAGGCACAAATCTTTCCTTCATGGCATCCTTCAATTGGGTCCAAGAAGTGATGTGAGGCCTCCTCCTCTTCTCGACATCTACAAGGACTTGGTTCCACCAAACCAAGGCATAACCTTCAAACTCCAAGATGGATAAGTTAAGCCTCTTCTCTTCACTCAAGTGTGGGTAGCAAGAATAAACTTGATCCACCTTCATCACCTAATCTAGGTAACTCTCGGCCTCACTATCTCCAAGGAACTTGGGTAGCTTAATCTTGTTGTTTCCTTCCCTCACTCTAGGTTCATCATCTTCACCATTTCGCCTAGGGGTGTGATTCGGTCTCCTAGGTTGAGGATCTCTCCTTCCCCCCTTTGCATTTTTATGACCTCTAAAGGGTTCATCCTCATCATAGTTGTTCCCCCAATCACTCTCCCTAGGTGTGTCATAGTCCCCTCTAGGAATCCTTCCTCACTACCACTACCTCTATAGCTATCTCTTCTACTCCTAGGTACTTCATTGCTCAAACTCCCTCGGCCTTCCCTAGGTACAACCCCTCCTCCATGGTGACCTCCTTGATTGCCACTAGTATCTCCAAGGATCTTCTTCTCCAATTCCTTCCTTATCTTCCTTTCCTCCTTTAACCTCCTTTCTTGATCAAACCTCTCATCCAAGCTAGCACTAATCATGGACTTCATCATATCCATCATCCTTTTAGATCTTGGTGAGAGATCATTTCCCACACTAGGAGAGGTATCCATTGCTGCACAAGAAAAGGTTAGATAACAAATATAATTATATAAGAGATCCTTGCCACTCTCTAAGTGTTTCACTCTAGTAGCACTCTTGTTTCACTCTTTAGAAAGCTTTTTCTCTAATGCTCACTTTTGCCTTTTTCCTCTCATTCTCCTTAGAGTTTCTTGAGAAACCTCTATCAATTATCAATGTCCAATTTACACAAGTGAAAAAGGAACAATTCAGCTACAAGCTTAAGGAAATTCAAAGGAGACAAACACTCAAGACAAAACTATTAGGAAGCCAAGAAGACAAGCAACAAAATAAGACTCAATGAACAAATTTGCTACTCAAAAATGGAATTTAATTATCAAGACAATGGATAGTACATTAACTGTACTAATAATGAAGGAAAACTAGTATTAAAAACTGTAAAAATTTTGAAACAAAAATCCCAAAAAATGGTAGAAATCAAATGTAAATTTGCTGGAAAATTGACAGAACTGTCACCAAATCTGCCCAAACTTGTGAATTTTTTTTAGAATACCAAATGAGCTTGGAAAATTATGAAACCTTCCAGTTGAGCTTATATATATGTATATTGAATGACCAAATGCTCAAAATTCAATAAATCAAGGGTTAACACCATGAACCAATTGAAAACCGTAACTGTTACAGATTTTCGTCAAACTACAACTTAGGCTTGAAAATTGGCTCAAAATGACTTGAAATTTTGGGAATTGGTTTGGGTGATCTTTATGTGCGAAATAAGCTCAAATTAAGGTGCAGGTTAGTCACAAATATGGGTCCAAAAACAGGGCAAAAACAGGACAAAATGTCTAGGCACATGCAAAGCACACTACAAGTTCAAATACCATGCTATTAGCAATTTTGACACAATTTGTAATATGATGCTTGAGCCTAATGAATAATTATTCCTAATTGAGCATGGACACTAAATTTGTGGGTGTTTAATGACCCAATTTACCAAGGTACTGCACTCAATTTTTTCCAAAATTTTATACTACAAGAGCTACTCAATTTTTACTCTAATTTTCTTCAAACTCTCTTTTCTTGTATTTTCTTTTCTTGAATTTTTCTTTGACTCTTTTCGTTGAATATTTTCTCTTGCTCTTTTCTTTTCTTTTGTTTTTCTATATTTTCTTTTGGCTATTCTTTGCTGGACAGTCCAAGTATAGACTCAAATACTCAAGCAAGTCAAGTCAAACTTTGTGTTAGATCAAGGATGATTAACGTCTCAAGATTTTGATTAATTATAAGACAGACGAAACCAAGCTACCCAAGACTTGCTAAGATGAAACCAGCACAGACGGAACGTGACCCTTCAAAGATGATATTCTGCGTCTGTCCAAAAGCCAAGCCATCAGACGATACATGCACAGACAAAAGAAGGCTACTCAAGTTAAAGCCCTTCATCTGTCCAAAGAGTGAAGTCTTAAAACGATAGGATAAGACGAAACAACAACAACTGAAGACTGAAGAAACATTCGTCTATCCAAAAGCTGAAGTCAAGTTGAGTCATTCGCGCCAAGATTTCAAATCTGAAGAAGTACTCATGAGAAGCATCCAAGATCAGTATAGGGATTCGAGCTTACACACCAAAGTTAAAAAGGTTTTCACCTTTTGTCACATCTCTGTACAAATCAGAAAAAGTACTATGCACAACCTAGTCCGCTATATCCGCTGCGACTCTTCATCAATCAATCAAGTACAACTGACAAACTTTTTGGAAAGCTCTCAAGAAGATTTCTCAACGACTCTCAACGGCATTCAAATGAGTCTAATGACTATTTGAAGAAGATGCCTATAAAAGGACTTCATAGCTTCAAGAATCAGTTGGCGAATACGCTTATCTTATTCATCGTCTGAGAATTCGCTCAAATCTGAACTAAGATCTTAATTGTAAAACCCTCTCTGCGAAGAGGAAAAACTTTGTTTGTCAAACATCTTTCCAAATCCACTTGTGTGGTACTTTAGCCTGAGGAGGCTGTGTTTCAAAGAATACCTTTTGTATTAGCCTGTGGAGGCTGGGTTCAAAGAATACCTTGGTTGTTTAGCCTGAGAAGGCTGGGAGCAAAGAATATCTTATAATAGCCAAAAGTGGCTTGGTTCAAACAATACTTGTAAACCTTTTCACGGTTTGTAGTGAAAACTCAGTGGTTGCTGGGTAACTGGACGTAGTCTTGATTAGACGAACCAGTATAAAAAGACTCGTGTTTATTTGTTTTGTCTGATTAACTAACTGGGGAAAATTGAAATCTAACGTTTGCTTATTAAAACCAATCTTTCAATATAAACGTTGTTTCATCTGAACCCATTTGAAACCCACAGACGAAAGGGATAAATTTTTTTATTAACACAATTCAACCCCCCTTCTTGTGTTCATCTTTTACAGTTTGGTATCAGAGCTCAACCTCTAAGGGTTGAGCGCTTAACAGCTGCTAGAGGAAAAGATCCAACATGGACTCACAAGGACCATCTTTCCTATCCGGAGGAGCTTCTATGAACAAACCTCCAACTTTCTCTGGAGATGATTATCCATACTGGGCTGACAGGATGGAGATGTACATCAAGTCAACCCAATATAGATTATGGAACATAATCGCCACAGGAGATATCCCCATTGCAAAGCCTGAAGGAGAATGGGGAAACGAAGAATACTCTATGATGGAGCTGAACAACAAAGCAAGATATGCTCTTATGTGTGCTCTCTCCAGAACTGAGTACAATAGATTCTGTGCCTACAAAACCGTTAAAGAACTATGGGATGCTCTCAAAATCTCATATGAAGGCACTGAAGATGTCAGAATGAGGAAGGCCACTACTCTTCAAAGAGAATATGAAATGTTCTCTATGAAGAAAGGAAAGTCAATCGATATGATGTTTGGAAGATTCCAAACAATATTGAATGGACTCACTGCTCTGGGAATCACCTTCACAAAGGCCCAGAACAACATGAAGATCTTGGACAGTCTCCCATCTCCTTGGGAAGCCATGTCCACAGCTATCTCAGTTGGAAGAGATATGAAGACATTAACTCTGGACGAGTTAATTGGAGCTCTAAGGGTACATGAGGTACTCTTATGTAAAAAGGAGAAGATCAAGGGTCAAGAACCTATAGCTCTTCCATCTGTCAATAACATCCCCAAAGAAGATTCTGTCAAGAAAGACAGTAAAAAGAAAATAAAGATTTTGAAGGCTAATTCAACTGAATCAGAATCATCTGATGGTTCGTCTGAAGACGAAGTCTCCCTCATAGCAAGACGATTCAAAAGGATGATGATGAAGAAAGGCAGAGGCCAACGCTTCTTTAAGAAAAAGGAGAATAAGCTCTCTGAGAAGTCATCAACCAAAGAAGAAAGCACAGAGGTTGTGTGCTATGAATGCAGAAAACCGGGACATATGAGGTCAGAATGTCCCTGACTGAAAAAGAGGTGGAGCTCTAGAAAAGATAAAGGAAAGAAGAGCTTACTGACTTGGGAAGACCTTGACAGTGAAAGATCAGAGGAATCCTCTGAAGGAGAAGAAACAACAAACATCTGCCTCATGGCTGGAGACCATGTCTCAACAGAGGTAAATTACAATGAAACTTCTTCATCCTCTTCTTTCAGTCGAAGTCGAGAATCGAAGAAAAATGTCATATGATAATCTTCTAGCTCACTCCCACTTTATTGCTCAAAGCAATACAAAACTTGCAAAACCAAGCTGAGACAAACCTTGGAAGAAAATGCAGTTTTGAAATCTGAAATTGAGTTACTAGACAAGAAAGTATCAAATGATGTTTCGTCTGAGTCTGAAAAGGACATTTTCATTCTTGAAATCGAATGATTAAAGAAAGAGAATGAGTTCTTACTCAATGACTTAACCAAGTTTACAAAGGGATCCTCCATTCTTGAAAATATTTTAAAATATGGGAGATCACCTAATGATAAAAGTGGACTTGGTTGTGTTAAGGAGACAGACGAAAAGAAAAACAAACCTGTTTCGTCTGCTCAAAAGAAGAGGAATCACAACAAGGTTCCTAATATCTACAAAAAGGATAAAAACAAAAAGAAGCCTTTTGTAACTAACAAGAAAGGACCCAAAAAGATTTGGGTACCAAAGTCACTTATTGTTCCTGTTGTAGATATCCTTAATGGGAAGAGACAAGACTTCAAGCTGGTACCTGGACAGTGGTTGCTCACGACACATGACGGGAGACCTGTCTATGTTCCAAGACCTCAGACCAAGTAAAGGGTCTGTCTCCTACGGTTCTGGAAAAGGTAAAATTCTTGGCATTGAGACTGTTGGTAAGAAACCCAATACACTTATCCAGAACGTATCATATGTTAAAGGTCTTAACTTCAATCTACTTAGCATAAGTCAATTTTGTGATAGTGGATATGAAGTAGCTTTTAACTCTGATGAGTGTATAGTCAGAAACAAAGATAAATCCATTCTTTTTATTGGGAAAAGAAAGAATAACCTTTATGAGGTTTGTCTTTCTGACCTAAGTGATCAGAATGTAACATGTTTGATTTCAGTAGACGATGAACGAGATATTTGGCACAAAAAGCTTGGACATTTAAGTCTCAAGTATATTTCAAAAATTTCTAAAAAGGATCTCGTAAAAGGTTTGCCAAAAATATCTTGGAAAACCAATCGTCTGTGTGAATCTTGTCAGCATGGGAAACAACTCAAAGCTTCTTTGAAATCAAAATATGTTGTTTCCACGACAAGACCGCTAGAACTGTTACACATTGATCTGTTTGGACCCACTCAGACTGAAAGTCTTGGAGGGAAGAGATATGATTTTGTCATTGTAGATGACTATACTAGATTTACATGGGTACATTTCCTAGCCCATAAACATGAGTCATTCAAGGTTTTTGAAATATTCTGTAAACGTGTTCAAAAAGAAAAAGGAATATGTATTGCGTCTGTAAGAAGTGATCATGGAACAGAATTTGAAAATTCTGAGTTCAAAGCCTTTTGTTTTGAAAATGGTATATTTCACAATTTTTCGTCTCCAAGAACTCCTCAACAAAATGGAGTTGTGGAAAGGAAAAATCGTACTTTACAAGAAATGGCTAGAACTATGTTGCATGAAAGCTCTCTTCCTAAATATTATTGGGCAGAAGCAGTTAATACTTCCTGTTATATTCAAAACAGAATATTGATAAGACCAATATTGAATAAGACTCCATATGAACTATGGAAAGGAAGAAGACCCAACATTTCTTATTTCCATCCTTTCGGATGTGAATGCTTTATCTTAAACACCAAAGATCAACTTGGCAAGTTTGATTCAAAGGTGGTAAAAGGAATCTTTCTTAGATATTCCAACACATCTAAGGCCTATAGAGTTTTTAACTCTAAGACGCAAGTTGTAGAGGAATCAATTCATGTAAAGTTCCAAGATAACTCAAAGGCTGATAAAGAAATATCAGACCTAGAAAACTTGTTTGATAATTTGCAGATTAAACCTTCTGGTCAAAATGATAATCAATGGTCGAGAAAAACAAGAAGCGGCGATAGAAGCACAGACGAACCCTCTTCGTCTGATACTCTTCAACAAAGAGATCAAGCACCTGCAAGATCATGGAAGTTTGCATCTAACCACACTGAAGATCTTATCATTGGAGATAGGAATCAGGGTGTTCTAACTAGATCGAAGCTAAAGGAATCGTCTGGATATGCTCTTGTATCAAACATAGAGCCAAAAAATGTTGAAGATGCTCTTCAAGATAACGATTGGATCTTGGCTATGGAAGAAGAACTTAATCAGTTCACAAGAAATGATGTATGGACCCTAGTTGAAAGACCAAAGAACAAAAGCATCATTGGAACCAGATGGGTGTTCAGAAACAAGCTTGATGAAGCTGGAAAAGTGGTAAGAAACAAAGCAAGGTTAGTAGCACAAGGGTATAATCAACAAGAAGGTATTGATTTTACAGAAACTTTTGCACCTGTAAGTAGATTAGAAGCAATCAGAATATTACTTGCTTTTGCTGCTCACAAGAATATCGTCCTATATCAAATGGATGTAAAAAGTGTTTTTCTAAATGGTTTCATTGAAGAAGAAGTGTATGTAAAACAACCTCCTGGTTTTGAAAGTTCATCTCAACCTGATCATGTTTTCAAACTTAAGAAAGCATTGTATGGTCTTAAACAAGCTCCTAGAGTTTGGTATGATAGACTCAATTCTTTTCTTCTTAAAAATGGTTTCTCAAGAGGAAAGGTTGATACAACTCTCTTCAAGAAAAACGTTTCAAAAGAATTTATTATAGTCCAGATTTATGTAGACGATATAGTCTTTGGAGCTACTAATGATTTTCTATGCAAGGATTTTTCAAAACTAATGCAGGATGAGTTTGAAATGAGCATGATGGGAGAATTGAAGTTCTATCTAGGACTTCAAATCAAGCAGACGAAAGAAGGAATCTACATCCATCAACAGAAATACACAAAGGAACTTATCAAGAAGTTCAAGATGGAGAATGCCAAACCTATGAAGACCCCAATGCATTCGTCTGGAGCAAATCTCAACAAGGATGAGTCAGGTAAGTCTGTTAATCAGACGGTATACAGAGGTATGATTGGCTCACTCCTTTATTTAATATGAGCAAACGACATTATGTTTAGTGTCTACATGTGCTAGATTTCAATCTGACCCTAAAGAATCTCACTTACAAGCTGTAAAGAGAATTCTTAGATATCTTGTTGGAACAACTGATCTCTCTTTGTTTTATAAGAAAAATAATGATTTCAGTTTGAAAGGCTTTTGTGATGCGGATTATGCTGGAGACAAAGTGGAGAGAAAAAACACAAGTGGTGGATGCCAATTCCTTGGATCATCACTAATATCTTGGTCAAGCAAGAAACAGAACTCCATTGCACTCTCAACAACAGAAGCAGAGTATATTGCTGTGGCTGGATGTTGCTCACAATTACTGTGGATAAAACATCAACTTGCAGATTACTCCAGGTTTGAAAATCATATACCAGTATTTTGTGATAATACAAGTGCAATTAATCTTAGCAAAAATCCTATTCAACATTCGAAAGCTAAACATATTGAAATCCGTTTTCATTTTATAAGAGACTATGTCCAAAAAGGTATTTTCAATATACAGTTTGTGAAAACAGATTTTCAATGGGCAGATAGATATATTTACTAAAGCATTAGACGAAACATGTTTCAATTTCATTAAGGAAAAACTTGGAATTATTTCTTTAAATGATTGAAAATTGTTACGTCTGAGCTATTTGTTAAAATTGTTCCGTCTGTACATTATTTCGTGTTAAGACGAAACATTGCGTCTGATCAAGTTGAATAGTTACTGTGGTAAAATTCAACGAGGCAATAGCGATTCTTGTTTAACAAGTTTATCTCAAGTGTGCAGGGACAAATTAAAAGAAGCAATAAATGTGTCTGTCATTTATTGCACTATTCTAGGACTTTGATAGGCATGCGCCGTGAATTGCAGAGGTCAAATCAATCATTGAAAAGGCAATGATGTGGACACGTCAAATCAGGGGCGGTTCTCAAAATCTCTTTCGTCTGATGAATCACAACCGTTTTTATCTTTGCCTATAAATACTCTTGAAAGTTCACTCTTCTACTCTTTACCGCAATTTGCAATCTTTTGAACTTTCCAAACCTATTACTCACTAAACTCTTATTCTCTCGTTTTCAAAATATCAACAATGGCCGCCAAGAACACCAAAGCTACCAAAGCTGCTGAAGCCACTTTCTTCGCTCAAGACTTGTTCTTGCCGAGCAAGTGGATCTCAAGAGAGACCATAGAGAGTGTATTTGACAGGGTCGCAAAGCTTCTAACTCACACTGGCTGGATGGAGTTTGCTGCTATGAGAGGCCCATGGCTGATGGAGACTTATGCCGAATTCTGGAGCGACGCCAAGGAATTCGAAGATGGTATTGTTGGTACCATAGACAACAAGGAGTACATCATCACGGTCGACGCCATTGCTGAGGCCGGCAACTGTAAGGCCGAAGGGCGTTTCTACAGTCAAGATTGGATGAAGATTGAGTCTGAAGAGCATGTAGACAAGATCATTTATGGGAAGGCTAATAACACTGAAGACCCCAAGTTCTTCAGATCAGGGAACCTAAGCCTCTCCGCAAGAATCATCCACAACTTGCATTACAACATCTTCACTCCTCGTACAGGCTCTCGCGACAACGTGAGTTCTCGAGACAGATTCTGTATTTATTACTGTCTGAGGAAAGCAAGGATGAGCCTTCCGCACATTATCCTTGACCACTGGATAAGTGCATTGAAGAACCGCAACATTCTTAGGAAGAGTAGCATTTCCTACGCCACCCTCTTCACAAAGATCATCATCAACCAAGGGTTTGATACTGCTGGTGTAGATTATCACCAAGAGGGAAAGGAAGTTAAAGCCAGCACCTTTGCGAAGATGCACCTGACGCCAAGCTTCCTCCTCCATTCACAAAAAGAGGATGTACCCCTCTCACCCATCACTAAAGACCCTCCACACAGAGCTCGCATCAAGCGTGCTAAGCCACAAACACAAGCCCAAACATCATCCCAAACAGAATCACAAACACAAGCCCAAATAGAACCCCAAACAAAAGCCCAAACACTAAACCAACCCCAACCTCTTCCTCCAGTGACCATCTCTGAGGTTCCTTTTGAGGATATTCTTGAAGAACCCCTCAAGAAGAAGAAAAGGACCATCAGAATCAAGCACATTGGTGCCAAGCCAAAAGGACAGACGATATCCCCTAGTGAAGATGAAGGGGTCAACATATCGTCTGAACATGTTCCGTCTGTGAAGATACTCACAGACGAAGAAAAACAGAGGATAGCAGCAGAGGAAAAGGCAAGAGCTAGAAAGCTTGCTCTTGAAAAGGCTGCGAAAGGCAAGGAGAAGATGAAGCAAAAACTTACGTCTGTCGTAGGTTGTGAGACAGACGAAGAAAGAATGCTGAAAGAGGCCAAGAGAGTCTCCATTTTGCTTCAAGCTGAGAGAGAAAGAATCTTTCTCGATAGTGTTCGTAGCATTGGATCATCTGAGGCTGCATCTGCTCCAACAACCTCAGAGGGCATGAACAGTGAAGAAACTGCCCAGATCCAGAAAGACAATGCCCAGCTTGCGGAGGAGTTGGAAACAATGCTAAGTGAGGAAGTTTCCACAATGGAAGTCTCTCCATCAACATCACTCCAAGACGAACATAGGGCTACCCCTATTGTTGCGTCTCCGCTGAACGCATCCCTTGCACAGACGCTACCTGCTGCGTCTGAGGAAGCATCCCACCACCAGACAAAGGAGATTCCGTCTGAAGACTTTGTGCTGATTGAAGAAGTTGATTCTTCGTCTGATGAAGAACAACTTGAAATCATAAAGGTGGATGCTACTTGGGGGAGATCACATGCTGAGGTGATTAATCCAGAAGAGTTACCCCCAAAGCACAAGGTGGACTATTCGTTTCTAAACGAATTAGTCATGAGGAAATTTGCTGAGAGTACCTGTGCTGAGAGACCAATCAAACCAGATTGGATTATTGGAGAGAAGAATGATGAATTCTCCATTGATGGTGAACCATCTGAGTCTGCTCAAAATGGTGACTTGGCAGACGATGAAGATCGTTATATCAAGGGCACTCCCTATATTGAATTGAAGAACCCATACCAGTACAGAGGTAAGAAGGGATTTCAATTAGGGAGATTCGTCAATCCCATCATCTACAACAAATCCTTGAAGCCAGTGAACTTCAATGAAGACTCTATCTACACCCCAGAAGAGCAACACAATTGGCTGAAGCGTCTGCCCTGGGACACACTGGCCAACCTAGACATCAAGGGATTAGAAAATATACAAGAATACAAGGATCATATTGCTGCGTCGGTGATTGAAGGACCAGCACTTGGCTATGAACCTCACATCCCACACAGAGAAAACACAAAGTGGAAGGTTCGATATGAGGTTAATGCGCCTGTATTCCATCATTGTAGATATGGAGATGCAAACTCTACCATCTATGAGCCGAGAGAGTGCACACATTGGCATCTCGACGCCATAGATCGCCATGATCCAATTCCCTTCACAATTCCACTCAATAAAATAGAGTATGTCGGTCTAGGACACTCTCTAGGAATTGTGCTTCCTTGGACGAGACCCCACTGCTCCGGGATCAACCCTCGCTACTCCATCCTCCTCAACGAATATGAAGACCCTGAGGAGTTCGCTCACGCCACACCGGAAGACTACAACTTGACCTTCAAGTTGATAGCTGGTGCCTATAGAAGGGAAGCCAAGGAAAGAGAGGTTTCCTTCTATCATATTGATCGTCAAGCTAAGAAGGATAAGAGATACTGCCCCTTTATGGTGGGTTCACAGTTCTCTTCGCTGGTGTCAGACGAAACAAAGTACACAATCGTCTTAGACCGAAAACGACCATGCTTGGTCAAGTTTTTGGCTAAGGGCAAAGAGAAGAAAGTACCGTCTGTCCCCAGAACCTTCAGATATGCAAGGCACATCTCCAAACTTCTTCCGTCTGCTGCTTATGCGCACCTCAAGGCAATCCAAGCTCAAGCCTCAAGCCCTATCAATCCAAAGATACAACGAATGATAGAAGATCATGAAGCCACTTCACAGTTTTGCTCTGGAACCTCATTTGATGAGGATTCTACCATATGTGGCAGGGTGTTTCCTGGTGAAGCTTTTGCATATACTCACCCATCCCAGGAGCATCCGGATCTTGAACTCTCTGTTCCCACAAAGTTGTATACATGGCAATGGGAACGGGACTTCACGGCTTACCTCACTCTTCCACATTTCACATTGCGTCTGAAGAAGACTCCAACAGTGCTCATCATTGATGACACTACACCTATCGTGGAAGAACCTCAAACACCAATGGTACATTTCGATGATATGGTGGAGGTTGATGACAAAGTTAAGGTTGCTGAGGCTGATATTCAAGAAGCTGAGGAGTATAAGACTCTGAAGCGTAAGTATGATGCCTTAGAAGAGGATTGCGGGCACTTGAAAGCAAAGAACAGAGAACTTGAAGAAAATCAAGCTTCTCTATAGTCTGAAGTGCAACAGCTAAAGGACATTGTGATGACCCTGCTTAACAAGAAGCCAAAGCCTTCTTCGTGATCATGTTTTGATGATTCACAGCCCAAGGGGGAGACAAAGAAGATAGCCCAAGGGAAAGAAGAAAGGTACAAGGGGAAAGCATTGTCTGAGGGGGAGTGAACAAGATAAAGCTTCGTCTGAGGGGGAGCGAGCAAGCAAGGAGTATCGTCTGAGGGGGAGTTAAACAATAAGGGAGCCATGTATTATACTTGTATCAATGTATTTCTTTTTATGTATTCTTTTTAGTATAGAAAATACATTGTAATTCTTTATTGGTTATTCTTTATTGGTTTTCTGTCTATACCAATGTAATGTACAAAGATTACATCGCATTGATGTAACAATCTTTTATAAAGAGGTATTATTCAGAAAACATCGTCTTGATGTCAATCTAGCTTTATTGAGACTGTTTGTTTCTGTCTAACCATGTCTTGTGCAGATTTTCGTGGTATGGTCTGTAATCATCAAAAAGGGGGAGATTGTTAGATCAAGGATGATTAATGTCTCAGAATTTTGATTAACTACAAGACAGACGAAACCAAACTACCCAAGACTTGCTAAGACGAAACCAGCACAGACGGAACATGACCCTTCAAAGATGATATTCTGCGTCTGTCCAAAAGCCAAGCCATCAGACGATACATGCACAGACGGAAGAAGGTTACTCAAGCTAAAGCCCTTCGTCTGTCCAAAGAGTGAAGTCTTAAAACGATAGGATAAGACGAAACAACAACAACTGAAGACTGAAGAAACATGTCGTCTATGCAAAAGCTGAAGTCAAGTTGAGTCATTCGCGCCAAGATTTCAAATCTGAAGAAGTACTCATGAGAAGCATCCAAGATCAGTATAGGGATTCGAGCTTACACACCAAAGTTAAAAAGGTTTTCACCTTTTGTCACATCTCTGTACAAGTCAGAAAAAGTACTGCGCACAACCTAGTCCGCTATATCCGTTGCGACTCTTCATCAATCAATCAAGTACAACTGACAAACTTTTTGGAAAGCTCTCAAGAAGATTTCTCAACGACTCTCAACGGCATTCAAATGAGTCTAACGACTATTTGAAGAAGATGCCTATAAAAGGACTTCATAGCTTCAAGAATCAGTTGGCGTATACGCTTATCTTATTCTTCGTCTGAGAATTCGCTCAAATCTGAACTAAGATCTTAATTGTAAAACCCTCTCTGCGAAAAGGAAAAACTTTGTTTTTCAAACATCTTTTTAAATCCACTTGTGTGGTACTTTATGTTGGTCCCTATGTGTGAATCTAGAGGGGGGGTGAATAGATTCTAGTTAAACTTTACCCCAAATTCGCGTGTTTCTAATTTCTTTTAATTACCTATCAATTACCTTTCAATTACAGATTCAATTACAAGTTCAATTACTGATTCTATTCCAAACCAATTAAAGAGTTGATTATCAATACAATTTTCAAATACAGAACAGAATATGATCAATAACAATATAGTGAAAACTGTAAAGAGAGCAAGGAAGAAGATGAGTGCACAGCGATGTATACTGGTTCGGCCAACTGCCTACGTCCAGTCCCAATCCAACAACTGTTGCGATTGGCTTTCCACTATCAAATGATTCCTTTTGTATCCTTTTACATTCACTCTGCAACAAGCAATACAAACAGAAATCAAAACACCCAAATCTGTTCTCCAACCCAAGAACAACTTCCAAGACCTTGGCACCTCCAAGATCAAACTTTGAGAATCACTTCTCAAACACAATGCTCTATCTAGAGAGACCTCTCTCCTAGAGCAACAACCCGAAATTTGAAATATAAAGATCAGTAAAGAATACACCTCAAGTGCGAGAATCGATCACAAATGAGCTCTATGAAATCCACCCAATCAATGGAATGAATCAAGTTTCCCCTTTTTCTTTGAAAACCTTGATGAACTCTAGATTTAGAGCATATGAAAGTGTAAGAGTTTTTTCAAGAAGCTAGGTTTTTTTCAGCCCTTCATATGTTTCATCAAGATTATACTTATAGAACAAATTTGGAGGGAGAAAACGTGCAAATCTGAGCTACAACGGTCAATGTAATTGATCCCAAATGCATGTAATCTATTACACCAGCCGTTAGAACCCTCCAATTTGAATTTTCCAGGCATGTAATCGATTACCACGAGCATGTAATCGATTACATTGAAGAGGAAACCGAGAAAGGTGAATTTCAAACCATGTAATCGATTACATCTTGGGGATGTAATCGATTACACCAGAAAGTTCTCGACATGTAATCGATTACATCAACCATGTAATCGATTACACCGAAGAAATGATCAATGTAATCGATTACACCAAGCCTGTAATCGATTACATCAGTGAAAAATGGATTTCCAAGGTTTTTCAAACTGTTTTTCTCAAATGGAAATCAAACATTCTTCACATGATCAATCATACACTAGTTTTACATATCTCTGGGGTCTTAAGCAAAGAATACAACACATATATGCCTATACTCAACACACAATACATAGTTATATCCTAGTTACATTCAACTATGGAAAACCGAAAGATACATTCATCAAAACCAAAACACATAAGAGAGACACAATCAGCATTCTTCAAGCTTCAAGTCCAAAAATCTCCCCCATTTTGGTTTTGATGTACCAAATCACATAAGAGGTTTTCCTAGAGTTTTAGGATATGTGTTGTTCTTTGACATACCTGCATATGTTAGAATTTCCAGAAAATACAATATGCATATGCACTAATAATCAACCATTCATTCAAGTATGTATGACATGATTCAAATACAAATATAGATCAAGACCAATGAATCATAAAACAAATTCTCAAAGCAAATTTTATTCATTATTCAAAAACAGTAACATAGTTCAATAAAACAGTAAAAAAACAAACTCTCAACTCCCCCTATCTAGTTACTCTCCCTATCTAGGATAACCTAACTATTCTCCCCCTATTTGGTATATCAAACCAAAAAGAGAGATCACTGATCATCGCCATCATCATCATCTTGGTTGAGGCGCTCTATGATGGTTTCCATCAAAGACCTCATGTCAAGGAAGTGCAAATTTTGATTCCTTTCCAAGTCTTTGATTTGCTTTCCTAGATCCTCTTGGCGCTTGTCCATCTCTTCCAACCTATCTAGGACAATGGACTCAAAAAGCGAGACTTAGGGGTGTACTCCCCGGCCATTGAATCTCCATCATCATCGAAGGGAGGATGTTGTGGTTGTTCTTGTTGTTGTGGTTGGTCTTGTTCTTTGTTGTTGTTGTATTTCCTCTCTAGATACCCACCCTCGGATGTCTTGGTCAATCTCATCTTTTTCAGCATCATGTCACCAAGCACATGGATATCCCTTACCAATTCTCTGTGCTCATTGGAGACATCCACTTGACATCTCTCAAGAACACGTGATATGAACAGACCATAAGGGCACTTAAAGTCATGGAATTTCCTTACCTTGGTCATGTTGTCCATTACAACTTGACCCCAATCAATCTGAATTCCATTCTTCAGGGCAGCCATCAAGAGCATATCTTCTTCCATAAGTTGAGCATGATTTGTACCTCTAGCGACCAATACCCGAACAAATAGCATAATGAAGAAGACGGTCGTCGGTGTTGAAACCACCTATGCCAAAGGTCTTCCTCATACCTCTTTCTTTCCTTGCAGTCATATCAGCTTCCCAAGACTCAGGATTCCTCAACATGCTCATGTAAAAAGCATCCTTTTGAAGTTCAAAGCCTTCCTCAGCCAGATTTTCCAAAGTAGGGACTATCCCCTCATTTGTTATTCCACCGAGTTCGAAAAACAAATCATGAGTCAGAACAATACTCACTCCTTTAACTTGGATAAAATCCTTCCGGGGTGATATTTGAGATTAGAATAGAATACTCTTACCAAATCAGGGTAAATGTGACCCCTTAGCCCAACGAATTTCTCCAAGTTCTGATCTCGGAGCATGGATTGAAAGGTAAACCCTTCATTGTCAAGCCATCTGAAGTCCACAATCTTTGGGGGTACGAGTTCTCTGTTTTTGCAAAATCGGTCAAAGAAACGAGTTTCTTGTTCCTTCGAGGTGAACCATGGGTTGTGACGCACGGATTCTTCAGGAGCCTTCCTTTTGGAGGAGGTTTCTTGTCTCTTCTTAGTACGTCTTTCTTCTTGAATATCACGGTTAGCCCTAGCTTTCATCCTTTTGCTGCTTCCTTGTCCGTCCATGGTTTGAAGGTTGAAGATGAATGTGGGATAGAGAGAATGAAGGCCGTGAGAGATTAGGGTTTAGAAGAGAAAGGGAATGTGAATGTGAAAGAAAAACCCTAACACAGCACTAATAAAGATCACAAAAGACTAGGTTCAATGAATGTGTGCAAATGGGCTTCCAAAATATGGAATACAAAGCCCAGAAACGAAGAACAAAGCTCTGAAAAACACTTCCAGAGCTCATGTAATCGATTACATTCGTGATGTAATCGATTACATCAGAACCAAAACACCCTATAATCGATTACATTGTTGTTGTAATCGATTACATCAGAACCAAAACCTATTGTAATCGATTACATGCATGCTGTAATCGATTACATCCTATAGAAAATCAAAAAACAAGTTGAAATAAAGCTATGAACTGCAATGTTAAAGATTTTCACATATAGAATGATTGAAAAACATTTGATTCATCATATAAAAGGTCAAGATCATGTTATGCAATGAATTCATATCAAGTTTAAGCACAAATGAATGATTAAACTAACATACTTACAACACTTTATGTGAGATGTTCTTCACTTAGAATACCAAGATTGGTTCTAAGTTTGAAGAACCTCTCCTTGGGCAGAGGTTTTGTGAAGATATCCGCGAGTTGATTTTCTGTGTCAATGAATTCCACCTCACAATCTCCTTTCTCAACATGATCTCTAATGAAGTGATGACGCACCTCGATGTGCTTTGTCCTTGAGTGTAAAACCGGATTCTTCGTGATACTGATGGCACTTGTGTTGTCACACTTGATTGGAATATGATCAAGCTTAAGTCCAAAATCCTCCAGTTGTTGCTTGACCAAATGGTCGAAACACAACACACTACTACTGCAGCTACATACTCTGCCTCTGCCGAGTTGAAAGAGCTACACAGGCTTGCTTCTTGCTATACCATGAGACCAGGCTTCCTCCAAACAAATGACATACTCCACTAGTACTTTTCCTATCGGTTTACAACCAAGAAAGTCGGCATCACTAAAACCAACCAATGTGGGATACGTACCTTTTGGATACCACAAACCACAGTTAGTAGTTCCTTTGAGATACTTCAAGATTTTCTTCACAGCTGCCATGTGTGTTTCCTTTGGTGCAGATTAGAATCTTGCACAAACACACACACTGAACATAATGTCTGGCCTACTTGTTGTGAGGTACAAGAGTGATCCAATGATCCCTCTATATCTTGATTGGTCTACACTTTGTCCAGCTGCATCATTATCCAAGTAGAGATTAGTTGACATAGGAATGTTTGAGATCTTACAACTCTCCATGTCGAATTTCTTGAAGAATTCCTTGGTGTACTTTGCTTGATGTATAAAGATTCCATCTTTCAGTTGTTTGACTTGCAATCCTAGGAAGAATTTGAGTTCTCCCATCATAGACATGTCAAACTCCCCCTGCATGCTATTCACAAACTCTTCACACAGAGATTTATTAGTTGATCCAAATATAATATCATCAACATAAACTTGAACCAACAAAATACAGTTTGACTTCCTCCTTATGAAAAGAGTTTTGTCAACATTACCTCTGCAGAACCCTTTTGACAACAAAAACTTACTCAGCCTTTCATACCATTGTCTAGGGGCTTGTTTTAGACCATATAGGGCCTTCTTGAGTTTGTACACATGTTCGAAATCGAAATCGGTGAATCCAGGAGGTTGTGAAACAAAAACTTCTTCATTTATATAGCCATTCAAGAAAGCACTTTTAACATCCATTTGGAACAACTTGAAATCTTGTATGCAGGCAAAAGCAAGTAAAACTCTAACAGCTTCTAGTCTAGCAACAGGGGCATATGTTTCACCAAAATCTATTCCTTCTTGTTGATTATATCCCTTAGCTACTAGTCTAGCCTTATTCCTAACCACAACTCCATTCTCATCTAACTTATTCTTAAACACCCATTTTGTTCCAATTACATTCATATCTCTTTTAAAAGGTACTAACTCCCATACGTTATTCCTTTTAAACTGATTCAATTCTTCTTGCATAGCATTCATCCAATATTCATCATTTATAGCATCATCAACACAAGAAGGTTCAAATTGAGATACAAATGCATAATCATCACAGAACATGTTATGAGTAGATCTAGTAGATACTCCCTTATGGATGTCACCAATGATGTTGTCAAGAGATAAATCTCTTGGTTTCCTCCATTCTTTTGGAAACTCATGAGAAGTAGTTGGTGGTTCTTGCTTTTTCTTCTTTGCTTGTGCTTTCTTCACCTACATGCTCATCATCATCAACAAATACACTTCCCTTTTGGGGATTATTAGTTTCATCAAAATTAACATGCACAGATTCCTCAATGCACATTCTCCTTTTATTAAATACTCTATATGCTTTACTTGATGATGAATACCCAATAAACACACCTCATCGACCTTGGCATCAAACTTACCAAGAGGCTCTTTGCTATTATTCAAAACAAAACACTTACACCCAAATACCCGAAAATGAGATATATTAGGTTTCTTGCCTTTATAGAGTTCATAGGGGTTTTCTTTAAAAGAGGTCGAATCACAATTCTATTTAGAACATAGCACGCAGATGGAAAAGCGCATCGGCCAAAAATATTTAGGCAAACCACTTTCATTCAACATAGTTCTAGCTAGTTCTACTAAAGATCTGTTTTTCCTTTCAACAACCCCATTTTGTTGTGGAGTTCTTGGAGCGGAAAAATTGTGATCGATTCCATATTTTTCGCAAAACTTTTCAAAAGACTCATTTTCAAATTCCCTCCATGATCACTTCTAATGGACTTGATTTTCAAATCTTTTTCGTTTTGAATCTTTTTAGCAAGTATTTTGAAAACTTTAAAAGTGGTGTCTTTACTTGGTATAAAAGCAACCCAAGCAAACCGAGAGTAGTCATCTAAAACAACTAATCCATATAGATTTCCACCTAAACTAGCAGTTCTAGATGGACCAAAGAGATCCATGTGCAGCAATTCAAGCGGTCTAGAAGTTGAAACAACATTTTTAGATTTGAAAGAGTTTCTAGATTGCTTGCCTTTCTGACATGCATCACATAGGCCTTCTCTTTTGAACTTTAATTCAGGTAGTCCTTCTACTAAGCTCTTAGATGACAGTTTATTAAGTTGATGAACATCAATATGTCTTTATCGTCTATGCCAAAGCCAAGATAGATCATCATTAGACGTAAGACATGCATGATATGATGATGAATGATCAAGTTCAAGTGTATAGATGTTACCTCTTCTCTTACCTACCATCAATACCTCATTCGATTCGTTGTTATTGATCTTGCAGCAGCCTTTGTCGAATGAAACTTGATAGCCTTTGTCGCACAATTGGCTAATACTCAGAAGATTAAACTTCAAACCTTCCACAAGCAGTACATCTTCAATCACGGAGTTGGATTTGTCTCCAACATCACCAATACCCAGAATTTTGCCTTTGTTATTATCTCCATAAACTACTGAACTGGATTCTTTGGATTTGAAGGAGATAAAGTTACTCTTGTCACCGTCATATGTCTTGAGCACCACTATCCAAATACCATGTTGAGTGTTTGGCTCTCAAGCACACCTACACAAGGAAAGATATCATTTGGTTTTTGGTACCCAAATCTTGTTGGGTCCTTTCATGTTAGAACAGTGACTATCTTTCTTAATCCATTTAAACAGTCCATTATCTAAGCCTTTCTTTCTAACCATGCAGTTATAATGATTATGTCCAGATTGCATACAATAACTACATGAGAAGTTTTTATACTTGCTGGTTTGTTTAAATGTATGGAGCTTCTTGTTATTCTTTTTCAAAGGCGTAAAAAGATTTACACTTTGAACAGGGCAATTTCAACTTATCATTTTCATCTTTCAATTCTTGAATATTGGTTTTCAAAACAAAATTTCATTTTCTAAATCTAAACTCTGTTTTTCAAAACTTTACTTAGTTTTTCAAATTTTTCTGCTTCTTTAAATAACTCACACAAAAAGCAGTATATAGTTCATCATAATCATTATCATTTTTAGAGTCGAGTCGAATCACTTACCTCATCATCCGATTCTGGTTTAGCCATAAGACATAAGTTGGCTTCCTCATTTTCGCTTTCACTAGAGGATGAGCAGTCATTTTCTTCCCAAGCAATGTAGGCCTTTTTCTTCCGATACCGGTCCTTCTTGGGTTTTTCTTCTTGCTCCACTCTTCTAGGCTCACTGCTGTTTGATTTCTTCAAGTTAGGACACTCCGATCTATAGTGTCCAGCCTTGCCACATTCATAGCATGTGACCTTTGAAGATGAACCTTTTCTAGCATTGTTGAATCTCTTTTTGTTGCTTGTTCTTCTTTATGAACCTTTTGAACTTTCGACCATGAGATTCATTTCTTGCTCGGTCGTTTCCACTGACTTGATGATGCATCACTATCACTAGCTGTGTCCTCCATTTTAAGTGCCAAACTCTTAGCCTTCTTGTCTTTTTGCTCTTCATCAGCCATACGTGACATATCCATCTCATATTCTCTCAGCTTACCAAACAACTCAGCACTTGTCATTAAGGCCAAGTTCTTTGATTCTGTAATGGCTGTGACTGTTGGTTGCCATTTTCTGCTTAGAGACTTCAACACCTTTATGTTTACCTCTTCCTCAATAAAGACCTTACTGAGTCCTTTGAGGTGATTCACAATGTGTGTGAATCGCTTCTGCATGTCTATGATAGACTCACCTTGTGCCATTCTGAACATTTCATACTCTTGGATGAGTGTGTTCTTTCTAGCTCTTCTCACCTCAGGAGTACCTTCATGAGTCACCATGATAAGATCCCATGCTTCCTTTGCTGTTGTACAAGCTGAAATTCTAAAGAATTCATCAGAGTTTAATGCGGAATGTATAATATTTAAAGCTTTAGCATCATTTTCTGCTCTCCTAATTTCTTCTGGTTCCCACTTCTCAAATGGTTTTTCTAATTCATTTCCATCAACTATATATGTGGGGATTTTAAAATCAGTTACAACAGCTTGCCAAATGTTTCTATTTATAGACTCCATAAAGATTTTCATTCTAACTTTCCAAAATGGATAGTTATCTCCACAAAACAGAGGAGGTCTATTAATAGAGGCACCTTCAGCAAATGGTAATTGATTACTGGCCATTATGGATCAAATTCTAGAGCAACTTACTAGAAGTAGCTCTGATACCAATTGTTGGTCCCTATGTGTGAATCTAGAGGGGGTGAATAGATTCTAGTTAAACTTTACCCCAAATTCGCGTGTTTCTAATTTCTTTTAATTACCTATCAATTACCTTTCAATTACAGATTCAATTAAAAGTTCAATTACTGATTCTATTCCAAACCAATTAAAGAGTTGATTATCAATACAGTTTTCAAATACAGAACGAGAATATGATCAATAACAATATAGTGAAAAGCGTAAAGAGAGTAAGGAAAGAAGATGAGTGCACAATGTATCTTGGTTCGACCAACTGCCTACGTCCAGTCCCAATCCAACAACTGTTGCGATTGGCTTTCCACTATCAAATGATTCCTTTTGTATCCTTTTACATTCACTCTGCAACAAGCAATACAAACAGAAATCAAAACACCCAAATCTGTTCTCCAACCTGAAGAACAGAACTTCCAAGACCTTGGCACCTCCAAGATCAAACTTTGAGAATCACTTCTCAAACACAATGCTCTATCTAGAGAGACCTCTCTCCTAGAGCAACAACCCAGAAATTTGAAATATAAAGATCAGTAAAGAATACACCTCAAGTGCAGAATCTGATCACAAATGAGCTCTATGAAATCCACCCAATCAATGGAATGAATCAAGTTTCCCCTTTTTCTTTGAAAACCTTGATGAACTCTAGATTTAGAGCATATGAAAGTGTAAGAGTTGTTTCAAGAAGCTAGGTTTTTCAGCCCTTCATATGTTTCATCAAGATTATACTTATAGAACAAATTTGGAGGGAGAAAACGTGCAAATCTGAGCTACAACGGTCAATGTAATTGATCCCAAATGCATGTAATCGATTACACTAGCCGTTAGAACCCTCCAATTTGAATTTTCCAGGCATGTAATCGATTACCACGAGCATGTAATCGATTACATTGAAGAGGGAAACCCAGAAAGGTGAATTTCAAACCATGTAATCGATTACACTGGGGATGTAATCGATTACACCAGAGAGTTCTCAGCATGTAATCGATTACATCAACCATGTAATCGATTACACCAGAGATAATGATCAATGTAATCGATTACACCAAGCCTGTAATCGATTACATCAGTGAAAAATGGATTTCCAAGGTATTTCAAACTGTTTTTCTCAAATGGAAATCAAACATTCTTCACATGATCAATCATACACTAGTTTTACATATCTCTAGGGTCTTAAGCAAAGAATACAACACATATATGCCTATACTCAACACACAATACATAGTTATATCCTAGTTACATTCAACTATGGAAAACCGAAAGATACATTCATCAAAACCAAAACACATAAGAGAGACACAATCAGCATTCTTCAAGCTTCAAGTTCAACACTTTAGCCTGAGGAGACTGTGTTTCAAAGAATACCTTTTGTATTAGCCTGTGGAGGCTGGGTTCAAAGAATACCTTGGTTGTTTAGCCTGAGAAGGCTGGGAGCAAAGAATATCTTGTAATAGCCAGAAGTGACTGGGTTCAAACAATACTTGTAAACCTTTTCACGGTTTGTAGTGAAAACTCAGTGGTTGCTGGGTAACTGGACGTAGTCTTGATTAGACCAACCAGTATAAAAATACTCGTGTTTATTTGTTTCGTCTGATTAACTAACTGGGGATAATTGAAATCTAACGTTTGCTTATTAAAACCAATCTTTCAATATAAACGTTGTTTCGTCTGAACCCATTTGAAACCCACAGGCGAAAGGGATAAATTTCTTTTATTAACACAATTCAACCCCCCTTCTTGTGTTCATCTTTTACACTTTGCTAACAAGCAAGATAATGCATGGTAGTGGCAACTTGATCTTATAATGAGCAATGCACATAGTAATAACACATATAAGCACTAATTAAGCCACATATGATGCAGGGGATTCAAATTCCAGCAAGGGGACTCAAAATACATATTGAGAAAATTCATCAAACACATGGGGGCAATTGACTAGAATGTGTCTAGCATGTAAAATAGGCCATGTATGATCAACCATGAGTGTCAGAACATCTCATCTATGTATTGGACAGCCAAGACACACAACAAAACTCAAATAAAAATTCAATTGAATCAAAAATTGAAATGAAAAAGATAGGAGCTAGACTCAATACCACAAGTGAAGAACAACTAGGTGAAGAACAAGCTCTTGATACCAAATTTGATGCAAACCCATGAGGAACTTGTAAGGTATCTTCATGAATAAGCAAAGGGGTGCCCCAATCTTCATTCACCAATGTTCAATCACTCTTAAACAACATAATAACTCAATATATAGCAATGATAGCTCAT
Source organism: Hylodesmum podocarpum (assembly GCA_026586105.1). Lineage (NCBI taxonomy): Eukaryota > Viridiplantae > Streptophyta > Magnoliopsida > Fabales > Fabaceae > Hylodesmum > Hylodesmum podocarpum. Next base: position 3,779,618 of record JALJEV010000367.1, on the reverse strand, counting down.
GGTCAACACAAAAGAGGGAAGAAAGAAATCAAAAATGGAAGAAGGAAGAAGTGTGGTAAGCGCCATGGATGAAGCACCCAACAAGCTTGGTTGGAGAATCGTCACTTGGATCATGGATCCATGATAAGATTCAAGATACTTGAAAGAAACCCTAGCAGAGCTCTCTCCTTTTCTCAAGACTTTAGTCTTAGAAATTCTCTTTTCATAAATGACCAAAGTGAGTACAATAGAAATGTTGACCAACTTAAATGAAAGTGCAATGGGCCTATGGTTAGAAATCTGAAATGTTCTCCACCCTAGGATGAAATGAGTGATTAATGGTGAGATGAGAGACATCATAGGTTGAACACACTTCACAATTACAAGGCCCAAATCCAAGTCTTAAAACAAATACATAATTGAAAGAAACTAATAGGCCTAAACAATTAAATAACTCGCTGGAAAATCTTGGTAGCATTCTAACGTTAATTTCAAGCTCTAATTCCTCCTAGATGTAGTCTGAACTGGGCTTTGGTATCTTCATAGCTTTTGTAGCCCTTTAAGTCAGCTTTCAAATGCCACCAATACGAAATTATTAGAGTTTTGTAGCCCACATTATGCTCGAAATACTGAACCTGGTCAGCACCCCGCTAGAACATCCTAGCAGTATCCAAACGTTACTTTCAAGCCCAATTTCCTCCTAGATGCAGTTAGAACTGAGCTTTTGTGTCTTCATAGCTTTTGTAGCCCTTTAAGTCAACTTTAAAAATATACAAAGAACAGCACAATTGGAGTTGTGTAGCCCCAGTTATGCGCAAAACACTAAACCTTGTCAGACACCAAAAATAACAACGAATTTATTTCTAACCCAATTTAAAAGAGTAAGGTCTTCCTTCTTCTTTGACTTTGATTTGGAGAGTTGTTGGGCTTTTAGAGATGGTCCTCCATCACCTTGTGTCTCGTATCTTTCATAAATGTTTTGGAGCCAAGCCCTTTAACTCCATAAAGTAGCCACACTTCACATTCACATCGGTGGTCTGCATTCTAGCACCCCGCAATTTCAACATCTTTTCAAAACCAGTAAGAGATTAACTCAACCTCCTCATTTGACAAGCAAATATAAAGTAGTAAGAACCTTTTGATGACAATTAATTGTAGTGTTTACAATCAATCTAATTGTAACAATAAAAATACAGATTTCTCTCTCTTTACATTTTATAACTAGTTATCTCGTTGCACCGTCGTTGTGGCCAGGTATCAGAGGTTGTGGCCAGGTATCAGAGGAGAGTGAGGGATGAATATTAATTATATCATGAGCAGCTATATAATACTATGTCCCGCATCAATAAGTCGTCTAGTTAAGCAATTTCTTGGTTTCTTCTTGCTACATCTTAGTACCAATTGACTTGGTCACCTGTGGCCAATTTTCAATCCCGCGTAGATACGAGTGCTCACAAATGATCATTCCCTCCCATTACGCAGTCTTAGATTTTTTTTTATACAGAAAAAATATGAATAAATAATTGACAATTTTATAAAATTAATCTCACTATTTTAAAGAGAATTATTTCTTATTAGAAATGATATAATATTAAGGATATAAATATAATAATTAATATTACATTCAAAAGTTAATATAGCACTCATTATTACAGAATACATGTTTCATATTTATAAGATAGTTATTTGTTTCAATTTTTTTAAAATTATCCTTTTAACTTCATTTATTACAATATAAAAGTATGATGTTTTTTTGTTAATTTATATTAAAAATAAAGTTAGGGTCAGTTTGTATGTTTTTTCTTCGGGAAGGACTTTTAAAAGAACAAAATTATGAAATATATTTATTTAAAAACTAATATGAATTTTTCGTTAATTAATTTGTAGAAAGTTCTGTAGCTTTTAGAAAACTTAAAAGAGATGACTCTATATATTAACCAATAAAAAATTAGTTTTAATTTTTAAAAAACTAAATTTCATATTTTTTTCCTTTATTTTTTTTTAAAATCCGTTTAGAATAAATCTCCCAAACTTATCCTTAATCTATTTCTCTTGGTAGATAGAATTTGAGATATAAAATAAACCATCCAATCAGAGAGAATAATATCACTCCATTTGATTTTGATTGGGCTTGCACTTGACCAAGTAATCCATTTTGCTATTTCCAGGAAATATCCGGGTATTATGACTGACTTTGAGGACTATTATCGAATGCAGTTGGTAACATTGTCAGAAGCATTAATACTACCTTGATGTTGACTGGGCTTGCACTTGAACAAGTTGAAATGATTCATCAGAAAATTATAATAAATAAATAATTAGATAAAATTGGTTATAAAATATAAAAAGAAAAAAATATAAATATATATATAAAATATAAAGAAAAAAAATACATATATATATATATATATATTGTGATTGTTAACGAGGTAAAGTTATTGTTAATATATATCACTAACTTTGAAAACTATATTATCCAACGACATATGTCGGCACTTCTTCTAATATTAGTGACACAGACAAATTAGTGAAATAAATAAATCAGATAACAACGACGACTAAAAAGAACTTTAACATTATTTCATTAATTATGCTAGCTGCAAGGAAAGGGTTGAAACTTGATAAATGGAAATCTATTTCGTGAAATCAGTTTTTCTCTTTTTACTGGCTCTTTAATTTTTCCCTGTTTTAGTGTTTTCTCCCAAGAAGCATGGACGATCACCGTGCTCTAACATGAGTGATATATAAAATATAAATGAGAGAGAACATGATGCATATATTCTAACTGAAAGGTTGACAAAGGTTATGTCATGTTTGTCAAAGTCACAGAGTTGCGTGTTGGAATCCAATTGTGGGTGTAATTAAGAAGATCATACTGGGTTAGCTAGCTAGATTCTTAATTTATGGAAATAACCTTGCATTGCATGTGTTTACCTTGTTAACACGTACGTGAGAGAAGCTAGCGTCGGGGAAGTTATATATTCTTTTTATCTGCGTATGGATGGTCTCTTTTTTTTTTTTGCTTGAGGATTTATCTCAAACTTTAGCTTTTAAAATAAGAATTAACCTTTACTTATATACTATATTTTTGTCATTTTTTTATTTACATAGGATTTTCAATGTAAAATTTGTAAGATTGATTATTCGCTATGAACCGATAATAACTTAATAGCTAGTACTTTGTTAAACCTAAAATAATTATTATGATAAATCCATAGATAATAACCTGACAACAAGTAGTTTTTTTAACTCAAAATAATATCAATAATAAACTTTAATATTATTTTAGATTTATGAGTCTTGAGTTTAACTTTTAACCTTATAATTTTGACTTGTATGATGAGAATTTTTTTGTAAAAAATAATGTCTATGATTTATTTAAGGAATAAATAATTAAGAATTAAATAATAATTAAGTTAATTGGAGTAGTTTTTAAAAGATAATTATTATTTGATGAAAATATTAATTTAAAAGGGGTTAATTCTTATTAATGAAAAATAAGGTCTCGTTCCTAATAACATTTAGTAGATCATATTGGAGTAGCTAGCTAGATTCCTAGTTTATGGAAATATCCTTGCATTGTACGTGTTAACCTTGTTCACACGTACGTGAGATAAGCTAGCTGCAAGGAAAGGGTTGAAACTTGATAAAATATAAATGAGAGAGAACATGATGATGCATTGTAACTATGAAAGGTTGACAACGATTATGTCTTGTTTGTCAAAGTCACAGAGTTGTGTTAGAATCCAAATGTGGGTGCAATTAAGAAGATCATATTGGGGTAGCTAGCTAGATTCCTAGTTTATGGAAATAACGTTGCATTGGATGTGTTTACCATATTAACACGTAACAAAAGCTATTCTTTTTACAATTTTATTACGCAGCTAATTGCAATACAGTCAACCAGTTAGCTCATTCACAAAATATATACTTATATAAATACGTATTTCTCTTTTTTCACATTTTATAACTGGTTGTCTGCGTATTCTAGTTCTTTCCCAGATACTTTTCTTGTTTCTATATGTCACCGATGTCCAACATCCTTCTGCGTATGGATGGTCTCCATTGTTTGGTTTGAGATCTTGTAAATTTTGAATTTATCCCATACTTAAAAAATTAGCTTTTAAAATAATAATTAACCTTTAATTGTATACTGTATTTTCATCATAATTTTTTTATATACAAAGATTTCCAATGATGATTTAATATCTTCAACATAAACTTTGTAAGATTGATTACCCGCATATGAACTGATATTAAAAATAGTATGTATGAGTTGGTTATAAGTCATCTTTAGAATTAATTATATGGTAGATTTGTTAATTACTATTATGTCGTACAAGTTATTTGATTTCAAATTAATGATATTTCTTCAATTATTCGTAAAATGATGGATACTAAATTATTTGATTATTAGTTTGTGGGTACATTCATTGTTACAAGACATTTATGGATTACCCAAAAGATAATTAGTTGATATTATATGTAGTGAATATAATTGTAGGTGATTTATGTGTATTATTAGTTTATTTATATACTCAAAGGTAATAGGCAGTGCTAATTGGTGCATGTTTAATCACTAAATAATGTTAAAATTTATTAGTACCATTATGTTTGTGTGTTATATGTTGGTGTATCACTTAAAGGAGAGCGTCAATACATGTTGATTGTTGTTTGAAAAGTTTTATGTATACAACATATATTTTATGTCTCAAAATACTTATGTGAAATTTTATTATGCAATACTTATTCTCAATTCATTGAATTCTCATGTATTATGTAATGGGCTTAACTTCTTTTATATGAATGAGTAAGTCAACTTTCACCTCAAATGTATTAGGTTTTGACCTTGCTATATTAGGAAAGAAGCGTGTTGTTATCATTAGTTCTAGTAGTAATGAAGTAAAAGTCTATTATAAATCTTGGGAAAGATCTAACAAACTCAGTCTAATGTTTAAGAGAATAATTATTGCAAACAACATTAAGGTATCTCTCTCCAATATCAAAAGTGTTAAAGAATTTATAGGATTGGTGGGAGAGTGCTCTCAAACAGTTATAAGTCTCTTGTTGGGACATTAATAAGTATATTGATCACCATGAAGTTTGATGGTTCTCATATTATGTATGAGCATGTCATTGAGATGACAAGCATTGCAACAAAACTTAAGATTTTGGGAATGATTGCGAATGAGAACTTTCTTATTCAATTTATTTTAAACTCATTACCGATTGAGTATGATCTATTCCAAAATGAACTATAACACTATGAAAGATAAATGGAATATGAATGAATTGCGTAGTATATTAATTTAAGAGGAAACAAGATTTAAGAACCAAGGAAATCATTCAGTCCATTACGTGAGCTACCAAGGGAATCAAGGAATTGGAAAGAATTTTATGAAGAAACATGGTAAAGGTAAGGGCCATTAAAGATTAACCAGATATCCGTGTAAATCTAGAAGAAAGCATTAAATGGCAATAATTGCCACTTTTGTGGGGAAATCTAGACATTTCAAGAAAGATTTATGTCTTGGTTTGAAAAGAAAGGTGAACAAAATGTTTATGCATGTTTCAAATCAAAGTTAACTGAAGTTCCCCACAATACATAGTGAACTGGTTTTGGATCTATTACTCATGTTTATAGTTAAATGTAGGAATTTCTTAAAATCCAAACCATAAAGCCAAATGAGAAGTTTGTCTTCATTGATATTGGACATCATTTAGATTTATTGGAAAACTCTTTACGTACCTAGTTTATTTAGAAATTTTAGTTTCATTATCTAAACTTGATCTACTAAATACTCTTTCAATTTTGGTAATGAATGTTTCAGTTCATTTAATCATAATCATCTCACTGGCACATTCTTTGTGATGGTTTATATAAATTGAATTTAGACGGTTTGTATGTTGAAACCTTTCGACCCTGCATTATAATATTGGCGCTAACATAGTTTAGTGAATGAACGATTTGTTTTCTTGTAGCATAAACGTTTAGATAACATTTTTAGATAAAGGATGGAAAGATTTATAAAGAATAAAGTTCTTCTAGATCTAGATTTCCCAGACTCAAGTATTTGTGTGGATTGTATTAAAGGAAAATAAAAGGCACATAAAGAAATGAGCCATAAGAAATACTCAACTTTTTGAAGTTATGCATACCGATACTTGTTTGTTTTTTATGTTAGTTCTATTGTAATGGAAAGATACTTTATTACCTTTATTGATAACTATTCACGTTATGATTATGTCTATTTATTGCATGAGAAATCTCAAGAAATAGATATTTTGGAAATTCACTTGAATGAAGTAGAAATACAATTAGACAGGAAGGTGAAAGTTTTTAGGTTTGATAGAGGTGGGGAGTACTATGGAAGATATTATGAAACTAGGAGGCATCTAGGATCATTTGCTAAACTCCTTCAAAAATGTTGTATTTGTATTCAATACATAATGTCAGGTACATCACAACAAAATGGTGTATCAGAAATATGTAAAGGAACATTAGTGGATATAGTTAAAGGCATGTTATGTAATTCATCTTTACTCGTCTCCTTCTGCATCTATACTTTAAAAACTGTTTTGTATTTGTTAAATCAGGTTCCTGATAAGACAGTTTCAAAGACACATTTTGAACTGTCAACAGGTAGAACCCCTAGTTTAAGAAACCTAGGTATTTGGGGTTATCAGGTAGAAATAAGGACATATAATCCTCAAGAAAAAAAAGTGGACGTAAGAACAATTAATTGATATTTAACCAAAAAAAGTTAAAGGAATATATATTTTATTTTCCAAATTATAATATAAGAGTTTAAAACTAGAAATGCGAAGTTCATTGAAAATGATAAAATCAATGGGAATATAGTTTCATAAGCCTTAGAAACTAAAGAAGTTAGAATACAAGTCCTTCTAACTCGTCCTTAACAATAAAATTACATCATAAGAAACATAATTAAGATGAGAGTGTGACAATTTGAATGATGCTTGAAGCTTACAGGCCACTAAAGCTAGCCGAGGAGTATCCAAAACTAAAATTTATGTCTACTCTTGTCTCATACCATTATGTCCCGACTAACCCGGTATTGAATCGTAAAATGAGTATCAGTAAGAACCACATTAACAAATAACCGCTGTATTTATAAGGCACAACCCGGTATTTATAAGACACCATTATCGAACACAACCGAATCGAAACCTGTGTAAGGCAAAGGGGAATAAAAAAGAGTCTGGTTGGAATTCATATGCGCTGACACACCTATATCCAATAAGGCAGCTTATCCAAGGAGGAAGGGCTTGGGACAGCCATAATCATGACGACAATGGGCTAGGGGAAGGAAAATTGTAGAAAAGAATGAGTAACTTGTAAAAAAAAGTTTCAGTTGCTTAGGCTGATATCATATGAATGTAAATATGATATTTTCATTGAAATTTTCATTATAAATCATCTATGATATATTCAGCTTGTGGGTACGATAATTATGGGGAATGAACCAAATAAGGATAATTACAATCAGGCTGTATACAAACAGAGGGAATGTCATGATTTAATTTACGCTATTAGAATAAATTAATAATACTCTATCTTTTGTTCATTAAAATTTAAGTGATATCAATTTTATTAAAATTTAAATAAAGTATTTTTTCTTTTAGCTTCATCAATGTTTTTGTGTAGCATGCTCTACGAATGTGTAAAATTATGACCGCATATTCATTATCCAATGTACGTACATCAATACAGTTTCTTCGGCATCTACAAGTAGAAGTTGATAAGCCTTCAGATATTTTTTCTTGAACATAGTTTTATATATAGATAGATAGTAATGTACTTGCATCATTGTTTAGTTTGAATAAATTACCAACGTAGCACAGAATATAAGAGACAGTTTCAATTGTGCCATTGTCATGATAACTAGGAAGTGGTGACAATTATACTTTAATTTTGAAAATTAAAAACTTCCGTATGTCTGACCAAAATGGTTTTATTTTACAATGGGAATTAATAATACTAACCAATTATATGGTAAGAATATGAAATCCTCTAAACTTGGTGTTCTGCTATTCAGATATAAACTTGACCTTGTAGTTATGGTTGTAGAATCCTCAGCCAATGATTGATAGTTTTGACCTGGAACAAGATCAAGTTTATTATGTCTTTCTAGTTTATTAGAATCCCTTCCAATTTCCTAATACTTTCTAATTCAAATGTATTTTCCTTCATAGCTGGTCGTTTCCTCCCATTCAACTCTAAACATCTGCTCGCGAGATTGACAATTGCAATGATATGTTCCTTCTTTCCCTCCTTCGTGACTCTTTCATCAAATATATGACTTTCCTCCGTACATTGAATGAAATATGAAGCTAAACTTCTAGCTTCCTCTGATCCAAGGGAGGATATTGGCTTTTGCCTTGTTAAGAGTTCAACAAGAACTACTCCAAAACTGTAGACATCACTCGTTTTTGTGAATTGACTATTACGGAAATATTCAGGGTCCAAATATCAAAAAGTTCCTTGAACTGCCGTGGGTGAGGCGAGTAGCTTCAATAGAAACCATTCTTGATGTACCAAAGTCTGCTACTTTTTCCCTGTACTTTTCATCCAATAGTATATTTGTTGACCTGATGTCTCTGTGATAAATGGGTTTACATGCAATCGAGTGCTTGTAAAACAAAGCTCCAACAACTTCAGCAGCAATTCTCAAACGCATATCCCATATCATTGGTAAATCTTCATTTTCTCCATGTAAATATTCAAAAGAGGTTACCATTAGGAAAGAATTCATAAACAAGCAAAGGAATTTCAGTCTCCAAACAACATCCTAACAACTTAACCACATTTCTGTGGTTAATTTGTGAAAGAATAACAAATTCATTGATGAATTGTTCAACATTTCCTTGGACCTTAAATTTTTTCACAGCAATAATTTTTCCATCAATTAGCATGCCTTTGTAAACGGTATCAACATTGACTTCACCTGAAGATAATCTTTGTTCCAACAACAATCCTCCATTTTGTTTGAAGACTTTTTCTTGGCGTTTCTTCACAATGTTTTTTTCTTACAACTTGAGACAACCACCACAGAGCAAGGATCAACATGATGGATCCGAAGCTTCCATAAACGACTAAATATTTGGCGCAGAAATTATAGAAAGATAAGTTATTGGACATGTTTCAACCCCATCAAAACACAAATTAGTTAAAGACTAAATTAAACTAACACAAATTATAAAATTTTAAAAGTCGATAGAGCAACTTTTGTAGAGGGTGTTTAGCAATAGATTATTAACATCAAAGCGAGTTTATATGTACATGTTATTGTTTAAATTAAATATCTCAATTAATCCAATACAATGTAAGATTTTGTTATTTATTCCTTTTATAAATTAATTACTTCGCTTGTAAAGATTACGTGTCTCTTCTCTCCTTAAGCAATGAGTTATTGTTTAAATTAAATATCTCAATTAATCCATACAAAGTAAGATTTTGTTATTTTTTCTTTTATAAATTAATTATTTCACTTGTAAAAATATCGTGTTTCTCCTCTCCTTAACTATTGAGTATGTGTTGAAACACTTTCTCCTTAAATGTTAGGTATTTGTTGAAATACTCTCTCCTTAAATGTTAGGTATTTATTGAAACACTCTCCTTAAGGATTAAGGATTAGGTATTAGTGGAAACATTCTAATATGCATAGATATTTATTTAATAGGTTTATTTGTCACCTTTATTCTTATTAAAAGCACCCACGTTTATGTATTCTTATAATACACAAGACAATATAACACCAAATTTATGAAAATACCGAATTTATAATGTGTAATTATTATTTTTAACCATTTTCGTTAAACACATGAGTCATTAAAATAAAAAAAATAGCCTTTAATACCGGAAATATTGGGTATCCTTTTTAACCATTTTCGTTAAACACATAGTCACAAGACAATATATTTATTTATATTAATATTTGAGGTGTGACACTCAAACTGTAGCCCAATATGCTAAAAGTAGTGTGGAAAGCTTTTACTGCCATATAGCTTAAACTCAAAAGAGGAGATTTACATAAGATTGTCTTTTTTTTAAAAAAAAAAAACGGAAATAAGATATTTTAAGAGCATCTCTAACATTATTTTCATTCTGTGTGCAAAAATTTTCTATCTATATTTTATTATTAGAATTCGTCATCGGATAAGCAACATTAATTAGATAATCAACCTTGACTGATAATTACTGTTAAAATTAAATATTTCAAGCTTAGATTCTTATCAGAATTAAGTCATAAACTTGTTTTCTAAAAATTATATAACTTGTGACCTCATTTCAGAAACTTTTGTATTAGATTACAATTTTAAATAAAATTCTTAAGTTTAAGTGATATTGTAAGATCTACAGAAATTAAATGAAAATCTATATAAATAATAGTATTGTTGAGGGTCTAAGACCCTGTATATGTGGTGTGTTTAATGTATCTACCAAATGTTAAAAAACATAAGATAATGCAAAACAGTATCATTAGTTAATTTAATGACATTTGTTGGATTAGTTGACTTGTCGAAAGACGTAGCATCAATAATATCTGAAATGTCTACAAAAATGGAATTATTTATAATAATGTTATTTAGAGCAAATGCTGACAACAATACATAATACTATTTATATTTAAAAAAGTAAAATACCGTTACACCAAAGTATATTCAGATTTTTTAATAATTTTTGTGACACTTGTATCGAATGAAGTGCGCAGCCATATACCAAAATTCATGGTAGAATGTTGTGATCCTGCTGACCGGAGTGGATGGGGTAGGATGCTATTCTACTAAACTTCAGAACTCCTGTTTTGGAGATGTGTGGGAACGTACGTCTTTGTAGTGTTACAAGTTTATGAATTAATGCTAATATTAGTGTTCCCTCCTTTACAGGGAATGTGGAGCAACAACCATGTTGGGTTATAATGCTTGAGGTGTGTTTTATTATTGAGATGCTTTTATATTCTCCGGTTCAAATATGTTTCCTAGTAAAGAAAAAGACCGTCAACTAGTTTTTTATTTAATTTCTAAGGTAACAGACTTCTGGTTTTTGTTATTCTTCAAACTATCCCATTACCATTCTATATCAATATCATTACCAGTTGGCTTTACAATAGAAGAGGAGGAACTGATTTATAACTGATGGCCATGGGCAGGAACTGGGTCTGTCTAGGTAATATTAAAAAAAGAAAACCTGGTAACAAGGGATTGATGGAAGAGGGATGAAAGGGACAGGAGGTACATGCCAAAACACTAGAGAAAAAAAGGATAAAAATTAATTAATTATGAGCAAAGCAGTAAGAACATATTATGCAGTATTTATTACCAAAACATGCTACAGAAGTGAGTAACCTATGAAAACAGAGAAAAAGAAGAGAGCACAATGAATAAGGTCAAGTACAGAAATATGTGATAGTAAAATGATTTCCATTTCTTCTCCAAATAGAGATTTCAACAGAAAGAGAAACAAAGTCCTAACTAAAACGTCTCCTAAACTCTATCTTAATTTGTATTCTTCAGTTTCCTCTTAATTAATATCCCTCAGTTTAAGGGATTTAAACCTGTTATACTAAAAAATATTTTAATTTTTAATTTAATGTAATACATAATATTTACAGTTTCACAAGTTCTCCTTTAGATGCTAAGATCTGGCATTTGTCCATTTGCCATCATTATAAATGCACCATTAAAAATTTGAATCAATTGTGTGCACTTTGCTAAGTACCTAATTGTTGTCGATTAGAAATTATGTGCTGTTAGGAACCCACAACTGAAATAGATAAAAAAGAGAGATTTTTATTGATTAGAATAAAAGAACAAAGAATGATAGGAGATAAAGTTCTCCTCTAAGGATTTTCCTTTCTTAAAAGGATTTCTCCTTTTACAAAGAGTTAAAGCTCAATTTACAAAAATGATTTAGACTCCTCTTCCTTCTATCCTTCTATCCTATTTATAGCTAATAAACCTACCACCTACAAAACAACCTTGTCCTAAAGGTTGAAATCTGACAATGGAGAAATAGTAACAAATTTACTTAAGTTTTTTTTTTCTCTCTCCCAATTACATTACAAGAACATAACAGCACCCATGACTGTTAAACTGTTAGAAAATAAAAAACCCTAGCACTAGTGCATAATATACACACTACGACGGTTAAAAAATACAGACTACGACAGTTCTAGAACCGTAGTAGCATCAGGTGTCGTAGTCTGTTTTCGCAGACTACGACAGTTCCATTAAAATCGTCGTAGTCTGTGTTTATCAGACCACGACGGTTTTAAACATAACCGTCGTAGTCTGCTAGTTTAAAACCTGTTTTTAGATATATCAGACTACGACGGTTGAAGTTAGAACCGTCGTAGTCTGCTAGTTAAAATAAACAGACTACGACGGTTATAGTAAAAACCGTCGTAGTCTGCTTACTTTTTTTTTTTAATATTCTATTTATTTCTACGGTTTTCCCATAATTTTTGTACCTATTTATTAATCAGACAATCCATACAACCAATCCATACATATATATTTCTCAACTTCATCACAATTTACAATTAATAACATGGTTTATAAATCTAATCTCTTACTTTAACTTAAAAACAATTCTAAGTAACACAATTGTATCTACTAACAGAAATTAGCTTTAATTAACTAATATACTAAAAATGTTACTTAAATATACTAATATAAAGCAAGAGTGTAATATAAATCAAGAGTTTTCTAATTGTCATCTTCAGAAGACTCTTCAATAGTTTGCTTCTTAAAATAATATACTAAAAATGTCGCCCATTGCTTGCGAGTGTAGTCAATTGCTTCTTCAGCAAATGACATTGAGTCACTAAAGGTCTGAAAAATAGTAAATAATTATTAGCAAGTACGTATCATTAATTAAATTAACAAACGGTTGTAGGTAAAAGTGTGTACCTCTAACCAATGATCTGTTATCCCCATCCAAATTATGCTTTCCATCCACTGCATCACATAGAATCCACATTGCGGTCTATGGGTTTGTTTATTAGCCTACAAAGAATTGAATGATGTATCTTTAAAGACCTTATTTGTATTAGAACAATATATAATGTATTTATGTTTCCAAAGAGTAACATTTTTACCTTTGTTATTACAAAATCAAGTCTTGGTCTGGCACGGCTATTGCTCGTGAGCATATGATGTCCAACATGAATAATGGTTAAATTAAATTATACATTAATGTCACATTATAATAATTGAATTTAATTCAAATGAAAGATAACAATTAAATAACACATACCCTTCAATCACTTTCTTCAACTTCGGAGGGAGAGGTTTGTTCAAGGAACAAAAAAATACCGCGAGATGATCCATCGGGCAAAGAACAATAAGTTGCCAATGGCCACTACAATGGAGATAAATCATTGTTTATAATTTGTTTAAATTTTAAGTCTATCAATATAAAATATACTTACTTGTGAAGGTATGGTGCAAGGTAGATCCTCTTGTTCGATTGGCCAATCCAATCCATGATGTATGACTTGGCATCTGGTGAATTATCTGTCAAACCCAATATGGATTGTGGTTCAATGAATCCATAGACATTGTTGTTGCCCATTTTAATTGAAATATTATTCAAATACCTGAATCATATTGAAATTCATGTTAGAAAATGTAATAAATAACTGAATCATAATTAATTTAATAGTTAAAACACTTACATGATCCGAAATTGCATGTGAGTTAGGTTCATCTCATCCATGCCTGAATACATCTCCATGCAATCTGACATGTGAATGTATAGAGGCATGTCGTTTTCTCTACCAAAGATTTTTTTATCCCAATACAACTCCAAACTTTTGCTCCTAATCTTATTAGATAACTCCAATAAGGATTGTAGAGGATCATCAATTGGCTCTTGTTGTGGTCGTGGTTTCCTGGGTGTAAGTTTCTTCTTCGGGGATTTGATCTAATAAAATAAGGTGTTAGAAACATGATCAATATATTATAAGTTAATAATAAATATAAAAACAATACACACCTTTTCACCCAATTGCTTAACAAGATGTTTTGGCCATGCAATGAAAGTCCCAACAGCTTCTCCTACCACCTGCACCTTTTCAGTAGGCAAGGGTAGTGGAGCACTAGGGTCATGTGCCTCGTCAACGGTCACCCTAACCTCATCATCTCGCATGGGCTTACCATGTATGGTTGCTCTGCCCCCTACAACTCTTCCAATGGCCACCAATCTGATTGGGTTTTCTTCAATATACAACCCACATTGACAACCTTCTTCAGGGATGCCCCCTTCTGGTGAGCAACTAAATTTCATGCTAACACGAACAGTCTACCTCACCTCCTCTGTACTAGTACCAAGACACTGACCTTGTAGGGCTAATTGTTGCATGATGTTCTGTGAAACTTTTGCAGCCAGTTCTTGTGTTATTTGTTCCCTCAAATTGGCGGTAACCTCTTCAGTGATACTTTGCCTCAATGACTCTATTGCTTGTTGGCTGATTGCAGAGTCAAAGCATCGATGGTGTGAAGATTTACCAAAGTATGAAACAAGTCCCACACCTTGACCAACCCCACGAACACGCCCTAGGTGTTCGGGTTTGCCAATGGCAGATGAAAGTATGTCATCCCTTCCCTGTGGGACAAATGATCCCTGACTACTCTGCTCAACTAGGGAGTCCTGCAAATAAGGAATAGTTGTGACTTGTTATTCTAATTAAAACATTCAGCATTTTCAAAAATTAATCTAATCAATTAAGAACAGAAATAAACTTACAACCTTTTCAGCAATAAACTTGGAAGATGATGATGTAAAGTCATCTGACTTCTTCATCCTAGCTAACTTCCATTTTTCATGCCTCTTTGGTGGGGATGGGGGACTCTCAAATGATAAAGAAGGATCGAATTTCGTTTGCTTCTTCCCTCATCCTTTGCTTCTGAGTCAAGATCCTTTCCTCCAACACTTTATAACCCCCTCAAGACAAAATATGGGGATAATCATTTGTTGCTTGACACTCTTTTGCCTTCTTCCTCTTTGGCTGTAACATAAAATAAACATGTATTAATTATTCAGTGCTACAAAACATGTATTAAATAAACATGTATTAATTGTGGTGAATTATCTGTCAAACCCAATATGGATTGTGAATTACCTGCCACTTAGGAGACAAACGTATCTAAACAAATTTCTCCCATGTTTCTTCATCTATGCCCCTATAATTAGGCATAGGAATGTTGCCATCCTCTTAATTATATATGTGTCGGGTCAGTTGTGACTTCCATTGCCTAAACATGGTAGCCATGGCTGACATGACCTTCAGCCTCAGGGACTCCACATTAGGAATATCAAAAGTGACCTATAAAAGAGAATCATTATCACAATTACTTGTTATTATTTAGCAATACAATACTTAACTGAATACAAAATAATTATCACATAGAACTTACCAGAAGATCCTGCCATAGCATGTTCCTTTGAGTCATAGGAACATCATCCCATGTAGGGGTCAGGATAGATATGTGCTCACGGACAAGGAAGCCCAAATAACTCCTGAAGATGGGCCCATTATCACCAGTAGCAGTGCCCGTGCGAACATCTATATCAACGTGAGTCTGTTGACCTTTGCCACGTCTAACTGTTAATTCCTTCAGCCGTGTGGTTTTTCTATATACTCTGTTACGGTCAGG
The DNA here is from genome assembly GCA_026586105.1 of Hylodesmum podocarpum. NCBI lineage: Eukaryota > Viridiplantae > Streptophyta > Magnoliopsida > Fabales > Fabaceae > Hylodesmum > Hylodesmum podocarpum. The sequence goes on along the minus strand of JALJEV010000367.1, from coordinate 3,763,955 downwards.
TGACTGATCAGCTATGTGCCTGTATAAAAAATCAATTGTTAGTCAATTACTGGATGAACATCAAATAAACATAAAGAATAAAATTAAAATTGTACAACAAAATGACACTACTTATTTATTAGCACCTTAAATGGTCAAATATATATTCCTTCATTATGATCATGACGAACTGCGTGTACATCATCAACATCAATTTCCTCGGATATAACTGGGATATAAGATGAAATTCCATGAATGTGATCAATGTTAAGATTGTCAAGTTCAAGTTCGCTATTTTTTCCGTTTAATACGACAGATAACATCTTATTTGAAGGATCTTAGACATAGAAAACTTGTTTAGCTTGTTGTGCCATTATGAAAGGTTCATCCTGATAACCAACTCTACTAAAGTTAACAAGGGTTTGACCTGAATCATCAAAGTTCACCCCTGTCCTATTATCAACCCATTTACATTTAAAAAGAGGCACATGAAATTTACAATACACAACCTCCCAAATTTCCTCAATGATTCCATAGTAAGGCATGCATCCCAACAACGGATTGTTGTCTTTGGAGGTGGAGAAATGCATAGAGTCAGCTTCTACCATAACGCCACTATTTTGTACCACACTTCTATCATCCAGTGACTTTGTGTAGAATGAATAATTATTTATATAGTACCCATTACATACAATTACATCTTTCTTAAGGCCACATGCAAGCCATTTCAGGGTCTCTGAAACTGTTTCATCACTCAAGATTTGATTTTTAAACCACTTCCTGAAAGTACTGTTATGTTCTTTCAACAACCACTTCTCTGATTGTCTTGGATTTTGCTTCCTTACAATGGCCTTGTGAGCAGCCAAGTATGGTTGAATTTCTTCAGTGTTGTTCAAAACATACAAATCAGCCTGCTGCACTAAATCCCAAGGTTTTTCCACACATTGTCCACCTCGGATGCATTGTCCATAACGTCTTCCCTCAGGATATGGCCTAGGAACCCCGACAGGAAAGGTATTAGACATATATTCTAAACAAAACTCAACCGCTTCTTCAGCAATGTACCTCTCAATAATTGACCCTTCAAGATGATACTGATTCTTGACATACCCTTTCAAGATCTTCATGTAACGTTTGATGGGGTACATCCATCTTAAATATACCGGCCCACATAATCTAATCTCTCGGACAAGATGGACAACCAAGTGTACCATAATGTCAAAAAAGGATGGAGGAAAAAACATTTCCAATTCACACAATATAATAGCAGACTCAGCTTCCAGATCATCTAGCATGTTAGGGTCAATGACTTTAGCACAGATTTGTTTGAAGAATCTACACAATCGGGTAATAGCATTTCTGACCTTTGTAGGTAAGATGCCACGGATTGCCACAGGAAGGAATTGTTGCATCAACACATGACAATCATGAGATTTTAATCCAATTAATTTCAATTCTTTCATTGAGACAAGGCTTTTGACATTTGAAGAGTATCCCTGTGGCACTTTTATTCCGTGTAAACATTGACAAAAACTGATTCTCTCTTTTTTACTTAATGTGTAAGCTGTCGGGGGGAGGTGTGTCCGGTTACCTACAACACATGGCTTTAATTCATCTCGAATTTTCATCTCAACCATATCCAATCGAGCATTCAAACCATCTTTTGTCTTACCTTTAATGTTCAACAGAGTTCCTATCAAACTATCACAAACATTCTTCTCAACATGCATAACATCTATACAGTGTCAAACATCAAGCTTGCACCAGTATGGGAGATCAAAGAATATAGACCGTTTCTTCCAAGGATTTGGAATAGTTGCTTTCTTTGAAGACTTTCTGAACCCAATGTTGATGTCTTTCACCCGCTCAAAAACTTGTATACCGGTTAAGGGGGTAGGTGCTTCCTCATTCTCTGGATGACCATTAAATGCCCTTTTCAATTTACGATATGGGTGATACTGTCTGAGAAATCTCCTATGACCAAGATACACTATCTTTCTTCCATGCTGCAATTGTTGGAAACATGTCCCTTCTTCACATATCGGACAAGCTTTATGTCCCTTAACACTATAACCAGACAAGTTTCCATAGGCTGGGAAGTCATTGATAGTACAAAACAACATGGCATGTAACTTGAAGGTTTCTTTAGCTAAGCCGTCATACACATCAACACCTTCATCCCATAATAATCTTAAGTCTTCAACCAAGGGAGAAAGATAAACATCAATGTCATTTCCAGGCTGTTTTGGGCCCGAGATCAACATAGACAACATCATATACTTTCGCTTCATGCACAATGATGGAGGTAAGTTGTAAATTATCAACAACACAGGCCACAAACTATGAGTAGTAGCTAAATTACCAAACGGATTCATTCCATCTGAAGCCAGACCAAGGCGGAGGTTTCTTGATTCACAGCCAAATGAGGGAAACCCTAGATCAATCTTCCTCCACTGCAAGGAATCAGCCACATGTCGAAGCTTTCCATCATGTATCCTTTCATCTGCATGCCATCTGAGATTCTTAGTGTCATTGGCATTTGCAAACAGTCGCTTGAATCTTGGAATTATTGGAAGATACCATACCACCTTCGCAGCAGCACCATGCTTTGTTCCTTCTTCACTATCACAACCATCCTTCTTTTTTTTTGTAACGAGATAGGCCACACCTAGGACACTTGTGCATCACTTCAAATTCTTTTCTGTATAAGATGCAGTCATTTGGGCATGCATGAATTTTTTTATACTCCATACCCATTGGACAAAGAATCTTCTTAGCGTCATAATTGCGGGTTGGCAATATGTTACCTTCTAGAAGCATTTCACTCAACAACTCTAGTAACTGAGTAAAGCTTTTGTCAGTCCATCCATTTGATGCCTTCAGATGAACCAATTTTAACACCGCAGACATGCGAGTGAAGTTAGAGCACCCTTTGTACAAAGGTGTCTCCTCATCGCTAAGCAACGTGTCATATACATGGGCTTTAAAAAAGCTCTACAGACCAACATCTTGAATCATGTCTTCAAGTCTGTCATCAATTTCAGTTTCCAACTCTGGTGCAGACACATTAGATGTGGTCAATGTGTCTAATAACTCACCATGCCAGGTCCATGTTGTATAACTTCTAAGAATCCCATCACACAGCAGGTGTTCTCGAAGTTCTTCTTCTTTCAGCCGTACACCGTTCAAACAATTAACACAAGGGCAACAAAACTTCCCACCACTACTAAAGTGATCATGTTGCTTAGCAAATGCCAAAAACTCTTCAACACCAGCCTCATACTCCGTACTAATTCGACTTGCATTCATCCAACTACGATCCATACCTTAAATCAAAGGTATGATCAACAAACATATATGTTAATTTCAACATCATATTTTTAAATATGGAATTTCCTAATTTTCAACATCCTATTTTTCAACATGAAAATGGAATTTAATAGATAGAATTTCCTCATCCTAATTGTGAACATCCTATTCTAAAATAATAAAAAAAAAAGGTGTAACTTAAGCTTCTAAAAGGAATGCAGATTATGGCAAAAATCAGTAATAGTTATATATTGCCTTCTCAACTCACATATTTTTTTTGGTTTCACAAATTCATTGCCTATTAATCATATGAACTTTGAAGTATAAAAAAAAAAAAAAAAAAAAAAAAAAAAAAAAAAAACAGAATGGACCTAACCTAACCAAACCAAACCTCAAATATTATTGCATCCCTACAAAATTCATTCTAAATCAATGGAAGCACAAATCCAACACAATGTCAAACAAGCCATAGCCATAATCGACGAACACTTATTCGTCGGAGAAAAAAAAATAGCCACAAACATAAATCAATGTACAGTTGCTAGTAACATAAATGAATCAATTCAAACACAATTTAATTCAATTCAAATCAAACCAAGAGCAATCGAACCCCATTAACCCTAAACGAAGAAAAATGACCAAAATCAATCAATTGGAAACGTGTGCACCTTTATGGAGAGTCTTCACGAATTGGGGGTTTGGACTTTCGTGATTCGCAAAGGTTGATTTAATGGTTGGAGCCTCTTCACAACGGAGCTTGGCCTGAAACGAATTTGGGTGAGAAGATGGGTTTCGCAGAGAAAGAAAGAAGGAGCGTGCAGCTGGGAGTGAAAGTGAGGGTTTAACGAACAAGACAGGGTTTATATTACAGACTACGACGGTTCTAATTATAACCGTCGTAGTCTGTAATATAAATATTACAACATTGCCACTGTGTTACAGACTACGACGGTTATATTTAGAACCGTCGTTGTCTGTAATATAGTATAATTACAACATTGCCACTGTGTTACAGACTACGACGGTTCAATTTATAACCGTCGTAGTCTGTAACATAAATATTACAAAAATGCCACCGCGCACACACTACGACGGTTAAAAATGAACCGTAGTAGTGTACGCGTCTTAAAATGTTATTTTTCTACTAGGCCTCAATCTTTGCTTCTTGCATCAGGTGGCTTTGGTGGTGGTGAAGGGAGAGTTGGATTCTATATAATTCCATTTTTCATTGATATTGTTTCAATATTCCGTCCCCACTACTTTAACTGCATTAACAAGTTGACCAGATTTTTTGAAACTCATACTTTGTCCACAACATCTTGTTCCAAGGTATTTGTTAGTGAGTAGCTCATATGACCAAGTTTTGTAGTACCCACGGTATAGTTTGATCCAACTAGTGTTGTACAAAGATTTGGATTCAGCAATTTTAATGTTGGAAATAATAGGTTAACCCAGTTGCTTAAGAACCAAGCTTTTCTGGCCATTGGAGGGTCCTTTAACCCATGCTTGATCCCTGTACATGGGTCTTTCCCTATTTCCATGATCCTAATCCTCTTCTCTGCCTCAAAATCTTTATCTGGACCTCGTTCATCCATATCCAACTCCTCTATGTTGGGTTCCACATTCTCTTTAAGCCCGTCAACCTTTTTCTTGATCTTGATTTTAAACGGTTATGCTCCCATCCTTTCCTCTTCCCCTCTAAATTCAAGAATGATTTCTGGACCTTTTTCTGGTTCCTGTTTCAACTCTGAAATGGTGACCTTGCAAGAATGATAGTGCAGTCCATAAGAATTGAATGCTCTTTCCAACCTTCTTAATCACTGTCTTCTTTTTGTCTTCTTGTTCAGACATTCCTTAACTAGCTCTTTGAATTGTTGCAAATCTGGCATGTGTTCTTTGATGTAAGTGACCTCTTTCTGCAACTTGTTGTCGTGCTTTCCATCATTCCCATTTTGTCCTCCATTGTGATCAAGATCCAGCAACTCGTTCTTCTTGGCCCAAATTTGGATCAGGTCAGACAAATTTATTAGGAACCCACAATTGAAATAAGATAGAAAAGAGAGATTTTTATTGATTAGGATAAAAGAACAAAGAACAATAGGAGAGAAAGTTCTCCTCCAAGAGTTTCTTCTTCCCAAAGGATTTCTCCTTTCACAGAGAGTTAAAGCTTAATTTACAAAAATGATTCATACTACCCTTCCTTCTATCTTTCTACCCTTATTTATATCTAATAAACCCCTCCACTCATTAACTACTACCTTATCTAACTCCCTTATCCGAATATCCTCACATATACTGCCTGTTTTTCTATCACTAATGTTGTATTATTATTATTATATTTAAATTTAGATATTTCACAATTATTTTACTTCTTGTAGGTACTTGATAATCTTCCATATGATCTTATCTATGCAGAAAATAAAATTTCCTCGTGGACGGAAGTCTGGGTTGAGAGACAACATGATCGGTAACTCTCAGCTTTGTGTGTGGATGTTGATCATACTGATGCACATAACTAGGACATATTCTAGTACCTTCAATTGGTAGTAGCTACAACTAAATAAAAGGAAAGAATAATGTTTTCATCTAAGTGATTATTAAATCGTAACATTATTCTGTAGCCTCTTTTATGCAACCTAAATGAGAATTTTGCAAAACCCAACGAGTTTCTACCTTTAACACTGAGCGAGTCATACAAGATGTTGCAAGACTCACTTATTACACGGTGTGTTGAGATCATGGACTTGGATAAAATTACTAAGACAACTCACAACACTGGATTATCTACTCTGAAAAGCATTTGGTCTAAGGTTAACCCAAAACCTCGTAGATGTTGGCTGCCCACTGGTTGCTTGGTAAGAGTATCTTAAATCTACCTTAAGTGTAATATCTAAATTGATCATTGCATTCATCATCCCTCTTTTTCTTTTCTCTCAGAAATTACTTAATGTTTTGAAACAACATTACTGTGTAAAAGCAGCTATATTTATCTCATAAACATTAACTGCTTCATAATAATGTAGTAATCATAATAAGAGAATAATTATATTATAATCTTAAAATACATATTGATAACCAAGCTTCCGCTTATTGTATCAAATGGGTTATGTCAATAACGATTTGAAGGATTTTGTTGGTGCTAAAACGTAAAAAAAAACACTTCTGACTTTTAAATACAAAATCTGTAACTGAAAATAATATCTACCTTCCTAAATTTAAAAACAAATGCCCATAACTACAAAAACAAATACCCATGACTATAATGGTTACTAAAGACTTAGTCAAAATAAACAAATAGAAAAAGAAAATAAAAAACAAATCAGTGATACACGTTCAACATTCGTCCTTGTATCAGTGATTGACAACTCCAAGCTTCTCTCTTAGTAACTCAAACCTTCTTCTTGGAAGATCTTTGGTGAAGATATCTGACAACTGGTCTTCAATCTTGCAGAATTTCAAGCAAACAACACCTTCTCTTTACACATCTCTGAGGAAAAATAGTTTAATGTTGAAGTGTTTTGTCTTTCCATGAAAGACTGGATTTTTTGAGATAGAAATAGCTGCCTGATTATCCACCATTACTTCTATAGTTGTTGTTTGCTCCAAATTCAAGTCAATTAGTATTTTTCTCATCCATAAGGTTTGATTAACAGCTGTTATGGCAGCTATAAATTCTGCTTCATGAATCTTGATAATACATTTATAGCATATAGGATATCTGGTCTGGTTGTTGTGAGATACATTAAGCAGTCGATTAAACTTTTGTAGAGTGTTTCATCCACTTGTTCTGTTCCATCATCCTTGGATAGCTTCTCCTTTTGATAGATAGGAGTATTCATGGTTTTACAATCCTCCAAGTTGTATTTCTTTAGGATCTCTTTCGCATACTTTCTCTGACAAATGAAGATATCACCATTTTTCTGCTCAACTTCCACACCCAGGAAATAAGACATTTCTCCCAAGTCTGTCATCTCGAATGCTTGAATCATATCTTCCTTCAAATGTTGAATAAGTTCAACATTACTGCCTGTTACTAGGAGATCATCAACACACAAAGAGATCACAATAAAGTTAGCTGGATCACCTTTGGTATACAAAGTGGATTCACTAGGACTTTTAACAATCTAATTTCAATAAGTATTCATCAATCCTGTTGTACCAAGCTCTTGGGGCTTGTTTTAGACCATACAAAGCTTTCTTTAATAGATAGACTTTGTCTTCATGTCCTTTCACAGCAAAGCGTTCAGGTTGCTCAACATGGATTTCTTCCTCTAGAAATCCATTTAGAAATGCTGACTTGACATCAAGCTGGTAGATTTTCCATCCATTACGGGATGCAACTGCTAGCAACATCCTAATGGTATCCTGTATCAAAGAAATCTACACCAAAAATTTGAGCATACCCCTTTACTACTAACCTGACTTTATGCTTGTTGATTGAGCCATTAGCATTTAGCTTTGTCTTAAACACCCACTTTAAACCAATGAATTTTCTGTGCTCAGGCTTTTCAACAAGTTCCCAAGTTTGATTTTTTTCAATCATGGCCAACTCCTCTTGCATTGCAGTCATCCATTTGGGATCTTCTTTTGCATCCTAATATTCAGCAAGTTCAAGGACTGCAACATTGCATTTATGGTAAATATCAGAGACTAATCTAGTGCCTCTTACAGGAACATGATTAACTATCTCGTCTTGATTTTATAAAGGGTCAACCGCTGAAATTTTTTCTACATTATTCCAGCTCCATTTCTCATTCTCCATGAAGTGCACATCTCTACTTATCAGAATTTTCTTTGAGTGAGGTTGGAAAACTCTATAAGCTTTAGAAACAAAGTTGTATCCCACAAATATACCTGGTTTAGCTTTCTTAGCAAGCTTGTCTCTCTTAATCTGCGGCACATGAGTAAAACACAAGCATCTAAATACTTTAAAATTTTTCAAAAGGGGTTTATAGCCATACCAAACCTCAAAAGGATTCTTCCCATCTACAGCTTTAGTGGGCAGTCTATTTAGCAGGAATACAACAGTGTTTGCAGCCTCCGCCCAATATTCCTTAGGTAACCCTTTCTCATGAACCATACATCTGACCATCTCCATTATCGTCCGATTCTTTCTTTCACTAACTCCATTTTGCTGAGGGGTATAGGGAGTTGTTAATTGATGCTCAATGTCTACTTCCTCACAATACAAGTTGAATTGTTCTGAAGTGTACTCCTTGCCGTTATCATACCTCAGAGCTTGAATCATGCAACCACTTTGATTTTCAATCCACTACTTAAATCTCCAAAATACACTTGCAACTTTTGACTTAGATTTGAGAAAGTAAATCCAGCACATTCTGGAAAAATCATCTATGAAGATGATGTAATATTTACTTTCCTTGAGTGAAGGAGTCCTTTGAGGTCCAGCCAGGTCAGTGTGAATTAATTGCAGCTTCTTTGTTACTCTCTAATTTGCTTGTTTGAATGGTAATCTTGTCTTCTTCCCATATTGACATGCTTCACAACTTGGTAATTTAGAATCTAAAGGAGGTAGGCCATGAATCAACTCCTTTCGTTGCATATTCAACACAGCTGCATGATGAAAGTGACCCAACCTTTTGTACCAAATCTCGGTACTATTTTCAGGAGGTGGATATGCAACTTGCTCCTCCTTCATTGGATCAACTGTGAAACTTCTTCCTCTCATTTTAATGCTGAAAATGTCCTTGTCATTGACATCTTTAATAAAACAACGTTTATTTTCAAAGTTGAGATTAAATCCTTTCTCAAGTAATTGTCTCACACTTAGCGGGTTGTGGTCAATCTCATGCATATACAACACATCATAAATTAAGTTTGTACCTCTGCAGCTTTCAATGGCTATAGTTCCCTTTCCTTTAGCAGTAATAAAAGCATCGTTACCAATTCTGACTTTTGATACATTTGATCTATCCAACTCATTAAAGAGTTCTTGATCATGGGTCATGTGATTGGTACAACCACTGTCTACTAGCCAGCATTCGGTTGAGCTACCGCTTGTAAAACACGTTGCTACAAACAATTGCTCTTCCTCCTCCTGCTGCTGATTAGCAACTTGAGCCCCATTCCTCTGTTTGAAATTGCTTTTGCAGATTCTTGCATGATGTCCAAGCTTGTTACACTTTCCGCACTTGACACCAGGTCTTCTGCAACATTTGAAAGGAGGGTGACCCATTTTCCCACAATGCTTGCAAAGAGGAAACTCTTTATTTCCTCTCTCATTTCTTTTGCTGGTGTTTGCAGCTGTTTCTTGAGTGTTGAAGTTCTTCTTATAATTCTTCATTTTTTTCTTTTCGGTTTGGCTGATTTGCAATTTAGCTTGCAATGCTCCTTCCACATAAACTTCATTTCTCATTTGCTCCTTTGCTCTTGGGCTTGCATAGCACTTACAAGTTCTGCCAAGGTGATCCTTGAGAGATCTTTCATATTTTCCAATGAAGTAATCAATGCCTAAAATTTTTCAGGGACAGTTACTAGTATTTTTCGAACCATTCTTGAATTAGAAAACTTAGTACCCAACAATCTCACCTTGTTAGTGATGTTGAGAAGTTTGTTAGCATACTCATTGATTGTTTCAGACTCCTTCGTTTTCTGCATCTCAAATTCTCTAACCAGATTCAGTGCTTGCATTCTCCTAATCGTTTCATCTCCTTCATATTCATCCTTGAGAAACTTCCAGATTTCAAATGTTGATTTGATTGACATGATTCTAGTGAAAATATCTTGTGAAACAGCAGCAAACAAAGTAGCTTTTGCCTTTTGACTTTCTTACTTTTCTCTCCTTGTGATTTTTAATCTGAACCATGGTTGGATTTATCAGTAAGGGAAAAACTTCGTAGTCCTCCTCAACTGCTTCCCAAAGATCATTTGCCTCTAGGTGTACCTCCATTCTTGCTGCCCAGATGTGATAATTATCACCATCAAACATAGGTGCTACTAGAGTTGTGTAGGGAGTTTCAGAATCCATCTGCTTGATGAATTGAAGCAAGGTGTCTAGGTTGTTATGGTGGGTTTTGTTTGGTTACTCACACAAGTCCCTCTAAGAAGAAAGCTCTCATACCAATTTGTTGGTGTTAAAACGTAAAAAAACACTCAGACGGAAGGAATTGGATAATTTTATTGAATAATAATCTGACTTTTAAATACAAAATCTGTAACTGAAAATAATGTCTGTTGAAGATAATTATTCTATAATTAATGCAGATTCTACTTTCTACATATTAGGACAGATTTGGTGGTGATTTGATTTGTATAGGTTGTACTTAGTTTATAAATTCAGATTGTATTCATTCTTTGAATAAGATACAGAAATAACATAAATTTGTTCTTCAATATGGTATCAGAGCTCCCGATCATGGGAGACTCTGCTTCCGCATCTTTTCCGGGCAACTTTCATTGCTACAACGACATCTTTTCTGGGAGCCTTTATTGCTGCAACGACATCTTTTCCGGGCAGCCTTCATTGCTGCAATGACATCTTTTCCGGGCATCCTTCATTGCTGCAACGACTTTGTTTGCAGGAAGCCTTTATTGTTGCAACTGCATTTTCTTCCGACAGCCTTCATTGCTACAATCGTATTTTCTCGATGCCTAGCCACTGCTTCTGTCGGCCGCCACCGTCATCCCAGCGTCGACCGGAAAATTTTCTGGCAACGTTTACGACTGGGACCACCACCATTATAAGCGGAATTCACTAATCTGCAAAGCCTAGTCAGTTTCGTCTTCATCGGACAACTCAGTCGTCTTCTTAATCTTGCAAGCTGGGAATGATAGATATACATTCATCAGCTTGATTGAGACTGTTAAAGATAATTATTTCATAATTAGTGCAGATTCTGCTTTCTACATATTAGGACAAATTTGGTGGTGATTTAGGACAGATTTGGTGGTGATTTAATTTGTATCACCTTAATTACTTATTTTCTTAATTAGGTTATACTTAGTCTATAAATTGATATTGTATTCATTCTTTTCTTTGAATAAGATATAGAAATAAAATAAATCTATTCTTCCATAATATCTATCTTCCTGAACTTAAGTCACTAACAAAATCAAATAGCCATGACTACAATAGTTGCTAAAGACTTAATTAAAATAAACTAATAGAAAAAAAAATATAAAATAAATCAGTGATACATGTTAAATTGAATTGTATAGTATATAGAGATCATATTTCATATTTTTTTTTTTTTTTTTGTGAATTCACAATGTGTTTTCTTCCTTTATGAATAGAAGGTTTTATTCTGTATTTTTAATCTTAATTAACAGAGTTTTCCTTATGATTGGCAGAAAGATGGGAGCAGCTCAGATTATGATAATTATATGGAGGCAAAGGTTCAGTTAACCGCTAGCTTCTTTCCGTTTCTATTTATTTTTCTTATTCTCAATTTCTCACTCTTATTCATTTCATCTGGTGCCGTACATGATTAGGAGATACTTTATATGTAGCTTGAGGCAATCAAGGTTAAATTCAGTACTACATTGAAGAATTATTTAGTAAATTATGCTGAAGCATTCATGATTTAGTAACTGCAACGGCTACAAAAGCTGTTGAACAATGGTTACTTTACAGGAGTACAAAACTCGTTATACATGCTGTCTTATATAAGCGAAAATCTTGTCATAAAACAGTTTCTACCTGAACTTCAAGAAATACATGGTTGTACAAAGCATACGTGTTCATCTTTTGCAGGGTGATGCCGATATCCTACAGACTTTTGGCTCTTGTAACGGATGAATCATTATTTTGTGTAGTATTTATCTGCACCTTTAGCCACCACAGAGTGATCATATATAGAATCATTTCTGGGAAAAGAATCTTAAACTTGTTTACAAAAGTACCATTGTGATTGAAAAAACTAAGAGACACATTTTAGTGATAATGAACAACATGATACTAATGAATATCCAAGCCCAAAGAAATGGATCAAGTACAACAGCAATTAGCAGCACCATACAGTGAAAAATAGCATTCCCAGTTTACAGCTAAGAACATTTTACTATGGAATTTCTTGAAGGTGAAATACAACTTTCTGACAATCTCATATAATAGATATTAAGTGAGCCCTCGCATTTCTTCCATTTCAACACGCCTGCAATTAACATAAAAATTAGACAAGGATAAAAAGAAAAAAAAGATAATGCTATTTTGTGCAAGTGTTACAGAACTAATACATGCCATGTCTTGACCATGCACAGGGATTACATCTGCTATCTCAACTTCACGTACACTGGATTAAGAAACATGTTAATTTATTCATTTATAAAACTATCATCGTTATATATAAGATAAGATAAAGAACCTATGAAGAAAAAAGAATAAAATATGTGAAAACAAAATAAAATTCTCAGTTTTCGCAGTGGAGTAAGGAGCATACCTATAATATCAAAAAATACCACTACCTAAATATTTTGGCTATTACAATTAACATTATGTTAAACCTTCATTACTTCATCGTAATTCGTACTGAAACAAGTTTTGGTCTAAACTATAATAGGTTGAGAATCACTATACAAATTAGTTAGACATGGTAACAAGAAAGAAACAACTCTAGAAGAAAATTAAGGTCATCAATCTTCATTACTCTGGTATCATGTGAGACAGTTTCTAATGTGGCAGTCATGATTATAATAGCAACAACTATACTTTAGGAGGTTAACAACTATACTTTTGAAGGTTACATTCTTCAACATGTCTAACCAAAATGGTTTTAATATGCAATAAAAAAGTAAGAATACTCACCAATTATAAGGTAAGAATATGAATATCCTCCAAGCTTCGTTTTCTGCTAATTACGTCAAAAGTTGACCTTATAATTGAGGGAGAATATTCAGTCCACGATTGATAGTCATGAATTGGAACAAGCTCAAGTTCATCATGCCTTTCTTGTGTACTAGCCTTCCTGCCCAATTTTCGGATACCTTCTAATTCCAATGTGACTTCTTTCATAGTTGGTCTTTTCTTCCCATTCAACTCTATACACCTGCTTGCGAGACTGGCAACTGCAATGATATGTTCTTTCTCCCCATCCTTGATGACTCTTTCATCAATAATATCAAACAGTCTATTTTCCTCCATACAGAGAATGAAATATGGAGCTAAACTTTTTGCTTCTTGTGGTCTTAGGGAGGATATTGGCCTTTGACCTGTCATGAGTTCAACAAGAACTACTCCAAAACTGTAGACATCACTCTTTTCTGTAAATTGACTAGTATGGAAATATTCAGGGTCCAAGTATCCAAAAGTTCCTTGAACTACTGTAGTGAGGTGAGTAGCTTCAACAGAAATCATTCTTGAGGTACCAAAGTCTGCTACTTTTGCCCTGTACTTTTCATCCAATAGTATATTTGTGGACTTGATGTCTCTGTGATAAATGGGTTGAGATGCAGCTGAGTGCAAGTAAAACAAAGCTCCAGCAACTTCAGCAGCAATTCTCAAACGCATATCCCATGTCATTGTTAAGTCCTTATTTTGTTCATGCAAATACTCAGAAAGGGTGCCGTTGGGAATGAATTCATAAACAAGCAAAGGAACTTTAGTCTCCAAACAACATCCTAACAATTTAACCACGTTTCTGTGGTTAATTTGTGAAAGAATGACAAATTCATTGATGAATTCTTCAACATCTCCTTGGACCTTAAATTTTTTAACAGCAATAATTTTTCCATCAATTAGCATGCCTTTGTAAACAGTACCTTGACCTCCCTTTCCAAGCACTCTGTCTTTGTTAAAATGGTCGGTGGCCTTCTCTAAGTCCCTTAATCTGAAGTGTTTGACTTTATCAGCATTAACTTCACCAGAAGTCAATCTTTGCTCTAACAATAATCCCCCATTTCGTTTGTAGAATTGTTCTTTGATTTTCTTCGCTATTTTTACTCTTACAACTTGAAACAGCCGCCATAAAACAAGGGCTAAAATGATTGATCCGATGCTTGCAGAAACTCCTACATATTTGGCACATAAATACATAAAGATGAGTCCATTTACTTATATGCAATCATGGACAGATTTCATCCCACAAATATAGAAATTAGAAAGACTTCACAAGGCAGTTATGGACAGGTTTGTAAATATGTATGAGCTTAATTGGATGCAAATTCACAAGCAGTTGTCGTAAAAAACCCGTGGAAATATGTAGTTTTTATTTAATAATTAAAATTAAACACATGTTATTCTCTAAAAAAAATTAATGAAAAATAGCATTTAACAAGAGATGCGTTGTGCAGGATGCAGTTGGGGAGGATGACAAAAGAACTGATATTTGTTAGTTCAATTAGTAGCCAGTTAATGTCAATTAATTAATGCATGATTAGTGGGATTAATAAAAAGAACTGATATTTCGTAACTGTGCAGAATTGCAAGTATTTCCTCACGCTTAGTAGCAGGGGCGGAGCCAGGATGTAGTAATGGGAGGGACAAGATTTTTTTTATAATTTTTTTTTATTTTCTTATAATTTTTTTTTATTTCATTATTTTATTATATTTTTATTTAATTTATTTAAAATTAGATAATATACATATGAAAAAGTAAATTAAATTTATTTTAATTTTATTTAATTTTAATTTCTGAGTAAAGTAAAAAAAAATATATTACTAATGTTTAAAAATTATTGTTATGATAAAAAATTTCTTAAGTAATTATATAATATGTAGTAAAATTTTAAAAATAGAGATGAATATTAAAAATTTTAATTAAAATTTTTGAATAAATTAATAAAAAATACATCATCCATAATTAAAAATTGTTGTTATAATCAAGAATTTTTTAAATAAATATATAATATAATAGTAAAATTTTAAAATTAAAGATGAATATTAAAAATTATAAAATTAAAAATCATTTAGATGAGAATTTAAAATTAAAAATGAATATTAAAATTAAAAATCATTTAAATTAGAATCTTAAACATAAATATTTTAAAAAATTAGATATAATATTATAAATTAAAAATAAAAAATTATCAAAAATTAATATTTATTACTATTATTATTATATATATAATATTTATTATTATAAATTATTATTTATATATATAATTATTTAAAATAATTATTTTAAGAATATTATAATAATTATTATTTATTTAAAATTATAAAATAAAAATTATAATTATTTATTTAAAATAATTATATATATATATATATAAAATAAATTAAAAAATTTGGAGGGCAACTGCCCTGTCACCCACAACGTGGCTCCGCCGTTGCTTAACAGTACCCTTAGATGTTAAGCATGAGATCTCTTACGCTAAGCGCAAATAAAGCTGGTTATGTCTTCGTTGTCATTGATGGATTCTATCATAATTATTGTATTTTTGGAGTAGGAAAGATAGTAATTTCTTTAGTGCAAGGGATTGAAAGCGCTCAAATTTCTAAAATAAAAAAAATAATTAAAAATTTGTAAAAGAAAAATTTTAAAAATTAAAAACAAAAAGATTTGTCTAAAATATTTCTAACTAGATAAATCTAAAAATTAAAATCTAGAGTATATCTAGACTGAATAAATTTAGAAAGGGACAATCACATTTTAAAATTTTTCTTATTATATTTATTTAAATTCTCCTTTAAATATTATGTATTTATTATATTTTATAAGAGAAGGATAGTAATTTTTTTAGTCCCAAACGATTATTGAATGTTAAATGATTTAGAGGCCTCTAAACATAACATGTGTTAAGATTAAAAAAGGAATTTACAGATAATAAGAAATAAAGTGACATCAACCAAAGAATATATAGATATTTAAGAATATATATATCTAAAATATTAGATCAAAGAAAAAAATATGTAATATTGAGTCAATAAATTACTCTGAGATATTGTAAAATAAAATTTAAATTCATATACTAAGATTAAAACGTCCGGGTCGAGATATCACTTTAAAATTAAGTTCTGAATTAGTGATAATATTCTGTTATAAATATTATAGAAAAATTATATTTAAAAGAAATAAGCTGATCTATCAAATCACCTATTAAATATTTTAAATAGGTCAAATTAAGCTTAAAAATATAATTTTATTAAGACTACATGTTAAATTCAGGCTTTTCGCTACCCTTAGATATTAAGTACGTGATCTCTTGCGTTAAGTGCAATAAGACTGATTATGTCTTCTCTGTGATTACGTTGAGAAAGGAAGGGTAATAATTTCTTTAGCCTCAAAATTGAATGTTAAATGATTAAGAGTCCTCCAAACATAACATGTGTTAAGATTGAAAAAGAAAATTGTAAATAATAAATATGAATAAGGTGGATATAGTAATTCATTTAACTGTGACAGTAAAAAATATAACCATAATAATAATTGTTGAATAAGTAAAATAGAAAAGAAATATAATAAAATATAATAATAATAATAATAATAATAATAATAATAATAATAATAATAATAGAAATAGGAATAGGAATGGAATACATGGATGAATAGGAAAAGAAAATGAGTAATAGAAAGATAGTATTGTTTTTCTTTGTTTTATGTCCGAGATTTTATATTTTTCCTAAATTTGAGTCCCTCTCCCTTGATGATTAAATGAAAACCACGTTCAATAAAGGGAAGTCATCATATAATGCATAGTGTTAACACTTTTCTGAGATGTAAACTACTCTCAAATATCGTCTCTAGTAACAAAATACCCTCTCTAATACACCCTTTTTGTCTTAGTTCCCTAACAAAAAACAATAACAACTTCAAACATAAATTTTAAAATTGTACTAGTCCCCCTAACAAAAACACACTGGAGTAATAATTAATGATTGTACCACAGCAAATATTGGTTATGGTTAATACTATTTTCCGTCACAAACATAAAATCAGAATACCTGTTATGATCGGTTTTGGTGGAATTTTACTTCCCTTGTCTGTCGTATCATGTGGAGTATCTGAAATGTCAAGAATAATTTTAATTGAAAATATTTATGACACTGTTATTTAATTAGCACAAATGCTGATAAAAATATCTCATACAAAATGATTAGGGTTTAAAAATTAATGAACTGTTTCACCAAAAAATATATATATTTACATTATTTAACATTTTTTGTTTTTATACTTGTACTGAGTGGAATTTGAAAAAATGGTGATTATATATTAATGTTAAGAATAAAGTTGAAAATATTTATAATAATATGGATGCATTTTGATGAATTTTTGTAACATTGACGGTTTTTCAATTCCTTTACATTTAAATGATGGTTTTGAGATTGTAGTAAAAATTTTATTTATAGATTTTTCTTTTTGCAAAATATAATTTATTTTATGATTTTCTTAATTTTGGTTTTGTTAAAAAGCTTATGCAATTATGTCAACAAATTCTAAAAGTAAATTTTTTAGAAACAAGGTTGTTTTTTGTTGCGAAAATATATGACTTACTATCTTTGGAATGTTTTTAATTTGACTTTACTATATCTTTTTGTCCCATGACTACATTTATCACCCTACCATTCTATAAGGAAACTTTTTAGCTTACTAAGATAGTACAATTACAAAGAAAAAAATTAAATTAAATCCAATTTGATTATATTTATCTTATTTATTTTTCATGTGTGTAGAAGAATGGAAGGTCACAAACTATAAAAAAATTCTTTAATATTATATATTTTTAAAATTTATAATATATGTGTTTTGTTTTCTCTTTATTTTTATGTGAAAGACTAAATATATTATATTGTGATTAAAATGAAAGTTATTATCACAAGAGAAAAATATAAAAGAATAAAATAAAAATAAGATGAAAGAAAAAGTAATTAGTATTCAAGTTGCAAATTTTCGAATTTCGAGTCTATTTTAAAAATATTGCTGAGAGATTTTTTACTATTACGCTGTAGCAATACTTTCGCAATATATATATATATATATATATATATATATATATATATATATATATATATATATATATATATATATATATATATATAATCTATTTGGATATAAAATATTGATATGCAGAATATATTTCGCTATAAAATATACATTTTAATACTTTTTATGATTGATAATTTCTGTATGGATAATATAATGTGAATGTAATAATTAGTTTAAACAGGGGATGATATTTACCTGGTAAACAACCTCCAGAAATGTAGGGATTGGTCCCTCTGTATTTGCAGGTACATCTCTGACCTGAGTGTTTATGTCGTGAAGATGTAACATTTGTGGCATTGCAGGTAGCGTATTCATCAGGAGGGAGTTTATGGGTCAAAGTGTTGTTGTTCACAATCTCCCACTCAAGCACCGCTTCCACAGCACCTAAATCCTTCATGTAGCCATTTGTAAGAAAAGAGTACCTGTTGTAGCCGCCATAGTTGTAGCCGCCATAGTTGCAGTAGTCCGATGAGTACCTATTGCTATAATCTGTTTGTACATACACAATCATCGCGTAACTACAGTGATTACCCGATTGATTTGATTTCAGACGTTCAATTTGTACGGAATATTCCGTAAGATACGGCGGCAGAGGAGTCTCGCAGCAGGATTTGCCATTGCATCCATTTCCATCAAGGTCCAAGCTGGCGTTGATGATAGTGTTTATATCATCGTTGTCGTTGTCACAGATGGAGACACAACCACCAACGTCTTCCCCATTTGACTGCAACAAAGCAATATTATTGCAACCTACGCCCACTAACTTGTTGTAATTCTGGGAATACACGAAAGGGCTTCCTCCCATCGGGATGTGTGGCAGAGCATTTTTGCTTCCGCAATTACTACGGAAAATCGGATTCATGATATGAACAGTGCCGCTAGAGACACTAATGTATATCACTTGCACTCCCAAAGACTTGAGGTAAGGTGTAGTATTGTGTCTGCATTCTATTTCAAACCACTTGTCTGCATAGCAATTGGAACCGTTCTTCATTCCAAATGGATAAGGAATCTCAACGTTTCCGCATTGCGTATCACAGCCAGGCTTTGCTATAGTTTGTGCAGATACGCGTACATGTATGGAACATGATACCAAAACGATGATGATATGAACAAATAGCACAGTCATTGTGGCTAGGGAGGTAGACAGAGGAGAGTGATGGATGGATATTAATCGTATCATGAGCAGCTATTTAATACTATGTCCCGTATTTATAAGTCGTCTAGTTAATCAATTTCTTGGTTTCTTCTTGCTAGATCTTAGTACAAAGACTTGGTCACTTGTCGCCAATTTCCAATTCCACCTAACAAGTTTGGACAAGAGTGCCTCCTGCAAAAATATTTAAAAATAAAAAACTATTATGTCAAATTTGATTTTCCACGTTAATTTTAAACCAAAGTAGAAAGTGGGTTAATATTCACTTTTCACGTTGATTTTATAACGTGAAAAGTTGATTTTAGTCTGCTGTATGTAGAAATGATTTGTTAGATAATAAATAAATAACTAGTTATAATCGATAAAAAAGGAGAAATATATATATATATTTATTTATTTATTTTTTATGAGTGAGTTCATTTTTAGTCGCTTATTAAAATTGATTTGTTAAGTAAAATTGTAAAATAAAATAATAGACTTTTTATGTTAGAACAGTTGAGATAAAAAGTGTTATCATAACTCCCGCGATAATTAGTTACTCGTCTAGTAAAGCAATTTCTTGGTTTCTTCTTGCTAGACCTTAGTACAAAGACTTGGTCACTTATGCCAAACTTCAATCCCGCGTAGACACGAGTGCTCACAAATGATCACTCCCTCCCATCACGCGGTCTTATATATATATATTTAAACAGAAAAAAGTATTATTAAATAATTGAAAAGTTTATAAAATTAATCTCACTATTTTAAATATAATTATTTCTCATTAGAAATGATATATTAATATTAAGGATATAAAAAATAATAATTAATATTACATTCAAAAGTTAAAATAGCACTTATTATTACAGAATAAATGTTTCATATTTATATAAGAAAGAAAAGATACGTTATTTGTATCAAATTTTATTAGTTTCAATTTTTAAAAAATTATCCTTTTAACTTCATTTACTGCATATAGAAGTATGATTTGTTTTGTTAATTTATATTAAAAATAAAGTTAGGGTCAGTATCTGTATGTTTTTTCCTCGGGAAAAACTTCTAAAAGAAGAAAATTATGAAATATATTCATTTGAAAATTAATATTAATTTTTCATTAATTAATTTGTAGAAATTTCTATAGCTTTTAGAAAACTTAAAAGAGATGAACTCTATAAATTAACTAATAAAAATTAATTTTAATTTTTAAACAAATAAATTTCATATTTTTTTTCCTTTATTTTTTTTTTAAATCAGTTTAGA